>OZ007598.1:71706825-72906825 GCA_963931845.1 Maratus michaelseni
TGCGTTGGACTGTATTGACACAGAACCTTTGTTTCTCACGATACTACTGAGAAAACTTTCCAGGAACTTAACTCCATACATAATGCTTTGCTTAATGTCTGGAAGTAAATCGGCACGTCATACGACGATTAAAGATAATTTTAATTAAAATCTGTTTGTACGTTCGATAATGGAATAACAAGTGGGCGAGAATGATCGAAGATCCCACAAAGGGTTTCGTTTAATATTCCTTTCAAAACACTTTATCCTTTCTTTAATAAATCAAAAAAAATTATGTTTTATATAAAGTAAAATTTTATCGGTCTATTTTTCTCGTTATTTCGAATATCTGAATCGGCCCGGTTGCGGGCGAAGCCGGTTATTATACTTATACTCTGTCATAATAATATCTGTAATGTAGACTAAATGCGATATTTAAAAAAAAAATCAATTCCAAAATTAAACATGTTGTATAGAGAACTTCAAAATGTTAAAATATGTCAATATTTCCATAATCGGGTTTTTATCATGATTCAATACGTTCCTCAAACTTATATATTTACTATTCTCTATTGATACTCTCTTTGTATTATTCTCAAACATTTGAAAAAACCGTTGTGACGGCAGATTAATTTTCTTTTTCATTCTCTAATGACGTCATATTAAGCTGCTTTCTGTATTTACACATACTCATAGTCATTGTATTATTGAGAAATGTTTGAAAATTTCCGTTTTATTACCAATAGGACGTCATAATAATCTTTTTTTTTTTTCAATTGGTGAAACTTTTTATTTCATTTTCATTTTTCACGTGGAAATCTTTTAATACAAAATTAATTATTGTAGAAAGAATTTTTATTGTGGATTTTTAATTGTTGGCAACTGTTATAACGAAAAATGTTTAAATTTAATAGGAAAAGGTTGTTAGTTCTTTTTATTTTAACTCTATGTATTAAAATAATACGAATTCCTTAAATTTTATTATTTTGAGTTTCATAGCAGGTATTTAGCTATACGTACACAAAATTTCATGCCTGTAAGTTAAATAGTTTCTGAGAACCGGCTCTTTGACGGACAGACAACAAAGCGGGAGTAATAGGATTTCGTGAGATGAACTAAACCCTAATAAAGGTAATTCAAGGTATGCAACTGATTTAAGGTTTGATAATTCGCACTTTTACCACGATAAACTTTCTTTAAAAATACTGGTATTAAAAGAAACTGACCAGTGGCAGTCCCTGGATTCTTAATTAATTTTTTGAATTTCCTAGCAAAAAATATCTGCCCATTTATTGTAACGATTTCAAACTGCTGTCTATCCATGTTTCATTCCTTAAAGATAACTATCATCCTTATCCACACAAGAGTGAGGATATTTTAACTATAAATCCAACAGACAACTTACTATAAGTTAATCAATTATGCTTGTTATCAAAGGCCACAGATACATGTTTCTCTGAATCCCTGATATTTAAATACTATCTCTCAATAGTATCTTAAAGCACCAAAAGCGCGAATGAACTTTCTTAATTATTTTTCAATCCATTAAATAGTAATGATGAATGTTGATTAATAAATCCCGAAAAGTTTTAACAGATACATAGTTTAATTCTGCATTAATGCATTTCAGGTTTATGCCAGATTTTAGATCGATGAAAGTCGTGTTTGCAGATTGGAGTTACTGTTAATTTTACGGCCACTGACCAGTAAGTTAAAAAACATATAATACGGAATGCCAATATTATACCGTAAATTCTTTTTTTTTTTTTTTTTTTTTTTTTTTTTTTTAGCAGTGTATAATTTTACGTTATTAAAAAAGCTTTTTGAGTTGTACTTTACGAATATTGTAATAATATTTTTCGTCATGTTCTCAAATCACAAGTTATGACAAGGAAACACCGACAATATTTTATGAACACCCTGTATTTTTGATTAATCGATTTTTTTTTATCCAAGTACGTAGTTTCTTAATTAACTAAAAAGTTTCCAAGCAAATTTACCTGATCATCTCCAGTAAAGATACATAACTTCACTCCATCCGCTTTTGATTCTTCGAAAAACGATTTTCATTAGCTCACATAATTGAACAAATACTTAGAAAATCCATATTTCTCAAATAATTAAAAGTATTTAAAAGAATTTTTGTATATTAAAACACTCACTTCTTCATCTTTATATGTACCGTAATTTCGCGCGTTTATCTTAGCGTATCGCATCTTAGTTAAGTCTTTTTCGAACCGGAAATTATTTGGAAATAAGAAGTCAAATAAGTGCTAAGCAGAAGTAAATCACATTTTATTTCAAATAAATTCTGGTAGGAAATCGAATTGTCTGAAGTGCGGCGTATACGCGCGAAATTACGGTAATGCATTTTTCGGAAACAAAAAAATATTTTATCCTTAAAATCACTAATTTGTATGAAAATGGTAAAAACTAATGTCTCAAAACTGTGCAGACACTTGTGACACTTTAAACAAAACCCCCTGTTATGTTTACAAAAATGAAATCTATTATATTGTTTTGTATTAAAAGTATGTGGCAACACCTTTGACAAACCACTGCTTATTTTATTAAAGTATTGGGTTGTTCGGAAAGTTGGTTCGTGCCAGAAAATTCTATCATTTAATTAATCGACATCAATTCCTATATATAATGATTAACAATTGTCAGGCAGAATTTTCCAGTGCGAATTGGTTTTCCCAAACGCAGGACTCTCAAATAGTCCGCCAACCAATATTTTTAACAGAAAATTCCATGGTAGGTTTCTACAATATTTCCGCAAAAATTTACCTCCGAAGATAGTGTATGCAAAATGTGCATGAAAAATCTAAACATAAAATGTTTCTAAGAAAATACCGATATTCAAAAAGCGGACCATTTGGGAACCTTGCAAACGGAAGGAACTTTCCAAACAACCGAATACTTTAGTTGAAATATGGAATAGTGCATAGCTGCCAATTTTTGCGTTTTTTTTCCTACCACTAAAATTTGATAATAAATTTTAACAAAATCGTGTGATTACTTAAGGAAAAAAATTCTATTAAATTTTATCGGTAACAAAAAAGCGTAAAAGTTAGCAGCTAGCTATGAATAATGTATATTTTAATGAAAAGAATGGTTCTCACAAAAACATTTCATTGAAATTTTCGAAATATCACTTTTGACTTGCATCTAGATCGAAGGAAATCTATCAAAAAAGTTGCTGATTTTTTAAAATTAATTGGTTTTACAATCTTTGACGCAATTAGACACCGTTCTGTGCATCATAGTATTAAAGCGCATTGTTATATATTAAAAAAACTTAAAATAAAACTTTTAACATAATTTAGTAAACTATACGGAATAAATATTTATCCAGAAAATATTGGAAGAGTGATAGAATCTATAGAATTTTACGGTGGCGTTAAACCTCTCAGCGGAACTTTGTCACCTCTATATTTTCACTACAGGAAGTAAATTGCATTTCTGGAGTCTTGACCTTATCAGAATTTTATGTTTCTTCACCGTATTCAAGAAAAGGATTTATTTACATAAAACATTTAAAATCTTTCTTTTCTTTGAAGTTTACAAAAGAAACTCTAGATCTTCTAATATTTTCTTTTATTTCTTTTATTATTTTTTTTTGTTTCCTTTATTCATGCAAACCCTGTGGGCAGGACTGCCAGGGTAATAACCACAATTCACTTTTCAATATCATTAACTTCGAACAATAATACTCACCTTATTTAAACTCACAAGGAGAGGGCCAAGCTTGGTAATCACAGATTTTGATTATTTTTATATATGTTATAGGGTGAAGGTCCTTTTTCTCATATCCAACGGATTTTATACGACGCTCCTTAGTTCTCGAGAAATAGGGGGTCTAATATTACAACGCAACTTAAATACCGTAATTTCCGGCCTATAATCCGCGGATCAAACAATCATGTTTCGATCTAGAAATTTTATTCACATATTGAGATCAAATATTTACAGCGATTTAGTAAGTTACATTTTATTAAATGAAATTTCCAACCCAGAAATTTTATTCAATATTTGAAATGAAATATTTACAGCGATTTGGTAAGTTATACTCTATAAAATAAATGTTCCTGTTAAAACATGATTGTTTGATCCGCGGATTATAAGCCGGAAATTACAGTATTTAAGTTGTGTTATATTATTAGACCCCCTATTTCTCGAGAACTAAGGAGCGTTGCATAAAATCCGTAGAACCTGAGACTAAGGGGCTTCTACCTTACAAGATATATAAAAATAATCAAAATCGGCGATTACCAAGCTTGGTCCTCTCCTTGTCAGAAATTTTGTACTTAAATAAAACGAAAAGCGTCCGGGCGGCAAACATCCATTAGCAATTTATAAAAGCATTTTTAGCTTTATTTAAAACAAAAATTTTACGTTTTATAAAGGCGAAATTTTCTATACTCAAATATTGGTGGAAGTTTGCCCCTTTGGTAAACGGCGTCTGAAGGCGAATATTACTGTACTAAATTATTGCTATTTAAAAGTCAATCGGACAATTTATCTGGCAATACTGCCTATGGATAATATCATTCTTCCAATATTTTTAGAGATTTAACTCACAATACATTCTGTTTTGTTTAAAGTTTAGGGATATGTAATCTTTGATTTTTAAAAATATTTATTTATATTATATATCTAAATACTGTAATACCTCCATAACGGACTCTCCTGAACAGCGGACACTTTTTCAATCCCGACACTTATATATTTGTATGTTTTACTTCTGAAAAGCGGACACCTCCGAAAGCGGAAAAAATTCCACACTCCTAAGGTGTGCACTACACTGAAAAAAAAAATTTGATTTTACGATATAATACAGACATCCCAGCTGCCAGTATTATACCGTAAGATCAACAACTTTTTTTTTTTTTTTTTTTTTTTTTTTTGCATCGTATTTAGAAATTTTACTGGATTAACTTTTGTGACATTATTTTCTACCTTTTTCATACAAACTAGTAATTTGAAGGATAAAATTAAATTTTATTCTCTAAAAAATTCATAATATATAAAGATGAAGATGTGGACAATTTATTATAAAAACAGGAAATTATTTTAATAATTTTTAATTATTCGACAAATCTGGATTTTGTAAGTGTCTGCGCACTTTTGCGAGCTACTGTATTAAAAATTAACTACCATCTAAAACTAGGTATGATGAGAATAATTTAACTATACATCCAAAGCATTCCTTATTATTATTTAACATTGTGCTTGCAGTCAAAGTCCAAAAATAGATGTTTCTCCAATTTTGCAATATTTAGATGACCTTTAGCAATACCTCTGAGCGTTAAAACTGGAAATGATATTTCTTAATTAGTTTCTATCCATTAACTATTAAGGATGCACGATTATTAATGATGCTTGAGAAATTTCGAAAGATACATATAATTTCATTATCCATTAATGCTTAATGCTGTTCCCAAATCTTTCATTTTGTTTCACTGAAAAATGTATTTACAAACTTTGGTACCACAATTGTGGAATAATTTTTATCGTGACATTCATATTATTTTAAAGTGTGACATTACAGTTTCCAAAGAATCTAGCAGTGTTTTGTTACATAACAACAGTATAATCTGGATTATGAGGCAAAAACATGACCGTCAATAACAATGACGTCATACCAACGATAGCAACGCCTGAGCAAACAATTTTGTTTTATCGCAATTTTTTTAACTTCTAGCCGTTACACAATTTCAATTGATACACCTTCGAATAGAAAAAAAATGTACTGTCAAATGCAATTTTTATATTTAAACTGTATCTCAATTTACTGATTTTTAATGGACTTTTAAAATAATTTGCAAGCATGAATTTTTTTTTTAATCTATTTCAAAAATGAACATGCAACCCTATTACGGAAGATTAACCCTTTTGCGCTTTAAAAAATGTAAATAATTCAGCATTTGTTTGTTTCCGTGTACACATTGAATTGCCAAACGATATTAAAACTTCACAAATAAATAAATAAAATACTTTATTATTATCAGACGTATTACGCGCTATAATACTGAAATAATCACAATAAAAAAGTCTGCTATAAATTTTGAAATCTCACTCGATTAACCGCTGGCATGCGGTTAATTTAAAAAAAAAAAAAAAAAAAAAAAAAAAAAAAAAAAAAAATGTCGTTTGTGGTCAATCTACGAAAATATACTAAATATAAAAAATATATTATAATTTTCAATAAAACTATTTTCTCCTACTTTTTGTACTTTGCGGAATATATTAGGCATCTTTAACCTAGGTAGCCCAGATCAGTTCCCTTGGTTATAGTAATAAAATAATTACTATATTAATATTAATATTAATAACTGTTGTATATTAATTAATGTCGTTCCCTTTTAAGACCTATTTAAAAGTTACAGTGATCTGAAAGTTGGTTTTGTCTTTAATTTTAATAATACAGGAAACAAGTGAAAACAACATTGCTAGAGGTCGGAACAGTATTCCGTTTTAAACCGGACTTATCAAGTATAATTGTATGGTATTTCCTTCGTAGAAACCATGAACTTTTCCTGTTTAAGACAGGACAGGATTCCTTTATAGGCAGGTTTCTTTTACACAGGTTGAATTGCATTATTTTAAAACATGCATTTATTTCAGAAGCAAACAAAAGAGAGTTTTAATTATCTTGATTTTGATCCATTTTTAATTTGTATATTTAATTTATTATTTTTTAGATATTTTTTAAATAGTTTTTATGGATTATTTTTTAATTTTCGGGCTTTATTTTAGCTTTTTTTTTTTTTTAATACAAATATGCAAATGAAATATCGACATTTTTATTTTTAAGACTTCTCCGTTTGGCCGCCATAAGTGACTTTAATCTGAAAATGTCACTGATATTTCAATGCTTTAAAATTTAACCCGTAAACAAAGATTTAATATTTTTTTAAAATTGTTTCAGAAAGAAGTACCGTAATTTCCGGCGTATAATCCGCGGATCAAACAATCATGTTTTGACCCAGAAATTTTATTTTATAAAATGTAACTAATTGGATCGCTGTAAATATTTGACATCTGTTATTGAATAAAATTTCTGGGTTGAAACAGAATTGTTTGATCCGCGGATTATACGCCGGAAATTGCGGTACTTCTTTCTGAAGCAATTTTTAAAAAAATATTAAATCTTTTTTTACGCAATTACGCCGACAATTACGGTATTTGACAAAAAAACAAAAGAAAGCTAAAACATTCCATTTTATAGTTTATACATTTTATTAACAAGTAGCGTAGCGTTAATTTGGACGCAAATTTTTTATATATTAATAACTGTATAAATTTCGTGGTAGTAAACTATTTTAAGAAATTTTAATCCCATGATGTATGTAGCTCGTCATTTTACCATTTGGTGTGAAAAACTCATGCCAAACTAGATGTTATCATGTTAATGTAAGGAGTTAACTATTTTACATAAACATTTCTTAGATCTTTTCCTATGTACTTGTTTTTAAAAATGTTCCTGCTTTTTTTTTTCTTTTTCTTATTTCTATTCATACGCTCCTATCGTAGCATCTAAATCTCAGTCTCAAAAAATTATCAAAATATTTCCTAGTATCAATACATTTCAATATTTCCAATTCATACATTTTTAATAGCATTACATATCTCTGATTGGAAAAAACAAGCTATCATTGATGTACGCTTACGAAAATTTCCCAAGACAATATATTTTAGTAGAAGGCAAAGTGCATCAAGAAAGATAAACTGCATCAAAAAGAATGATGCTTGTAGAGTCGATTTTAGAAAAATGAATAGTGAAAGTAAGTGCAATAGTATAGACGATCATATATTAAAATTATTGCAAAAAAACATGTATTTAGATAAAATTAATTATTTTTATTTTACAGATACATTTCTACCTTTGTATAAAAAGGTTCAATATTCGTTTTTGAAATTTTAAGACGAGCTCTGATTTAATGTATTTTACTTTTTTTTTTATTATTAATTCTTTGAATTACTCCTGAACATTAATTTCTCTAAAATATAATTTGAACGGGGGTCGTTGACATTACCTTTTCTCAAACATGTGCTATGATTGCTGTGAAATAGTAGGTGGATATAGAAAGAAATCCCTAACGGCTCGGCCTACAGGCACAGGTAGATTTCGAAGACGCAGACCGTGGGACGCCTGTCTAACGCCTGGGAATTGCAGAAGCAATGAACTTTTTGCCATGATGCGGCAGTTGGGACTGCCCACTTCGAAATCTACTTGTGTTTGTAGGTGTAGCCGGCAGGGATTTTTTTTCTGCTGTAAGGATTGGTCTTATAAAAAAACTTGTCAATATGAAAGTTATAGATAATATTAAGAGGATTTATAATAATTTTAAGCGGATTTGATGCTTTGTGAACTGACAACGTTATGAATTTTTTTCTTCTTAAACCCCTATTCCTCCCCCCCCCCCACACTTGAGGCCATTTTTAATTACATCAAAAATCTGTCATACATAAATTTTCGGCCCTTTTCCTAGAAGTAATAATAACTTTAAATGGATTCGATACGTATCATAATTAAGAAGTTATGGGGGTTTTTCTGTTTTCACAAAAATCCCTTCCGCCATTCCTCCCCCCTCCTTGGTTCGATTTTGTCCTTTAACGAACTTGGTCGAGATTTTATGCCCCTTGGTTTTATGTATCAGTTTGAAAGAGATTTGTTTAGAATTATTGAAGTTATCGTATCCATAAAAAAGTGATATAGACAGATAGATAGATAGATAGATAGATAGATAGATAAAGTTTTGAACTGGGGATGGTTTTGGGTTCTGGGAGTCATGATCGGTGTAGATCTGTAAAAATTTTCAAGAAATTCCAACATAGGGAAGAATGTAATAGGTAGTATTTCTTACGTAATCTACCTAAAATATATTAATGATTTTTGAGGAGCAATGAGTATTAAAGAATGGTGGTTATTGCGGAATCTATTAACACCTTGAGGACGAACGACACGTATACGTGATGCATAAAATGCTCAGAATCCTCGATTATTCCCTCCAGTTATTTTTTATTGTAAGCTTTGCCTTATTTAATCGTAGCATTTCTGCGATTCAATTAGTCTAAAAATTCTGTTTTGAAAAACCGGTGGTAAAAGATTAAAAATTCTGTAAGGGACGCTCGTCGCGAAGGGGTTAACCCTTCTTTACATGAGTTTTTCTTTTACAATTGTGTTTTTTTATACATATATTAAATATTAGACACCAGAAATTTTAAGAAAGATTTTTAACTTTGTTCAGCAACATAGTTCACGGGAAATTTACTGGATTAATATTTCTGTATAAATATAGTGGTGGCAAAGAAGTTGATTTATTTATTAAAAGTTAAATAAACAGTGATGGAAATTTACATCACTATGCAATTAAGGGTTAACCTTTTTCTCTCGTTGAAGAATACATACCTTTCAACTTCCCAGTAACGTTGTGGCATCACTCGAGTGAATCACTCGAACAATTCCATTATTCGAGTGAATGACTCGAACAACTCGATTATTCGAGGGAATCACTCGAACAATTCGATTATTGCTAATAATTCGAATCTATCGATTACATTCTGATTTAATTTTGACTTTGATCATTCAACTAGCTGATCAGGGGCGCTGTTACTCTATGCTTGAGGAAAGATTCCTAATCGGATCCACAATCAATTGATCCATCTGTAAAACATTTGGTGTAACGTTACTCCATAAAACTGGAGGCAGCATTACTGCCTCCAGTGTTACGGTGGTATTTAACTCATATAACTGGTGTAACATTACACATGTAACATGTGTAACATTACATATGTTACACCAGTAACATGTGTAACTTTACCACCGTAAGACTGGAGGCAGCAAGCTGCTTCCAGTTTTATGGAGTAACGTTA
Source organism: Maratus michaelseni (assembly GCA_963931845.1). NCBI lineage: Eukaryota > Metazoa > Arthropoda > Arachnida > Araneae > Salticidae > Maratus > Maratus michaelseni. The sequence goes on from OZ007598.1 coordinate 71,716,687, forward strand.
CACAAATGTTTTAGAGTGCATTTTAGCGCGCGTAGTTTATAGTATTAGTAACTCCATTCTTGTAAACATGTATATGCTGATGCAATTTTAAATTTTAATAACCAAAAGGTGGCGTTGTTGTTTTGTTCTTCTTTTAATTCGCTGACAACTGTAACTCCATGTTAAATTCGTAGAAATACACTATTCTTTATATACATAATCAATCGGTGATACTATTTTAAATTAATATATTAGAATAGTATAGAAGAAATTTTGTCATGGTCACAGTACACTAAGTTATTCTAACGAAGGTAGCTTATGTAGAATTGCATATGTCATACCGGGTGTCCCAAAAATGACTGATGGATTTTAAAATTCAATAACTTGCAAACGGTGACAGATATTTAAAAAATTCTTGCAGGAGGGTTATGTGATGTCAGGAGATTTTTTACTGCGATTCTTGATTTTAGTTTGAATTTCAAACAATAGATGGCGCTGGCAGCGATCGGCGTTCAGTCGAGGCAGAAACTGACGCCACTCAGCATTGATGCACCGCCCCCTGAATACTAGGCCTGCGCGCTGAAAAAAATAGGGGCTGTCGCAGGCGGAATCGTTTGTAGAGTCCCTCGAACTTCAACACCAATAATATCTAAAAGTTATCTTTGACTTATTTGATCTCCGAAAAACAACGCGAAGAAAACTTTTAAAAATTATTGGTGTGGAATTTCGAGGGACCGTTCAAACGCTGAAAAAAAAATCGGCCTGCGACAGCCGCCATTGTTGTCAGCGCTCAGGCCTAGTATTCAGGGGACGGTGATTGATGCACCACCCCTTGAATACTAGATGGCGGCTATCGCAGGCGGATTATTTTTTCAGAGTTTGTACGGTGCCTGAACTTTAACACCAATAATATCTAAAAGTTTTCTTTGACTTATTTGATCTCAGAAAAACTAGGCGAAGAAAGCAGACAGGCTATAAAGTCAAATTATAAACACATTTCAGATATCTTAGAAAGTGTTAAAAGCAAAAAGCTTATGATATTCTCTTCTCATTAAATCTTGCCGATCTATTTCTGGGTAGAACACATTTAAAATAAAAATATCTTTAATGCCTACCAGAAAGTTCTTTAAATTTTTATTGTTTAAGGATTCTTATTCCAAAACTTTTTTTTTTTTTTTTTGTTTAAAGTAAAGGTCTAAAACAAATTTTGTGATAGACATCAAAAGGACAGATAGTTTATTCGAAGAATAATATGAAATGCAACAGAAATGGGTTTTGCTTTGGTAATCTGTCAATTTAGTTCCTTGTTTCTTTAGGACATTTGAAAAAATAAATAAATAAACAAATAAATAAAAGTAGAACGCATATTTAGAAAAATAAATGAGTTCGTTTTAAAGAAAACATGACAAAATGAAATAAAGATAAGAAGTTATTTCTAATTTATATCAGATATAAAATAAAAGTTTGAAATCTGTATTTTAAGCATACATTTAAGTTCTGTATACAAGAATATGTTGCATATAAAAAAAATTTATTTTAATGCAAATCAAAAATTTTAAAATGAAATCTAATAAGCACCTTATAGGAAGAAGACACATTTCCTTATATGCACTTTCCTGCTTTTACACATTAACTGCCAAAACTATGTGGGCGGAGTCTTCGATATTTTTACTGAAATTCGTTTCCCACAAAAATTCTGCAAGATAATATCTATCTGAAAGATCTTTAATAGCAAAGTTTTTGTCGTTAAATAAAGTATTTTATAACATATTAAAATAGTGATGGCTAGGCAGGTTTTTTTTATCATACACTTTTATTTCAAATGTTGACAACCACGAGTATACTCGTAGTTGGCAGCGAATGGGTTAAACATGTTTGCCTTGGATTTTAGACTCCGTAATAATTAAGCTTTTGCTTATGGGCCATTTTTACGGGCCATGGCGACTATTCTTATATTCAGTCCTACCACAATTTACAAACAATTTTCTTTGTGGTAGATATCTCTTGAAAATATCCTACGATAAGTGTATAGCAGAGATTTTTTTTTAAGTGATATGAGAAGAATAAAAATTAGTCTCTGGGATATACGGTGTCCCAACCCCGTAATCACAAAGTTAAGAGATGTTGGCATCTATGCATTAGGGCATATATGCGTCATTTCAGGAACTTCTTTTTTATTCAAAAAACCCGAATCCATACCGGTGATTCCGAAAGGAGAATTTTTACTTTAAACGTCTGTCATTAAATAAAACAAAAATTACTATTCAGATTTCTGGTATGAATTCGGAATTTCTGAATTAAAAAAAATCATGAAATGCGCGCTAAGGATGCAAATGGGTTAATTGGCGCGTACTAACAATCCAAGTTGCGTAAAAAATATACACTAATTATATATTAAGGCTGTTCTCAAATACGAAACAGGCCACTTTCTGACACATTTTTTAATTCAATTTTGTTTGCAAATGCATGAAATTAACAGATGTTCTTATTCAAAAATTTCGTAATCGAAAGACGTATTCCATGTTTTGGAAGAGGCAAAAGATCTTTCAGAAAAGAATTTCAAAGTCGGTGTTCTGAACCGAATTCCCGACGCGGCAGCCAGAGAAGCGCGAAAAACGTGCCAGTACCGCTTATAACTCGATAATTAATATATTTATCAAAAAATGGAAAACTTATTTCTATTCCAAATGGCTTCCATAGTCAGGCCTGCCAATTTTATACCTTTCGTTTAAAAATAAGTCTGAAATTGTGTCTGAAAGTTTAGCGTTGTTGGGCAGGTCGTTTGAGAAGCACCTTAATGATAATTTTGTTTTTCTAAGTTCGAAGGAGAATGTTTTATGCCTACTTAAATTTTTCAATTTTTATACTATACGTAGCAAACGTGGATAAAATTGTATTTTTATTACAGCGACGTCTCAAAAAATTCGTTTGAATAAATAAAGAATAAATTCATACAGAAAGGCAAAATAGTTACATGCGATGTAACATGAACATCACAAAAAAAAATTCTAATGTGTTAATTCATGCAAAAAAAATTTATTACTTGTGGTAAACTGTGCTTGCTAAATAAAATTATTCCTCATAACAAAAAAAAACTTTTCAAGTTTTGTAATGATTATTACTTTTTAATTTTTCCGGAGCTAAAAAAATTGCCGTACATGACATTTTGGGCACACATGCCATAAGTTCGTCACCCTGTTATAGAGCAACGTACCATGGTAACCTTTAATTTTTTTTTTATCAGGAGTCTATCTATAGAAGCTTCAAATATGTGAATCCAAAATTACAATTCATTCAGCCAATTAGTTTCTGAGTTAAACTTTAAAAACTGCCCTCATTGCAATCTGTTTTGAAACGATTTAAAATGAATTTAACATTAGGAGTTCCAAGCTTTAACCCTTCTTTGCATGAGTTTTTCTTTTACAATTGTGCTTTTTTATACATATATTAAATATTAGACACCAGAAATTTTAAGATAGATTTTTAACTTTGTTCAGCAACATAGTTCACGGGGAATTCACTGGATTAATATTTCTATATAAATATAGTGGTGGCAAAGAGGTTGATTTATTTATTGAAAGTTAAATAAACAGTGATGGAAATTTACATCATTATGCAATTAAGGGTTAAATCTGCAAAATGCCTTGGCTACTTGTCCGAATGACTTTTCCAAAATGACTTCCCATTTGGTATCCAAAGGCAAAATTTATCAAAAAATTCCATATATGTCAAATCTGGTGATAGTATTGAAAATTTTAGAATATGGTACAATTTCTATATATAGGTGATCCCCTAAGTTAAATTTAAATATAGCATTAATAATCAGACGTTATTACTTATCGATTGGTATCAGTCATATTTTTATACGATGTTTTACAGTAGAATTAGTAGAGAGTGACAACTTTTTTTTTTTCAGAATTGTACTATAGTGTGTATTGTTTGAAAAAAGGGTAACTACGAAGACTAACTTGAGAGGTGGGAATCAATTGCTAGTATTTTTATTATTTTATATGTTAAAATCTGATTCGGTTCTGAAAAAATTCATTGGGAGGACGAAATGTTATTGGTTTTGGAGATTTCTGATTATTTTTGCTCCTGGAGGTTTTTGGAGAAAAGATAAAGGTTTTTAGAAACGGAAATAATTAGAGGGTTACGCTGAATATTCGTAAACATTTCTTTTGCAAAGGATTTTTTTTTAGTGAGTGTGTGTTTAGCATTACTTATATATATATATATATATATATATATATCACTGACCAGGCCCCTACCTGCCGAGTGGAGTGCCTAGCTAAACGGGGTGTATACCTGGCCGCGGAACGAAATTTGCCTGATTACCGCATAGCGGTGATATACTTGGTAAGAACCTTAACAGTCATGGCTTCAGTGTTTCTTGTTACCTTCTTATCTTTCCTGTGTTCGCCGGTTACTAATTGATTTTTGACTACGTCGATTTGGCACCGCACAGCACAGAGAAATCTCGCTGGGCGAAAGAAATTTGCAAAAAGTTTTTTAAACTGACAGAGCAGTGCAACTTAGCAAGTGGAGTAATTTAGAGGGGGGGGGGGTAAACTAAAGGACGTTGCCACTGAAAAGTAAGTTGCACCAAAAACAAGGGAAATTTAGGGTCTAGGAGGTAAGGCTCACTCTTACACAATACTCGCATGAATCGCCATGGCTGCAGTGCTTCTTTTTACCTTCTTATCTTTCCTGTGTTGGCCGGTTACTAACTAAATTTGACTTCAGACCTGCCAAGTCTCCGGCTTTTTGGATACCAGTAATTTAGTACAGAAAATGTTGTTTTGTTTAATCAGAGCATTTTGCGATTTAAGAGAACAACATTTTCTCTAAAAAATTACTGGTGTGCAAAAATCCGGAGACTTGGCAACTATGGACTATGTCGATTTGGCGCCGCACAGCACTGGGTGACAGAAGTTTGCAGCATGTTTCTAAGCCGAAAGAGCAGTACTAACTTAGGATGTGGAGTAATTTAGAGGGGGTCGGTGGGGTAAAATAAAGAACGTTGCCACTGGAAAGTAAGTTGCACCAAAAACAAGGGGAATTTGGGGTCAAGGAGGCAGGGCTCACTCTTACACAACACTCCCATGAATTGGCAGTCAGGTGATCCGTGCCGTACTCCCCCAAAGAATCGTGATTGAGAACCTGCAAAAATATATATGTATATATATCTTAATACATTGGTTTGTTCATGGGTTAGTACACATTTGGTAATTAATAAAGTATAATTATATTAAGTATTGCTTTTAATTACATTAAAAACTATTGAAAACAATAATTTCGTTATACAGTGACCTCTCACTTATACGCGATACACGGAAATTATTTTTTAGAACCATTTTTTTTCTTTTAAGGTAATTTTCTAGGACAGTGGAGTAATTGATTTTTGACTACGTCGATTTGGCAAATTAAATTATTTTTCAGAACCATTTTTTTTTTCTTTTAAGGTAATTTTCGCCTTATTAAATCGCAGAATTTATAAATCGAATTTTACTGTTTTAAAGTAATTACTGAACATCACGTATAAGTCAGAGGTCACTGTACTTTATCTCATTAAATGTTGTTAGCTTTTTTTTAAAAGATCGTGCTAAAGATTAACTTTTTTTATGTTTGCAACAAAACATTATAAATAGCTCTATTACTCTTATTTTATATCTATAATTGTTTTACGAAAGAATTTCTTTTTAAACATGAAAAGAACAGACTTTTATTCGAAGAAAATGATGAAATACAAAAGAAATGGGTTTTATTTTTGCTATCTGACAGTTTATCTCTTTGTGTTTCTAGGACATTGATAAATTTCATTCAAAATGTTATATCGAATACTTTGAGAAAGAAGTAATTGGGTATGTCCAAAAGAAAGTGCCTCAAAATGAAAGAAAAACGAATCTATAGTTCATATCAGATGTTAAACAAAAGCTAGAAATTTGAATTTTAAGCAAGCATTTTTTTTTTCGGTTTACAACTATTTGCTACAGCATTTAGATGATTTTTTTTTAAATTCAGTTTAAATTCATAGCTGCCAACTGCTATGATTTTTAGCCACCATTAGTTTCGAATTTTTTTTTTTTTTTGACATATTTAATCGAGAGAAAAAAAATTGTTCATACAGTACGTTAATCTAAGTAAGACTGTAATATAACATTTTGAACTGAGCAAAAGTAATTTATATCATGACAAAATCTATACTAATAAAATAAAGTTTCGTTCTGTGTGTCTGTGTGTGTGTCTGTTGACGATGGCTAGGAAAATCTAGCCCACCTAGAAGGTGTGGATAGTCCAAGGTCTGATCATGTGCACCTGATTCTCAGAATTTAATATTTTGATAATTACTCAAGATATTAATTAGAATATCATTAAATATCCCATCGAAAATGACATCTTTTAAATCAAAATGGCTAAAGAAAAGAACTGCTATTGTGGATTTGCAAGCAGAAATGAACGAATTCGAAATTATTTTACTAATTAGCGAATTTTAAGAAAACTAATTAAGATATCAATTTGAAAATTTCTGAGCATATGTAAAAAAAATTCTGCATCCAACTATTTGATTTTTGAAAAATTCTAATTTAAAAATTTGATAAAATTTCTTAATTTATGCAAAAAACTGCCGAAAACCTGCCAGCGCCATTGAAACAAATGCGAGAAAGTTTCAGACAGGGATCTGCTTTCATTAAAAACTGAACTACAAAAATATCTGTTTCTCTGGCCAATCCCTCCATTTAGTTTGCGAAAATGAAAGGAATTAATTGTCAATTTTTACTAATGAACAAAAATTTAGATAACTAATTAAGATATAGATCTGAAATTGAGGATGTGAAGTGTTGTCATCTGCCGGCTATTTTAGCGTAGCGTCTCCGTTATGTTCTAATTATCAGAAAAATTTAATTCTTTTTTAAAATGATCGCGTTAATGTAGGTGGAGGTGGTTTTCTTGAACAAATTAATCGTTATATTTGCGGGTATAGAGAGGGAGAGGGTTAACGCCTTTCTCTGAAATTGTTATTATCTCGGGCCCAGGCAACGCCGGAGGGGTAGCTAGTTATAAATAAATAAAAGTAATAATAAGTAAATGAAGTAGGAGACAGTAGTGGCAAGTATTAAGCATATTCTATCTTTCTATCCATTTTGTAGCTTGTAGCTTCTTTTAAAATCCAGAAAATTAAACCCTGTAATTTTCTCAGCCACCCAGATTGCTGTTTTTACTAAATGCAGCTATCCCCCAAATTTTATCTGCGCTCCTGGTGGTCACATGAGCAGCTTTATACATGGGGACAGTAGTGACATAAAAACTAGGGGACAACGTTTCTTTGGTCGGAATACACATAAAAATATATTTTATTTACAATAAAAATTCTTTATTATCAGGGCTCCCACTCGGTCCATTTTTTGAGCACCACTTTTTTTTAAAGAAAAATCTTTTTTATAATTTTTATAAAAACAAACATCGAAGCTCGTTTTAGTTGCAATTGTTGCAAATACCTACCACAATTTTCTTTCTAAAAAAATACTGGTTTTCAAAAAACGGACCAGTGGGAGCCCTGTATTATGTACTTTATAAAATTTTATTTTGTTGGTAAAATTGGTAAACTTGGGTTGTCATTAACCTTAAAATTGCTCCAGAAAATGAGTGCATGAGGTGGGGACAAGGGACGGAAGTGACAATTTGACTATTTAAAATGCTATTGGAGTAAAATTTAAAGTTATCTTCTTGAAAATACCTTTTAAAATTGTAGAAAGACATTACAAAATACATTTTATTCTAAAAAATACTTTATAAATGACAAAATACAGCATATAACCCCAAGGTACACAAATTACCCACTTACTGGAAAATCACCATGTAACTATTTTTAATTTATACATAGTTTATATAAATTCAATGAACCATCAATGTAATACAATGTAATCAAATATTAAAACAAAAAAGTATAATTTGTAATAATACATAGCAATTGTTTCTTAAAAACTGGTTCGTTTGTATGTTTATAATATTTTAACGCTGAAAAGAATAGCTGTGCTTTACATTTTTTAGAATACCTTCTTTGGTGGACTAAAATTCTCATATATTCAAGGTTAAAAATATTCATTAAATTTTCTTTAAAGGATAGGAACTTGGATGTTATTAATTTAAATTTTTAAAATTCATTACAGAAAAACTCATTTAACATGCATGCATTTAGGATGGAAAAAAATCCCCTTACTTTTTTACGGTTTATTATTATTATTATTATTATTATTATTATTATTATTATTTGGAAATTTATCCTTAAAAGTATACAAAATATAATAATTAATTAATGATATTTTAATTTTTTTTAGCATGCCTAATATTGCTCAACTGCAAAAAAAAGGGACACAATTCAAAAGTACTATGTTGCATTTACAGGCAAATTAAGACTCGCACGTTTTTAATGTAACATAAAATTAAAGCACCTAGCTCTGCATGCAGCTGTAAAAGCGGGGACCAATATTATTTCAAAGTATTCTTCGCCTTATTTAATCTTAGAAAAGGAAGGTGAAGAATACTTTTAGAAAATGCTGATTTTTAAATTCAAGGGACTGAACAAATGCCAAAAAAAAATTCTGCCTACGACAGCCGCCATTTTTGTGTCAGTGCGTAGGCCTAGTATTCAGGGGACGACGATAAAAGAGCGAAACCCTTCAGAATGAAGACGTAGAAAACGTTTGAAGGATTGAGTAAATCTATCCTCCACACACGATTTGCCTCATTTCTGTGGTGGCAGATGGACATAGAATGTAATCTAACGGTTTTCAAGATAGCCAAATCACCGCCCTCTGAATATTAGGACTGCACGCTGACAGAAAAAAAAGCGACTATCGTAGGCGGGGTTTTTTCATCGTTTGTACGATCCCTCTAATTTGAACACTAATAATTTCTAAAAGTTTTCCTCACCCTATTTTTCTGAGATCAAAGAGAGTCAGCTGGATGGGGAGGCCTACTAAATGGCTTAAGCACTCACAAGCGCCGCCCAGAAGTTGGTCTCTTAAGTTTGAACCAATTCCAGATGAGAGATCTGCACCTGGATTGGCACCCCCAGAGGTAACGCTTATTCTAAACTTGGAGGACATTGGAGCCCCTAACAGACTTTACGTGCACCAGCTCCCATTAACGTACACGGTCCCACAACAGCCGCAGTCGAGATTTTTCTGAGATCAAATAAGTAAAAGAAAACTTTTACAAACGTGTACAAACGTTTAAAAGATCCGCCTACCACAGCCACTATTTTTGTGCCAGCGCTCAGGCCTAGTATTTAGGGAGCGGTGACCAAACTTGTGACATTTTTCCTGTATCAAGATGCACCTAAGTCAGACATATTAATAGAATAACACGCAAAATGAAATATTTGGATTTGTGTTAGTCTTTTTAAGGGGATGCGATGTACTCTTGGGGGGAGGACACCCGTGTACCACGGCACAACAACTGAAAACCTTTGATTTACAGGATGAAATTATCGATGTTTAAAAAATACTAATGATCTTTTTACATTATTTACTGGTCAAAAAGAAATCTAAAAAATGTATCTGTGATGAATATTGAAGAGCACAAATCAAAGGACAAAACTTTGGGCGATTTCTTTTATTTAGTCTTCATAGTTAATTACACATCTCTTTTTTTAATGCATCGAATTTAAATATGGCGAAATAAGTATCAAAAATCGATTTTACTTTGTAGATAAAAGAAATATTAGAAATGACAGTGGTATAGCATAGTTATACATAAAGCAATACAAATAAAGAAAAATTTTAATAAAAGGAACTTCTTAAGCATACTTATGTCAATTCAATAATTTATTCAAAAAATAATGATCACGTTAAAAAACAGAGCTATTGAAAATAAAGCTCTAATTAAAGCAAAAAGATACTTTCAAGATTTCAAAAAGGAAATCTTTTCATTCATTAATAAAATTCGTTTATAAAAGAAATATTTTCGTTTTTTGTTTTGATTCTCATCATAAATAATCCAGAACAAGAAAAGCGTCAACGCAGAAGTAAAATAGTACCAGAAACGGGCGTCAATAATAAGTATAAAATACAGTAGACCCCCGCTAATTCGAACTAATTGCGACTGTTATCTGTTTGGATTAGCAAAATTTCGAATTCAGGGTTGTCAGTTTGCCCTCCTTTTTTATTCAGAAATTGCGAATTCATACCAGAAATTCCGTATACTGCTTTTTAATTTATTTCATGACAGACATAGAAATTTCCGAATAAAAAATGAGGCCAAACTAGTAACCCTGTTCGGATTATCTAAAATTCAGATATAAATAGAATAATAAAGGAAGACTGGAAATTATGCGTAAACAGTTGGAGATACATTAATTCGCGAGCAACAGAAAGAGGATAACGCCCGCCCCCACCCTCATCCCTCAAAACCTCAACATGGCTGTGATCCTGAAAACATTAGTGAGGCAAATGCTAATGGTGTCTGCATAACATTATCATGCTATGAATGTACTAGAAATGGCACTTTGATTTTTACAGAGATATTCAGACACAACGAGTAAAACGACCTTGTCTTGATCCCGCTTTCTATCTAACCTAAGTATTAGGTTGCTGCAAAAGTTCTGTGGCATTTTAATACCGTAATTTCCGGTGTATAAGCCGCGGCTCAAACAAATCTGTTTCCGACCAGAAAGTTTATTTAATAAAATTTAACCTATTTGAACATATAACATATTTGGTCTTTTTTAATAAAAAAAATAAATTCTGGTTCGTAACAGAATATTTTTAGCCGCGACTTATACGCCGGAAATTACGGTACCTTTAACCCTATAGTGCATAGTGTAGCCAATTGGCAACACTTTCTATTTAACTTTTAATAAATAAATCAAGTTCTTTGCAACCACTATATTTATATAGAAATATTAATACTATAAAAATAACATAAATATGTCACTAAATAAAGTTAAAAATATCTCTCAAAATTTCTGGTGTCGAATTCTTACTATAAGTATAAAAAACACAATTCTAAAAGAAAAATTCATACACTGTAGGGTTAATATAAGTAAAATTTTAATACCTGATAATCTAACCTATCAGTTGCCGAACAATGAAGTAGCATTGAGGGGCTTCCTAGTTGCAGTTAACTTAACGCACAGTCTATAAATTGAATGTCTTGCTAAAATATGAGACATTAGTAATAGTATAATAAAGTCAGTTCAGAGAGTCAATTCTTATCAGTTCAAAGCAAGCAGTTATAATAAAATTGTCAGGTATTACAAATTTACCGCTGTTAAAGGTATTAAAATACGACAGAACTTTTGCAACAACCTAATAGTAGCACGTATCATTTGCGTCTGGCGAAGAAAGACAAGTTTTTTTTCGAAAGGCTTTGTGCATCTTTTAATTTTATGGTATAATTAAGAATTTTTTTACCTTGTGTGTCACACCAGTGTCCAATATTTCTTTCTTTTTTCATGACAATATCCTTTCGGATCTAAATACATATACCGATCCTGAAAGAGTCTCTTGATGAAAACCTGATCGATCGTTTTATTTATTTCGATCCGAAACTATATCGTCGTGGTATGCCGAATTCAGGCTTGTATAATATGTTAACCCAGCCCTACGTATAACAGAGTTCGTACGGCTCCTGGAATTTTGCGACCAGGAAATTCTGTGGTACCAGTATTTTATTACAGAAAATCTCTCCTTAAAAGAAGGCGAAGTTTCGCGCGTTTAACCTAGATTCCTTTTTCTATAAAGAAAATACTGGTGAAAATCCTGGAAAATTCCCTAATCCGTACCAACCCTAGTATAATGTGTTAACCCAGCTTTATTTTACACGTTTCAGCAATTAAAACAAGTATATAATTATAAGGTGTTATAATTTGTTAGATTTTTATAGAAATATTTTAATTAATTAGATTTTTCGTTTTATTATTATTATTTGTGTAATTTAAATATTAAAAATTAAACATCAAATATTCATTTTGCTTTATAGATAAACAAAATACTCTAATATTCTATAAAAAAGCTTGTGCATAAAAAAATTACGAAAAAAAAAACTAACTTGTTAAAAATGATCATCAAAATAAATTATTGAGCATGATTAAGCATTCCATTCACTCGTTTATGGCAATGATAATGACTATGCAAAATATCATTTACGGAAGACGAAACTCTAATTAAAGTTAAAAGATATTTTAATTTTCAAAAAACTTTTGAAAAGGAAAATATTTCAGTCATTAATGAAATGCTTTCATAAAAAATATTTATATATATATTTTTTTCTTTTTCCTGATATCTTATCGCTGGAGAAAGGGGAAAAAATTGTCAAAAAAATCCTTATTTTCTGTTAAAACTATAGTCTAGGGAAAACTCTTATAAAATTTAAGTGATATCTTTTAATCTTTTGGCTAAACTATTTTTTAAATTGATCAGAATTTTGTTTTTGTACTAGTTTACCTTCAATTTAAATAAGAAGCGAATCTAATCTAATCTCCCTTCCAGAAAAGCTTTAAAAAGAAAAGATACATACATTTTTTAGTAAGTAAGGTGAACCATTTCCCCCACGGTGATCGCGAAATTCCATGTTAATCTGTAGAAAATTTAATTAGGTGATTATTCGTTACCTAATATAATTATCGAAATACGGTGGTAATAATAAAAACAAGAACGAAAAATCATGCGTCAAGCATGGATTTTGAAACATTTTCCGATACATTCCGAAAAAAAATGAAAGTAGACACAAAAACATGTGATTCCATTACCTAAAATATGACTAAAACTTTATTTAGATCTTAAAACATTAAAATAAATCGAGCACTTCCGGCTGTGAAACCAGCCTTCATCAGGATTTATAATTAAAACTGGTGTTAAAACAAGTGTCCAGATCACATTCCTGTAAAAAGTATGTCCCTGTACTGTGAGCCTACGATAGAGTTCAAAAGAGCCTATGGGAGAGATTAAATTAAGCCTTATGGCTTAATTTAATCAAGAAACGGTAAAATGTGATTTCCCCCCCCCCCTCACACACACACACCGTTTTCCTTCTTTCCTCACCTTTTTCCTATGCAATGGTACCGGCCGTTGGATGAATGTGACGAATAGATATTATTATGTATACAAGTGTGCTTCCGATGACAATGCAATGTTTTAAGACTTCTAGAATTTAATTATAAGGCATTTTTCCGTTAACCGATTGTGCAGGGTAGAGATGAGTTCGGGCTCCCTTTCCGGAGCCCGGGCCTGCCCGAGCCCGATACCAAAAAAAAACTACATAATATTTAAAAATTGATTTAAAAGTAATATCACATTTTTAAAACTTCGTACGAGAAAATAACTGTTCATCCCGTACACATAATTAATTTTGGAAATTTACTTTCTGTCTTATCAAAAGAGAAGTTTGGTATCAAATAAAATATACTTCCTTAAAAGGATGTAAATATTTTTTCTCTTCCAATAAGTAAATCTGATGGACACTTTAACAAAGTGCGTTTTATAAATAAATAAATGAAATTTGTAGAAATTACTATTTCTATTCTGAAGAATCAAACAACGTTTTCAATTTCCTATAAAAAGTGTATTTCGTAACTTATAATTAATTCTTGAATTAAAACAATATTTCGTGTTCCTGAAAAACAGCTTAAATTAAAAATTTGACACCGTTATGTGAAAGATCCTGTGCTTTTATACAAAAAGTTGAAACACTCTTCGATTGCTTTCTATCGGAATAACAATACATGACAATTATATGTACTTACGAATGATAGTCACTTCGTAAATGTTCAGAGCAGAGCTTTAGCATAAGCATAATAAAAAATAGAATCACTAACGTTGTTTTCATATGAAGAGCTAGTATAACTAACCTCGCACACAATAAAAAGACTAAAAATTTGCAAACCTAAACTAATGCTGATTGACTAAAAATGAAAAAAAAAATATTCATCTCCCATTAGATCTCTAAAAAAAAAAAAAATAAAATAAACGTTCCAATTAAAAAATATCCTACTTCACAAACGAAAATATAGCAAAAAATATTCACTTCGCATTGGCGCCATATCACACAGACGTCAGACATGTCGCAAATATCCTAATTTTTTTTCTTTTAAAGTAATATTCTAATACTAGAAAAGAAAAATCAGATTTCTGTTTTCCCTTCTATTCATTCTGCTCAAAATAACATTAAAATTACTTGAAATGGAATACGTAATTGTTTAGAGGTAAAAGTTATTTTTATTTTTTCAATATGAAAATAAATAAAATTGTCAGTTTCAGAAGGAATGAGCCCGAGCCCGAGTCGAGCCCGGGTTCGGGCTCGGGTTTTCGGGCTCGGGCTGAGCCCGTCTCATCTCTAGTGCAGGGCTCCCAAATGGTCCACCAACTAAATACCGATATTTTTTAACAGAAAATTTCATGGTAAGTTTCTACAACATTTTCGCAAAAATTTACCTCCGAAGATGGTTTCCGGAAAATTTGCAAGATAAATCTAAAAATAAAATTTTTCTAAGAAAATACCAGTATTCAAAATGCAGACCATTTGGAAGCACTGAAGGGATAAATCGCCAAATAATCTTTATGATTACAGCTGTTTACGAGATACAAATTCAATGGAATTAATTATTCTCTAAAACACTCTCGCTAGACTGTGAAGCTGCAACAACGAAATATTTTAAACACTAAAAGAGTAGAAAATATAAATAAAAAGTAAAGAGTGTAATAATTTAAAAATATATAATTTTATATGTTACCAGTTTAATATTAATTAAATTATGATTATACAATTAATTGATAAAGCAATTTAGAAATACTGAATACACGATTAAATAATGCTCTTTCTTCTTTCCGTTTGCCATATCCTAAAAAAGAAACAGAGCAAAAATTATATATTTCTTAATAAATTCACGAGATTGTGCTTTCAATCAAACATAAATCAAAGGGTGAATTTTAAATAATCAGTGAACATGTCAAATTAATGTAATGTAACGGATTATTTTTTTAGAACTACACAGGCCTCGGAGCAGTCCACCGGTAAATTTTTTAACCCCTTCAGCGTCGCTATATTTTTGTGTAGGCTACTTTTTAAAATTTTCAAATTGTTTGATTGCTACCATTTTTTTTTTTTTTTTTTTTTTTTTTTTTTTTTTTGAAGCAGAAATATTTACCTTATTTAATGGCTGATAAAATGATGCGAGAATAAAGTTAATTTCACTCTTTTAAAAAACTGGTGGGAATTAAAGAATCTGAATTTATAAAAAGTAGAATACACAGCCCGTGAATATCACGGGCGCGAGAATTAAGGGGTTAAACTATTTTGGCGGTAGATTTCTACAACAGTTGCAAGAAAAAAACTCTTCAAAAAGTGCGTTTCTGCGACGTATGCAAGATAAATCTAAACCAAAAATTTTCGTAAGAAAATAGTGGTGGACAAAATTTTGATTTAGTCTCTTTTAATAGATACCGCTCCGAGGCCTGACTACATGAATTGTAGTCGTGAAATGTGTTGTGATTTTTAAGATAAACAATAAATGCTTATAAAGAAAAGTGTTTTGTTATTATTATTATTCCTATTATTGCATTTATTAATAACAATCATAACTTTTTTCAAAAGGAAAGTATATCAGAAGTTTTTCACTTTGATATACGTAAGTTTTCTTCTTGAAAATATGTATATATCAAAAATTACACTTATAAATCTTTTGCATGGAAAATTTTTAGGAGTATAAATCAAAGGCTAGTACTTTTATTTATTGGTTACAAATATTTAGTTTTTTTTTTTTGTTTTGTTTTTTTGTTTTTTTAAGAAATCCTAAATGTTGTAATAAGTATCAAAAATCAGTTTTGTCTTAAAAATGAAAGAAATGTTATTAAAGAATTTTGTATATGGAAATATATGCAAAGAAAAAACTAGCTCAATTAAAACTGATCATCAAAGGAAACTATTGTTAAGCATGCTTGTATCCGTTCAGTCATCTATTTAAAAATGATCATGTAAAAAATCATTTATTGAAACTAAAACTCTAATTAAAGTTTTAAAAAAAAATCAAGATTTTAGCAATAGAAGAATTTCAGACATTAATGAAATGCTTTCATAAAAAGTTATTTGTGTTTTTTTTTCTATTCTGCTAATATAGCAAATATGCAGAAGGAAAACAAGGGAATAAAATTAGTTATTTTACAAAAATCCTCATTTTAATATAAACTAGAGTCTAGTAAAAAAGCTTATAAATGTTAAGTGAGTTTTAGATCTTTTGTTTAAATTATTTTTCTTAAAGTGATCTTCACTGTCTTTTATGCGATATAAAATTTTTCTATCAAATATTATCCGATACTCTTATCAAAACAGTTTCTAGAATAAAAAAAATTCTTCATAAAACTACATAAATGCATTTTATTTAAAATTTTCGGCTTTCATATATATTTGAAAGTTGAAAATAATGATTCGATGTATTTATACTAGAATGTCATTCGCATTATTAATGTTATTTTTTCTTAAGTTTAATGCATAGATTTTTTACGGATTGACATACTGTATAAGCGAGCTTATAATAATTATATTTTCATCATTATTCTATAACTTTTATGAGAATTAAAGCTTTTGTACAAAAGAAAAAACATATTTGTTTCTGAAACGTATTTTGTTCGTAAATAATAATATTGTAAATCATATAAACGGTTGGCTGGTTGATTGATTGTAGGTTTAACATTCTAAAGCACCGAAAAAAACATACTATGCCAGATTTACAGATGCGATTTTTTTTTTTTTTTTTTCGATTCCAAACAGCGCTGCAAAATTCACTATGGCGAAATTCACCATCTTTGCGAATGATATAATAATTCAAATATACGAACACAATAAAAGAAAAATGGCTATTATTTGTATCGTATCTTGCACGAAAATATTCCATCCAAAATTTCAAACGCAACACTGATACCATAGTTTAATATTCCATGGTTTAATATTCCATGGTTTAATTTTCTATTTTCTAAATTCCATGGATACTCCATAGTTTAATATTGCTATGACTCATAATGAACGAATCTCTTGTGTTTATTTACTTTAATGGATTGAGATATTCGGCTTTCAACCTAATTTCAACTGAAGTTATCTCAGAATCTATACATATTTGAATGTAACAAAGAAACAATTTTTTTGAGTGATCTTTCTAAAAATGTAACTTTTATGCTATTTTATACGAAAAAAATTATTTTGAATAAAAATGGCCTCCTGGCATATGAAAAAAGAAATGGTCAGCCTGTATTTGCTTTCCTCAGTCACATGATTTGCGTTTTTATCATAAGAGACGGTAGTCTCTTGAGTGACGCAGCGAAAAACCGAAAACCGTAAGCCCAAAACCGAAGATTCCGTCACTCTCATATATACAGCTAGCAGGACATCAAAGGAAAATCGAAACGCCGACATTTAATATCTCAGTAAATATGAGGCATACCGTTTCGATTTTTTCTCATTAGTCTTATATCTATGGCCTAACTCTATCCTGAAATTTATAGATTTCTACATGCAGTAGATTTTGAGATCTGGAAACCAATTTTTAAGCGAAAATGGAAAATGTAATGGTGTAATGGGCACAGAGGTGTTATCTCGAAAATGGATCGAACGATTTTTTTTAAATTAATATATTATATTAATCGCTTTTAGATGAAGAGAGTAAGATTTTGAGCTAACGTAGGAAAACTCTTGTTTTTTATATAATCCAGCTTCAAAATCGGACTCTTTTCTTATGCTTTTTCTGGTAGACTAACATTAAAGATTTTCGGCCTTTTCACCCTTTTTTATTCCTGCGCGGTCAGGATATTCATGGGTATCACGGTTATAGTTAAAGGCGATTTCGCAATCATATCTGGCTGAAGAACTATTTAGATTTTTTTTTTTTAATACGAAAACAGTTTTTAATGCAATTTTTAATATGTAATATATATGTATTAAATTAAATTATTGTTTGTATATTTTTCTTTTTTGTTATAATAAAGAATTTCTTATATCAAAATCTTCATTAAGTCGAAAAATATTTAGATTCCTTGATTAAAATATTGAAATATTTTATAATTATACATATACAATTTAATTGTTATTTATATTTAATTTGTGATTTTTTAAAGGAAAAAAAAGATTAAGATTTTTTTTTTTATCAATTAATTTGCGTAACAAGGAATCATTCAAAATGAATCAATCATCAGTTTGTTTTCTTCGTGTGCGATGCGATTCGCTGCTATGAACATTTTTTGAAGTGTTGAAAATCAAATTTCACAAATACTTCTAACTTCTATTAACAAATACTTCTAACTTCTATTAACAAATACTTCATGAATATATTTTTAATTCCATGTTGTTTATGTACGATAAAAAACACGTTTGTAAGCTTCTGTTTCATAGTATAAGAATCCAAACATTCAGTGAAATGCGTATATTTGATCAGCTATATAAACAAATGAAGAATACAGTACCTTTTTTTTTTCAATTTCATTTCTTAAATTTGCATTTTAAAAACAGATAATAAAGAAATATGTATTTATCTTCTAATATTTATTTTCCTAAGTCAGAGAAATGCAAAGTTCTACCATTGTTTTTTTTTTTTTCTAGTGAAAGTTTATTTTCAAATGTTAAATATAGATTTTACTTAATAAATCACGAAATCAGTCGTCAGTTCTCGGGGCAATGGTAGACGTGGCATTGGAAACCTAAAAATCATGAGAGAGGGTAATATCTTTAAACAAATCTTGTAGCAAAGTATTCAGTAGTATCTTGCACCAAATATAAGAAATTGAAAAAAAAAAAAAAAAGGTACTGTATTCTTCATTTTTGTTTATGTATTGTCAAAGCTATGCATTCTACCGAATGTTTTTATTCTTGAAATTACTATTTAAACAGAGATAGAAGTTTACCAAACTTTTGTTTCTTTCTTCATACATAAACAACATGGAATTAAAAATATATTTTTGAAATATTTGTTAATTAAGTTAGAAGTATTTGTGAAATTTGTTTTTGAACCCGTTAAAAAATCTTCACAGTGCATGGAAAAATAGAAACGCTATAGAAGGATTTTTTTTTCTTCAGTTACCCTGAAATTAAAACAATATATATATATATTTTTTTTTTTTTTTTGGGGGGGGGGGGGGTTTCAGGAGTGCAAAACGTTCATATTTACTGATTTATTAGTTGTTTGTTTTCTTTTTAAAATTAAAATAATGTTGTTAAATAGCAACATCATGGTGTAGAAAAAAAAAACATTAAAAAAATGTGATGCATCGTTATGTACGAGAGATCAGTTTCAACTGACATTACAAAAATTTATTCACAAACTAAGACAGATAATTAAGAAAAATAGGTTAAATCCTAGAACAAGCGAGACGCTTGGCGTCATCGAATTTAGCGAAGCGATAAATGAGTTTTCTTGTTACCGGTTTATTTCTTACGTTTTTTCCACGCCTTTTGTGCTTGGTTCTAGCATGAGCAGAATGCATGGTTCTGAAAATTGAGCTGGTTTTTGAGGGAATTAGATTTGATTGGTTGGTTGACAGATTAGAATATTCTATAATAGAGTTCTATTGTCTGTGGGTTGGTTTGTTGTGTGTCAGATTTGTTGAATTATGTTTATGAAATGTGTTTTATGTCATAAAGGATAAATCCTGTGAAATATTAAAAAAAAACGAAGGATGAGAAATAACGGTAAGTGCATTTTTGTTGATTTTATATGATAAGATGTATTTTAAGCACTTTAGAGATTGCTGTAAACCGATTTTTGTGCGAACATTACTGACCGCAGCTTGAATGGATTTCATGCATTCTAGGGAGTGCGGAATATAGCAATTTTTGTGCATCCAGGATTTTTTTTTTTCAGTTAATGTACGCGAAGCATACACATATATACATATATATATATAAATTATTAACTGCTGTTTGAATGAATTTCATGCATTCTAGAGATTGCTGCACAGGGAGTTTCATGCATCCAGGATTTTTTTTTTCTGTTATGTACGCAAAGTGTACATATATATGTTACTAACTGGTGCTTGAATGAGTTTCGTGCTTTTGAAAAATCAGAAATCTCTAGATTCTCCCCAATCGTAACCTGTGTTCTTTGTAGCAGAGAATTCACTACTTACACAGTTTCTATGAACATTTTTTCACGAAGTAAACATTGATTTTATTCCGTTTTGTGACAATTTACAAAGTTTTAGCAAGGAGGAAAAAATAGCTAAAAATTATTAAAAATAGAAAAATCTGGAGGAAAAAATTGCTAAATGTTTGTATGTAAAAATTGAAATATCCAGACGAAATATTGCTAAAAGTTTGTAAAAATAGAAAATCGTGAAGAAAAACTTGCTGAAACTTTGTAAATAATTGTAAAACGAAATAAAATTTATGTTAAAATTGTATAATAAAGCTTGCCGTAAGCAGTGTGTAAGTATCTGCTTGCTTAAGCTTAAAAAGCATTCTTTCTGATTGGGTAGAATTTGGAAGTTGCCGTTTTTTTGGTTGACGTGCGTAAAAAAAATAGCCAAATCGGATGTTTTGCTTGTTCTAGGATTTTGCCCAATATATTTGATTAATGAATTCATCGATTGATACTTTGGCTTAATTAGGTTTGAATTGGCTTAGTAATTTGAATCTTATCATGATGACGTTTTGATTTTGCATGTCCCTGTATAAAAAACTCCTCAATGATATTTGCAAGATAAATACACTGTCACAATTAGATTCAAATTGGTTCAGCATTTCAACAGTGATGGTAAGGATTAAAAAAAATTCATATTTTTTGCTTTTGTGTGTACCTTTTAAACAAACTGTAAGAGCTAAATGCTTGATTAGCTAACTCATTGATGATGCGGCTAAGTTTAGGGATTCACCCTCAGTTAGCCATCTTGTTTTTAAATCAAAACATTTTAACTTTTATTATTAAATATAAATCAATCAGTCAGTAAAATTAAATAACATGCTTATAATAAGTAAATATGAATGAAAATTATTTTGGAAATGAGAAACAAAACAAATATGTTTTGAAGTATAGATAAAATGCTTCAGTGATTAATTTGTAATCACTTCAGCATTTTATCTATATTTTAATTATAATTAGTGATCTTCTGTGATTATGTAACATTTCAGCGATGCTGGATTGAATCCCTGAAGCATTTTATCTATTTCGAAAAACCGAAGTCAGAGAAATGCAAGTTTTGTGCATCCAGGATTTTTTTTTTCAGTTAATGTACGCGAAGCGTACTCACACACACACATATATATATATATATATCAATTATTAACCGCTGTTTGGATGAATTTCATGCATTCTAGAGATTGCTGCACATGGAGTTTCATGCATCCAGGATTTTTTTTTTCTGTTAATGTACGCAAAGAGTACATATACATGTTACTAACTGGTGCTTGAATGAGTTTCGTGCATTTGAAAAATCAGAATTCTCTAGATTCTCCCCAATCATAACCTGTGTTCTTTGTAGCAGAGAATTCACTACTTACACAGTTTCTATGAAAATTTTTTCACGAAGTAAACATTGATTTTATTCCGTTTTATGACAATTTACAAAGTTTTAGCAAGGAGGAAAAAATAGCTAAAAATTATTAAAAATAGAAAAATCTGGAGGAAAAAATTGCTAAATGCTTGTATGTAAAAATTGAAATATCCAGACGAAATATTGCTAAAAGTTTGTAAAAATAGAAAAATCGTGAAGAAAAACTTGCTGAAACTTTGTAAATAATTGTAAAACGAAATAAAATTTGTTTATTTTGTGAAAAAGCTTGCCGTAAGCAGTGTGTAAGTATATGCTTGCTTAAGCTTAAAAAGCATGCGTTCTGATTGGGTAGAATTTGGAAGTTGCCGTTTTTTTGGTTGACGTGCGTAAAAAAAATAGCCAAATCGGATGTTTTGCTTGTTCTAGGATTTTGCCCAACATATTTGATTAATGAATTCATCGATTGATACTTTGGCATAATTAGGTTTGAATTGGCTTAGTAATTTGAATGTTATCATGATGATGTTTTGATTTTGCGTGTCCCTTATAATGAATCCATGATGTTATAATTTGTAAAGGGGTAGCGTGTGGCCTTTTCATATGGATTAATTTCAATAAGGTATTACTAAGTGATTTTTATTTAAAAATCATTTTCGAGTTTCTTAATATTACAAATCATTATAAACAATTTTTTTCAGCGTAATTTCGTTTCAACTTATAATCAATTAATAAAACAATGAAAGGTCCAATCTTGTACAGTGTTTGGAAATCTTAACATGAGTTCTTTTGCACTCGTCACAAAAACTTCAAGCGATGACCTTGCCGTTGCCTTAAGAGAAATCTTTTCCCTTCAAAATGTGTCAGCAAAACATTTCCTTCCCCACTGGTTTGGGAAATCGTCCTGAGAAGAGTGTTTTCCACCAACACTCGTTCTCCTGCCAAAACTCTAACTACCTTCCCCTCGATTCTCTTTTCCGGTCCCCTTGCTCGAACAAAAGATACTCCGATCACCAATCAAAAAAGTTTTAGTTTACGTCATTGGATAAAGCCTTTTTTAGGGAGGTCTTACTGAACTTTTAAATGTTCTCGCAGGAAATTTTCCCACGATCTGAGACCCCACATATAGACGGTCAGATCAGAGAAATATTTGCTGTCTAGCAATTTCAGTTTCACAAGATTGATCGAAGCTCATCTTTTCCTATTGTAGTAAACGACATTCTAGTCACACAACAGCTAAGCGTGAGAAAAGTTTTCCAACTCTTGGGAACTTCTATCTTTGATTACTCTGCCTAATTAGCAGACTGTGAGAGATTTAATGAAATCGTTACACCCTGTATAAAAAACTCCTCAATGATATTTGCAAGATAAATACACTGTCACAATTAGATTCTAATTGGTTCAGGATTTCAACAGTGATGGTAAGGATTAAAAAAAATTCATATTTTTTGCTTTTGTGTGCACCTTTTAAACAAACTGTAAGAGCTAAATGCTTGATTAGCTAACTCATTGATGATGCGGCTAAGTTTTGGGATTCACCCTCAGTTAGCCATCTTGTTTTTAAATCAAAACATTTTAACTTTTATTATTAAATATAAATCAATCAGTCAGTAAAATTAAAAATCACAAAATTCGTCAAATGATCTCGGGAGAAAAATAGTGAAATTTGTCTAACAATCGCGGAACAGAATTGCAAAATTCGTCGAATGGCAGTGGAAAAAAAGTGCACAATTTGTTCGTTTATGGAAAAAGTCGTGAAATTCATTAATCGATAGTCGATAAATCACGAAATTCATCAATCGATAGCAGAAAAATCACAAAATTCATTGATAGTGGAAAAATCACAAAATTTATCAACTGGTTTCAGGGGAAAAAAATTTCGAATATCGTCGAATGGCTTCGAGAAGAAAAAAAATCACAATCCAAATAATTTCTTTGAAAAAATCGTGAAATTCGCCAAATGGTTTTGAAATTTGTCGAGCGACAGTGGGGAAAAAATCTTTTTCCATTGAATCATTGCAATTGGAACTATTAAGTTTGACCAGTGGTGGCAGTAAAGTCAGTCGGCAAATTTTCAGTATTACTCGCCGATTGGCGAATGACAATTTTGTCCTATATTTTTATGCACTTTATCGATGAAATTCATGATTTTTTACACGCCTGATCGATGAAATTCAAGATTTTTACGCACCCAATTGATGACTTTCTTGATTTTTATGCATCCGTTTAACGAAATTAATGATTTTTACATGCCTGATAAACAAAATTCATGTTTTTTATGCATGTGTTCAACAAAATTTATGATTTCCCTTCTCCCGATCCACAAAATTCATGTTTTTACTGTGCCTGATTGACAAAATTCATGATTTACAACTGATATGCTTTCCATCGGCCAATTAATGAAATTCACAATTTTTCTTCTCTAGACAATGGCGAAATTCGCAAATTATTATTTTTTTTTTTACCGTTCGTTGAAATTTACAATTTTTTCACAAACATTCGATGGAATTCTTGATTTTTCCAAGCCCAGTTGTCGAAATTTGCGATTTTCCATGCCTATCGACAAAATTCATAATTTTGCAGAACCGATAGACAAAATTCATAATGTTTCCCTATGATCTATGGACAATTTGCAAATTTTTCCTGCAACTGTTCGTTGAAATTCTCGATCTTTCCACGCCATTCGAGGAAATTCGCTGCTCGATCCATGAAATTCACGATTTTAAGTGCCTTTTCGACAAAATTCGCAGGTTTTTTCAATTGATTTACAAAATTCAAGATTTTTTTTTTTTTTTGAGTGATTGACGAAATTTGCAACTCCGGAATTACTGATTTTGGCATCTCTGGTTTCTGTTGACCGATTATTGAAATTTGCGTTTTTTTTTCTAGCGACAAAATGGCGAAATTTGTGATTTTTCCATGCCCATTTGACAAAATTCGCATCCAGTCGATGCAATTCATGATTTTATGCGCCTGATCGATGAAATTCATATTTTCCTACGATTTATGGACAAAATTTGCAAATTTTTCTCACGAATTATTAAGGAAATTCGAAATTTTTGGATAGGTTGGCATGTATGGTCTCTGCGGGCCACCAGTTATCCATCACGGGCCACAGGTTGTGCATTCCTAATCATGATGCAGTTTGGCTCATTCGACTCGACATCGATAGAACTTACTGATTTTAGTTTCACCACCAGGGGCAGTTATGTTCATATAGAACAGAGAGCGCCCCTGGCAGTGGAAGGGGAAATTAATGGATTTTGGAGCTAACTCAAGTTCTATGGGTCCCATCACAACATGGTTTGATTCATTCAACTTGTTTCAAGTTTGACCACCAGGGGGCGCATTCCCATCTTAGGTTCTATGGCCCCGATCATGACAAGGTATGGCTCACTCAACTCGAAATCGACAGCCTCAAAAATTTCAGCTGTTTGTATAGAACAGAGTGCGCCCCCTGGTGGTGGAACATGGAACTAACAGATTTTGCAGCTAACTTGAGTTCTATGGGTCCCATCACAATGCAGTTTGATTCATTTGGCTCGCTCGACATCGATAGGATACATCGATTTTAGTTCCAAGTTTCACCACCAGGGGCGCTATCCTATCTCGTGTTCTATGGGCCCGATTACGGTGAGGTATGGCTCATTCGATTCGAAATCGACAGCCTGAAAGATTTCAGCTATGTTTGTATAGAACAGAGTGCGTCCCCTGGTGGTGGAAGATGGAACTAATGGATTTTGCAGCTAACTCGAGTTCTATGGGTCCCATCACAATGCAGTTTGATTTATTAAACTGGACATCGACAGGATATATAGATTTTAGTTACAAGTTTCACCACCAGGGGGCGCTTTCCTATCTCGGGTCATATGCGCCCCATCACGACGCGGTATGGCTCATTCGACTCGAAATCGACAGCCTCAAAGATTTCAGCCATGTTTGTATGGAACAGAGTGAGCTCCCTGGTGGTGGAATATGGAACTAACGGATTTTGCATCTAACTCGAGTTCTATGGGTCCCATCACAATGCAGTTTGATTCGTTCGACTCGACATCGGCAGGATATATCGATTTTAGTTACAAGTTTCACCACCAGAGTGTGCTTTCCTATCTTGTGTTCTATGTGCCCCATCACGACGAGGTATGGCTCATTCGACTCGAAATCGACAGCCTCAAAGATTTCAGCTATGTTTGTATGGAACAGAGTCCGCCCCCTGGTGGTGGAAGATGGAACTAACGGATTTTGCAGCTATCTCGAGTTCTATGGGTCCCATCACAATGCAGTGTGATTCATTCGACTCGACATCGACAGGATATATCGATTTTAGTTCCAAGTTTACCAACCAGGGGGCACTTTCCTATCGGGTTCTATGGGACCGATCACGACGACGTATGGCTCATTTGACTCGGAATCGACGGCCCGAAAATTTTCAGCTATGTTTGTATAGAAAAGGTTGCGTCCTTTGGCGGAGGAAGATGGAACAAACGGGTTTTGCCATGCATTTTCATCCTTCTAATTGTGTTACTCTCTCGCTGTATAATTTAAAAGTTGAGTCTTGGATTCCTCTCCCTGGGCCACCACCTTCATATTTTATTGGGGTCCAAGGGGTCTTTTTTAGCATTTCTTTAAAATTTATTTTAATGATTAATTTATACCCTATGTTTAATTTCGACTAATTGACATTCTCATCAATAACCTTAAAAAAGTAATGATATCAGTACAAAAACCCTTAACGGGTTAAAAGTTGTGACGCAGCACTTTCTTTTGGCTTTATGAATTTTAAATATGGGTCTTAAAAGCAATGATATCAAATTTAAGTGACGCTATGTTAATAATTATTTTTTTAAATCATAATTTTCTTTTTAGTTTTATTTATATTCACAGGTGCAATTATTATCTTAATATGAAAAAATATATAAAATTTATTCGCTGATGCTTTTTCATTCACATCTCTCATGAATTCAAAATATGGGTTTTAAAAGAAATGATATCAAAATTTGAGTGACACCTTGGCGTTAATTTAATAGGACTCTTTTAAAATTCAATTTAAATTATTTTTGGTTTGTCTTCTAAAGTATATTTACACATACAAACAATACTTTTAATTTTTCAATACACTTTTAAATAGATTACTTTCACTGAGCCTATATTATGTATTGAAATGTATTTATTTCAATAAATTGATTTATCTTCTGTGCCACGCTATCCAAAATCATAAGTAAAATTTATGTAAATGATTATTTTGCGTCATAGTATCCAAACAAAGGGAAATGTATTCAAGTGGATAATATGACGCAAAATAATCATTTACATAAATTTTACTTATGATTTTGGATAGCGTGGCACAGAAGATAAATCAATTTATTGAAATAAATACATTTCAATACATAATATAGGCTCAGTGAAAGTAATCTATTTAAAAGTGTATTGAAAAATTAAAAGTATTGTTTGTATGTGTAAATATACTTTAGAAGACAAACCAAAAATAATTTAAATTGAATTTTAAAAGAGTCCTATTAAATTAACGCCAAGGTGTCACTCAAATTTTGATATCATTTCTTTTAAAACCCATATTTTGAATTCATGAGAGATGTGAATGAAAAAGCATCAGCGAATAAATTTTATATATTTTTTCATATTAAGATAATAATTGCACCTGTGAATATAAATAAAACTAAAAAGAAAATTATGATTTAAAAAAATAATTATTAACATAGCGTCACTTAAATTTGATATCATTGCTTTTAAGACCCATATTTAAAATTCATAAAGCCAAAAGAAAGTGCTGCGTCACAACTTTTAACCCGTTAAGGGTTTTTGTACTGATTATTATATACATCACGTATGATAGGATTTAATGGAATGAAGAAAACTTTTATTAATATCTTTTTAACACTTTCCAACCTAGTTGAAAAGTGTTTATGACTTCGGTTTGTCTGGCCGTGCTCTAACTCCCGTAAATATGCTCGGATTTCCCTGAAATTTTTATATGTTATTGTCGTTATCTATAGCATGTTCTCTATTTCAACTGAAGTGTGTAACACTTATAGTTTTTTACAGGGACACTCAAAAGAATTCCGTTACATTACGGTCTATGGGAAAAATCATTTGCGGTTTATTTTAATGATGTTACACTATTTCAAACACATTGTAATTGATATATATCACTAAGGTGCATTACAAGAAGCTTAATATGGCATAGGGTGTGCATAGCACTTATAGTTACTTTACAGGGACAGTCAAAAGAATTCCGTTACATTACGTCTATGGAGAAAAATCGTCTCCGGTTTATTTAAATAATGGTTCACTATTTTAAACGCATTGAAATTTATATATATCACTAAGGTGCATTACAAGCGGCTTACTACAGAATAGTGTGTGTATAGCAGTCATCGTTCATTGACAGGGACACACAAAAGAATTCTCTACTGTCTGTTAACAGTAATTCCTAAAAGTGCGTTTTAAGTTGCTGAATGCGATTTTAAATTTAACTCACTTTTTGTCTATTACTTGGCGTGTAAAAATTCTGTAGATCCTATACAGGGAAGCACAAAAGTCCGTAAACACATTTCCGTTTATTGACAGAAACTCCAGAAGTAGAGTTTTAAGCTGTGCTACGCGTTTCCTAACTAAACTAAAATTTAGCATCCTATGTAGTATATATACAAATCTATAGATCCTATACAGGGCTGAATAAAAGTATTCGGATATTTTTCCGAATATTGTATATGTTGGAAACATACGTTGAAAATTCCTGAAATTACGTTTTTAAATATGGTATGCGTTTTCCAAATTGTTTACTTAGATGTTATCTTTCAGCTTATTAAACGGTAATGGTTTGTAAAATTATTTTGGAAGCGTTGGAAAGTGTTACATAATCTATGGTTGACGCATGATTTTTCGTTCTTGTTAAGTTTTGATTCGATTTTCGTAAAATTTTAAATGACTCAATTCTGCGACGATTATATATATTAAATTTCAAACCGTTCGGTTTGGGTAGTTTTTGCGCTGTTATATGGGGACAGACGGACCAAACGACGATTATAGGTGCCACTTATTTATATAATTACGAATGCACCTAAAAACGCTTTACTTGACAGAAACACTGCAACAAAATTATTAATAACGACAAATATTTTTTTCAAAATAGTGTTGTTCAAAAAAAGAGGGGATTTTCAGCTATGTGTTACGTTTCCTAAATAGATTTTTTTTATGTGCGTTCGTAATTATATAAATACGTAGCACCTATTGTCGTAGTCTGGTCCGTCCATCTGTCTGTCTGTCTGTCCGTCCGTCCGTCCGTCTGTCTGTCTGTCCGTCCGTCCGCATATAACAACGCTAAAACAACCCAATCGAATGGTTTGAAATTTAACATATATTATCCTTGCCGAATTTTGTCGAAACATTTCAAATTTTATGAAAATCGAATCAAAACTTTAGAAGATATTAATAAAAATATTTATTAAGAAATTTGCATTTTTTAAAAAGAAATCGGTGTTTTCTTGTTATAGGAGCTTCTGAGGTTTAACCGTCAAGTGACCGAGATACTTATTTTATTACAGAAATTAATCTGCAGACGATAAAATTCATTTCACAGAATTAAAAAAACATCAAGATCTGAATATTTATATAACAAGCTATAGTACGAACGCACCTCATTTGTCACGTTTGACGTACAATTTCCAACTTTTTTTTTTTTTTTTTTTTTTTTTCCCGGCTCAAACTATGGAAAATTCTCCAATCTAAGCTAAAATTTCCTAAAATTCTCCAATCAAAGCACAGAAATTCCCTAAAACAAGCGAAAGTTGCAGCAACCGTAATGAAAGTAGTGTTTCGTTTTTTGACGAAAAATGATTTAGAGTGTAGGTTTCTTATAGAAATCTATAAAAAATTTTCGGAAAGGGGATATATTTCATTTACCTATTACTCTGTTCACCGACCGAAAATATCGGGGTTTTTATCTAAAGTAAATCTTTTTTGAAATTTTCCATTCTGAAATCAATGTCTCATTAAAAAGAAATTTTCAAAAAGGTCGCTGATAAATAAATATCTTATGAGGAATAAATGAAGAACTATAAATCAATAGACAAATATTTTATTTATTCTTTAATATTAATTAGACAGATTCTGTTTTATACTTCTGAAGTTTCAATGCATCAAAATAAGTATTAAAAATCGATTTTACTTTGTAGATAAAATAAATCTCACAAAAAAGCAACAAAAGAGTTTAGATATAAATTTACGCAAAGAAACAATTCCCTCTATTAAACGTAATTATCAAAGGAACCCGTTAAGCATGCGTATGCCCATTCACCTATGTATTCAGAAAATGATAATGAGGTTATAAAAAAAATTAACTCTAATTAAATGAAAATGGTCTTTTTAACATTACGGGAAAAAAAATAAGAAGAAGAAGAAGAATTTCAGCCAGTGATGAAACCAGCGGATCCAACTCGATCCCTTTGGCGGATTACAGGACATACTACCGGGTAGTGATGGGCATAACGATTATTTTGAATATTCGAATGAATCATTCGGGCATGCGCAGAAGCATATCTTTCAAACTTCATTTTTTTTATTATTATTATTATTCAATTACTACCAGAAATTTTGAAAAAAAAAGAGAAGTTTCTAATTTTATCAAAAAAAACTTTCTTTTTAGGTAGATTTCGTAAGAAATACTACCTATTACATTCTCACCTAAGTTGGAAATTTTGAAAAATTTTTGCAGATCTACGCCGATCATGACTCCCAGAACCCAAAACCACCCCCAGTTCAAAACTTTATCTATCTATCTATCTATGTCATTTTTTTCTGACCACGATAACTGGAAAAATTCTGTATAAATCTCTTCCAAACTGATACATAAAATCAAGGGTCATAAAATCTCGGTCAAGTTCGTTAATGGGCAAAATCGAACCAAGGGGGGGGGGGGAATAGGGGGGCTTTTTGTAAAAACAGAAAAACCCTCATAATTTCTTTATTATTATACGTATCGAATCCGTTTAAAGTTATTATTACTTCTAGGAAAAGGGCCGAAAATTTATGTATGACAGATTTTTGATATAATTAAAAATGGCCCCAAGTGGGGGAAAAAAGGGGGGTTTTAGAAGAAAAAAAATCATAGCTTCGTCAATTCACAAGATATCAAATCCGCGTAAATTTATTATTAATCCTCTTAGTATTATCTCAAACTTTTATATTGACAAGATTTTTATAGGACCAACCGTTATAGCAAAAAAAAATCCCTGCCGGCTCCGCCTGCAAACAAGTTATTTTTCGAAGTAGGCGGTTCCAACTCCCGCATCTTTTCGAAACTGATACATAAAATCAAGGGGCATAAAATCTCGGTCAAGTTCGTTAATGGGCAAAATCGAACCAAGGATGGGGGGGCTTTTTGTGAAAACAGAAAAAAAAAACATAATTTCTTAATATGATACGTATTGAATCCGTTTAAAGTTATTATTACTTCTAGGAACAGGGCCAAAAACTTATGTATGACAGATTTTTGATATAATTAAAAATTGCCTTAAGGGGGGATAGGGAAGGGGGGGTTTAGAAGAAAAAAATTCATAATTTCGTCAATTCCCAAGATTTCAAATCCGCTTAAATTTATTATAAATCCCCTTAATATTATCTAAAACTTTTATATTGACATGTTTTTTATAGGACCAACTCTTATAACAAAAAAAAAAAAAATCCTTGCTGGCTCCGCCTGCAAACAAGTTTGGTTTCGAAGTATGCGGTTCCAACTCCCGCATCTTTTCGAAACTGATACATAAAATCAAGGGGCATAAAATCTCGGTCAAGTTCGTTAATGGGCAAAGTCGAACCAAGGGGGGGGATGGGGGGGACTTTTTAAATTTATTATAAATCCTCTTAATATTATCTAAAACTTTTATATTGACATGTTTTTTATAAGACCAACTCTTATAGAAAAAAAAAAAAATCCTTGCTGGGTCCGCCTGAAAACAAGTTTGGTTTCGAAGTAGGCGGTTCCAACTGCAGCATCATCGCAAAAAGGTCATTTCTTCCGCAATTCCCGACAAACAGGCGCCCCACGGTCTGCGTCTTCGAAATCTACCTGTGCCTGTAGGCCGAGCCGTCAGGAATTTTTTTTTTAAGATTGCATTCTAAACTTTCATTGTTTAATCAATTAGTTCGACTGCATTTTTGTTAAATTTGCATTTCATTTATATTATGTTATTTTTTTATTGATGAAGTGCTAATTTTTTCATGGAATATCAGAGGGAAAGAAAAGCTGAAGTATTTATATATTTTTACGTACAAACCGGCTAATCTTCTGTAATCCAACTGCACGCGATAAGGATACATTTTTTAAATCATGCTTAAATGTTCTTTTAAAAACCATAAAAAAACGGTAATACAGTTTCAAAACAATTGCATTTGAAAGTACATTGTTTTCCTATTCGACGGAGTAAAAATTTAAATTATGCTATGTTTAGAAGTAATTAAATTTGCGTGAAAAGGTAAATAGATTGCTTATATCGTTACCATCGTCGATATGACGTCAGCGTTTCTCACAGACATGTTTTTGCTTTATAATATATAAGTCGAGGCTAGCGAAAAAGAAAGGCTACCGCGGTGCTTTACGCGTATCTTTTTTTACAGACCGCGGGAATCACGTGAGGCTCGAATGCACCAATGCAGGTGTACGAAAAGAGCATCACGTCACTCTAGCGGTCTGTAAAAAAAGATAAGTGGAACGCACCGCGGTAGCCTGTCTTTTTCGTTAGCCTCGATATAAGTGCATGTGACGTCACGCACCCATGTAAAGACATATATCTCAACTGGGTGTAGGCAGAAAGTAACAATTCTCTCAGAGCTAGTAATTTATAATATGTTATTTCCTACACATAATATGATATACTAGCAGACTATGCCCGCTGCGCTGGTCGGTTTCTCCAAAAGAACCTTGAATCAAACGAAATATATCGGTGAATTTAACCTTGTATTTTAAAGTAATCTGTACCTTTACCTAGATATCCTATAATAACATAAAAACGGATACTTATTTCACTAAGTTATGTTTTTTTAATACGGTTTATTATTACGTTTACAATTTATTACCTACCGTTTTCCATTGATTTATATCTTTTATAGCTACATTTTTTAATAACGGAAATAAACCTATATTATTCACAACTAAATAGAAATGGCGCATCTAGTATTTGTCGAGAATTAAATAAAAATCATGCACTCGTGACATCATAATTCACTTTTATATTTTAACAGAATAATACGGTTACTATAATTTGTGACTCGTGCTGACATATTGCTGGTATTATTATTTTTTTTACGCGTGAAGTTTTCGCTATGGTAATGCATTGTGAAATTTGGTCATTTTTGAAATTCAATACAGTTGAAGCACTTTATAACGAATTAAGATATAACGAAAAGCACGATATAACGAAATGCTCATATCCATTTAGTTGGTCTGTATGCTAAAGAATACTGAATTCAAAACTATATAACGAAATAATTATAACGAAAAGCACGATATAACGAAAAGAATTCGAGCATGAAAAGTGAAAAAAAAAAAACGATATAGCGAATTTTTCAATTTTTTTACTTAAAAAATGGCCGAAAAATATAATTAAATTTTTTAAATGCCAGTTATTTTTTTTAATGAGATAACCTCCAATCTTTTTCTCTACGGCCAATCACATATTTTCAATACTTCCAAGAGAGATTTGGGGGAGGAGCAATGTTTTAAGACAGACAGAGCGGCGACATCTTATAGCAGAACTGGAATTATGTTCTTTTTTTATTTGATGCCTGATTTCATTGACATTTACTTTTCCTGTAAATTTATAGCAAGTTAATTTTTAAGACTTTTTGTAGGCTGGCTATGTCTGGCCAAAGAAAATGTTTGAGTTTAGAAGAGAAAGTCGAAGTTATAAAATGCGTCGAAAATAATGTTAAAGAAAGAGATGTAGCGAAAAAAATTGGGATTCCAGGTAGCACTCTTAGCACAATATTGAAAAATTGAGAAAAATTCATAAAATATTTAAATTGGTTGAGTTCCCTCATCATTTAAATGTATACGCAAAGAGAAATATGCCGATGTGGAGGAAGTATTATTTTCATAGTTTAAAGATGCAAGATTCCAAAACATCCATATTAGTGGAAGTAATTTGCAATACAAAGCATATGCGCTTGCCGAAAAACTTGGATATAAAGAATTTAATGTAAATGATGGTTGGTTGAGTAAATTAAAAAATATATATATGAAATTGTGTGTAAAAAATTATGTGGAGAAGCGGCGTCGGTTTCAGAAGAAACAATTGAAGAATGGAAGAACGAAAACTCAAACATTGTTCAGGATTGCGATCGAGAAGATATATTTAATATGCATGAAACAGAATTGTCTTTTCGTTTAATGCCTGATAAAATATAGATTTAAAAAAAGAAACTTGTCATGGTGGGAAAATAAGCAAAGACCGACTTTCACTATCATTATGCTGTAATGTTGACGGTTCTGAAAGGCGAAAACCTCTTATAATTGGAAAAGCAAAGAATCCACGGTGTATCCCCAAAAACGTAATAAAAACTTTGACTGTAATCTACATGAATAATTGAAAAGTTTAGATGGTGAAATGCCTTTTTGAAGAATGTATTTTAGATTTTGACAAATAGATTCAAAAAGCCAAAATAAAAGTTCTCCTTATTTTAGACAACGTCTCAACGTCTCTTCGAAAGTGACTTCTTTTCGTGTTAAATGTATTAAATTACCTTTTTTGCCACCTAACACTACATCCAAAGTACAACCATTAGACCAAAGAATTATGCATTCGTTTAAAGCAAAATATGCGAAGATGCTTGTGAAAAAAAGAAATCGTGAATTCAGATGATACAAAATAAACACAAATAGACGAGCTCAAAGCAATTTATATGATAAGTAAAGCTTGGTGAGATGTTCTGTCGTTAACGCTTTTTCAGTTTCGAGATTTTCTCCATCGCCATCAAATAATAATGAAATTGTTTCTTTACCTGAATTGGAAGATACAGATGAACGGATTTATCCTTTTAAATCTGACTTCCGACTTTAAATTTGATCAATACGTTAATGTTGATGAAAACATAATGGCAAATGAAGAATTCAATGAAGAGAATATCATTAAAACAAAGTAAGTAGATGCGTCGTGCGTTGGCAGTGTCAGTAAAGAAGAGGAATTCATAGAAGCTGGAGAGAAACTTTTACCATCTGATGCACTTGGTGCTCCACTCTGATGCTCCATCGCCATCAAATAATAATGAAATTGTTTCTTTACCTGAATTGGAAGATACAGATGAACGGATTTTATCCTTTTAAATCTGACTTCCGACTTTAAATTTGATCAATACGTTAATGTTGATGAAAACATAATGGCAAATGAAGAATTCAATGAAGAGAATATCGTTAAAAGAAAGTACAGTAGATGCGTCGTGCGTTGGCAGTGTCAGTAAAGAAGAGGAATTCATAGAAGCTGGAGAGAAACTTTTACCATCTGATGCACTTGGTGCTCCACTCTGATGCTCCATCGCCATCAAATAATAATGAAATTGTTTCTTTACCTGAATTGGAAGATACAGATGAACGGATTTATCCTTTTAAATCTGACTTCCGACTTTAAATTTGATCAATACGTTAATGTTGATGAAAACATAATGGCAAATGAAGAATTCAATGAAGAGAATATCATTAAAAGAAAGTAAGTAGATGCGTCGTGCGTTGGCAGTGTCAGTAAAGAAGAGGAATTCATAGAAGCTGGAGAGAAACTTTTACCATCTGATGCACTTGGTGCTCCACTCTGATGCTCCATCGCCATCAAATAATAATGAAATTGTTTCTTTACCTGAATTGGAAGATA
This sequence comes from Maratus michaelseni, assembly GCA_963931845.1. Taxonomy (NCBI): domain Eukaryota; kingdom Metazoa; phylum Arthropoda; class Arachnida; order Araneae; family Salticidae; genus Maratus; species Maratus michaelseni. Next base: position 71,752,004 of record OZ007598.1, read on the forward strand.
CAGATGAACGGATTTATCCTTTTAAATCTGACTTCCGACTTTAAATTTGATCAATACGTTAATGTTGATGAAAACATAATGGCAAATGAAGAATTCAATGAAGAGAATATCATTAAAAGAAAGTAAGTAGATGCGTCGTGCGTTGGCAGTGTCAGTAAAGAAGAGGAATTCATAGAAGCTGGAGAGAAACTTTTACCATCTGATGCACTTGGTGCTCCACTCTGATGCTCCATCGCCATCAAATAATAATGAAATTGTTTCTTTACCTGAATTGGAAGATACAGATGAACGGATTTATCCTTTTAAATCTGACTTCCGACTTTAAATTTGATCAATACGTTAATGTTGATGAAAACATAATGGCAAATGAAGAATTCAATGAAGAGAATATCATTAAAAGAAAGTAAGTAGATGCGTCGTGCGTTGGCAGTGTCAGTAAAGAAGAGGAATTCATAGAAGCTGGAGAGAAACTTTTACCATCTGATGCACTTGGTGCTCCACTCTGATGCTCCATCGCCATCAAATAATAATGAAATTGTTTCTTTACCTGAATTGGAAGATACAGATGAACGGATTTATCCTTTTAAATCTGACTTCCGACTTTAAATTTGATCAATACGTTAATGTTGATGAAAACATAATGGCAAATGAAGAATTCAATGAAGAGAATATCATTAAAAGAAAGTAAGTAGATGCGTCGTGCGTTGGCAGTGTCAGTAAAGAAGAGGAATTCATAGAAGCTGGAGAGAAACTTTTACCATCTGATGCACTTGGTGCTCCACTCTGATGCTCCATCGCCATCAAATAATAATGAAATTGTTTCTTTACCTGAATTGGAAGATACAGATGAACGGATTTATCCTTTTAAATCTGACTTCCGACTTTAAATTTGATCAATACGTTAATGTTGATGAAAACATAATGGCAAATGAAGAATTCAATGAAGAGAATATCATTAAAAGAAAGTAAGTAGATGCGTCGTGCGTTGGCAGTGTCAGTAAAGAAGAGGAATTCATAGAAGCTGGAGAGAAACTTTTACCATCTGATGCACTTGGTGCTCCACTCTGATGCTCCATCGCCATCAAATAATAATGAAATTGTTTCTTTACCTGAATTGGAAGATACAGATGAACGGATTTATCCTTTTAAATCTGACTTCCGACTTTAAATTTGATCAATACGTTAATGTTGATGAAAACATAATGGCAAATGAAGAATTCAATGAAGAGAATATCATTAAAAGAAAGTAAGTAGATGCGTCGTGCGTTGGCAGTGTCAGTAAAGAAGAGGAATTCATAGAAGCTGGAGAGAAACTTTTACCATCTGATGCACTTGGTGCTCCACTCTGATGCTCCATCGCCATCAAATAATAATGAAATTGTTTCTTTACCTGAATTGGAAGATACAGATGAACGGATTTATCCTTTTAAATCTGACTTCCGACTTTAAATTTGATCAATACGTTAATGTTGATGAAAACATAATGGCAAATGAAGAATTCAATGAAGAGAATATCATTAAAAGAAAGTAAGTAGATGCGTCGTGCGTTGGCAGTGTCAGTAAAGAAGAGGAATTCATAGAAGCTGGAGAGAAACTTTTACCATCTGATGCACTTGGTGCTCCACTCTGATGCTCCATCGCCATCAAATAATAATGAAATTGTTTCTTTACCTGAATTGGAAGATACAGATGAACGGATTTATCCTTTTAAATCTGACTTCCGACTTTAAATTTGATCAATACGTTAATGTTGATGAAAACATAATGGCAAATGAAGAATTCAATGAAGAGAATATCATTAAAAGAAAGTAAGTAGATGCGTCGTGCGTTGGCAGTGTCAGTAAAGAAGAGGAATTCATAGAAGCTGGAGAGAAACTTTTACCATCTGATGCACTTGGTGCTCCACTCTGATGCTCCATCGCCATCAAATAATAATGAAATTGTTTCTTTACCTGAATTGGAAGATACAGATGAACGGATTTATCCTTTTAAATCTGACTTCCGACTTTAAATTTGATCAATACGTTAATGTTGATGAAAACATAATGGCAAATGAAGAATTCAATGAAGAGAATATCATTAAAACAAAGTAAGTAGATGCGTCGTGCGTTGGCAGTGTCAGTAAAGAAGAGGAATTCATAGAAGCTGGAGAGAAACTTTTACCATCTGATGCACTTGGTGCTCCACTCTGATGCTCCATCGCCATCAAATAATAATGAAATTGTTTCTTTACCTGAATTGGAAGATACAGATGAACGGATTTATCCTTTTAAATCTGACTTCCGACTTTAAATTTGATCAATACGTTAATGTTGATGAAAACATAATGGCAAATGAAGAATTCAATGAAGAGAATATCATTAAAAGAAAGTAAGTAGATGCGTCGTGCGTTGGCAGTGTCAGTAAAGAAGAGGAATTCATAGAAGCTGGAGAGAAACTTTTACCATCTGATGCACTTGGTGCTCCACTCTGATGCTCCATCGCCATCAAATAATAATGAAATTGTTTCTTTACCTGAATTGGAAGATACAGATGAACGGATTTATCCTTTTAAATCTGACTTCCGACTTTAAATTTGATCAATACGTTAATGTTGATGAAAACATAATGGCAAATGAAGAATTCAATGAAGAGAATATCATTAAAAGAAAGTAAGTAGATGCGTCGTGCGTTGGCAGTGTCAGTAAAGAAGAGGAATTCATAGAAGCTGGAGAGAAACTTTTACCATCTGATGCACTTGGTGCTCCACTCTGATGCTCCATCGCCATCAAATAATAATGAAATTGTTTCTTTACCTGAATTGGAAGATACAGATGAACGGATTTTATCCTTTTAAATCTGACTTCCGACTTTAAATTTGATCAATACGTTAATGTTGATGAAAACATAATGGCAAATGAAGAATTCAATGAAGAGAATATCGTTAAAAGAAAGTACAGTAGATGCGTCGTGCGTTGGCAGTGTCAGTAAAGAAGAGGAATTCATAGAAGCTGGAGAGAAACTTTTACCATCTGATGCACTTGGTGCTCCACTCTGATGCTCCATCGCCATCAAATAATAATGAAATTGTTTCTTTACCTGAATTGGAAGATACAGATGAACGGATTTTATCCTTTTAAATCTGACTTCCGACTTTAAATTTGATCAATACGTTAATGTTGATGAAAACATAATGGCAAATGAAGAATTCAATGAAGAGAATATCGTTAAAAGAAAGTACAGTAGATGCGTCGTGCGTTGGCAGTGTCAGTAAAGAAGAGGAATTCATAGAAGATGGAGAGAAACTTTTACCATCTGATGCACTTGAGTATTTACAGAAAATTGTGTGTTACATGCACCATGAAAACTTGTTAACGAATGAAATTATCATGTATGTTGTCAAAATAGGGTGTACAATATTAGACAATGCTGTTAAGAAGAGAAAGCAAAGCTGGTTCACTTCATTCTTCAAACCTATATAAGTATGTAAAACTGCCCTTTAAGAAAATTAATAAATATTTTTTTTTACATTTAAATTTGCCGGTTTTTTCATGTGTAGCATAGCACTTAAAACAGTACAACAAAACTCTAACTATCTGAAATCTCTATCATCACAAAATAAAAATTCTGTGTTATGAATTTTACGTATTTATTCGTAAAAATATAATTTCCTTGAATTTCCTTTTTAAATCAACACCTTTCTTCACTTTTGTTTGTAGTCAAACTGGTCATTACTATGGAGGCTTAATATAACATGAATACATAAGGCCTAGCTTTTTTTTTTATTAAACAAAAGTAATTTTAAGAGATATATCTTAATGTAATAAAACGCCCTTTTTTATGATTGTCTTCATTATATGGATTTCTGCCTATACTCAGATTACGTACAGACCACATTATCCGGGGTAATTGGAGTTCTTACTATATAACGAAATAATTCGTTATAACGTTTTAACGAAAGCACGTTATAACGAGCAAATCTTTGGAGCAGTTTCGATTTCGTTATAAGGTGCTTTGACTGTATTTGAAAAATGGCATAATCAGTGGATTTGAAATTTATATCAAGAAAAATACAATTTTTTACCTTTCTAACGCAGTTTGTCTAACAATTTTCTGACAAATACTTTCGAGCAATTAATTTTTTCAGTAACTTCAAATGTTTCATTTTCTGAGATTAACCTGTAGCAACGATCCCAGTCGTCAGCAACACATACCTGTTTATTAAAGAGGATTATAACTACGTGAAAATTACCAGCCTTTTAGCAAAACTTCGAGTAATATAGCTCGAATTTTTGCCTACGTTAAGTTGAGTAGACACGCAACAAGCCAGTTTGTTGCAAACATGCACATTATCTATATAGATACTCGTTTAAAAAAAAAAACACTTTTATTTCTTCTTTTCTGATGGCATCGTAAATCATGCAAACAAACCAAGAAGGTAATAGAGTTGTGCAATGAAAATCCATCTTTTCATATTTAAGATTCCAGAGAGAAAGTTTATAAAACTTAAGTGGCCTTTCAATCTTTCGGCTAAACCATTTTTCTTAGAGTTACCGGTACTACTTTTTATATTGTTGATTTTTTTCCCCTTTGTATATTAGAATGGGAGACCAATCTCATCGAATCTAGTTCTTACATAAAAAAGTTTCGGAATAAACTGACATTTGATATGTCAAATCCGTCAAATTTGAAACGTTCAATTTTTGTATGTCTTTATGAGTTGATAAAAATTTTTCAACATATTTATACTACGACATATTTATATTAGGATTCATTCACCTTACCAATACTAATTTTAAAGAAGTTATTTATGGATTGAAATATTGAACGTATATGTGCGGATGTAATACGTAATAAATATATTTCCCACATTGTAATTATTGTTATCGTTAAAAGTATTTCAGATTTCTCAGAAAATAAAAATAAGAATAATTTCTGAAAAGTAGTTTGGTAGTAAATAAAAACAATGAAAAATATAGTAATGCAATATAAGTTTTTTTTTTTTTTACATATATAATAACATTATTATAAACACATATATCCCCGTTGGCCCGCCAGTATTTTCAGAACTTCTCCCAGCAACAACGATCTCGCAAAGAAATGACAAAAAATCAACGTTGAGGCCAACAATCTATGCATCTTGGGTGTATAATAAGTTAAACTTTGAAATTATTAACCTTAAAACAACATTTTAAAATTAATACATGTATTGCCACTCAGAAAACAAATGGCAAGGGCAGTCCATCGAATTTCCTAGGAGTTTACCAGTACTATTTTTGATTAGAAATTTTCTATTTAAATCCCAGACTTCTTAATCACCGCGTTTGATCACTGCCCATTGAATACTAGGCCTACGCATTGACAAAAAAATAGCGGCTGTCGTAAGCGGATTTTTTTCAGCGTTTGTACGGTCCCCTGAATTTGAATATCAGTAATTTCTCAAAGTTTTTTCCCGCCTTATTTTTATGAGATTAAATAAATCAAAGAATATTAAAAAAAAAAAAAAATACTGATGTTTAAGTACAGGGTACCGTAAAAACGCCTAAAAAAATCCGCCAACGACAGCCGCAATTTTTGTATCAGCGCGTAGGCCTTAGTAAGAATTCGTAATATTTTTCCGGGAGGGACACTCAAAGGAATTATGTTCTATGGGGGAAAATCATTTGCGGTTTATTTTAAGGATGTTACGCGATTTCAAACATATTGAAATGGATACATATCACTGAGGTGCACTACAAGAGATTTACAATAAAATATAATGTGCATAGCACATATAGTTCCTTTACAGGGACACTCAAAAAAATTCCGTTACGTTGCATGCTGTGGAGAAAGCTCGTTTGCGGTTTATTTTAATAATGTTTCACTATTTCAAATATATTGAAATTGATATATATCACTAAGGTGCATTACAAGAATAAAATCAGTGTGAATAGAATATTGTGTGTATAGAATTCATTGTTCATTTACAGGGACACACAAAAGATTTCGGTACTGACTGTTAACAACAATTGCTGGAAGTGCGTTTTCAGCTGCTGGGCGTATTTTAAAATTTAACTCGTTTTTTGTGTATTACTTGGTGTGTATAAATTCTGTAGATCATATGCAGGGAAGCACAAAAGTTCTCGAGTACATTTCCGTTTATTGACGAAAATTCCAGAAGGGGAATTTAAAACTGCGCTACGCGTTTCCTAACTGAACTAAAATTTAGCATTTTATGTAGTATATAAACACATCTACAGCTCCTATACAGGGCTGCACAAAAAGAATTCGTATATTTTTCCAAATATTGTTGATCATTTCTGAAATTGTGTTTTTAAATATGTTATGTGTTTTGCAAATTTTTTTACTTAGATACCATTTTTCAACTTACTAATAGGTAAAGATTTGTAAAATTATTCTAGAAATGTTGGAAAGTGTTACATAATCTATGCTTGGCGCATGATTTTTCGTTCTTGTTATTATTAATTTTTGGGACAAAGTTAAAATTTAAGTTGGCAGCACCGGAATTTTTCCCATCTATTTTTTCCTTCTTTTTTGTGCTTGAAAAATATTGCATTCTGCTTGAACTTCCCGAAAACCAGAAAAAGGAAACCAACAGTAGATAAATTTCCTTTAACGTTAAAAGTTATTGTGGTGATTGCTGAAAAGGAAGAAATTCTCTTTTAGATTTACGAATCACGTAACTTCTTGTCGTCATATGAATTCGTGAATTTTTTTTAGCTGAAGTTTTTCTATGTTTTCTTCTTTGCGTTGCTTTTGAAAAACGTAATCTCATCAAAAAGTCACCTGTAAAAAATGCAGCCAAGTCTCGTAACTCATTTACCGTAAAAAGTACTGAGATCGTATAAAGCCAAGTTTAACTATCTTATTAACTCTGAAATTTTCATTCACAAATCACTCCTAGTCTCTACATCTTTAGTTAATTATTATTTTGCGACTTGGCAATTACTTAGCACGAGAATGTGATGTATATAGTTAGTCTTAATCAAATAATACTATAACATATTAAGGTGTAATAACTTCCCTGTGCGTATATAATTTGCTTTAGTTAAATTATCCCATCCCATCCCATAACATAGTAAGGTGTAATAACTTCCCTGTGCTGCGTAATTGCCAAGTCACAAAATAATAATTAACTAAAGATGTAGAGACTAGGAGTGATTTTGTGAATGAAAATTTCAGAGTTAATAAGATAGTTAAACTTGGCTTTATACGATCTCAGTACTTTTTACGGTAAATGAGTTACGAGACTTGGCTGCATTTTTTACAGGTGACTTTTTGATGAGATTTCACTTCTTTTTGTAAGTAACCTTCCTTTTCTTGATTTTGGGTTCTTTTTGGAGATCATCCACTGATTTTCGCAAATCCCACACTCTGTTCCTATTATTTACAGGTATCAAGTTTCACAGGTATTGAAGCTTTAGTTTCGTTTGCAAAGTACTGTAGATAAAAAGAGATTTCAGGTTCCTAGGCAAGCACTAAATTATAAGAGGGGGAGTGTCAAAAGTACTCTCAATTGCTTCCAGGATAGGCGCTATGCATCTCAGATATAACTCACAGCCCTAGATACTTGATATTTAACATAAAAGAACTTTTTAGTATAAAAAGAAAGCCAAAATTAAAATTTCCGGAAATTTCTAATAAATCAAACTATATTCCTTTTTTCGATGTTTTTTTTTTCGTTTTTTTTTAGACTTTTTTTTTATTATTTACGGATTTTTTAATTTTTCCTTACTTTGTGTACAAAACGCTGCCTTTCTGCCAAATGTCAATCTTCTAGGACTACAAAATCGAATTATTTTCAAATTTTCGACTTTTTATGAATTTATTGATTTTTCGATTTTAATTCTAAGTTACCTGATTGTCATGCTAATATAGTAATTATTTAATCCGTCTTCTTAGGATCATTTAGGTTCAATTTAGAGATAAATCAAGTTAATCTTAGAGTCACCATGATTTTATTTAGAAAGGACTATCAAGCCATAACTAGCCAGTAATGTCGGGAGGGTAGGGGGAGCTGTGAAAATTTTTGTGGGGCTAACATCATTTAACAATCCATATTTCATATGTGAAGTAAATAGAGTACAACATGTGAAAGAAAACAAACCTGTCTATAAAGAAATCGCCTATATCGTAGCCAGTCTATATAGCGGAACTTTTCTATAACGAAATTCGTAAACGAAAGAAAAGAAAACCATAATCCGGGGGAAATAACATAAAACAATTAGGGGCGTTGTACTAGCTATTAGGACAATTATCTTATAACTAATGTTTCTAGCAGTACAAAATCAAATTGTTTTCGAATTTTCGATTTCTTAAACATATTTCGATTTTTCGATTTTATTTTCGAATTTTTTAATTGTTCCTTTTATTGAATAGTAAATACTACCTTTACACCAAGTTTTAAGTTTCTAAGACTACAAGATAAAAATATTTTCAATTTTTGATTTTTTCGCATTTTTTTTAATAATTTTCTGGATTTTATAATTTTTTCTTATTTTGTATCCTTTATTACAAATTTTAAGTTTCTAGACCTACAAAGTCGAATTATATTAAAATTTCCGATCTTTTTCGATTTTTTTATTTTATTTTCGAATTTTATTGCGTTTTTATTTTAACTTATTCTGAATCCCAAACACTATCTTTACCGCGAATTTTAAGTTTCTAAGGCCAAAAGATCAAATTATTTAAATTTTTTTCAAATTTTTTCGAATTTTTCGAATTTTTGATTTTTTTCGAGTTTTCTGGATTTTTTAATTTTTCCTTATTTTGCATCCTAAATACTACCTTTATTCCGAATTCCAAGTTTCTAGCGCAACAAAATTGGATTATTTGAAATTTTTCGATTTTTTTCGATTTTTCGATTTTATTTTCAATTTTTTTTTTTTGTGTGTTTTTGATGTTTTCTTTTTCTGAATTCTAAACACTACCTTCACACCAAATTTTAAGTTTTTAAGACTACAAGATCGTGTTATTTTCAAATTTCAATTTTGTTCGATTTTTTTAAATTTTCGAATGTTTTTTTTTTAATTTTCCGGATTTTATATTTTTTCCTTTCTTTGTATCCGAAATGCTAGCTTTATTCCAAATTTTCAGTTTCTGTGGCTGTGGGATATACCCAATCTTTTTGATGACGCGAGAGTGAGTGAGGGTGTGAGTGACAAAAAATCGAAACTTTGAGTTCATATATCGTCTGCACTAATTTATGGGTATTTTTGAATTATCCATATTTTTTAATTTTTCCTTATTTAGTATCTTAAATATTACCTTTATTCCAAATTTCAAGTTTCTAGCGCTATAAAATCGAATTATTTTCAAATTTTCCTTATTTTTCAATTTTTCCGATTTTTTCGTTTTATTTTCGAATTTTATTTGGTTTTTTATTTTAACTTATTCTGAATCCTAAACACTATCTTTACTGCGAATTTTAAGTTTCTAAGGCTAAAAGATCAAATTATTTTAATTTTTTCAATTTTTTTCGAATTTTTCGAATTTTTGAATTTTTTTTTTTCGAATTTTCCGGAATTTTTAATTTTTCCTTATTTTGCATCCTAAATACTACCTTTATTCCGAATTCCAAGTTTCTAGCGCAACAAAATCGGATTATTTGAAATTTTTCGATTTTTTTCGATTTTCGATTTTTTCAATTTTGCTTTCGATTTTTTTGGTGTTTTTGATGTTTTCTTTTTCTGGATGATAAACACTACCTTCACACCGAATCTTAAGTTCCTAAGACTACAAGATCGTATTATTTTCAATTTTCAATTTTGATGGAATTTGTTGAATTTTCGAATGTTTTTTTTTCGAATTTTCCGGATTTTATAATTTTTCCTTTCTTTGTATCCTAGACACTACCTTTTTTCCAAATGTCAAGTTTCTAGGGCTACGGGATCTACCTAATCTTTTTGATGATGCATGAACGAGTGAGTGAGTGAGTGACAAAAAATCGAATGTTTGAGTTCATATATCGTCTGAACTAGAAAAGATAGAAAGTTTTAATTTTAAATTTTGGTCCTGTGTGCCAAATACTCAAGAAAAACGAAGTTTCAAATTTTTGGGATACTCCAGCGCGGAGATATGAGGGGGTCAAAAGTGCCCTGAGTTGCTTCCAGAAAAGTATGCTTACGGCTGTCCTCTCTCGACTTGGCGAAGGCACTGCCGTGCCTCCAGATCTAAAACAAGCTATCCCCATTGTAACGATAAAAAATAAATGGTACCGGGGGTGAATTAAAATTACATTAAAATTTAGAGAATTACTTGAAAGTGGGGGGAAAGTAAAGGAGAGGGGGGAATGTTTAAAATTTGGAATATCAAAAAGGAGAAGAATTTGAGATTTTTGAAGAAGAGCCAGTGATCTAAATAATTATTATAAGTATAGTGGTAATACATGGAAAATATATAATGAAGAACGTTCATGGTGAATAACAGAAAGATATCTTACCTGAATAAAAATCCATAAACCTAATCCATACATAATATAACTAGAACTAGAATCGAAAATATCAATGAATCTATGATAATTCTAAATTCTTATCATGCACTTGTTAGAGAAATAAACAATCAAACAAATAAAATAATACTAAAATTGTTTATTATAAAATATTAGAAATAATTGGAAAGTACTGCGCAGACCCCCTTACATATATAATAATAAAATCATCAGGAACATTATATTATCATTCCTTCAACTTTGCAAAACATTATAAAAAATTTACTTAATGACATGAATACGAGTATGACGATATTCGTCTTGTACGAATATTATAACAGTGCATTATACTACAGAAGTACCGTGAAAATAAGATGAAACTGAAGAATCGCGAAATTAGATTGTTCATGAACAGATATCTTGTCTTATACAATGCATAAACATTAAATGAAGAGCTTATCAAAGCTTTAAATGTTCTTGACATCAAAAGTTTGAAATGATTAAGCCTAGGGTCATCTCAATAGGCACAAGTTCCGTTATAAGAACTTAAAAATGAGGTGTTCACTTAATTGTTGAAGCATGTTCCGTTATAAGAACTAAAAAAAATGAGGTGTTCACTTAATTGTTGAAGCATTCAGTACTTGGTTAGCAGTATCCTCGTATAATACTTTAGAGCATCAACGAATTAAATATATAAGATATCTTACCGCCTCTGGATGAACTATAAATCTTACTCAAGTAGGTGGTTGAAGAGAGTATACAGCAGGACATCAAAAGTGACTGTCAGTTTCTCCACACTCAGTGAACAAATACTAGATGACATTCATAGCTAGCATTCACTTCCAGCACTCATCTCAAATTCAGTAACTATCTCATAGTTATTATGACTTATAAAACAGAGTATTTTATTTAAATAATTATTATGTATATTAAGTTATCCTTTTAAGGAATCTATAATTTAGAAATTTTAAACGGTACCGATCGTCGAACCCGTTTAGTTCGAACGATCGGTCCAAGATTTTATAGACGTTCAAATTTACAATCCTTATTCCATGAAGATCATTTTGCAAGAGAGAGAACGCTACGAAAAATTTTAAGAAGTCGCGGGAAACACTAGCCGTTAAAAGCCAGTTAAATTATCTCAACCGCTGGGACTGAAGAGTTCCTCCAATCAGAAAAAAGTATTCGTGATCGGGTTAATCGCAATTAACCGATGAACCGTTCAAAATCCCCGAACGGGTGGATGTCGCTGAAGCAGTGAACCGTAAGTCAATGACCTCAGCAGCCGCCCAGACACGCTAGGATGAAAGGAATTTTAACTGAGAGGCCAAAAAGGGGGATTCTTCCTTTGTAGACTAAACAGAAACGTTAGATAAGATATTGAAAAAGGAAGATGCAGAAATATTATGAATGTAATAGTATTTTATAAAGGACTATCTTTTAAAGTGAAAATTGAATAATAATATTAGAAATAAATAATTTAAAATGATTTAAATTAGGACTTAATAAAATATTTAAATTGCAAAAGATTTAAATTAAAGATATTTAAATTTTAAAATAGAATTAATACACCGCCGTCGCGTAACACCCATCCTGTGGGATTTGTTTTTCAATGTTTTACTTTATTTAATGCAAAACATAGATTGCATCCGACAACTCATAAAAAAGTCCTCCGGCCTGTACCGGCAGGAAAAGGTAGCTTTCCTATATCTTCGTTTTAAAATTTTAGCTAATGTTATTCGAAAACAGCAAGTTAAAATGCAAAGAAACCGTTTACAAAAGATTCGTTTACACTGAATTTGAATAAGAAATTCGCCAAATTATTGAGCTATAGCCAAGTTGGCTTCATTTATGAAGACTTATTTTTGTCGCCAAATTTGCCGAGATTTCGCCAATTGTCGCCAAGTTTGGCGAGAATTTGGCGCTAATGGATATGAATATATAGTTTTATGCGTATGATTGGGAAAATGATTACAACAATGAAAGAAAATAATTTGCGAGAAATCGCGTTCACTAAAACTTATAAATTTATATTAAAATCATTAAAATTACAGACATTACAATACACTTTCATAAAACATTAAAAACATATTAAAATTGGACGTTTCGGATTTACATGGAAAATCCCTCTTCAACAGCAACATTTCACTTAGCGTAAATCATAGTTCAAAAATATCAACAAATAGAAAATGCAACGTATCAAAATTTCGAAGTCAAAGTTACAGTTATAATAACACGGAGTATTCATTCGGGATTGCACCTGCTTGACCATTATTGACCATAAATTTATCGTTGGTTTTTTGTAATGTGCTGTTTTGTTTCAAAATGTCAGCCACCCTAGAATTTCAAACTGCTCTATCTCAGCCAATTTTTAAGATAGAGGTAAAACAAAAAATGCTCTGGAATCCTTGTATCAAGTCCTAACACCTAATTAAAAAATAAACTTGATTTTTTAACTTTTTTGTACATTTATTTTAGTTTTAAAATTTTCCGTGGCCGCCATCTTGTTTCAAGATGGCGGACCAAGCTGGCCAACGAACTCGGTCGAGGCATTGGTGAGCTTAATACACACAATTAGTTTCATCCAAATTAATTTATAAATACGAGCGTTATCGTATCAAATTATTTTCATTTTTTCAATTTTTTTCGAATTTTTTTATTTTTTTTTTCGAATTTTCTGGATTTTTTTAATTTTCCTTTTTCTGTATCCTAAATACTACCTTTATTCCTAATTTGAATTTTCTAGCGCAACAAAATCGGATTATCTTCAAATTTTCGGTTTTTTTTCAATTTCTTCGATTTTTTCAATTTTGCTTTCGATTTTTTTGGTGTTTTTGATGTTTTCTTTTTCTGGATGTTAAACACTACCTTCACACCAAATCTTAAGTTTCCAAGACTACAAGATCGTATTATTTTCAATTTTCAATTTTGATGGAATTTGTTGAATTTTCGAATGTTTTTTTTTTTCGAATTTTCTGGATTTTATAATTTTTCCTTTCTTTGTATCCTAAACACTACCTTTTTTCCAAATGTCAAGTTTCTGGGGCTACGGGATCTACCCAATCTTTTTGATGACGCGTGAACGAGTGAGTAAGAAGTGACAAAAAATCGAATGTTTGAGTTCATATATCGCCTGAACTAGAAAAGACAGAAAGTTGTAATTTTAAATTTTGGTCCTGTGGGCCAAATACTCTCTATAATTGAAGTTTAAAATTTTTGGGATACTCCAGCGCGGAGATATGGGGGGGTCAAAAGTGCCCTGAGTTGCTTCCAGAAAAGTATGCTTACGGCTGTCCTCTCTCGACTTGGCGGAGGCACTGCCGTGCCTCCAGATTTTCAATAGCATTAATTAACTTAATAAGTTTTTTTTTTAAAAAGCACAAACTTAAAATTTAACAAGTCATTAAATATCATTATATATTATTTCTGATGTCACGTCCCTTTTTCTATATAACTTTTGTTAATAATAACCAACTAATCACATAAATAACCGACAATATAAGAACCGATAATTATAATAAAATACAAAGAAATATATCCAAAGATGTGACATTCTCAAAATTAAATAAATAGAGAAAATAAAGTTATACGAAGAAAAAGTTCAATGTTCATACGGTGAAAAAATGACACGAAGCAAATTGAAACTTATATCGTGGAACACTTTATCAAGGCCAATATTCCACAAATATAAGTCAAAAAATTAATTTATGTTTGAATGAATAAGCACTAAGCCAAATTTTATTCATTCAAATTGCCCGATCAGTTACGATTCAACAATTAAAGAAAATTGAATAAAAATGAATAGATATTAAATATCTAAAGATAATAGGTGTAAAAATAATTATAATGGAACATTATGAATATACATGAAGAGGTTTATTGAAAGGTGAAATATAAATAATCAAAACGTACCTTTTCGATAACATTGTTCAACGTGTTAGTAATATATATAACAGAGTTCGTAGATGTCTACTTTTTCAGTTACTTTTTTCCTTTATAATACCAGTATTTTTATAAAGAAAATTCTGTTGTATATAATCAATGATTATATAGAAATATAATGAAATTTTCTGTATAACATTGAATAAGCACTGAATTATCCACAAAAATTCATGCTACCATGTGCAAAGAATTTCGTAGACTGTTTCAACAAAATAACGGAAATAACAATAGCATGAAGATGAGCAATTTTCCTGTAAGGTCGCAACCCATTTATTCATTCAAAAATAAAGAGTGTCGCACTTCAAGTCTAATCAGTATTTTCGTTCATAACTTTAAGGAAAATAAAGATGTTTTAGCAAACTTCTAAACTAACTTTGGTTTATGTCAAATGTGATGGCGTCACTAGAAGTGCGTTATAGTCGATCATCGACATCGTATATACTGTCAGATACTTCCGGAATTATAGAGTATCTATTTCAGTGGATATTTGATTCCAAAACTTTTTTTTTTCTTTTTTATGTGAATGATAGCCATTTTCAGTATTTATCAAGATGTCCTCCTGTTTCTCAAACAGAAAATTTAGTCTCCTGAAAATATCTTTGCAATACCTTTATTATTTTTAAAGTTATGAACAAATATCCGAATTTGGCTGGTCGTGAGACACCCAGTATTTTTGATGTAATAAGTAAATCGTGATCCTTATTTCGTATGCATGACTTTTTCGTCTTGTTGAGTACTATCATCCTTCTGATTTTGCTGAAACAGCTTACGAACTCCCTGTGTATCATAAACATACAATAATTCATTTGAAAATCCGAAAAATAATACTTGAGCACATCGTTTCTGCGCAAATAAATAATTGATACAATCATCAAATAATATTTAGAAAGAAAAAAACATCTTCAATAAACTTGTGAATTTGACCTCAAAAGCCAGTGGTGTCATTTTGTCAAATAAATCGAATTTTAACGGAAATTTTTCTGAAATTCTACTCACGCAATCCATCTAAATGGATGCTTTAAATTCATATCTGTCATAAAATGTAATTCGACCCCAATTTCTTCCTTCATTTTCCACTTGAAAGAATAGAAAACACATAAAGTTATAATAGACTTTTCAAATAACTCTTAAGATTTGATTTGAGTAAGCTGCACATTTTAGAAACTTCGTTTCTTTTTCCCATATGAAAAACCGTCGAAATTTGTTTAGTACATTTTTAAATGATTTCTAGTGATAGGCATAACGATTATTTTGATTATTCGAATGAATCATTTGGACATGTGTAGAAGCATATCTGTCAAACTTCAATTTTTTTATTATTATTATTCAATTGCTACCAGAAATTTTGAAAAAAAAAATTCTGATATTAGAATTTTTTTTTTCAAAATTTCTGGTAGTAAATTGAATTAAAAAAAAAATTGAAGTTTGACAGATATGCTTCTGCACATGCCCGAATGATTCATTCGAATAATAAAAATAATCGTCAGGCCTATCACTAATGATTTCCAACGATGGAGGTTCTGCAATTTGTATATGTACAAGAGTGATTCAAAACTGGAGTAACAAACTTCTAGGAGGGGTGGGATACACGAAGACGACTCGGAATCACACATAAATGCAGGGTCGGAAATGCAATCCTACGAGATAGGGGGGGGGGGGGTGTTTAGTGGCTGAATCATCGTGGTAGTAAATTGGCATTTAAAAACTATAAGCTTTAAAATAAGTCATGACTTTTCTGATAATAAAGTTGCCCGAAGTTTCGTAACATGGGCACCGCATGGAATCTCGGATGTTGTGAAATACTCCGGGCATCCGTTGGACGTTCGCGAGCAACGAAGATGAGTTATTTCAAAACGCCCCTACTACCTATGATTGATAAGTTGTAGTATAAACAAAAATGCAGGAACGACAAGCCAATAATGGATGGAAAAACTCTTTATTTAGCGATACTGTACAATGCGTGTACACTTTCAGTTTCACAATAAGGACATAAAGTTCTGACCATTCACAGTTATGCAGATAACCAGTGCCCTCAAATGTGCAAAACCGCAGATGGTTAGAACCAGGCACGTAGGCAGTCGGGTAACTTCATTATCAGGAAAGTCATGAATTATTTTATGTTTATAGTCTTTAAATGTACAATTATAATACACTTTGTATTACAGTTATAAACAATAGGACGATTATATATAATTAGCTGTTATATAACACTTAAACTGGTGCTCCGAATTTCATATTTGTTTATTCTTGTTGTTGTTGGAAAGGTCTGCTAATGATCCCGTTTCAAAATCATTAAGATCTAAAAATCATATGTTTGTCTGTCTATCTAATTTCTTGTCATTTCTGTTACATTATTATTATTATAGGCTTTTACGTTCATAAAAATTGCCCAAATTGTCACGAATTTTGAGTACGGTATTAAGTTACATTGTACTACTTAAGCTTTTAAGTAGTACAAGTTAGTCGTACTGTCGTACAAAATTCGTCGTTCGTCGTACTTTTAACAGGGTTCGTACGGCTCCTGCAGTTTTGTGACCAGGAAATTCTTCTGTACCAGTATTTTCTTACAGAAAATCTTTGCTTAAAAGAAGGCGAAGTGCCAAGAGTTTAACCTAGATTTCTTTTTCTATAAAGAAAATACTGGTGAAACTCCTAAAAAATTTTCCTGACCCCGTACGAACCCTGTTTTAAGTAGTACAACTCGTCGTACCAAAGTTGGTAATACAATTATCAAATGAAGGAAAATAAACCATTTCAAAATATCACCAATAAACTCATGAATTCCGTTTCAAGGGCCAATGGTGTCATTCTAACAAATAGATAAAATTTTAACAAAAGATCTTTCTGAATTCTACACGCGTAATCCATCTAAATGCATCCTTAAATCCATATCAATCATAAAATGTAATTCGACAATTTCTTCTTTCATTTTCCACCTGAAAGAACGGTAAGCATCTAAAGTTATAATAAACTTCTCAAATAAATCTTAAGATCCGATTAAGTAGACCGCACATTCTAGAAACTTTTTTTTTTTTTTTTTTTGTTCATATGAAACCATCGAAGATTGTTGAATTTTTCGAAAATCAATCTCTATCTACATCTGTGTGAAAGAAAAAACATACTAGTTTATGTCTTTTTTTATTACGTGCGTTCGTAATTATATAAATACGTAGCATCTATTGTCGTCGTCTGGTCCGTCCGTCTGTCTGTCCGTCCGTCTGTCCGCATATAACAACGCAAAAACTACACAAACGAATGGTTTGAAATTAAAGATATATTATATTTGCAGAATTTTGTCGAGGCATTTCAACTTTTATGAAAATCGAATCAAAATTTTAGAAGATATTAATAAAAATACTTGATTTTTTTTTTTAATCGGTGCTTTCTTGTTATCGGAGCTTCCGAGGTTTAATCGTCAAGCGACCGAGATATTTATTTTATGACAGAAATGAATCTGCAGACGATATAATTCATTTCACAGAGTTGAAAAGCATCAAGATCTGAATATTTATATAACTAGCTATAGTACGGACGCACCTCATTTGTCATGTTTGATGTACAATTTCCAACTTGTTATTATTACATTCTTCTATTTAACACAACTTGGTTTATGTATGTAACAATAGAATTTTTAAATCTATTTTTAACTCACTTGCTAATATGTTAGAATTAGATATTTTTTTTTTAAAGTGTACAAAGGTGTCAATATTTTAATATTTTTTGGCTTTAATTACAAATTAATATCTTAATTTTAAGGCATGTGTTTGTTAGCCCGCCACAGGTGATAAATCGCCACGGAACGCTCGCCAAGGAAGTCCAACTGGACGTGAAACTGGAAGAGCGAAATATTTTAAACACTATCACTATGAAGGGGAAAATATAAGTAAAAAAATAAAAAGTAATATATATATATTTAGAAATACGCATTAATCAATTAATAGTTTCAAATTAATAAAAAAAAAAGTTTATAAATTGAGAAATCAATTTACAAATCCTAAAAAGATAGTTTAAATAATACTTTTGTTTCCTATTGTCACATCTTAAAAAAGAAACAGTAAAAATTACCTATATTTTAAATAAATTCATTAGCTCACGCTTTATACCAAGCATAAAAAATAGCAGTGAATTTTCTATAATCGGACTCGATGCCCACGCCAAATTAATGTATTGTAACTTTTTTTTTCGGGGGGGGGGGGGAGTTATGAATGAGGCGTAAATGAAATGAGGCGTGATTTTTAATATTAACATTGAATGCTTATAAAAGAATCTATTTAAAAATAACTCTTTTTTCTTTTATACTTATTAGTTATTTCTTTTAAATTCTAAAAGGTGTAAATTAATAACAGAATACAAATTAAAAAAGCTTTTAATAGGTTGTTTGACATCTTTTGACTCACTCCGAGTCATTTGCAAAATCAAATGAGAGTTCATTTGTTTTTGAAAATGACGCGGAGTGAGTCAAAACATGTCAAACAACCTAATAAAAGTTATTTTAATTTGTATTCTGTTATTAATTTACACCTTTTAGAATTTAAAAGAAATATTATTACAAGGTATTATAATTTATTATATTCTTATTAGATACTTAAAAATTAATAAATATAATGCTTCACTGTTAAGGATTTCTTGCTAGGTTGAACTAAATTTTGGTGTTTTAGCATCTGAAATCATAAAATTATGGAAAACTTTTTCCTTTACATGAATCATGAAATGGTACAATACGGAAACATGTGTGTTACTGAACCATGAATTTGTGTATAGGTTGAAACAATAATAGGTGAAATGTTTAACAATGAATTAATAAAACGTTGAACCTAGAGATGATAAAATTTTAAATAATAAGTATAAAAGTAATTTTTTTTTTAATCACTCTTTTATAATCATTCAATGTTTATTTTTAAAATCACGCTTGATTTCGTGACTGCAATTCATGTTGTTCCAAAAACTTTCCGTTGCAAAACGTTAATTTATCGTGGGCAGGGCCTGATTACTAACGGGGCAAACTTCCACCAGTAAAAAGGAATAGAAAATTTTACCTTATTCACGACCTTAACTTTGCATGAATACGGCGTTTAAGTAAGACGAAAATTTTTATCGAAATTTACTAGTGGAAGTTTGCTCCGTTGATAATCAGGCGCTAATCGTGGATCCCGATTATGGAAACTTAACCTCTTTGATACGAGGTTTGTTCGAGAAAAGTTCGTTTTGAAAGATTTTTGTTTTAAAATATAAATCCATACAAAATCGGATTAACCCTCCAGCCGCGGGTAACGCTCCTATCGCGTTTCACTTATTCTATACAATTCCGCAGGGAACGCTATTTTGACGTTCCCTACAATTTTTATAGTACTTAAGCATCGAGAGATTATATTTCTTCGTTGAATCTATCTTCTTTTATTTAGAAATAGAGAGATTCGTTTACAAATTATAATACATATATCATTTCATTTATTAGATCATTCTGAAAGTACTGCAGTTTTTGAAATATTTTGAAGCCATAAATGCACATTTCCACCGGAATTTTGAAATAAAACTTTGTTTTTATAATGTACATGAAGAAGCTGCTTTTACTTATTTGGAAATAAATTTGTTTGTAAATACCGGTGACATTCAATCCTTATAACTATTATAAGTGACGAATAAAAAAAGGCCGCGGTTTTATATAAGAAAATGGAAACATCGCCCGCGGCTAGAGGGTTAAAGATATATAATTATACAAACTTGATATTTATTTAAGATTACTACCGGGGAAGTCAGAAAGTATATATATATATAAACAGCTAAAGGAAAAGTATACTAAAGTCGATTAACACTTTTGGCCGAGTCGTTATAATTAATTACTACTGCGTGTTCATGTTCTTATTCAAGGACATCTTTGGGGAACACTTTTAATGGAATGCAAAATTTGCTGCGTCGAGACACCACTTACGACAAACTCTGTTCTATTTTATTTCAACTGCTGGTAGCAGCAGTTGTTTCTTGAATTAAGGGGTCAGGTAACCTTTGAACTCACAAAATACATGAAAAGGAGACCTCTGTAAGAATTATCAAAACTCCGTAACTATTTGACTTTGAATTATAAAATTTTAAATGCATATTAATAAAGGTTTATTTTATAAATTAAAATTCTCCAGAAATGTTTACACTCATATAAAGCTTTTAAATTTATTTTAAAATATAATAAATTTTTTACGAAAGAATTATTCTCGCATGTACTGAGCGAACGATTTTTCACATTTGAATTGCTAAAACCATTCAAAAAATTTTTAATGAGTACATATATAATGTGTTCTCAAAATGACCTACGATGAAAAAAATAAAATGAGTAGTTCTTGAGAAAAAAATTTTTTTTAGAGAAATTCGAAATATCGAGTTTTTTTTACTACAAAAGTAGTCATAAATGCTAAACTTGTTACTTGAGAAACATAATTGTAGGTCATTTTGTGCATCTGTTTGGTTAAGACATTCAGTCAAAATTTCATGAAATTCTAACCAATCATGTTTCTTAAATCGTGCGCGCAATGACCAAAATCGTCGTTTTGAGAAAATTGACTTCAAATATCAAACTGTCCCTTGAACATATACAAAAAGCTCAGACTGTTTTAGACATAACTCCACTTCTAAAGTGAATTTTTGCATGGGGTTTATTTTAAATTGTTCCTAAAGAATCATATTTAATTGTAAGCTAATATATTTTTTTTCAAATTTCTGACACTTTAAAAGTTACCTGAACTTTTAATATGACTTGCAATATTAATAATATCGCTTTCTTCAAATGAAATTTAATATTTAAAATTCTTCTAATAAAATACTGGTGTCAGTTACTAATTTAACAGATTTCATATATTAATGTTATTTATTGGTAGACGAAACATTGCGATTACACAGGTACCTGTAGTACAGCGCCTAGAATATATAGTGTAGAAAACGGCTACAAAATAGTACTAAAAAATTTAATCCGATAAATGTAGAACGATGCTGAAAAGATAACGGGTCGTTCGTAGCGACATCTTCTAGCAGCTGCGCAGACAGGATGGAGGTCCAGATGGTTTGGATACCACTAATTTTATAAAAAATATTTTTGCCTTAACTAATCGGAAAATTTTCTGCGATATTGAAGGCGAAGAAAATTTTATAATATTACTGGTTTCCAGATCATTTGGACCCCCCCCCCCCCCTCACTGGCTACGCCACTGTCTGCTAGCTCTTTTCAACGTAAACATTATATCGAACTGAGAAAACGTTTCAGCTGGTGGTAAATAGTTTAAATAATTAAATTATACCCTATGTCCTTTGACTTAAATAGTGATTTTCATAAGCTTTGAAAATATGGATGATATTGATCATGGCCAAAAAACGTGATACGCATTCTTTTGTGCCTGGTTGCAGTGCTCGATACAAGACAGCAAACTAGAAACTATCCCTATTTTGCATACCAAAGGATGAATCTCTGCTAGAAAAGTGGAAAAGATTAATTCCCCGATATGATAAAAAACTAACTTTAAAATCAGTTACATCTGAAATACATACTTACAAGAAGATTTTATTAACAGAAATTATGTTCATGTTGTCAATAGTGAAACGGTTACTTTTGCTAGAGATAAATCTATTTTTAAAGCAGATGTCGATGTGATCGCCCTATTATTGTACCGCATTGTTGCAGGTTTATCGGCTACAATTTTTTAGCACTTTTCAAAGCATTACCAGTTTGACTTTCTTTAAATTCCGAAATTTCGCATTCATACCAGATATTCCCTATAATGTTCTGTTCGTTACTTAATGGCAGATATTTCGTGACTTCTTAAAGTAAAAATTTTTGTTTCAGAATTTCCGGTTTGAATTCAAAAATTTTGAATTAAAAAACGGTAAAACCGTTTACCACACTGTGTATTCTAGGCGCGTACTGTAGGTACTTCATTTAGTTTTTCCTCCTCTCTCTATTTTTATAATTTTGCAATTATTCCTTTTCAGACTTGCATTCCAACCACACAGAGATGAACCGCCTATTAGTATTTTGCTTTTTCCTGGTCGCCGCTGTTTGCCTGTGCCAGGGCGCACCACGGCAGAAAAGGGGGTTCCGAAACGCAGCTCTCTCCACCGCCAGAGGATTCGGCAAAAGAATGCAGCCGTCTGAAGTCTTGGACGAACTCAGTGGACACAATGACTTCACCAGGTAAAGTGATAAAACACGAGAATTACAGTTACCCTCGTCCTCGTTGTATCACGCCTCACTATTTCGCTTAATCAGATATATCGCTTTTCTTTCATGTTTTCCAAAACAAAGAAAAAATAGCTCTCTTAACATTTCAGAAATTTTTAATCCGGGAGCGCACGTGCAGGATATGACATGCCCATGGTGCTTACGATTTTTATTTTGTCACCAATACTTCCCAAATAGTTATCGTCGTCGCATTTAATCGTAGACAATTTTTACAAATTCCGAGATCAAATAAGTAGAAGTCTGCTTTTTGTAAAAAGCTGGTGGCAAATGTAAACAGGAAAGAAAAATCATGTGTCATACATAGATTATGAAACATTTTCTAACACTTCCAGAATACTACAATGAAACTTCAACATTTGATAAAATGAACGAAGATATTTAGAAACGCATAACACGTTTAAAAAACCAATTTCAGCAATTAAAGCCCATAGTTGGCAAAGTATTAAAATTATTTTGCGCGAATCTTATGAAGTAGTGGTAGATATTTTGGATAAAAAATTCCTCAACTCGAGAATCGGTATTGCCAACCTCTACTAAAGACATCTTCATACACACCAACTTAAATCCCCCTGAATTATTCTGAAAACGCCTAACACGCCACCTACATTAATGATATATTATAAGAACGCTACCGTCGCTATATATTAAATGAAGAATCACCAAAATGGGGTATATTTTCTTATTCATATAGTAATTTTCTATCCCTTGCATACAGCTTGCTAATATAAGATGTCAAATGTAAAAAAAAAAGGAACTATTTTTTTCTTTAAGGGAAAATTTATTAAAAGTCAATTGAATGCGAAAATCTTACTATATTGCTAGAAAAATGGATTTTTTTTCTCCTTAAAAACTTTTTCCGCTAAAAAACCCAATCACGTATTTTCAATATTCGTTTCCACAAACTTGCAGGAAAATCTCAAGTTTTCAACACTTTTGGCAACATTGCGACTTTCGAACATTAAGCTCGAAGTCGCTGCGATCCGACCATTTATACTAGACTACACTCCCTAGCTTTCATTGATGACTTTTACTTAACATTAAAACTAGTGATGGGCGTAACGATTATTTTGATTATTCGAATGAATCATTCAAGCATGTGCCCATCTGTCAAACTTTTTTTTTTTTTAATTACTACCAGAAATTTTGAGAAAAAAATTTGTTTTCAAAATTTCTGGTAGTAATTGAATAGAAAAAATGTGAAGTTTGACAGATATGCCCGAATGTTCATTCGAATAATCAATATAATTGTTATGCCCATCACTAATTTAAAACCTAGTTGCAAACAGTTTGACAGGGACCAATTACATATATTTTGATTCAACCTAGTAGAATTGTTTTCATGAAATAAGTCAAATGTATACCACACAGAAATAAGTTAAATAATTAAGCTAAATAATACTAAATGAAAATTCCGGTTTGATGTATTTTTATATGATTTAAAATTTCCTACTGTTCTAGTGTTCTCTCGGAGGGTCTTCCTTAATCGGGGCTCCATGCGGACGAATCGGCGACAAATAACTGCACTTAATAATCGTCGTGGATTCAGTGAGCCCCTCGCGTGTCGCGTCACTTGGGAACTTTGAATGCGAAAGTTCCCCCGGAAATTTTCTTAGAAAAAATTCATTAAGTATTTTAAGAATTCCTTAAACGTGTTTTAAAGAATATTCATTAATATTCATTCAGTACATATCAAAGGGGGTGAAGGATAGAGGAGTCGAGGCTCGATGGGTCCCGTTAGGCCACAGCAGTTTCTCAAACAAAGCCCACTCAGACAAAAATTGGAGATTTCTGATCTAATTATATGTAAAAAGTAATTGAATTGAACATATTTTTTTTCTAGAGTGAGAAAGGCAAAAGAAAGAGCAAAAAAATGCCTTTTGTATGTAATACTGTACATTGCTACTTGAAAACTCGAATTTTCTTGCATTAGGGATTTCCCGAAGACATCTTGGTGCTAATAGAAGTATAAGTGAAGCCAGTTTGTTAGACCACTGCACCATCCTGACCAGTTTTGGTGTTTTCTTCAGCCGTCTCTAATGTGCGGATAGACACCTTGCCGCCCGATACTAGGAATGATAAAAAAAACACATGTAAAATTGTCTATAGGTGTACTAGTCTGAATTATTTATTACAAGCATAGTTAAAGCATAAAGCATATTTTTTTAAAGCATTGTAGCATTGCGTTTAAGAGAAGTTATTTAAAATAATGCACTAAATAAACAATAATTAGCTGATTAGAATTCGTACTAATTCATCATGCAATGGTCCAATAGTTTCAAGACCGAATTTTACATATGTTATTCGGGCGATTTTTTTATGATATTTCCTAAGTAACCAGTCCGATTCAAAAGGTCTAATATCCCTCCTGACATTGAAAAAGATCCGCTGTGAGTGCGAACGTGAGGACATTATCTGTGCATGCAAGTACGAGTGAGAGTATTAGTTGAGTCAATCAGACAAATCAGTAACTCTAAAGTTGTTCATTATTCCTAGAGCAAGTTTTTAATAATTATTCAATAATATTTTTGATGATAAATTATAACATTAATTTTAATTGAATAAACAGGATTTAACAAAGTTGATTTAATGTAATTTAAATAGATTTCATGTTTTGTTAAATTATATTTTTTACTATAAATATAATAAAACTATACGTATGAAAATGAAAATTTTTCAACAACAGTAAATTAAATAAAAGGATAATTTCTTGATATTTTTTCATAATGATACATAATACATGCAAAATTGAAATCGTATAATTGTTATAAATAAAAAATTATTTATTCTTAGTTGTCGTCATCATTATCTAAGTTTTCTACATAATCATCACACCAGTCATCTAATTGGATGTCAAAGTCGTCATCAACATCTGCACCGACATTTGATATTTTCTGTAAAACATAAATAAGTTCATTAGATTGAGAATAGCTACAAATACATGAAAATAATTTGAAGTGAAAAAAAAAGTACCTGGTGGACTTTGCAATGATTCACTGACAAAGCTTAGTAATTGATCGCCTTCGAACCAATTAAAATTATACTGGTTATCTTCTAGTATCCAACCATTGAATTCGGGGAAATAAATGCTCTGTTTTTTCATGTGAGCATTATTCCAGATGCTTGTAAATCTTGTAATATAATTATCTCTAAGAAGTTGTTGGAATAGTTCATCCTTACAAGGTGGTAGATTACTTGCGTCGAAATTTCTTACATTTTTGCTGTTGGATGTTTCATCTACATCAGAAACTGTGTATGTATTGATGAATAGCTGAATTCGAGCAGCATCTACATTTACCACCACATTATATACATCATTTTACATACATCACATTATATACATCATTTTATATACATCACATTATGTACATCACATTATATACATCATTTTATATACATCACATTATGTACATCACATTATATACATCATTTTATATACATCACATTATGTACATCACATTATATACATCATCGGCACACATAATTTTTTGCTTGATATCAATTTTTTTTCCTCTCGTTGTTACCATCGAATAACTCAACATCGCCAAATCTCAGAAAAGCTTGCTAATATTCATGCTTATTTTTTTTATTTTTTTTTAGAAGCCTCAGTTTAACTTTCTTGAAAAAAAAAAACAGGATTATAATTACTTCCTGTGATACCATGAAATTCGGGGAAGCTTTTACATAGAGACGAGTCCAACTGCGCATAAATTTTAGTTACATCGGCATATTTCAGCTTGTTTCCAGTTTATGAGTATCTATATCCAAACGTCCGAGTTTGGTTTGGGGATTACTTTTCTAGAGGTTCGGACCCAGGTGGGCCTAGACTGGATTTATTTTCCGGCCCACTTCGGGACTGGATGCATTCTTCTTGAGGTCTGAACAGGCAGAAATTTTCAGCCCCAGCTCATATAAAAATCATTTGACCGGCACGGCTCAGGCTTGTCCAGTAAAAATATCAGTAAAATTTGGCCCGACCCAATTTTTTTTTCAAAAAATGCACGGATTTTTAAATCGCTATTATTCCTGAATTAATACATATATATAGATGGCAGCTCTAATCAATTTATTTCCTACTGTCATTTTTTTTTCAAAGCAATGTTTGTATAGATATAGCAGCCATTTTGAGTTAATGATGACTGGCTGCTCGTCAAGTACTTATAATCTTGTTCAATCTACAGTAACATTAGTCTTTTTTAGTGAGTCTTGCACATTATTTCATGATCTAATTTCTTTTTAAGTTGTATAATTGTTTATCTATCTTATTTCTATTTAAGTTGCATATTTATTTATTTATTTATTTTGTTATTTGAACTATCACTGTCTATTTCTACCTACTGTCTACTATCAATACTTCACTGTCTACTATCTATATAAGTTGACGTGTTTTTTCTTTAAAAATTTAACTTTTTTATGAAATAATTGTATTTAAAGCGAAAGAAAAATAAAGTTCAAATCTAACGAACATGGAAGACATATTTTCAGTCGTTCAATGGTACTAAAAATTTATTTTTATTATTTGTTTTTTATACTTTTTCATTTATACAAAAAGGTGATTGTGAATTAGAATTATATCATTAGTTTTCATTGATTATTTTACACATACAAATAAATATAGACATCGTCTCGGAAGGAATATATCTGCCAGCTGTATCTTGAAATTAAATTAAATTTTATTCGTCTCTAATTTGTTAAACAAAGGGTAAACTTTATTCATCCTAAGTAACTTAAAATAATTAAACACACAGAGAAAGAATAACAAAAAAAATTTCTAAGGATATCTCTGTTTCTCTTACCCTTAATCCCCGGAAAAGACAATTTTTGTTTTATTTTATTTATTTATTTTTACATTCATGCGTTTCAAATTTATGATATGTTTAAGACGAATTAAACAAATGAGCTGTTTAATTTTCCGATTTTGAACTATAGCGGTAGAAACTTATTTTTCAGTATTCAATATTTCTTAAATGTTAAAATCTTTGAAATGATCTAGTGTGTTTATATGTTTAAAACAAAACTGTCTTGTACGATGAGTTCTAAAATCATTCCTAGTTCAGTTTATTTCATGTTCTCCGTTTTAAAAATTAGCCTGGACTGCGGATTACAGCAGCAAATACATTTATTCCAAAAATCATGTTCCATCTCCACTGAATTTTGTTTGTACGAGCGCTGATAAAAATTAAATGTCTGACATAATAGACCGGGAGGCGGCAGCACAGACAATCACCTCATCGAGTTCACGGCTAAAATTCCAGAATTAGTTAAAACTCGAATCGCATATTAAAGCGCAATTGGTCTGCCAAGTCATATCTTGGTGGAAAACACGTGAAAACCCGATTTTAGAGGTTGACTCGTAGGTTTACCATTGTGTATTCCTGTACCCAAGGGTATGAAAACATGGAGAACTGGGTGCAGGAAAACACAATGGTAACCCTACGAGTCAACCGCTAAAGTCGGGTTTTCACGTGTTTTCCACCAAGATATGACTTGGCAGACCGATTGCATTTTAATATGCGAATCGAGTTTTAACTAATTCTGGAATTTCAGCCGTGAACTCGATGAGGTGATTGTCTGTGCTGCCGCCTCCCGGTCTATAAAAAAAGCCCTTTTCTTTTTGCATATGAATCGATAAAATTTGCACGTGTAGCTTCTTAATAATCAAATAGAGATTTTCATTTGCCTATAAAGTTGACGTATCTTTAATTCTTACAAGTTGTCGCCCCTGACGACGGCCCTTCACAGGCTCAAAAACAGACTTTAAACACCTAATTTGACATCATTTTCTCAAAGATACTTTGCATTTATAGAAAAATGAAAAACTTTTCAATTTACTGCTGTTTGAATGAGGATTGTACAATTTTTTTGAATGTATAAATTAAAATGAATTAAAAATATATTGAAAATTTATTTATTACTTTAGGAGTAAAATTCTTTTTTAAATCAATAATCTACTTATAAATTATAAAAAATTTTATTTCTCATTGAAGAAAAAATTGTCAAAACTGACAGTTTGTGAAAGCTCCGTGGCTAGGCTGCATGCTGCATCTCCTCTTGCCTCAAAATTTATCTAATAATAAATTTAATTGTAGAAATCGTAGCTGTTTTTATTTGAATGAATGATGTATTCCAATAAAATAAACTATTACTTTTTATGAGTTTCTTTAGAGTAGCTATTTTTATTTTAATGAATGGTGTTCTAATATAAAAAATATTTTTTACGAGATATTTTTTTATGTTTTGTGTGTAATATTTTAAAATGTCATTTTTGTTTCCTCCTAGATTATCAAAAATATTAATTTTTTTAAATGAATTTCAGTAAAATATATTAAAAATAACTTGTAATCATTAACTTCTTCAATGCATTTTTATGAAGACACTGACATTCATCGCGTACAGGGCCGGTGAGAGGGGGGGGCACAGGGGCAACTGCCCAGGGTCCCAGGAACAAGAACGGGCCCACACCGTACCGAACAAATATAGAAATTACATAATATTCTAAATCTGAACTTGTACACATTTTTTTTTCTTTTACAATCTAACTGAAAAAATATTTCCTGGAAGTTTTGTAAAGAGGTTTTTCAAAGACATAGAAGTCTTATCTCTTGTCTTGTTCTGAGGCGAGTACTAAAGTTAAAGCTATCACTTCGTTGATCAAACACAGCTGTTCTTACAAACTGCCGACACTTCCTGTTTTCCTAAGAAATTGAGAAAAGGACTCTTTTTTGACCACAGGCCATCATGCCTATGCCTTGAGGCAAAAGAGCCTCTCTGAACGGCTCTCTTGATGGTAATGACTTGACTGGTTCATCAGTCATGCCTGTCGTAAAAGGTGTAGTCAAAGGGGTCACCTATACCTATGTGTCATTAGGCATTCTCATTTTATCTGACACTGGCTACAAGACCGACGCAATCATCGGGAAAATAGGCTGGCTGTCAGGGCAGGGAGTTGTTGCTAGGGCCCGCGCTAATTGGCCTACATCGCCTGTTTTGGAATGGTGTCTTGCTAAAGCAATAAAACTATTCTTTTCTACCCCACTTGCGGTTTTAAATAAAAGAACGGGAAAAACGACAGTAGATTCAACAATAGGTCAAGAGATAATATAAAATCGTACTTGAAGGAAGCCCTCCCCTCTTTCCAGGACATACAGAACTTTACATGTAAAGTCATTAGAGAAACCACAATAAAGGCCAGAACAATAAAAGCCGCCATTGAGAGCAAGTACAGTATGAGTTAGAGGCTCCGAGTCTCTCTATACCTTTCGAAATAATGTTTTCTCTGTATAAAATAATAAAACATTTTTGCTTTAGATCTGTTTTTAAATACTTAAATTTCTGACAGTCAAAGGTGATATAATTGTCGGGGAATGTTTAGATTCGACGATCCCAAAAATCACCGTTAATGCAAAAAATAAATATTTAAAATATTGTAAAGGATAAAAGATTCTGCGCAATAAAAAATAATTATGCACATTAAACGTGAAAATAGTGGTATTTTTTATATATTTTATTATAATGTATTATTATATGATATACACATTTCTTTTATGAGCCTAATGTTTCAGTATGCGTTGGGCCCCAGTAATTGCTTTGTCAGGGCCCTGTTTGGCAGTTGCTTGCAGGAATTGTCTAACTGCTATTTTCTTTTTCTAAATTGATGGTACATAATATTTATGTTAAATTTATGCTTAATAACGTATAAATTTCTGCGGGTTTTTTATTCTTATTTCTTATTTCTTCTTATTTTTTTAATAAGCTGTATCTGTTATAAAGTATAGACAGAAGTGTAAGAAAGAGAAAAAAAAATAGAATTAGAGTAATATTTCATCTTGCTGAAATTTACAAGCACATATAAAGAAAATTAACTAAAAAATAAATAAAAATAAACATTTTGGATGTATACAAAAAAATGCCCATTATCAAATTAGAATCTAATCGATATGAAATATTACATAAGTCATCAAGACTCGGCGTAGAAAACTAGACGCCTAAAGTATAGACACTTAGACTTATAGACACCCTTTACTCAAACTTCCTTACAAATTCGGTTTACTCAATTATTAACAATCTTTATAACCTTCGATTAATAAATGACATATTAGAAAATTATTTTGGCTAAATTATCATTATACGAATAATAGGGGCAATACACTGAAGGCGATAAGAGGTACAAATCAGACCCGAAGCTGAAAAGGTCTCGTAAAGTTCGATTTTGTACTATCTGTATGCATATATTATATAAAGAATATGCAGGGACTCAGCCCCCCCCCCCCCCTCACCTCTGTACCTGGGTTCACATTTTCGGAGAATGCCTTTGGCTAGCGAACTTAAACTATTATTATGTAAGGAGGAAAAAAGAAAGAAAAAAACTCTGAAATCATAAATAATATCATAAATAAAATCATTTTATTAAACTTTTAAAAAGTCTAATTCACTTAACTTCATTACACATGAAATTCACTATGCATTCAATTTAAGTTTATATTCAAAATCTGTCGTCACCCTTTAAAATTTCTGAGCGGTAGCCCTATACCTACTATGTAAAATGAAAATTGCAATATTTTCATTTGGAAAAGAAGACCAAAGAGAATATGACCAGCGGCTCGAGTCGGACTGGCGTTATATATTTTCGTTGCTAGTCTGGTTTGGGTTAAGTTCATTTCTACTTTTTTACTGCAGGTCGGATTGACTATCCTTTTTCGGGTTCGGATTAGATTTTGACTCTTGTGATTCGGGTTCGTGTTGACCAGATTTTTCAAAAGAATATCCAAAATATTTTTTCATAATAAAAATCTATATACATTAAGATCTTCATAATGGATACTCCGGAAAGTACACATCTAGTCAGCGAACACTTTTACAATTTCTAATACTTATATATTTATCTGCTTATATCACTGAATATGGACACCTCCCAATGTACACACATGCAACATGTGTATGTGTGCATAAACTATCACAAGTATCATACATGTGTTTTTGTGTGTATCAAAAATTAAATGTTAGCAATATTTTTCATATTCCGAGAGAAGAAAAAATGTTCTTTACTGTACCGTACAGAAAGAATAATCTATATTCACATTTTTTATAAATTTTATTTCTAAGCAGTAATTTGAATATATGCTCATTCATACTCAAAAACATATTTGTTTTCATCTGAAACATAGTTGAGCTCAAACTTTTTGTGAAAATGCAAACATCCCTAATTCCAAAAGATCTAATTAGGACTAGCAAGAATTATTCTAGGCTACCCAACCCCGAAAAAGAATATTACAATCATTAAAACCTGAAAACAGAAATTTATGTGCAACCTGACCCGATGCAAGACTTCATTCAGTGATCTCGATGTCTCTACTATTCAGAGCTTTTACTATATTTGAATATTAAAAAATTAATTTTATGAATATCTGAATATTAAACACTTGCCTTTTTTCTAAAAAAACATAAAATTGGTAGTAAAGATATAAATGTAGGTCACTTTTCACAATTGCATTAAAACAGAATTTCCTTTCCTTTAATTTCGGTTTCGGGGGTTGCGGATCGAACTTATTCTTGTTGTCGGGTTCGGGTCAGATTGCGGGTTGATTTCAAATAGAATTTTCGGGTTCGGGTCAGATTGCGGGTTGATTTCAAATAGAATTTTCGGGTTCGGGTCGAGCTCACGGTCTCGACTCGCGCAGGGCTTTATCTCTGTCCGGGCTCGGGTCAAGATTTTAACATTTTTCCGGGCCGGGCCAGTCTCGGGCGAAACTTTTAGCTGTTATGCCGGGCCGGATCGGGCCAATAATTTTTTCTCTACGTGCCAGGCTCGGGCCGAAGTTTTAACTTTTATACCGGTTCGGGCCAATATTTTTTTTGTAACGTCCAGTCCGGGCACGGGCCGAACATTTAGTTTTTATATCGTCCCGGGCCGAACATTTAATTTTTATACCGTGCCGGGCCGAATTTTTCTTTTATGGATCGGGCCTTGAATTTTCGGCCCGTGCAGACCTCTATACCTTAGACTCCATTGTACAGAGACCTCCGTTCCAAAATACTGTTTCTATCACATTTCTTTCAATATATATCTTATTGCAAAATGTATTGATTTTTTAATGGATCTCTATTTGTATGTAAATATCTGAATTATTATTAATACCATTAATCCATTTATCCGGCTTGGAGACAAAAATTGAAAAATTCTATATTGAAAAAACTTCTAAGACGGAAAGTAGAGAAGAAATGGGGCTCCGGCCTCAGGAGGTGGAGTGTGGAGTGAGGAGGGAGGAGGGCTCCTCCTCCCGAAGTGCCCTCCTCTTCCTCCTCCTCCCGAAGTGTCCTCCTCCTCCTCCTCCTCCCGAAGTGCCCTCCTCCTCCCGAAGTGCCCTCCTTCACCACCTAAGATAAGGGGATTAATTAAGGATTAGTGTTAATTAATTTTAATTAGGGAACTTAGAAATTTTTTGAAGCAAAATTATTATTATTATTTTTTTTTTTTCAACGAGAGTATGCAGTTTGATTATGAGTGTATGCAGTAGAAGTAAATGATTAATTAATTAAAAATATTAATTAAAAATAGTAATTAATTAATTTTAATTGCAGAACTTAAAAAATTTCGCGAGATTTTTTCAACGAGAGTAGGGTATTCGATATACATGTTAGAGGAGAATTTTAAAAGTCAATAATGGTTTAATTAAAAAGGGTGATTAATTTTAATTGGGGAACTTAGACATTTTTCGAAGCAAATATTTTTTCAACGAGATAGGCTATTTGTTATACATGTTAGAGTATATTACAGGTGAATTTTAAAAGTTAATAATGATTTAATTAAAAAGGGTCATTAATTAATTTTAATTGGAGAACTTAAGAAATTTTGGCAAGATTTTTTTTTCTCTCAACGAGAGTACGCAGTTTGCATGTGCAGTAGAATGGTAGATGATAGTAATTAAAAAGGGTCATTAATTAATTTTAATTGGCGGACTTCAACATTTTTGAGGCAAACAGGCCCGTTTTAATGAATTCGATATAAGTTGTAGTAGGTCCCGCATGAATTATACTGTACTCAACTGAATAGCTCCCCCCTCCCCCTCCCTTTTTTACCCAGAGGGGGCCCTTCGATAGACTAACAATACACACTTCCAAAAGTATAGAGTACTATAAAAAGAATTTTAGCGTATATGTAAATAAACAAGTATGTAAAATCAGGCATAGTAGCATAATTCATGAATCACTTTCCAACATTATCGAAATGTTATGTGAATAAAATATAATTTTATCATCTAGTGCATTAGTTAATTAAAATAGTGAACAGTTACAGATCCCCTTTTTAATAAAAAGGCCCAAGGCCCTTCACAAAAAATCCAAAGAATTCAAGAAAAAGCTTTACCCAACTGATAGCCAAAACATATAGGATTCTTAAATGGATTGAAGTATACAAATAGGTTCTACAGGAATACATTTATTTAGGTTAGCATGTAAAAATAGTTAAAAGTTATAGGGAAGCCTTCGAATGGAGTGATTATACGTTTTGGGGACCCTTCAAAAGAAACTGGAAACAGTTATAGATATTGAACCCTTCACAAAAAATTGGACAAATCCCCTTTTTAATAAAAAGGGCCCCTTCACAAAAATTCCAATGAATTCAAAATATGCATAAATACTAGAATCCTTCATACATTCAGTTCGTCGATCCCCCCTTTTTTTTTTACCTTTCGAAGTGTGAACTCGCATTAGACTAAAGGGTCCCTTCATAAAATAAATGAGATACGTGCCCTATTCAATTAAAAACAACCCTTCACAAAAACTGCAGGGGTTCCCTTTTGGAATAAAAAAGCATCCTTCACAAAAATTCCAATTATGCATAAGATCCCTTCATAAAATCAGATAATTTACACTTTCGCCTTTTTTTTTTTTCAATTCAAGTTAGGCTAAAAGTACAGCTTGCGCGTCGATATGTTCAAAACACATAGTTATAGATATTAAGCTACCTTCACAAAATAAATTCAATAGATTCATGTTATATTATGGCGACAGAAATACAAGGGATACTCACCTTCCATGAAAATGCAAGGTCCGCTGTTTGAATGAAAAGGCCTCCCTTCACAATATACCCTGTAAAAATATTATGATTCAACAGATATTTTAAGAAATAGAGTACTAATCTCAAATGAATACGAATTCATGCAATGTAAAAAATAGGTTTTACACGAACACATTTTTAGTATAACGTTCAAAATATAGTTTTTAGAAAAAAGATTCATGTTTCACCAAATTTATCATACAAGTCTGTAAAATAGGGTAGATCATTTCATGAAAAATAATTGAATTTTCGAATGATTGTGCTTTAAAATACATATTTATAACTGCAACTAAGATTTGAATGTTACCCCCTCAACATGCATATCGCTGAATCATAATGAGTCATATTATCAGATAAGCGAAGATCTTGCTTTGATTTCACCCCGTATGCGATAATGAGTCACTCCGCGATAAGAAATACCTGAGACTCGTAATTTCTGACACATTTTTTGTAGGTAAATGAACTATTTAAAACCGTTAATGTATACGAATTATTTCGTGTAGTTCTATATAGGTGCTACTCTTCATATATACATATGGTGATATATACTAAAATCTGTTAAGTTTTAAAAGGCTTCACTGTGTATTCATTGTAAAATAAGAAATATCCCTTAAGAATTTTGAGTATAAGAGACGGGTTTAAAGGAATTTGAATCTGTTTAAATGTACCTGTGTTTAAATGAATTTGATACAGCTTAGGGTAAAAAATATACAGGAGTCCCTATAAAATATAGGAATTAAATTTTAAATAATATAAAACTAAATTACATTAGTTTATGCTTTTTTTGTATAGAAAAATTATACTAAATTGAGTTTTTAGTATTTTAATTTAAAAACTTCTTTTGAGGAATGAATAACTAACCTTTTGACTTTGTTTTTATAAAATATATATTGTACTATTTAGTTAGGGCATTATTTAAAAAATTTTTGTTTTTAATATTGAAAAAAAAAATGTATCTTACCTAAATATTTAAACCATAATGTACTGGAATTCATCAAAATTTGATCGACTGCATGCATGTCTTAAAAGAACTAAACGTGTTCGCTTATCTCTTAAAACCACGGGATATTATAACGTTATGGATAAAGCATAGGGTAGAATACAGAATGAATAGGTATTATAAAGCAGAATCATAAATTTTGCATACTTTACACTTGTAGTATGTGAAATGATTGCTACTATTGACTATATGAGAAAATGAATCATCAACGAATCTTATTAGTGTATGTTATATTTAACCAACAGGCTTGAAATGCGTGAATTTTGACTAGAATTAATCATTGAATGTAAAAATGATTTATTTTTAGATCTAATATTTATATCGTTTAACATTTTAAAATATATACATAAATTAATCTTACCTTATTCACAAACTTGCAATCTCGTCTTCAATATATGACTACAGCATGAAAAAACATGCGTGCTATACTTGTATAGCAACAGACCAGAAATGATTTCAGTATAAGTCCATTATCTTATCGTTAATCTATAGATTAGTAACATCACGTGACTGATTGCGATAACATTCTATATAAGATTTACTGATATGAATACATTTCAATTCATTTCTCCCAAAAGCAAGTGTATGAGTTGGTTGTGAAATCTAGGTAAGTATCCTTACTTTATATGTTTAAAGTTATAATATATGAATAGATATAATATTAATGTATTTTTTCAATATGTATGGTAGGCAAAAAGGAATAGGTAGGCAAAAAGAATAGGTATTATTGCATGTTTTCTCTAATTTATTTTTAAAATAATTATTTTAAAAATACATACTAACAATTTATGCGATGAGTCACACAGCATGATGGGACGATATATGAAATTTATTTTTATATTATACAAGCTCCTATATACAATTCATATGGGTGAGCAAGATTATTTTTAGAATTTTTCACTCTTACCCTCTATAGGCTATACTTTTAAAATAGTAGTATTCGAATACTCGTAAAATGTAATTATAGCTTAGTAATTTTCTAGTCTTTTAACTGTGCCGTTGAAGGAGTATTGTCATATTTAACTAACAGGTTCGAACATGCGTGAATTTTGACTAGAATTATTCACTGAATGTAAAAAAAAAAAAAAAAAAAAAATGATTTATATTTAGATCTAATATCGTTTAACATTAAAAATCCTATTAAAAGTATATACATTAGTATGCTTGTGAAAGGACTATTGTTAATACGAAACGTTGTGTGAAGTGTCCTGTTTTAGGGTTAAAAGTTTCGTCTGTTTGAAGGAGCCTGTTTCGAAATGACTTAAGAACGCACAATTTATTCCTAAACATTCAACTCGATTCGTTATATATGCTTTATTAAGTATTCAATAAAAAATAATAACTAAGAAATAAAATTAAAAATAGTAATTAAGAGATATCCTTAAGAATTCTTGCGACAGGAGATTGGTTTTAATTAAATAGGTTAATGAATCTAATTCGATACAAGTCTTGTTAAAACAGAGATTATAGTTAAAATACACATTAATTATACAGCATTACACTGTATTACACAATGCGCTACCTCACCTATATTATCACAGAAATACCTTCGATAAAATTTAGACTAACAATACGCACCTAAAAAATATATACAGAGTACCCAGAAAATGATAGGAATGAATGAAAAATTTTAACGTAAATTATAAAATAGGATCTACAATAAGTGACAATAAATAAATATGAAGGAAAAATCATGAGTCATGGTATACTTTATGAAACACTTTCCAATGCTATGTGACTATCGTTAAGAATTTGAAATAAGTGAATTAGATTTAATAATTCATACTGGAAATGTATTTTTAAAAAAATTAATAGCTTCGTATACTTTTAAATCATTCAAGACATATGATGAAGATTTAACCGCTGCAGAACGACTAAAAACTAGTATCTTAATGAATCGACCTATTTACGTCGGGTTCACAATTTTAGAATTATCTAAATTAGTTATGTATGATTTTCATTACAATTTTATAAAGAAAACATACAAAGATCATGCAGTTTTACTCTTTACGGATATAGATTCCTTAACTTATCATATTCAAACACATAATATTTATAAGGATATGGAGCACCATCATGATTTTTTCGACTTTTCTGAATACTCGAAATCCCATCGTCTAAACCGCACAAGTATCGAACCCACAAACATATAATCAGACTTGACATTTTATAACCAGGATGCTAACCACAGGGCTAAGTGAGCCCCCGCTTATTTTATAGTCACCACGCTGACTATTGGACTTAGTAAGCCCCAGGCTAATTTATATCCACCACGCTAACTATTGGGCTTAGTGAGCCCCTGCTTATTTTCTAGTCAACATGCTAACTATTGGGCTTAGTGAGCCCCAGGCTAACTTATACCAACCACGCTAACTGTGGGGCCTAGTGAACCCCCGCTTATTTCATAGCCACCATACTAACCACAGGGCTAAGTGAGCCCCCGCT
Organism: Maratus michaelseni; assembly: GCA_963931845.1. Lineage (NCBI taxonomy): Eukaryota > Metazoa > Arthropoda > Arachnida > Araneae > Salticidae > Maratus > Maratus michaelseni. Next base: position 71,790,072 of record OZ007598.1, read on the forward strand.
TATTTCATAGTCACCATGCTAAGTATTAGGCTGAGTGAGCCCCAGGCTATTTTATACTCACTATGCTAACTAATGGGCTGAGTGAGCCCCAGGCTATTTTCTACCCACCACGTTTACTGGGCTTAGTGTGTCTCCGCTTATTTTATAGCTACCACGATAACCACAGGGCTGAGTGAGCCCCCGCTTATTATATAGTCCACACGCTAACTACTGGGCTGATTAAGCCCCAGGTATTTTATACCCATCACGCTAACTACTGGGCTGAGTGAGCCCCAGGTTATTTAGTAGCATGAATATGATTTCCAAGGTATATGTCCTAACATGATTTAGACCATTGACTATGGTAAGATAAAGCTAGGAAGTAAATTGGTAAACTATGTACCTCGAAAACTTACTTGTATTTTATTAAATATCTGCAGAAATTAGCATAGTTTATTAAAATTATGTACATTCTTATTAGTTTATGAATCTACTAACTTATAATATCTATATGGTAACTTGGATTATTAGTATTCCCACTTAAAAATTTCTTTTGTAGATTTAATATGATAAACACTAACATGAGACTGACTAAACTTTTACCATTTTCATTTCAACTTAGTTTTAGGAAATTTATCTACATAGCTTTAAATTTTACTGTTTAGTAAGTCTATTATTTCAAAGTATTATTTTTTAGTTCTAATATTCAAAACATATTCATATCGTTTTACATAGCAGGTATCAAATTAATTTAAAGTCATATTAAAAAATATATATATATATACAAATACTATTCTTACCTAACACGCCAGCTAGCTAAGCACCCAACCATCTCACACCAAGACTCTGAGAAAAGTGAATGCTTGTTCAGGGCCTTATCAGCTAATATAATCACTGATAAGACTTGATCACGTGACATGTGACATCACTGTTTAAGTGATATCACGTGATCATGTGGTATCATTCAATACGTCACCAATGACGTCAGAGATCACGTGACTAGGTCATAAAAGAACCAATTGCTAATTGCAATTAACAATTAACCTTTAATTGATTTGTATAATATATATAGATAAATTAATACCTGATTTTTCTATGTATTATTTCGTAATACATAGCACATGTACCTTGTTTTACGAAATAATAGAAAAATCAGGTATTAATTTATCTATATATATATTATACAAATCAATTAAAGGTTAATTGTTAATTGCAATTAGCAATTGGTTCTTTTATGACCTAGTCACGTGATCTCTGACGTCATTGGTGACGTATTGAATGATACCACATGATCACGTGATATCACTTAAACAGTGATGTCACATGTCACGTGATCAAGTCTTATCAGTGATTATATTAGCTGATAAGGCCCTGAACAAGCATTCACTTTTCTCAGAGTCTTGGTGTGAGATGGTTGGGTGCTTAGCTAGCTGGCGTGTTAGGTAAGAATAGTATTTGTATATATATATATATTTTTTAATATGACTTTAAATTAATTTGATACCTGCTATGTAAAACGATATGAATATGTTTTGAATATTAGAACTAAAAAATAATACTTTGAAATAATAGACTTACTAAACAGTAAAATTTAAAGCTATGTAGATAAATTTCCTAAAACTAAGTTGAAATGAAAATGGTAAAAGTTTAGTCAGTCTCATGTTAGTGTTTATCATATTAAATCTACAAAAGAAATTTTTAAGTGGGAATACTAATAATCCAAGTTACCATATAGATATTATAAGTTAGTAGATTCATAAACTAATAAGAATGTACATAATTTTAATAAACTATGCTAATTTCTGCAGATATTTAATAAAATACAAGTAAGTTTTCGAGGTACATAGTTTACCAATTTACTTCCTAGCTTTATCTTACCATAGTCAATGATCTAAATCATGTTAGGACATATACCTTGGAAATCATATTCATGCTACTAAATAACCTGGGGCTCACTCAGCCCAGTAGTTAGCGTGATGGGTATAAAATACCTGGGGCTTAATCAGCCCAGTAGTTAGCGTGTGGACTATATAATAAGCGGGGGCTCACTCAGCCCTGTGGTTATCGTGGTAGCTATAAAATAAGCGGAGACACACTAAGCCCAGTAAACGTGGTGGGTAGAAAATAGCCTGGGGCTCACTCAGCCCATTAGTTAGCATAGTGAGTATAAAATAGCCTGGGGCTCACTCAGCCTAATACTTAGCATGGTGACTATGAAATAAGCGGGGGCTCACTTAGCCCTGTGGTTAGTATGGTGGCTATGAAATAAGCGGGGGTTCACTAGGCCCCACAGTTAGCGTGGTTGGTATAAGTTAGCCTGGGGCTCACTAAGCCCAATAGTTAGCATGTTGACTAGAAAATAAGCAGGGGCTCACTAAGCCCAATAGTTAGCGTGGTGGATATAAATTAGCCTGGGGCTTACTAAGTCCAATAGTCAGCGTGGTGACTATAAAATAAGCGGGGGCTCACTTAGCCCTGTGGTTAGCATCCTGGTTATAAAATGTCAAGTCTGATTATATGTTTGTGGGTTCGATACTTGTGCGGTTTAGACGATGGGATTTCGAGTATTCAGAAAAGTCGAAAAAATCATGATGGTGCTCCATATCCTTATAAATATTATGTGTTTGAATATGATAAGTTAAGGAATCTATATCCGTAAAGAGTAAAACTGCATGATCTTTGTATGTTTTCTTTATAAAATTGTAATGAAAATCATACATAACTAATTTAGATAATTCTAAAATTGTGAACCCGACGTAAATAGGTCGATTCATTAAGATACTAGTTTTTAGTCGTTCTGCAGCGGTTAAATCTTCATCATATGTCTTGAATGATTTAAAAGTATACGAAGCTATTAATTTTTTTAAAAATACATTTCCAGTATGAATTATTAAATCTAATTCACTTATTTCAAATTCTTAACGATAGTCACATAGCATTGGAAAGTGTTTCATAAAGTATACCATGACTCATGATTTTTCCTTCATATTTATTTATTGTCACTTATTGTAGATCCTATTTTATAATTTACGTTAAAATTTTTCATTCATTCCTATCATTTTCTGGGTACTCTGTATATATTTTTTAGGTGCGTATTGTTAGTCTAAATTTTATCGAAGGTATTTCTGTGATAATATAGGTGAGGTAGCGCATTGTGTAATACAGTGTAATGCTGTATAATTAATGTGTATTTTAACTATAATCTCTGTTTTAACAAGACTTGTATCGAATTAGATTCATTAACCTATTTAATTAAAACCAATCTCCTGTCGCAAGAATTCTTAAGGATATCTCTTAATTACTATTTTTAATTTTATTTCTTAGTTATTATTTTTTATTGAATACTTAATAAAGCATATATAACGAATCGAGTTGAATGTTTAGGAATAAATTGTGCGTTCTTAAGTCATTTCGAAACAGGCTCCTTCAAACAGACGAAACTTTTAACCCTAAAACAGGACACTTCACACAACGTTTCGTATTAACAATAGTCCTTTCACAAGCATACTAATGTATATACTTTTAATAGGATTTTTAATGTTAAACGATATTAGATCTAAATATAAATCATTTTTTTTTTTTTTTTTTTTTTACATTCAGTGAATAATTCTAGTCAAAATTCACGCATGTTCGAACCTGTTAGTTAAATATGACAATACTCCTTCAACGGCACAGTTAAAAGACTAGAAAATTACTAAGCTATAATTACATTTTACGAGTATTCGAATACTACTATTTTAAAAGTATAGCCTATAGAGGGTAAGAGTGAAAAATTCTAAAAATAATCTTGCTCACCCATATGAATTGTATATAGGAGCTTGTATAATATAAAAATAAATTTCATATATCGTCCCATCATGCTGTGTGACTCATCGCATAAATTGTTAGTATGTATTTTTAAAATAATTATTTTAAAAATAAATTAGAGAAAACATGCAATAATACCTATTCTTTTTGCCTACCTATTCCTTTTTGCCTACCATACATATTGAAAAAATACATTAATATTATATCTATTCATATATTATAACTTTAAACATATAAAGTAAGGATACTTACCTAGATTTCACAACCAACTCATACACTTGCTTTTGGGAGAAATGAATTGAAATGTATTCATATCAGTAAATCTTATATAGAATGTTATCGCAATCAGTCACGTGATGTTACTAATCTATAGATTAACGATAAGATAATGGACTTATACTGAAATCATTTCTGGTCTGTTGCTATACAAGTATAGCACGCATGTTTTTTCATGCTGTAGTCATATATTGAAGACGAGATTGCAAGTTTGTGAATAAGGTAAGATTAATTTATGTATATATTTTAAAATGTTAAACGATATAAATATTAGATCTAAAAATAAATCATTTTTACATTCAATGATTAATTCTAGTCAAAATTCACGCATTTCAAGCCTGTTGGTTAAATATAACATACACTAATAAGATTCGTTGATGATTCATTTTCTCATATAGTCAATAGTAGCAATCATTTCACATACTACAAGTGTAAAGTATGCAAAATTTATGATTCTGCTTTATAATACCTATTCATTCTGTATTCTACCCTATGCTTTATCCATAACGTTATAATATCCCGTGGTTTTAAGAGATAAGCGAACACGTTTAGTTCTTTTAAGACATGCATGCAGTCGATCAAATTTTGATGAATTCCAGTACATTATGGTTTAAATATTTAGGTAAGATACATTTTTTTTTTCAATATTAAAAACAAAAATTTTTTAAATAATGCCCTAACTAAATAGTACAATATATATTTTATAAAAACAAAGTCAAAAGGTTAGTTATTCATTCCTCAAAAGAAGTTTTTAAATTAAAATACTAAAAACTCAATTTAGTATAATTTTTCTATACAAAAAAAGCATAAACTAATGTAATTTAGTTTTATATTATTTAAAATTTAATTCCTATATTTTATAGGGACTCCTGTATATTTTTTACCCTAAGCTGTATCAAATTCATTTAAACACAGGTACATTTAAACAGATTCAAATTCCTTTAAACCCGTCTCTTATACTCAAAATTCTTAAGGGATATTTCTTATTTTACAATGAATACACAGTGAAGCCTTTTAAAACTTAACAGATTTTAGTATATATCACCATATGTATATATGAAGAGTAGCACCTATATAGAACTACACGAAATAATTCGTATACATTAACGGTTTTAAATAGTTCATTTACCTACAAAAAATGTGTCAGAAATTACGAGTCTCAGGTATTTCTTATCGCGGAGTGACTCATTATCGCATACGGGGTGAAATCAAAGCAAGATCTTCGCTTATCTGATAATATGACTCATTATGATTCAGCGATATGCATGTTGAGGGGGTAACATTCAAATCTTAGTTGCAGTTATAAATATGTATTTTAAAGCACAATCATTCGAAAATTCAATTATTTTTCATGAAATGATCTACCCTATTTTACAGACTTGTATGATAAATTTGGTGAAACATGAATCTTTTTTCTAAAAACTATATTTTGAACGTTATACTAAAAATGTGTTCGTGTAAAACCTATTTTTTACATTGCATGAATTCGTATTCATTTGAGATTAGTACTCTATTTCTTAAAATATCTGTTGAATCATAATATTTTTACAGGGTATATTGTGAAGGGAGGCCTTTTCATTCAAACAGCGGACCTTGCATTTTCATGGAAGGTGAGTATCCCTTGTATTTCTGTCGCCATAATATAACATGAATCTATTGAATTTATTTTGTGAAGGTAGCTTAATATCTATAACTATGTGTTTTGAACATATCGACGCGCAAGCTGTACTTTTAGCCTAACTTGAATTGAAAAAAAAAAAAGGCGAAAGTGTAAATTATCTGATTTTATGAAGGGATCTTATGCATAATTGGAATTTTTGTGAAGGATGCTTTTTTATTCCAAAAGGGAACCCCTGCAGTTTTTGTGAAGGGTTGTTTTTAATTGAATAGGGCACGTATCTCATTTATTTTATGAAGGGACCCTTTAGTCTAATGCGAGTTCACACTTCGAAAGGTAAAAAAAAAAGGGGGGATCGACGAACTGAATGTATGAAGGATTCTAGTATTTATGCATATTTTGAATTCATTGGAATTTTTGTGAAGGGGCCCTTTTTATTAAAAAGGGGATTTGTCCAATTTTTTGTGAAGGGTTCAATATCTATAACTGTTTCCAGTTTCTTTTGAAGGGTCCCCAAAACGTATAATCACTCCATTCGAAGGCTTCCCTATAACTTTTAACTATTTTTACATGCTAACCTAAATAAATGTATTCCTGTAGAACCTATTTGTATACTTCAATCCATTTAAGAATCCTATATGTTTTGGCTATCAGTTGGGTAAAGCTTTTTCTTGAATTCTTTGGATTTTTTGTGAAGGGCCTTGGGCCTTTTTATTAAAAAGGGGATCTGTAACTGTTCACTATTTTAATTAACTAATGCACTAGATGATAAAATTATATTTTATTCACATAACATTTCGATAATGTTGGAAAGTGATTCATGAATTATGCTACTATGCCTGATTTTACATACTTGTTTATTTACATATACGCTAAAATTCTTTTTATAGTACTCTATACTTTTGGAAGTGTGTATTGTTAGTCTATCGAAGGGCCCCCTCTGGGTAAAAAAGGGAGGGGGAGGGGGGAGCTATTCAGTTGAGTACAGTATAATTCATGCGGGACCTACTACAACTTATATCGAATTCATTAAAACGGGCCTGTTTGCCTCAAAAATGTTGAAGTCCGCCAATTAAAATTAATTAATGACCCTTTTTAATTACTATCATCTACCATTCTACTGCACATGCAAACTGCGTACTCTCGTTGAGAGAAAAAAAAATCTTGCCAAAATTTCTTAAGTTCTCCAATTAAAATTAATTAATGACCCTTTTTAATTAAATCATTATTAACTTTTAAAATTCACCTGTAATATACTCTAACATGTATAACAAATAGCCTATCTCGTTGAAAAAATATTTGCTTCGAAAAATGTCTAAGTTCCCCAATTAAAATTAATCACCCTTTTTAATTAAACCATTATTGACTTTTAAAATTCTCCTCTAACATGTATATCGAATACCCTACTCTCGTTGAAAAAATCTCGCGAAATTTTTTAAGTTCTGCAATTAAAATTAATTAATTACTATTTTTAATTAATATTTTTAATTAATTAATCATTTACTTCTACTGCATACACTCATAATCAAACTGCATACTCTCGTTGAAAAAAAAAAAATAATAATAATAATTTTGCTTCAAAAAATTTCTAAGTTCCCTAATTAAAATTAATTAACACTAATCCTTAATTAATCCCCTTATCTTAGGTGGTGAAGGAGGGCACTTCGGGAGGAGGAGGGCACTTCGGGAGGAGGAGGAGGAGGAGGACCCTTCGGGAGGAGGAGGAAGAGGAGGGCACTTCGGGAGGAGGAGCCCTCCTCCCTCCTCACTCCACACTCCACCTCCTGAGGCCGGAGCCCCATTTCTTCTCTACTACGGAATCCCATTGGAAAGTAAAAAAAATCCTTATGATTTAGTTCCTTTTTTACCATATCTGTCGTCTCTTGCAAAGTATTATTTATTTTCAAACGGATTATTATATCCATTTTGCACCGATCAAGACATTTTTCCGTTTAAAACAGGATTTCATCATACACAGATTCTTATAATTTGTTTTACAGTACTGTATATCCTCCTTCCCCCGTTAGAAATATATACGTATTATTCTTTAAAGTAAATTTTAATTGTAGAATAATGGTAATTTTAAAATTTATGTATTTTCGGCAAAAATTGTTGATCCAAGGAGTTTGTTCCTTAAACAGATTTTTGCATGAATCAGACAGGGCGGATCAATGATTTTCATACAAGCAGGGTTGTTGTGACGACCATGCCAGAAAATTTCGGTCGGTGCAAACTTCTAGGAAAAATAAAGTGCAGGACCAGAAATAAGCCTGGTTCGGCTCGGCCCGAGCCTCCAGAGAAAGCAAGACCCGGGCACGACCCAGAAAAACTAATGATCAGACTCGACCCGTCTCGAGTCCATGTAGGCATCTAAATGGCATTTGAATGGGAAAAACGTGTTCTAAATGGCTGGAAAATTTTTAAATAAATCATGGAAAAAATTGAGTTTGAGTTGTAAATTTCGTTCAAACTCACAGATTTTTTGAGCTTTCGTTCAGTTCACGTTCGTTTATCAAAAAGTGAGTCAAGTTCAACTCACGTTCACAGAAAGTGAACTAAGTTCGCGAGTTTTCGTTCAATGAACGCGCTCATGCCCAACACTGATCCAAACATGCGACTCATTATTTTTTATATGTTGCATGTGATCTAGCATTACTGCAACAATATCAGTATCAAAATATGTTATTACTATATATACTCGTCCATCGACGTTACAAGCACGATAAATGATTTTAGTGTCAGCTTCTTCATGTTCTGGACATGATAAATTTTCATCAATATCAGACACTACTGTATTATGATTATCGACGGTAAATGAATGGCATTGCCTGGAATTTATATTGATGACTTTATTACCGTTGAATGACGCCATTCCAGCAGTGTCTCAGTGTAAAATGAAGAAATCAGCTAGAGCTTGTTGAAAATTTGAATTTTTTAACTCTTTTACAAACTGAGTTGGTAGAAGTTGATCAGGTCTAGTAATAGTCTAGTCCAATTGTGTAGATTGCCAGTGATGGAACAGCGGCGCATCATTCGGGCGATTGGCGCTACTAAATTTTAATAGTATTCTTCGAGTTAAAAAAAATCTCAGAAATTCTGCCCTTAAATAAGACGAAGAATACTATTTAAATATAGCGGTGTCAATTGGTTCTCTAAAGCGCCACTGTTCCATCACTGAGATTCATGTCGCAGAGATCGTTCATAATCCTTGCTCGAAGGTGTAAATTATTGGTCAAATATAACGTTAATTCTCAACGCATGTAATTGAGTGACCATTTGTAATTTAAAAAAAATGAAATACTTCCAATTTTTTGGAGCATCTTTTATAGTGTGCAACAGAAAAAAAACATCAATTATTAGTACGTGTATGTGAGATGGTGGCTGGTGCTTAATGTCTTTCGCCAAACATTTCATCAAGGCAGATTTTTCAGTCTTGCAAATAGTACCACCTAAATGACACATGGACACATGGCTATGACACTGGTCCTTTTCTTCTAGTTATAACGAGGCTTGCCTGTATTTGCTTTTTTGCGTAATGAGCACTGGGTCGCCCGTCATATCAGATTAAAAGAGAAAAAAAAATAAAGTCGTTTCCCTTTTTTTTTTCGAAATATTTTTTTTTGTTTTTGTAATCGTATTTAAAAGTAAACACATTAATAATGCCATGCTTTATCCTTACAGGCCAATTGCTTCTAGCTGGCTCGCTGACCAAGTTCAAAGGAGTCCTGCATTAGCAAAGCTGCTAGTAGAAAAAGTTTTGGATCAAAATGGTAAGCTGATATTTTCTGGTAAAATTCTCGTTTACAAGAAAGATATATGCATATAACAACTGTACAGGACGATTCCTTAAGTACATTTTGCCTCAGATAACTGGTGAGCCAAGTTATCATGTACATAACTTGGCATGTACGACAATCATGTACATGAATGTAATGAATATGGGCTAGCTATGTATAGTAAAATCTCTATTGATTTTACGAATATGTATCTAGCAGAGCTCTCTAGCAGAAAATTAAGTAATTGCGATCTTAATCTCGAAAACTACAGGTGATATGACCAAAAATTCAGTGACAAAGTTGTAGAGCATCATAATTTTAGTATAAAAAGACTATTGTACTCGTGGATATGACAAGTAATCGGCTATACATATACAGATGAAAATATCCGAAACCAACGTGAGAGGTTTTGTTTGAGAAATATAAATAATGCCAGACGATAAATTCATTTTATAATTTTAGACACGCGCTTTCGCAATTAAAAATATTTGAGTTCTAAAAAACTTTAACAGGCAGTTTCGCTTTTTTTCCTTTCTTGTACTACGTCTCAGTTTCTGCTTTATATTTGAGTACGTCCGTACTCTGTTTTCTTAAAATTGCATTTGCATACTATAAAAAAATTCTCAAATCGTTTTTGGAGAAAATTTGTGTTGTCCGCTAACAAAACGGCTCGCATCAGTTTCAGATATTTCGGTGTGTATAGACAAAAATTTATCGTATCGTGTTCACGATTAGGGCCCCATTACTGCCTAGGCAAATTTCCACCATTTTTCCAAAAGGGTCTTCCGCCTTATTTAATCGCAGATTTCTGTGATTAAAAATCTTTTTACGTTATCTAATAGAAGAATTATGCGATGAAATAAGGTGAAAATTACATTTCATAATTAGTGGTGTGAATTTGCCTTGGCGGTAATCAGGCTCTTTGCTCGACATGTCTTTTCTTACTAAACCGATGAAGCTCTACAATTTTAAATTAAAGATGTAAATACTGCTTAAAGTGATAAAAACATCACACAAAAGGCTTAAAATACATTTTATTATAAAGATGACATGTTTCGTACACTCAAACGGTGACTTCTTCAAGATCAAAATGATAAATAAACTATTTTCGCAAAGTTTTAGAAAATGGTAAACACAAATCACGTGATCACCTGTATAATGCAAGCAGGTGCTTAAGTTGGTCAAACTGTAAATGTGAAAATTATTATTTTATTGCTTTCTTTAATTTGTAAATCCTCGCGTGCCAAATTTTATGTAATTCAAAAGAGGCTGATTCATTGCATATGTTTTCGTTTCGCAAATATATTTCTATTGATTCACGGATAATGGATGGGAAATCAACTCTTGATGGAAACGAGAATTCTTTTGCACCAAATCCATTTTGGAGCCCCTTGCAATTGTGGGCGAGAGGCCTCACCCACAATTGTGCCTTAATGGTAATCAGGCCCTGTCACGCGTTTTTTTTTTAAATCATTTCTAATCAAATTAAGAGGAGTCGAGTCAAGTATGACTAAGCGGATGTATTACTGAAAATTTCTGTATAATAAATGTAAGGTTCACAGAATTCGTTAAAAAAGATTTGTATCCATTTTATACATTTTCGCTGGTTTAAAAATTTCTCCTGCATTTCCTTTTAGCCAATTTAGAGAATTTTCGAATACCGCTTTTTTTCTCAAATAGTAATAGCCTTATTTAATAACACGCATTCCGTAATTAAATAAACTAAAGATTACTTTTCTGAAATAGCAGTACAGTAATCTCTCACTTACATTGCGTTAAGAAATTATAAGACCACTTTGATTTTGAAAATTATGAAGTAAATAAAGGTTCTATTTATAGTTTAAACACATGAGATATCAAAATACAACATATTTATTAAAATTAGTTTGCAATAATTTTGAATAATGCAATAAATAAGTATGTTAACAAAAATATAAGCAATAATTGAAAAATACACTGTTAACAAATTATAAGACCACTCGCATAAATATAAAAATTATATGTAAATTAATAAGATATTAGTCCTCCATTTTTCCTTATATCTTCAAACACTCTGTTTTTCACAGAAGTGACCAGGTTATTAAGTACAGATTCAGAAATATTGTGCCATTCTTTTACAATGGCTTCTTCTAGTTCATTGGGCAGATAAAAACTGTTTATTATTAGCATAAACTTTGCAACTTAATACGCACCAAAGATTTTCCATAGGGCTCAAGTCTGAACTTCGACTTGGCCATGACAAAACATGATTTTTTTTTTCTTTTTTAAGCCATTTCTGGGTGGATTTAGACACATGACAAGAAGCATTGTCCTGCTGAAACATCCAGTTAGCAGCACCTAAAACAGTTCCAAATGGTATCAAATGATCATATAACATAGCCTGATACTTCGCAGAGTTCATACGTCCCGAAATTCGGGTTAAATCGCATAATCCATCATGACTAAAAGCTCCCCAAACCATTACTGATCCTCCTCCCATTTGTCGACTGAAGCATTGTTTCGGTTCCTTCCTCAAATCATGCCAATAGTGTTGATAACCATCCGGACCGTCAAGATTAAGTTTTTTTTCATCTGAAAATATCACTTGTTTCTATTTCCTGTCCCATGACATGACATTTTTAGCCCATTTAAGTCTTTCTTCTTTATGATGTTTCATTAAACTCGGTTATTTCAACAGTTTCATACATTTTGCTTTACTATTTAATTTCAGACTCTTCCAAACTGTTATGTGTGAGGTTTTTTTTGCTGAAACGGTTCGAAATTTCCCGAGTTGAAAAACCTTTTTTACTTACCCATCATACGTAGTATAGGGTAAGTCTTGTAATCGTTTTGAAAATTCGAAAATAATTTTGACGGATTTACACGTTTCAGACACTGGAGATTTCGAAAAACATATTTTTAGAAAAAAGAAATTTGCCGTCCGTCTGTGTGTCTGTATGTCTGTGTATCTGTGTGTCTGTAAACGCTCTATCTCCCGAAAAAATTGAGATAGAGACTTGAAATTTCGTATGTACTTAGTATGTAATAATGGGAAGAAGATTATTGAATTTCAGTAACCTTGATTATCCGGAACTATTTTTTTCGGACTCTCAAAATATTCGTTCTGATAAAATGTATATAAATTTTTTCGAAATTGTTTATTTTAAGGAGTGAATATAAAAGACAATAAAAAAACATAAATTTTGCATAAAGCATGAAGTCGATCGGATAATGAGTTGCTGAGATATTTGTAATCCTATTTTCCACACTCTTCGATTCTTCATGACCCTGTATTTCATCCAAATTTCAATTCAAAGATATATCATCACGCATATATAGATACGCAAAGATAGAGCATCACGCTTAATCAAATGCAATAAACCGCTAGTTAATAGGATTATTGTTTTTGGAGTTATAAGGATGTTTCTTTTAAGCAATTCAGTAATCGAGTCTTTAAAGTTTATGACGTCTTCAAGCCACGATTTTATTCGAATTGCAATGCATTTTATAAGTAGTTTACACGTTTTTTTTAATTTTATATTTTACATTATGCATATCCATGGTAGGTAAGTATTACGGTGGTCCCCAACGACTAGTTGAGTTGATAATCGAATTATTTGTCGATCATCCCGTGCTGTCAAAATCCTTTTTTTTCTAGACCGTTTAATTTTATTTGAATCCTTTTTTCTAATTATTTCATTGTGAATGGTAGTTTTAGAACGCTTCATTAACCGAGCTATTTCTCGTTCAGATTTACCAGAACCCTTATAAAATAAAAATTTTCTTACTTCGGTAGCAGACAACTCTTTACCCCGCGACATCTTCAAATATATCGTAAATAACACTATTTAAACCTGAACCTTTGCTTCTGGGGAATACTTTCACAATAGATAAACGCGTACGTTTTATAATGATTCTGATGTGACGTATAATATGCTAATTTCCTAAGGTGTTCTTATAATTTCTTAACAGTCACCTTTTTTACGTTTTAAAAAAATTAGAAGACTTTAATAAAATATAACTTAAGTTTTAATGTAGCAATTATAACAGAAAACGTTATACGATCAATTTTAAATATACACGCTAAAAATTTGCATATTGTGTCTTCTTCTTCAGAAGTGCACCGATTCGTTAGTGGTCTTATAATTTCTTAACGCACTGTATACATCGCCTCTTTTATGCGTCTCTCATTTATATGTCAATTTTCGGTTGTCCCGGATAAATATATAGAAATGCAATGTTACTTTTTTTTCGCTTATGCGTCGCAACATGAATATATCTCTCACTTATGCGTCGGAGAAATTTCAAGTTTTCCTTGACATTTCTTTCCATTTTACACATGTCCTTTAAAAGAAATTTCACATCAGCTTGTAAATGAGAAGTCAATTTGTTGTATTTTACATTTGTTTTTTGGAAACTATTATAAGCTGAAGCTGCATTCTTGGGTCACACCCCTTCACACCTGCTATTTCTAAGAGAACTGTTACAAAAAAGCAGACTTCATTCTGAAGGAATTTGAAAATGATGCATCTTGAGCCAAAGATCAACAAGTAGTAGATGGAGAATGGAATGCCGTTTCTTGGGTAAAGATTAATTTTAACGATTTTGTAGATATTGGTGAAAATGTAATAACAGCAGAAAAGAGTGATACACACGAAATAGCCGCATAAACTAAAGATGATGCTAATGAAAATTAATATAATAACGAAGGAAACGTAGAAACACCATCCACCGACATTTGCAAAGGCAGTAGATGCTCTGGAAAACCTCCGTCAATACATCCAACGAACTGATACATCTGGTTCAACATATTAATGTTTCAATGAATTCTAAAAAGCTATTTTTAGGGACACAGACATCAAGCTTATAAACAAACATCAATTTTAGACAATTTTAAAAAATAGAGTATGTAATTAAAATTTTGAGATTATGTATTTTAAATTTGAATTAGTAAATCTTTAACAAACTAATTAATTCGCATTTTTCATTATTCTACATATTATTTAACCATTTAATGATGAATTTTGTCTTAGCATTTATTTCAAATGTAATTTTTACTCTGGTTTCATTTGTGCGTCTCTCTCGTTTATGCGTCGTTTTTGGTTAGTCCCTTGAACCGACATATAAGTGAGAGATTACTGTATTCGAAAATCTGCTGGATTGGCAACATTATTTCAGAGAAAAAAAATTCTCTGAAATCATTAATCTTACCTCAGGATTTAATATTAAGTGTTCAATAAGTTATGCTTTCATTGAATAGAATCTTATAATAACATAATTTATTTAAATAAGATTTTAAAAGTTTTTTCTTTTTCTTTGTAGCAAATTCTTATCCGAAATGAAAAGTTAATAGTCATATTTTAATTGCTTTTACATTTTTTTTCTTGTGCCACCAAAAAGATTATCCAGAAAACACTATTTGTAATAAAAGAAAATTTTTGGTCCCGTGTATAATTATATAATTCGTTTATATTCATGTTATAATATTGTCTGGTTTGACCAAAGCCATTAAATAATAAGCCCAGTCAGATAAATGGGAAACTTTTCGAAAGTTGAAAATAGCGCCATCTAGCGGTTGGGAGTGCTGCATTCGACGCCAAGAATATTTTAATAAAATTTTGCTTCTAAAATTAAAGCTTAAAATAAGGAGTTCATATTTTCTAAGAAAGTCGTTTGTAAATTCCGGTGTCAGTCAGTAATTTCGCATTTTACGAACATAATTTGTCTGTGCCGGAAAGGGTTAATTGCATAGTGATGTAAATTTCCATCACTTTTTATTTAACTTTTAATAAATAAATCAACTTCTTCGCCACCACTATATTTATATAGAAATATTAATCCAGTAAATTTCCACCATTTTTTTTTTTCAGTATAGTTTTTGCTTTAATGTAAAAGATCCCAATAATTAGCAAGCTTTTAAAGGAAGTGCAAAAACAAAACATCGATAAAAATCGTATAAAATATCGATATAAATAAATCGTATCGTTTCTCTGCGACCCACTTCTGTTTTGTCCTCCTTCCGCAGCAGAGGTTTGGCGCTAGTGTGTCGCTAACAAATTTAACACTATCTGACTGGGCTTATTATTTAATGGCTTTGGGTTGGACAGATTGATTTGGTTCTACAGAAAAGAAAACTTTTCTTAAAATATTACACTCGTACTTCAGAAACAATCTAATTGCTTAGAAAATGTAATAAAATTTTCGTTATTTCTTAAATATTCTTATTAGCAGTATCCAAACATTGAAATAAATCTGCCAGAAATGCAATTTCACTAAATACCTTCCCATTTTTAAGTACCACTATTTCCGAATAGAAATATTCACTTTATTTAATAACAGAAAATGAGATTAAATAAGACGAAGAGAACTATTCGTTAATAGCGGTACTCAAAAACTGGAAGCTTTGGCAGGTATGCTAAATCTCGGGTTGAGATCCCAATTCCAGTGGATGATTTTTGTCTTTTATTCGTACCACTTTTTCAAAAATTATATATCTGCCATATACTTACACTAGAATATTTTCTAGAGAAAGTTTAAGAAAAATTTTTTGTAAATTGTGGTATGATTGAATATAAAAATAATCACCATTTCTGGCCCATAATCAAAGCGTTAACATATTGCAGTGTTATTAATTGATCGATATTTTTTTCTTCTGCCACCAGAAAGATTATCCAGAAAACACTATTTGTAATAAAAAAAAAAAATTTGATCCCATGCATAATTATATAATTCGTCTATATTCATGTTATAATCTTGTCTAGTTGGACAGATTGATTTGGTTCTACAGAAAAGTAAACTTTTCTTAAAGTATTACACTCGTACTTCACAAACAATCTAATTGCTTAGAAAATGTAATAAAATTTTCGTTATTTCTTAAATATTCTTATTGGCAGTATCCAAACTTTGAAATAAATCTGCAAGAAATGCAATTTCACTAAATACCTTCCCATTTTTAAGTACCACTATTTCCGAATAGAAATATTCGCTTTATTTAATAACAGAAAATGAGATTAAATAAGAGGAAGAGAACTATTCGTTAATAGCGGTACTCAAAAACTGGAAGCTTTGGCAGGTATGCTAAATCTCGGGTTGAGATCCCAATTCCAGTGGATGATATTTGTCTTCTATTCGTACCACTTTCTCAAAACTTATATATCTGCCATACACTTACACTATAATATTTTCTAGAGAAAGTTTAAGGAAAAGTTTTTGTAAATTGTGATACGATTGAATATAAAAATAGTCGCCATTTCTGGACCGTAATCAAAGCGTTAACATATTGCAGTGTTATTAATTTTCCGAGGTTTTTTTTTTTTTTTCTATTCAAAATATCTACCAGAATTTTTTAATAGTAAATTTATGTTCATTTAATGGCAGACATAAAGCAATTAGAAATTAACTGCAATTAACTCATTTTCCATAGTTGCCAACTTTTACGCTACCACTAAAAATTAATAGAAAATTTTACCTTATTGAATTACATGATTTCGGCGGTTTAATAACCTAAAATTTACTATAAAATTTTAGTGGTAGGAAAAAAGCGTAAAAGTTGGCAGCTATGCATTTTCTGAAATCACCAAAAAACTCAACAGTGTTCTTGAACAAATTTCACCCAAAACAGCTATTTCTTCCAAATATCTTTAGCAAAATGAGGACTAATTCTACCATTATTAGTAATTTTTCTTAAATCGTCTTCTAAATAACCCATTTCAACTTTATAATGAATTCAAGACATTTTCCTTACTAACGTCTTAAAATTTCGACTATGAAAGAATTCTCAATTTAAATTAATATTTTATTTTGTTTTAGTCGAATTAGAATTATAGAAGTTTCCTCATCAGCAATAAAATAAGCACTATTAAACGTCTGACCCCGTTTATCCCGCGATTTCCACGAGCTAGACATTTGTAGAAAAGTTTATATAATGCACAATTTTTGAAGCAATTTTGTTTTAACCCCTTCAGGATCGCTTAATATTTGAAAAAAAAACATCAAAAACGTACCTTTGTTTTTTATTACAGAAATTGAATAATTATAAGGTTTCTAAATAAAATATGCAATTATTTTTTAAGGCAAAAAAACAATCTATACTAATATTATAAAGGAGTAAAGATTGTTTGTTTGTTTGTTTGTTTGTTTGTAGGGGGTAATCTCTGGAACTACAAAACCGATTTAGTGATGGTGGCAAATTGATGGTGACAACCCCTGCTCCAACATAGGCTATATTTTATGTCGGTGCCTCTTATCCCAGGGGGGGTGAAAAAGCGAAAAACGTTCTAAAATTGCAATTTTTTTATACTGAAGGAGCTAGAAATTTGAAATTTGGCATTGTAGTTACTTATAAGATGTAAATGCTCTCTAAGAACAAATTAAAAAAAATCGAAATTTAAAAGGGTAAAATAAGCGAAAAGCGTTCTAAAAACATTCTAAATTATAATTTCTATGGAATCTTTGGAATTACAGAACCGATTTCAAAAGTGATGGTGGCAAATTGATGGTGACAATCCCTACTCCAACATAGGCTATATTTTACGTCGGTGCCACTAACCGATTTCAAAAGTGATGGTGGCAAATTGATGGTGACAATCCCTGTTCCAACAACCTCTTTAATAAAAAGCTATGCGTTGCTAACGACTGGGTTTTTCGCTAATTGTTGCCACAGATTAATCTCGGAAAATAAAATATTTGAAGTTACTGAAAAAATTAATAGCTCGAAAAGTATCCTCTTTAATAAAAAGCTACGCGTTGCTGATGACTGGGTTTTTCGCTAATTGTTGCCACAGGTTAATCTCGGAAAATAAAACATTTGAAGTTACTAAAAAAATTAATAGCTCGAAACGTATTTGTCACAAAATTGTTAGACAAACTGCGTTAGAAAGGTAAAAAAAATGTTTTTTCTTGATATAAATTTCCAATCTAATGATTGTGCCGTTTTTCAAATATTGAATTTCAAAAAATTACCAAATTTCACAATGGAGTACCATAGCGAAACCTTCATGCGTAAAAAGATAATGATAAGGGCGACGTGTCCTGACGTGTATATTGGCACGAGTCACAAATTATAGTAGCCTTATTATTCTGTTAAAATATAAGAGTGAATTATGAAATGTCAATATTTTGTTTGATTAAAAGTTCGTTAAGAGAAATTGACCAGCGTAGCGGGCGTAGCTTGCTAGTATGTTATAAAACAAATTCACATTTGTAGAAAAGCCATCATGCGCGAATTCAGTGTCTTAACACCTTAAGCGCCGCCTCTCGATAAGTGTAGGCTTTTTTTTTTTTTTTATAATTCAGATTATTTGATTCCCATTTAAATATATATCCCCTAGAAATATTCACCGTAGTTTATGCCAAATAAAATGATGCGAAAATAAAGCCAATTACACTATTTTAAAAAAACTGGTGGGAGTCAAACAATCTTAATTTTAAAAAAAAATGTAGTCTACACTGTCCGTGAAATTCACGGGCGCGAGAATTAACCCTTTGAGGGGCAAGCAATTGTGTTCCTGTGACGTCGAATTCACACCGGTATTTACGAAAGAATTTAGTTCTAAATAAGGAAAAGCAATTTTTCAACTTCTCCCGTCAAAGTTAAAAAAGTAAAATTTAATTATAAGTTTCTGGTTCCAATCGAATTAAAATTAGGTGGTATATAATATATACCACCGTCCCTCAAAGGGTTAAGGGGTTAAAAATTCCACAGTTAAAAGGTGAAAATGCAAATGATAAAACTACATATCTGATGATTTGAAATACAGTAAAACCTCCAAAGTTGACCACCTGTCTATGTTGACCACCTCTCTATATTGACCAAAATTTATTAGTTTGAATGGTCACAACGCATTTTCAATGGGGATTTACCTCTCTATATTAACCACCTCCGTAAGTTGTATGTTGGCCACTTTTTAGTAGGTTTTACTCTCTGTAACTTGACCACTGATGTTTTTTCGAATTTGATTTTTCCTCCGATTGTTCTCCATCTGGTTTCCAGGAATTTCTTTATCAGTCATTTGGCTTATATCAGCAACACTCGCGCCCCTTGTGGTGCTCCATTCATTGTTCACTTCCAGTATGATACAATGGGAGGGAAATGTCAGAATTCCTGGTATCTGTCGAAAAATGTCAGGGGAGTGGGTGATGTGCGTAGCGGTGTAGCTATACGCGGAATTAGAAAACAACGTGTATCGCTCACATGTGAAACACATTCCGTTCTTTTTCTGTGAATGTCGCGTCATGACAGAACCGGTTGTTTCTTTGCGAATTTTCCTTAAAAATGGCGCAAAGAAAAGCTCTAAAAGAACTTAAATTAAAGGAGAAAGTGGATTTTCTTAATTTTCTGGAAAGCAGCAGCCAAAAAAAAGACGGCTGAAAAATTTGGTGTGAGCAGGCCAACTGTGAGCAACATTTTAAAACGCAAGGAAGAATATCTGGAAAGATATTCTTCCGAAAACGGGGGACTCCAAAGAAAACGTAGAAAAACGTGTCTCGACGCTGTGAACGAAGCCACGTTTCGTTGGTTTAAAGAGATGAGATCAATCAATGAAAGAATATCGGGACCTATGAGGAAAGGGCATGTTTACAAACAAACAGTTCCATCAATCAATCTACCACTACATTTTTGTCGTAGCTATCATTTGCAGGAATTATCATGGCCAATCATATTATAGACCAGTTTAACGTAGACCAATAAAATCTCCCCATCTCATGTACACAGTAGGAGTCGTAACGAACGAACAGGTTTTTCCTACTAACCAACAGTAACTTAACAAACACTGACGTTGGGTGCCCTTTTTTTATGCTTCAGGAAGTAGCAAAAAAATTTGCAAAAGAATTCAAAATAGAGGACCTCCAAGCGTCAGTAGGTTGGCTTGAAATATTCAAACTACGATGCGAGATTTCTCAAAAGGTTTTGTGTGAGGAATC
The DNA here is from genome assembly GCA_963931845.1 of Maratus michaelseni. Taxonomy (NCBI): domain Eukaryota; kingdom Metazoa; phylum Arthropoda; class Arachnida; order Araneae; family Salticidae; genus Maratus; species Maratus michaelseni. Next base: position 71,810,430 of record OZ007598.1, read on the forward strand.
AAATGAGGTTTCAGCTGCAGTGGTGGAGAAGTTTATTGAAAATTCTCAGAGTTTGATAAAGGTTTTAAAGATGAGGACATCTTTAATGCTGAGGAGTGCGGTCTCTTCTTTAAAGCAATGCCTGATAGAAGTCTAGTAATGAAGGGTGACACTTGCAAAAGAGGGAAACTTTCAAAACAGCGTTTTACTATTCTTCTATGTGCTAGAATGACTGGAGAAAATTGAAGCCTACGGTGATCGGCAAATCCACAAAACCTCGCGCATTTAAAAATGTAAAACCTGAAGACCTTCCTGTTTTTTGGAGAGCGAATAGATCCGTTTGGATGACCAGTCTTTGTTTGAAGAGTGGGTTAGAGGAATTGACGCAGAAAGGAGGGAAAAGAAGCGGTCTATTTTACTTACCGTGGACAACTGCTCCAGCCCCCCGAAAGTGAATAATCTCACAAATGTGAAGCTAAAATTTTTGCCTCCACACACAACTTCAAAAACCCAACCTTTAGATCAAGGCATTATTCAGTCTTTCAAAGTGCACTACAGAGCTCAACTACTGGAATGGGTGATCATGAAAGAAGAAACCTGTGGTCCTTCTGCATTGGCATCGTCAACAGCTGCGTCAGTAAATGCTTTGAATGCTGTCCATTGGATTAATTCTGCTTGGAATAAAGTTACGCAAACCACGATTAAGAACTGCTTCAAGAAAGCTGGATTTGTTACAGCTACAACATCGGTGCAAGAGGATAGGCTTCCTCTATCTCCCTTGCCAGCTTTTGATGGAGTTGATTTTGAAGATTATGTTACCATGGACGACGAGTTAGTAACATGTGTTGAACCCGACCCAGAGGCAATCTTCATTGAGATATTCTCTGCAACTAAGCACAACGAGGACTCTAAGATACAAGAAATGGAGGGCGAAGAGAATGATAATCCAAGTGACGACGAAACTGAAATATACGCAACTCTGAAGGAAGACGATGTAAAGCGCATGATGGAGCAACTTAAAGATTTCGCTGCAGAAAAATGCCCAAGCATGCTTAATTGACTTGTAAACTCTGAAAGTGTTTTTTGCAGTCAGTAACCAAATGAACAAAAAGAGGTCTCAAACAAAAATTGAATTATTCTTTCAAAAATTGTAAAAATGTGTTGTACCTTCAGTAAAAATAAAAATGAGTAAGTGCTAATTTTTTTCTAAATTTTTCCTTAAAAAATACTAAAAACGTTTACTACATTTTTTCTAATATTGTACTAAATATTTTCTAAAAATTCCCTAAGTTGACCACCTCCGTATGTTGACCACTTAGTTACAGTCCCTTGGGTGGTCAACTTATGGAGGTTCTACTGTATGTAAAAAAGAGGAAATACCGTAGATTACATATAGGTCGAATGAATTTTGATAAAAAAAATTAAGCGGTCAAGTGCTTTACCTGTCAATGTTCCGTTTCCTTCCGTAAAATTTTGATTAATTTGACCTAGATTATGCACGTTTCGAACCGAACCAGGCTATTTTTAGAAATAAATTCAAATTAACTCTATGTAAAAATACAAAATTCAATAAATACAGATATACCAAATAAATTTTCTGGTTCTAAGCATAATTAAATTGGATCAAATTAAACCACATTTGTGGAAGGACAGTTGGAGGTTGGCAAGTATGCTATTATCTATGTAATCTAATAACCCCTTCACGATTAGCGTCACGTATACGTGACGTATAAAGTAATCAGAATCCTTAATTGTTGCACCGGTAAATTTCGATAGAAAATTTTGGCTTATTCATCCACAGCATTTCTGCAGTTATACAAAAATTTCTTTTCTGAATTACCAGGAACAAAATATTAAAAATTCTATAAGGGACGCTCGTCGCGAAGGAGTTAAGACCTTCCAAGACACAAAATTTTATATTTTTAATTTATAAATATCTTTTAATCGTGTTTTTCCTTCTTGAAATGTAAATGCTTGAAATAACTTAAAATTTAACTTTTAAAAATTAAATTTATTAATTTTAGCCATGTTTAAAACTGGATATATAGTCTGAGAAAATGACGCTTTTAGTACACTATTTTTCAACTCTGAGTACAAAAAAGAAAAATATACTAATTTGCATTCAGAATTTACAAAAACGTACATTCAAACAAAAAAAAAATATATTTATATATATATATTTTTTAAGAAAATAGGTAATTTTTTAAGAGTGCCTCTTACTATGAAATTCATATTTTCAAAATTTCTGTCAAAACAAAAAAGATCCCGAAGTCAATTTAATGAACAGTTGAAAATAATTGTAAAAAGTTTCATATAATTTTATCTTCCATAGAAATTATATATCAATTTAAATATGACGAATCTTTAAAAATGATATTATGAGAAGTATTTAAAGTTTTAAATACTTCTTGGATAGCACAAACTGTACATAGGCCATTTTTAATACCACTTTTTTTTCAAAGAATATTCTTCTATTTATATTTATCTTGCAAATTTTGTAGAAATCTACCCAAAGATTATTTCTATTGCAGATGTTGTCGAAATCTACCACTAAAGCTTTTCTTCCGAAATACTGGTATCCAAAAAACGGACCCGTTTGAAACCTGCATATTTCTTTGCATCTAAATTTCTCCAGTTCCTTTGGACTTATCTCACTTGTATTCTGATTGGCTCGTATGTCAATCCTTTCGAAGGCGGTAGAAATCCACTACACGTTTAATTTTAATTTCCTGAATACAACCACAGCCCACTACATTTTTTTAAATTCAGATTGCTTGATGCCACCACTTTTTTAAAATATTATAATTCGCTTATTTTTCTCTTTATTTAATCGGTCATTGAGTAAGGCGTATATTTCTTCTTCAAAAAATTGTGGGAATCAAATAATCTGAATTTAATAAACTAGCGTACTTTCAGCCCTGCCTCCGTCCCCTGAATACTAGGCCTACGCTCTGACACAAAAATGCCGGTTTTCTTTCGGCGGATTTTATTCAGCATTTGAGCGGTCCCTTGAATTTAAATACCAGTATTTTCTAAAAGTATTTTTCTCCTATTTTTATTTCAGAAAAAAATACAAAAAATGCTTTTAGAAAATTCCGGTATACAAGTTCACGGAACTGTGCAAACGTAGAAAAAATTCGCTTACGACATCCGCCATTATTGTGACACTGCCTAAGCATAGTATTCTCAAGGCTATGGTAAACAAAAAAACGTTTATGTGTATTGGTTTAAAAGCATTTAGATGCGTTTTGCGTCAATTTACTTTTAGAATTATAGAGTATATGTTAAGTCAAATAATTAAAAATGTGACATTTTCGAAATGTTTGTCTCCCAAACCACCTTAAGAATGGGGTACAAAGTAAAAGAAAGTGTTAAAATATGGAGATAATTTTTAAAATTAAAAATTATTACTTATTAGCCCGTCTGGGCATGTGAATGAATGTTGTCAACAGGACCTGATTACCGCCGGTGCAAATTTCCATCAGTAAATTTCAATAGAGATTTTCGCCTCATTTATGCAGAGTTTCTGTCCATAAATAAGACAAAATTTTCCATTCCCTTTTTACTGTTGGGAGTTTGCCCTGTTGGTAATCAGGCCCGGAATATGGCTGTTTAGTGTGTGTTTCTTTTTATTTAATTATATTCGTTTATTGTAGGTGACGGAATGATCAATCCAGAAGAAATGTTCCAAACCTTGCAATGAGAACTTCGGAGAAGAAGCGAGCCAGACACAGAGAAGCGGAAATTAAAAAAAAAAAAAAAAAAAAAATCATATATATTTCTTCTTTTTAACTTTTTGTGAAAAGATTTTCATATCACGACCTCAGATTGAGGCACAAAACATTCGTGAATAGCTTTTGGAAGTTAACGGAAATTTCATTTTTAGTTTATTGTCTTCTGTTTAGGATCTCTTTGTCAATGTGGTCATATTCGCGGAATGTATTCGAGTTATGTAAATAAAGCAATGGAAACTGCAATTTACATGTCAGTCGTAGATAATAAAGAGTTGTAAAAAAAAAAAAACTTTCTCACCCCTTCATTACTGGTGTCATTTATTAGAGCAGAAGTAATCACTCTTTAACCCTACAGTGCATAGTGTAGCCAATTGGCAACACTTTCTATTTAACTTTTAATAAATAAATCAAGTTCTTTCAACCACTATATTTATATAGAAATATTAATCCTCTAAAAATAAAATAAATATGCTACTAAATAAAGTCACAAACCTATCTTAAAATTTCTGGTGTCGAATTCTTAATATAAGTATAAAATGACACAATTCTAAAAGAAAAATTCATGGACTGTAGGGTTAAGGGAGGATAATGAGTAAAGTCAAGAATTTCTTTAGCTCTCTTTCTTATTTTAGAACCGTAGCATACGATGATGTACAGTCGTGGAAAAAAAAAACGGAACACCCCCCACTAACTCTGCAACAAATTATAGTAGAAGGAAGTGACTGGTACCAAACGATTGGAAATAAAGTCTACTTTTAAGTAATGTATATAAAATTTGCTTAGGGGGCCATATACATATAAAAACACACCCAAACTTTGTTTTTTTCAATAGCAAGACCCAAATTTGACAACATATTTGAAATCTGCAGTTCAAACTATGCCTAGATACCAAATTTCATTAAATTCCTACGATTAGTTTCTGAGAAATTAATTACTTTATAATGAGCATATTTAAGAGGCTGTATCCAAATTGAAGTTCGGTACTCGATTGTTGAAATGCTGCAGAATGTCACCTTTTAATGTATTATGTTTTACCGATATGACCATTTTACTCACTTAATAAGTTTCGGTTATTGTTATATGCTGTAAGATAATGTTTACAAGTGTTGAATTATCCGATTTTAACCCCTTGGGGATGAGCGACACGCATGCGTGACGCATAAGATGCTCAGAATCCTCGATTTTTCCCACCAGTTATTTTTTATTGCAAGCTTTGCCTTATTATATCTTAGCATTTCCACAATTCAATTAGACGAAAGTTTCTGTTTTGAAAAACCGGTGGTAAATTATTAAAAATTCTGTAATAGACTCTCGTCACGAAGGGATTAAAAAACCATAAGATTATTTGTAATTAAAATAGTCTTAGAAAATGTAAATGTTATTGGAATATTACAGGTGCTTTTATAATGCTTTTTCTCAGATTTTGCATCTATTTAACTCGCCTTTTCTTTAGTTTATTGGCAGAAACGTGAATAATATTGACAGATACAAAATTTAGAATTTAAAAAAAAATAGTATAAAGCAGCGTAATGAAACAAAGTAAAAATAACAAAAAAAAACCGCAGATAAATTGTTTTTTAGTATGAAAATAAATCCAGACATTGTTTTTTTTTTTAGTAGCGAGAGGGGGGGGGGTGTCTTGTTTTGAGATATGTTCGCAGAATTTACATTCCGATTTATTTGAAGACCTAAAACTAAATATATGTTATAAAGACATCTGAATAACTTTACATCCGTTATTCTCCTTCGGAATAGGGGTAATAATTCTATGATTAAACCTATTCTGGTAGTTCATTTGAAATTTTACAACTAACTCATTAATGCCTCCTGGCAAGAAAACTTGCCATATGACATTTATTATTTTTTAATATTATTATTATTATTAGATTTTTTTGCACACTGCTAGCGATTGGGAAATAATCTTGCCTATCAGAAAACCATAAAAATAACTTGTAATTTTTTTTCAATTAGCCTGTTTAATCGAATAGATTTAAATACGAAAGTTATAGAAGAAGTATTGTAATTTTTTCTTCGCAATAAACTACCAATATAAACCTTACCTATTAATCCATGTTGAAACAGTTTGAAGAGACACTTGAAAATGCCCAGCTATATAACGAAAACTTCTTCCAGCTTGCCACATGCCAATCATTTGGCCTTTCGTTGCTTCAGTTAATTGTGGGGCCATTTTGTTTCAGCAAATACTCTACACATATGCATTTATAATAAACTTCACTTCAAACATATATACTGCAGAAAAAACAATATAGCTTTATTAGACTGGAAAAGAAGCTATAAATCCATTTAAAGGTAACAAAAATGATTAAGTTTTTTCTAAGGTAGAACTGATCATATTTTTCAAAAATGAGCTTTATTAATTTAAAAATAAAAGCGAAACTATTTTCCATAAATGAAAACATATATCTCATACAAATACGTTTTACGTAATTTTAATGAAAAATTTTAAAGCAGACATTGAAAAAGTAAAAGAAATATATATATACTAATAAAGGCTGGGGTTCTGGTGCCTCGCTATCTTATATCTTACTACAATCGCAGGTCGTTGTCAGAGTTGTTTAACGTAAGATCACGAAGCATTGAAATACGGTTTACGCATTGTTTATAGTGTAAGACAGACTTAATCTCTAAGTTTATCAAGTCACTATAATCCCAGCCTATGAGTATAATATTTTCTCAAAGAGGAATGAGAGCTCTCCGACCCGAATATCGATTCTTACCACTAAATTTTAATACTATTCTCCAACGTATAGAATTTCAGAAATTTTGTCCTTGAATAACGTAACAAATACTATTAAAATTTAGTGGTGTCAATCGGGATTTCGAGTCGGAGCGCTCCCATCCCTATTCAAACTATGCTTAAATGCACATCATAGACGGCCCCTTAAAGCAGCATTTTGTCGTTTTTTAAGCATAATTTGAAAACTACTTGGAAAAAAAAATTGAAATTTTGAATACATATAAATCAGGACATAATAAATATAAATCCATCGAAAAAATTGTAGGTTGCAATTCATAATTTTTTCGAATATTAATTTCATAATTCATAATTCATATTATAAAATTTTAAAAATTACAAATTTGACGTAGTTATGTTTGGGTTTTTGAGTTTTATAACCAAACAAAACGTTAGCACATTAGGATTATAATTTCAGGAGATATTAATAAAAATATGAAAATGTAATTTAACATTAGAATCTCTAAAATTTGAATGTTTATAACTCAAAAACTTATCATCCAAATGACTTAAAATTTTGTATCTAGGCATAGTTTGAACCGAAGATTTAAAATATCATGTCAAAAGTGGGTGTTGCCATTGAAAAAATTAAAGTTTAGGCTGGTTTTAATATGTAGATGGCCCCTTAAGCAAATTTTAGATACATCACTTAAAAGTAGACTTTATTTCCAATCGTTTGGTACCAGTCACGTCCTTCTACTATAATTTGTTGCAGAATTAGTAGGGGGTGTTCCGTTTTTTTTTTCCATGACTGTACGTTGCTGAACAGCGACGCGCATCATCGTAGGCTATGTTAGAAATCTGTTTAGTACAAATGTGACCAACAGATGGCGCCACACTTTCTCAAAATGCAATAGTGTCAAAACAACTTTCCTATTTCAAAACGCAAACCTCTTTCTTTCACGATTCACCAGTTTAACAGAATGAAGGAATAGCTGCTAATTATTCCTCTTTTTTTTTTGTTACCACTATTTCGGAATATTAGTCTTTGTCTTATTTAATCGCAGAATAGTGTGATTAAATAACGCGAAGATTACTACTTTTAAAGTGATAACAATCAAACGGCAACTTTGTGAAGGGAAAAAAATGGGTGAACTGTGGTCCATCTGTTACGTTATTTTGAGCATTTTTACAATTTGCCCAGCGCCATCTGCCGATGACATTGGTACTAAAACAAGGAAGAATGGTAAAAAAATTTCCGATTTGGTACATTAATTTCCTGCAAGTATAACTTTATTATTTATTACCGTTTACATATATATATATATATATATATATATATATATATTTTAAACATCAGTCCAATTCAGGAGGTCCTGTATATTTCTTCCTCTTAACTTTTTTGCTAAAAGATTTTCATATCACAGTTTCAGATTGAGGTCAAAACATCCGTGAATAGCCATTGAAAGTAACGAAAATTTCATTTTTAGTTTATTGTCTTTTGATTAAGAACACTTTGTCAATATGATCATATTCACAGAATGAAGTCTATAAAGTTGTCGTTCTTTCCGATTTTCTAGTATAACAGTTTCCAAACAGTAATCTTCGTCTTATTTAATCGCAAAACTTCTGCATTAAATAAAGCGAATATTTCTATTCGGAAATAAAAGTACACAAAAATCGGAAGGTTTGGGAGCCATGGTAGCCTTTTGTTGTACACTGTTAAAAATACTTGTTGTTTTAATAACAGCTATTCCACAGTATTTTAAACAGAATCTATCCATTTTGTATGAACTACAACTTTTCCGTATTAGTTAATTTTACACTCTGACTGAAAATTTTAAAATCAGAAGCTCCTTCACTTTTGACCAACAAACAAATTTGAAATACTTTAAATGAAAATGATTTCGTACAAAGAAGTTCGTGTTAATTATTCAATTTACACCAGAAATTCTTTAAGGCAAAAGTAAACACATTTCATAGAAAGAAGTTATTTATAATTAGATTAGATACATTTCTTGTTCTGCAATACGGAAAAGTTTTTAATACATGTCAAATCGGTATCTGTTGAACAGGATTGCATCTTCTGTAAGATGAAAAAATTTTGTTTCAATTTAACAGGTTAACCCACTCTGTAACAAGGAGATATTCTGTTTTGTACAGAAAAATACTGTACCAATTTTAACGGCAATTATTTGGTAATTGAATTTCTTCAGATCAAATTTGAAAAATTTTATTGCAATTACATAAAGTTAATTATTTCTTTCTTGTTTTGTTTTCTATCAGCATAATTAGTACACACTGAGAAATCAAAATAAACACTTACAGCAATTAAAAAATATATAAGGATATTATTCAGAAAATTTTAAATACTCGGTAACGGAGCTACATGAAATCCATTTCTTGTAATTCCGTTACCAAACAGTTAAAATTTTCTAAATAATATTTTTATATATTTTTTTAATTGTTGTAAGTGTTTATTTTGACTTTTCAGTGTACACTAATTGTGCTGGCACAGGGTTCGTACGCTTTTACCACAATTTTTTAATAGAATTCTTCGCCTTATTTAAAAGCAGAAATGTATTACAAATTCCGGAAATAAAACAGGTGTCTACAATTTCTGCCATTTAAAGATTACATTAAAAAAAAAAAAAAAAAAAAAAAAAAAAAAAATCTGGTAAAAGCGTACGAACCCTGTTGCAAGAAACAAACTAGTAAAAAATAATTAACTTTATGTAATTCCAGTAAAATTTTAAAAATTTGCGAACCATAATTCCGTTACCAAACAATTGTCCTAACAGGATTTCTCTGTACAAATTGCAAGAAAAAACTGGTATCATTGCTGACATAATTTTTCTGTAAAATCTACAGGACTTTTTTAGTGTGTATCGTATATGCCGCAAAACAAGAAAAAAATGTGATATAATAGATGAGCAATATATGAGCAATATATCCTAGGCCATTAAAAAGATTAAGAATGATGATATACTTCAAATATTTTTGTATGTGTCTTCAAAACGTAATTTATATGCATACAGTATATATAAAGTTGCTTAAAAAGTGCGGTTAAGGTAGATTCTTTTATTTTTAAGAAGACAGGAAAATACAAACACTCATATATCCGAATGGGTAATACAAAGGAAAGTCATTAAGTAAGTCACAAAAGATAATTAAATAATAACTTACAATGATATTCACTTCAAAACTATTTTTATTTCTTCTCCACCAATATTTATGCACTTATATCACCGTTTTATCAGTCCCCCAACCCCAGCTTCATAGCATTATTTGGGTTGCTATCTCAGCCACATTAGGACTTCAAGAGAAATAAAAATAGTTTTGAAGTGAATATCATTGTAAGTTATTATTTAATTATCTTTTGTGTCTTACTTAATGACTTACCCTCGTATAAGAAGGATCTACTGTATTAATTATTAAGGGGCTCAAAAAAATATTTTCCAACCTGCAATTAGCACACTTTGGTGCATTCAGAGGTGGCAGGAAATGGCTTGGATGCGACTACTTTCGAATCGCCTTATTAACGCCTTATCTTCGACTTATTAACATTTTTAGAGTAGGACCCCTTTTTTTTTTTTGGGGGGGGGGGGGTGTTGGACGTACGTTAACAGCATCCTGAAAAATCATGCTAGGGCTTATTTTCTGTTTAGGTCTTATTGTTGCTGATGCAGCTTTAAAAATTAACCAAGGACGAAAAATCATGCGTCAAGCATAGATTATGTAACACTTTCCAGACGATATCTAAGTAAAAATTTTGGAAAACGCATAACACATTTAAAAACCCAATTTCAGGAATTATGACCAATATTCCAAAACAAATCCGAATTTTTTTGTGCAGCCAAGTATATGATCGATAGATAATGATCTATAGATATAGCGAAAGCAATTTAGTAAACGCAAAAAACATTTGAAAACTCAACTTTCGCAATTACAATCTACTGTCGGAAAAAAATTCAAATTCGTTTGTAAATTCCTATATATGATATATCGATATGTATATATACTACATGGAATGCTAAATTTTAGTTCAGTTAGGAAACGCATAGCACAGTTTAAAATTTCCCTTCAGGGATTTCCGTCAATAAACGGAAATGTACTCAAGATCTTTTATGTTGCCCTGTATATGATTTATAGAATTTATATACACCAAGTAATAGGGAAAAAAATAGTTAAATTTAAAAACGCGTTCCGCAATTCAAAACGCACTTCCAACATTTATTGTTAACAGAAAGTACTTTAACCGAATTATTTTGTGTGTCCTTGTAAATGAAAAATGAATGCTATACAAACAATATTCTATAGTAAATCTCTTGTAATGCAACTCAGTAATATATATCAATTTCAATGTGTTTAAAATAGTGAAACATTATTAAAATAAACTAAATTTTTTTTTCTCCATAGACCGTAATGCAACGCATTCCTTTGAGTGCCCCTGTAAAGGAACTATAAATGCTATGCACACCATATTCTATACTAAGCCTCTTATAATGCACCTCGGTGATATATATCAATTTCAATATGTTTGAAATAGTGTAACATCCTTAAAATACACCGCAAATGATTTTTCCCCCATAGACTGTAATGTAACGGAATTCTTTTGAGTGTTTCTGTAAAGGAACTATAAGTGTTACAAACTTCGTTTTCAATACCGAACATGTCATAGTAAACTTCAATAACATATATAAATTGCATGAAAATCCGAGTATATTTACTTGAGTTAAAGCATGAACAGACAAACAGACGGCGGATAGATAGAAAAACCGAATTCATAAACACTTTTCAACTATGTTGGAAAGTGTTAAAAGGCTTTCGCCAAATTAAAAGGAATTAAATCATTTAAAAGCTTTCCGCCTGTCAGTATTTCCAACATACAAAAAGTGGACAGCAGTTTACGATCTAATTTACCATTCCAAACGCAGTTGCCTGATTAACAGACCGACGCGCTGAGGCAAAAATGGCGGCGGCTGTCGTAGGCGTATTTTTTTCAACGTTTAAACTGCCCCTTGAATTTGACAGCTTGAATTTCCCTTAAATTTGAATATTCGGTATTGTATAAAAGTATTCTTTATCTTCTTGTTCCTTGATTAAATAAGGCGATAAATACTTTTAAAAAATACTGGTATTAAAATTCAAGGGACCGTACAAACGCTGAAAAAAATCCGCCTACGACAACCGCCATTTTTGTGTCAGCACATAGGCCTAGTTTTCAAAGGGCTGCGGATTCTAACAGTCAAAGTTGTTAGCTTCACGGGCGCGAAAAAGGCAATCAGTCATACTTTCACCATTATTTTCTTTCGGAAGGAAGTTTTTTTGCCTTCTTTAAGATTTTCTGTCTGATTAACTGAGACAAAAAAAATTTAAATTATCGTACAAGCTTGCGAGATTGCTCCCGCTAAGTCGGCGCCTACTCAAACCGCACCGACAAATGTCGTCGACATTCAAATAAAATTAGTTAAAAGACAGGAATAGATAAATACTACATACAAACCATTGGAATTTTGAATTAAAAAAAATATATATGAACTCAAAAATTCTTATGATTACGACTTTATTACAAAAAGCTGGCAATGCTACACTGCAAAAAAAAAAGTGTTGATTTTACAGTATAATATTGGCACGCACGGCAGCGTATTACTGCTTATTTTACTGTTAATTTTACGGTATAATACTGGCAGCTGGGATGCTAGTATTATACTGTAAAATCAACAATTATTTTTTGCAGTGTAGCATTGTGGTTATTAAGTGTTCCGCAGAGTAATGCAGCTGATGAAATGATGTTTTGCTCAATGAGTAACATACTAATTAAAACCATCATGAGAAATAAATTGAGGAGTAATAGAGTAATATAAAATGGTTGCCTTTTTTTATTCAGTTTCCGAATAGCAATTTTTACTTTATTTAATGACAGACATTTCGTAATTAGATAAAGTAAAAGTTCTTCTTTCAGCCTTAGGAGTATGAATTCAAAACTTCTGAACGAAAAAGCAGGCTAAACTGGCAACACTGTTAACCCCTTCAAGAGCAGTGGTTCATATTTGGACCACTTAATTTTAGTCCGTAAATGCTACATTGGCATCAGAATTTTTAAATGTAAAATTCCCTTTTATCAAGTTCGTGAAGAAAAGATTTTACTTATTAGGTAGCTTTCAATACAAAAAAGTATAAAGCTACCTATTGCAGCCGTTCGGAGGAAAGCAGTTCCGGAAAATTTCGATATATTTTCACCGATCATGACCCCCAGACCCCAAAACCACCCTCCGTTCAAATGTTGATTATATATATATATATATATATATATATATATATATATATATATATATATATATATATATATCCATATATATATATATATATATATCTGACCTATGTCATACGATAACGCTCGTATTTATAAATCAATTTTGATGAAACTAATTGTGTGTATTAAGCTCACTAATGTCTCGACCGAGTTCGTTGGACAGCTTGGTCCGCCATTTTGTTTCAAGATGGCGGCCAATTAAAAATTTAAAACTAAAATAAATATACAAAAAAGTTAAAAATTCAAATTTATTTTTTAATTCAGTGTTAGGCCTTGAAACGAGGATTCCAGAGCATTTTTTGTTTTGCCTCTATCTTAAAAAACGGCTGAGATAGAGCAGTATGAAATTCTAAGGTGGCTGACATTTTGAAACAAGACAGCCCATTACAAAAATTTTCATTGTTGTAATAATTTTCCCAATCAAACGCATAAAACTATATATTCATATCCGTTAGCGCCAAATTCTCGCCAAACTTGGCGACATTTGGCGAAATATCGCCAAATTTGGCGACCAAAATAAGTCTTCATAAATGAAGCCAATTTGGCTATTGCTCAATAATTTGGCGAATTTCTTATTCAAATTCAGTATTAACGAATCTTTTTAAACGTTTTATTTGCATTTTAAGTTGCTGTTTTCGTGTAACATTAGCTAAAATTTTAAAACGAAGATATAGGAAAGCTACCATTTCCTCCCGGTACAGGCCGGAAGGACTTTTTTCCAATAAATTTGTTTCAAAATTTTGGTGTCAGTCAATCATTTCAACATTTTACGAATGGAAGTACCTTGCCCCTGAAAGGGTTAAAGACATTTTTCGGCTTGAAAAATAAGTATATTTTAACCCTACAGTGCATGAATTTTTCTTTTAGAATTGTGTTTTTTTATACTTATATTAAGAATTCGACACCAGAAATTTTAAGATAGAGTTTTAACTTTATTTAGTAGCATAATTATAAAGCCCCAGGGTACGATAATATCAATAATTATACCATTAAACAGCTTCCTATTAACTGTATTCTATACTTAACGCACCTAACTAACTCTACCCTTAAATTATGTTACTTCCCGACACCCTGGAAAACAGCGATTATCTCTCCTATCCCTAAGCCTTCTTGTAATCTCAGCGGTCCAACTAACTTTCGCCCTATCAGTCTTCTCCCTTCTCTTTCTAAAATTATTGAACGTGTTATACTCTCTAAACTTAACGATTTTCTCACTACCAATAACACTCTTATTCCTGAACAATTTGGCTTCCGCGCTAAACATTCAACACTTCACCAACTTCTACGTGTTGTTGAAGTTTTGACTGATAACTTCAACATTAAGAAACCCACTGCCGCGATTTTCCTCGATATCGCTAAAGCATTCAACAAAGTATGGCATGAGGGCCTTATATATACAAATTGATTCAGCTCAATATCCCATCCGGTCTTATCCATTTTTTATACTCTTATCTTAGCAACCGTAACTTTTTCGTCCGCATTAACAATACACTCTCTCTCTTACACTTTATTAAATGTAGTGTAATTCAAGGTTCAATTATTGGACCAATTCTGTTTAATATTTATTTTAATGATATACCCCGTAATCCTTACATTTCATTAGCTTTATATGCAGACGACACTACTATTTACTCTTCCGCACATCCCCCTTATTACCTGTACAAAAATATACAAAACTACCTTAATATTTTCATACAGTGGTGTCACCTTTGGAGAATTAAGTTAAACGAAAACAAAACCACCGCTGTATACTTTTCTCGTTCTTTTAACCTTCCTAATCGCCTCACTATTAATAATACCACTATCCTCTGGAGCGACAATGCTAAATACCTTGGCGTAACACTTGATAAAACACTCACTTTTAAAAAACACATAACTAATATACGCGGAAAAGCTACCGGCATATTCAACTCATTAACACCACTCTTTCTTGGCTCTAAACTTTCTCTTAGAAATAAAATGCTTCTCTTTAACTCATGCGTATTACCTGTCATCACATATGCCTGTCCAATCTAGGGGTGCACAGCTAATACAAATCTGGACCTACTTAAACAATGTTACAACAAAAAACTCCGACTGATACGAAACGGTTCGGTTCCAGATATCTTCGTAATTCCACAATCCGTAGTGACCTAAAAGCAATTTCACTTGCTAAACGAATCAAATTTCTCTCCCGTAAGTTCTACGGCAATTTGTACAAAACCCCCAATGAAACTCTCTATGATTTACCCGACTATGACATTCGCGAACCTATAAATAGGAAAAAAACCCGTTACTCGACTATCATTGATGATTAGACTTTGTTTGTGCTAATACTTTCTCATTTTCTGCATTTAAAGAAAAAAATCTTATGTATTTTTAATACATTAGGGAAAAAAAAGAAAAAAAAAAAAATTACGTATTTTATATACACCTATACTCCACTTTATTCCTAATATTCATTAATGTATGGCTTCTGATTGCCTTTTTTTTTTATAGAGATTTCACTTTACGACACGATACTCAAATTATATTCGCAATCGAATTTGTTCTGAACAGATAACATAGTTATTTATTTTTCTTTTTTCTTTTTTACTCAAATATCGCCTCTATCGTATTTTCCTTCACATTAGTTTCTTTTTGGTGCCAAAATGGTGATTTTGGCTGGTAGACTAGATAGTGCATATATTGATCAAAGCCTTCTGGTATGAATAGCTGAGACAGTTGTATTCTTGACAGTGCGTGTGTTTACAATAAATTAAACATGTGTGTTTTATAATAAAAGGTACTTCTCTATTATCCTGTTGACCACTTTTCATAACAAAAAACTATCACCAAACTGTAACGCCAAATAAACGGGAGAACGTTGACATTGGAATATCAAAATAAATAAATAAATAAAATATAAGAATTTAAGGACACAATTGTTATTTTAATGAATGAAATAACTAATAAATCAGTCAAACATAATGAAAAATACATGCAAATGTCGAATTAAAAACCACTTGATGACAACAAACACGTATAATGCTTCTGACATCAAATAAATGGGACTGCATTTTTGACGTTTAATCTTACAGTTTGGCGATAGTTTTTTGTTATGATTGTGGTCGACGGGATAATAGAGAAGTACCTCTGGTTCGATAATCCCACCCCTCTTCTCTCATCCTCAAATCAAATGTTTCTAGCTATTTCCCGTTTACGGACTCACTGCGCCATCTATTGCAATTTAAATGAATTTTTCTCACTTTTCTTTCAGTTTATCGTATTAGACCATTTTTATCGCATTTTTTTGCATTCTTTTACATTCTCTTACTACTTTAAATTTATTTTAAACTCTTCTTCATACAATATCTATCATTTCTCTCCTACATTTTCATTACTATTAAGTACTTTTTCTATTTTAAATTGATCTTCATACTTTAGACTGTTTTTAACATTTTCTTTTACTTTATCAATACTTTAAAATATTTAAACTTTTATTTATGGCTGCCTCATGTTTTGATATACAAATAACTATCTCCAGGGGGGTTGTTTCTCGAAAACATGGAACCCCATTAAAAAGCTAAACTGTTCACCTGTTCACCTGTTAATTTTAGATCCCGAACAATTTGGCTTCCGTGCTAAACATTCAACACTTCACCAACTTCTACGTGTTATCGAATTTCTGACTGAAAACTTCAACATAAAGAAACCCACTGCCGCGATTTTTTTAGATATCGCCAAAGCTTTCGATAAAGTCTGGCATGAGGGCCTTATATACAGATTAATTCAGCTTCATATCCCATCCAGACTTATACATTTTATATACTCATATCTTGGCGATCGTATCTTTTTCGTCCGCATTAATAATACACTCTCTCTCTCTTATACTTTATTAAATGTAGCGTAATCCAAGGCTCCATTATGGGGCCCATCCTCTTTAACATTTATTTTAATGATATACCCCGTAATCCTTTTATTTCCCTTGCATTATATGCGGACGACACTACTATTTACTCTTCAGTACACCACCCTCACTATCTGTACAAAAATATCCAAAATTACCTTAATATATTCATACAGTGGTGTCACTTTTGGAGAATAAAGCTAAATGAAAATAAAACCACCGCTGTGTACTTTTCTCGTTCATTTAACCTTCCTAGTCGCATCACTATTAATAATACCACCATCCCATGGTCCGACAAAGCTTACCTTGGTGTAACGCTTGATAAATGACTCACCTTCAAAAACCACATTACTAACATCCGCGGAAAAGCTACGGTATATTCAACTCATTAACCCTACTTTTTCTTGGCTCTAAACTTTCTCTTAGAAATAAAATGCTTCTTTTAACTCATGTGTATTACCTGTCATCACATATGCCTGTCCAATCTGGGAATTCACTGCTAACACTAATATGGATCTACTTAAACGGTGTTACAATAAAACCTCCGTCTGATTCGAAATGGTTCCAGATATAACGTGACCGCCTCCTGCCAAGGACGAAAAAGAGATACGAGATATAAGTTATAATTATTGTTTAGAAACAGAAGGAAACAAAATACACTGCTCAAAACAATTAAAGGATATTTGAAGTTTTATATAAAATAAAGATATAAACGAAATTTTTTTTGCCGAAAATAGAAGAAGATAATCACAAATGCAAATTTTTCTGGTTTTCAAACTGTGGAGTATGCAAATTTTGAGTTCGACGTCAAAAATGTCGCTTCAGCGGCAGCGAATGAAATTTGACTTTCAACTGGATAAAAGAGAATGAAGACAAGGATGATCGGCATTCAGTGATTGCTTTGTTTCGATGAGTACGATGTCTCAGCGAAGTCATTTGACAGATTCAGAAGCTTGGAGAATTGTTGGTAGATTAGAAGGGGGCCAAACTCAAGCCGAAGTAGCGCAAGCCATTGGAGTGTCACAAAGTGTCATTTCCAGGATCTGGAACCGTTTTTTGGAGAGTGGATGTGCAGGCCGAAGACCAGGGCAAGGTCGTAGACGGGCAACAACGCCCAATGAAGATCGGTATTTAGCGTTAACAGCTCGGAGACACCGAAACATGAACGCTACTCTTCTCCAACAACACCTTCGCTCGGCTACAGGCACCACGATTTCAACTCAGACTGTCCGAAACCGGCTCCATGCTGTAGGTCTGTATGCTCGCCGACCGATGGTATGTGTTAGATTAACATCAAGGCATCGTCGCGACCGCAGGGAGTGGGCAACCGAGCATGTCAACTGGAGGAGAAATGAATGGAGCAATATTCTGTTTTCTGACGAGTCCCGTTTTTCTGTGCATCCGGATAATAGGCGTATTTTCATCTGGAGGGACCGTGGCAGTAGGAATAATCCTGCGTTCGTGCACGAAAGTGTCAGATTTGGCGGTGGAGGAGTGTTGGTGTATGGTGGCATCTCCATTGACGGGCGCACTGACCTCTACATCATTCGAGATGGAGCTCTGACTGGTCGCCGATATAGGGATGAGATCCTCAGACCTATTGTAGTCCCTTACGCTGCAGCAATCGGAGATAACTTCATTTTAATGGACGATAACTGCAGGCCACATCGTGCAAACCTGGTGGAGGATTTCCTTTTCGAGGAAGGAATCGTTCGAATGGAATGGTCAGCGTGTTCTCCAGACATGAATCCAATCGAGCACGTTTGGGACGCTCTAGGAAGACGAGTTTCTGGCCGCCAACAACCCCCACAAACTCTCCAAGAACTGGAAAGAGCTCTTCTGGAAGAGTGGGGCAGAATACCCCAACTCGTCATTAATAGCCTCATTGAGTCCATGCCTCAAAGGTGTTCAACGTTGCTGGCCGCCCGTGGAAACCATACCCCCTACTGAAAATGATTTTCTTTGAAGAAAACACCTTTTCTTATTCTTTTTTTCTCATATGCACAAATTGTGTTTTTTTCCTTTTGTACACAAATGCGCAATAAAATGCATTTTTTTCTGCCAAACATGTGTAATTTATTCTCATATAACCTACTATGTCTGTCGACCATGTATCAATCAGCTAAAAAGTTTCCCAGATACAAAATCCACCTAAAACTGCAATATCCTTTAATTGTTTTGAGCAGTGTATTAAATATTGTTGTCAATGACAGCCCTGCAATTTGTTGATCAACAGTTTAGAAAAAAAAATCTGGGTTATGAAATTACAAAAGCCCCGCCCTTTACTGAATGTCTTTGATACGTTTGTTCATATTCTTTATTATAACATTTTACCAAACAAGAAAAATTATATAGGCGAAATTAAGAGTTCAGGACATTGCTTGGTTTTTTTAAATGACGTTGAATTTAACAGTTTCTGACGGCATATAAGTATGAATATTTTGAGCCTATGGCAGACCCACAATTTTTTAACGCCGTTGATAAAAGTTTGTCAAATTTTTAAGCAAAAAACATCACATTGGTGGAACTCAGAGGCGTGGCCAGAGTCACTCGATACCACTATATTAAAGAATTTGTCGTATGTACTGGCAGAATTTTTAGCTAATAAGAAACGGAAAATTAATTTCATAAAGTTAGTGGTAACCAGAGCATTTGTCCAGCCCCACACATACACACACACCCTGGTTACGCCATTGGTGGAACTATTCGTGACCATTTAACAAAGTGTTAAAAAAAAAAGAAAAAAAAACCACCGTGGTTTAAAAAAGAATAGTAACAGGATTGGGAATTAATGTCTTACTTAAGGAATCTTTAAAATCGTTGTATTATAGTAATAATTTGTTATCTACTTTTGTGAAATCATCGCGATTTATCTTCTTTATAATATTTTAGCTAAAACTGAAAAGTAGGTGCCTATGCGAAAACAAAGTGGGATACCAGCTCCTCCCTCTACTTGATCGTGAATGTGTATTTTCTGTATTTATATTCTATATCTCTTCTATATCTTCATATGTGCATTTTCTCTGTACATCTAGACCCACTTATGGGTCTAGGATTACACACATTCACCTAATTAAAATAGCCACCAGTCTACTCTTTTTTTTTTTTTTCAAACAGTTGAAAAACTCTATCCTATTTTGTTTACTATGTAAATATAATAAAGAAAACTCCCGCTAGTTCGTGCATACGAGATAGAACGTTCATCTTGCTTATATGCCTAGAACATAACTTTTAAATAAATTGTTCACAAATTTACAAAAGTTATTTGTATCTATGTGAAAAATTGTATTATTAAATATTATTATTATTATTATTATTATTATTAGTGATGGTAGTAGTATTCACTATATTTGACAAAGGCGATAATTTAGGTTTAAAATCTAAATAAATGAATAAATAAATAAATATTTAATGACTTTTAATATTGGTATAAATAGAAAAAGTTTCCATAATACGTCAATATATCAAAAATTTCGACAAAAATTTACGTTCAGAAAATTAGTAGATAATATAATATTAAATCCACTATGCGATACAATTTTTAAATAAAATTATTATAATAAATATTATTACAGATAGTAAAAATTACAGAAAATACTAAATATAAAATATTAAGACGAGATGAACTATTTTACATCGAAAAAATAAACGTTTTTTACAGGGTAAAGATCAATCTGGACATGAGAGAGTATTTTTAGGTGTCTACAGAAATTTCCTACCTTTTATCAACACTTTTGTAACAAAGGTTTTAACATTTGAAGTTTCATTAGATCTTTAGTTGAAAATACCTTCGAAACAGAATTTCCTCGTTGAATTGAAGGATATTCTCTCATTCTCTTGTTAACTCGTTTGAAAAATAATACTAATAGCTGCTTTGAATAAACTAAAAATAAGCTACATGGTGTTGAATTTAAAAGTTGTGCTTGATAAAGTCCGAATTAACACAATTACTACAGAATAAAAATATATACCTCATCCCGGTAAAATTAAAGGGATAATTATTTATAGAAAAAGAGCATGGAAAGGGGGGCGTGTTATTCCCGCCCTCTTGCTGTTTCTCCATTGCTGTGATTGAGTGTCACAGTCACTGCGTTACACTCACAAATTTGGAGTTCGTTCGTGGAGCAGGTGTTGTTCAGACGTGATTTCACCAGCTGCTTTCTTCTCGCTTCCGGCCAGACTTTCCCGCCCGGAGATTTTCTGTGTCCATTATCTCTGTGCTTGTGACAACTTTTTTACCGTATTTATCGCATTGGACATCTACAGTGTTCTTCCGCCAAACAGTTTGGTTTTGCTTATGTTTTAAAGACTAAAAACATGGGGTTCGATTTCAACAATAACTGCTTAAGACTGCTTAGTGGCAATGATTACATCGACCTCTCTCGAGCATGGACTGAGTTCCCAACAATAACAGATGAAAATCAACACAAAATTGTGACGGATTTTTTACTATACGTTGACGGATACGTCAAGAACATTTTATTGACTGAAGACTTTAAAACCAACTCTGACAAACAGCAGCATGTGAGTAATCTTCTAGATTCAATTTCTTTCTTGTTTATTGAGCCGTTTGACCCCGTAAAGTTGATAAAACTTAAATTTTTCCAACACTATGTTGGAAATAATAATAACCTATACTTAACAGTCATTTTAAATGATTTAAAAGTAATTAACGATCCTAGATTCTTACCTTGCTCTTACCTGAGCACTGATGAAGGCTTTACCTCAGTCAGCAACCGTAAACGCAAAACTCCCACGGCTGCTAATATCCCACTCAAAAACAAGTTTCAAGCTTTAAGTGAGGATAACTTTGCTACTACCTCCATGGATCAGGACATTCCCTCCGAATGCGACCAATCCGGCAATACTCAAAATCAAAATTCAACCAAAAACAAAATTCATCCTTTTTTTATCGAAATTAAAGGCCACTGGCATGACATTGCTGCCAAAATAAATGAAATAAATGAAGTTAAACCCCTAATTAAATTGGACGGTGAACTTTTAAAAGTTCACTGCAAAAATGACAACGACTTCAGAAAAACTCAAAATTATCTTGATACTAATAGTATCGCGTATACTACTCTCAGCCCTGCTGAAAAACGCCCCCGTAAGGTATGTATTAGAGGCATTCCTCCATACACTGACCCTAATATAATTATCGAAGCACTTAAAAAACATAACTTCACTGCAAACAGAGCAGCAATGTTAAAAAATAGACAAACTGGCAATCCCATGCCCATATATCTTATTAATCTTCTCCCCAGAGACAACTTCGACGATATATACAAAATAAATGAAATATGTAACCTAAGCGTCACTGTTGAGCGTTTTAAAGGCTCAAACATTGTTAAACAGTGCCATCGCTGTCAGGGTTTTGGACACGCGTCCGAAATCTGTAACTTTCCCCCAAAATGTGTTAAATGCGCTGGTCCGCATCTCAGCCCTGAATGCCCCAAAATTGGAAAAATAACCCCAACATGTGCTAACTGCGCTGGCCCACACCCCGCTACGTATAGAGGCTGTCCTAAAACCCCTCAAATTGCCCGAAAAAATCAATCAACTAGGCCCAACCGTAAGGAACCTAACCCAAAAAACGAAGTTAAGATTATGACTGACATTCTTGCCAGCTTTAATTACACTAAAAAGACTGCAAATTCTCCTACCACTAACAACACCAATACTGTTCCTGCAGTTAACACTAGCTCGGATCCGGACACTACACCCCAAACCTCTTCCACTAATCCTACTGACCTACAGAACCCGTCTTCTAACACTCATTCTACACCTACTAACAGTGTTCCAAACACTAGCTTTACCTCAGAATTTTCTGAAATTTTCAAAACCTTTCAGGAAATGAAAGAAATTCTCAAATTTAACAAATTTATACAATGCTTTAAGAACATCTCTAAAAAGACTAAAAACTGTACTAATCCTTTTGAGAAAATGTTCATTATTATGAACGAATTCGACAGTCTTGCCTCGGAATTTAACAAACCCAACTATGAATAATTCCACTAACCTCTCATCTCTTATCATACTAACCTGGAATTGCAATTCTATCCAATTTAAATTTAATGAATTCAAAATTTTTATCCTCGATCATCCACATATTGACATTATTTTTCTTCAAGAAACCCGTAACCCTACCTTCAGTATTAACATCCCTGGGTATAGGCTTCACTACACACCACGCACCGCTGACCCCAGATGGGGCGGCACTGCCATATACATTAAAAACCACTTACCACACTATATTACTCAAAATTCCACTATTCCTAAAATTGATTTCACCAGTATTGTCTTACAACTTCCACATATTAATATTAACTTAGCTTCCATTTATATACATCCTTCTGGTACTTTCCCAGTTAACGACCTCACTAACCTTATTTCACAACATACACATTGCTTCTTTGCTGGAGACTTTAACGCCAAAAGCAGACGTTGGAACTGCCATGGTAACTCCCAAAGAGGTACCTCACTGCATAATCTCATTCAACACCTTAATCTTAGCCTTCATGCTCCAACCACACCAACACATATAAGTACTAGGACTAATACCCATAACTCCATAATTGGCTTTGCTATCACTAAAAACCTTCCCTATCCTATTACTACTACTGTACTTAACGAATTTAGCTCTGACCATCTTCCTGTCTCTTTCAAAATTGATCTCATAAATCCTCTCTCCCCACCTCCTTCCATGGCCATTGACTGGACAAAATTTACCAATTTTCTCAATAACAATAACTTAAATCTTCCAGAAATCAATAATACTGCTGATATTGATATTGCTGTTGACAACTTTAATTCTCACATAACTAAAGCTCTAAACCACTCTACCATCAAATACTTCAAAAACAACAACTCCTTCACTCCTCCTCCTTATATTTATAACCTCTGTAAACAACGCAATCGTCTTCGGCGTCTTTTTCAAAACTCTAGAGACCCCACTCTTAAACCCTTCATCAATAGACTTAATAATAGTATCAAAAATAGCATCTTCAAAGAAAAACAAAAAAGTTGGTCACATTTTCTCAATAATATTGCTAGCGAGGATAATTCTCTCTGGCTTCTTAAACGTAAAATCAATAACAACCATACCCCCATCCCCCCCTTTCGACCAATAACAGCACTGCTTACACTGACGAGGATAAAGCCGAATTCCTGGCCAGAGCTTACTCTAACCAATTCTCTCCAAATTCCACCCTCGCTAACCAAAATCATATCACCCACGTCAGCGATACTGTTCACAGATTCCTGGCACAACCCCCTGATGAACCCCCCACTGAAATTCAACCAATTATTATCCACAAAATTATTTCTAAACTCAAAAAACGTAAAGCCCCTGGGTACGACAAAATTTCTAATACGGCTCTTAAAAACCTACCTCCTAACTATATCATCTACATTACGAAACTTACTAACTCCATTTTCAAATTTAACTATTTTCCGAAACCTTGGAAAATTTCTATAATCTCTCCTATCCCCAAACCTGGTGCTAACCTTTCTGACCCAGTAAACTATAGACCTATCTCCCTTCTTCCTTCACTCAGCAAAGTTGTAGAACGCGTCATTTGGTCGCAACTCCAGAACCACATTCAACTTAACAACACTCTTATGCCTGAACAATTTGGCTTTCGCCCAAAACATTCAACAACACATCAACTACTTCGAGTAGTCGAATTACTCAGCGAAAAGCTAAACTCGAAGATTCCTGCTGCTGCCATTTTTCTTGACATCGCTAAGGCATTTGACGAAGTCTGGCATGTGGGCCTTATATACAAACTAATTAGGCTTAAATTCCCTGCTAGACTTATACACCTTATTTTCTCTTACCTTAGCGATCGCATTTTTCGCGTCCGCATTAACAACATTCTTTCTAGCATTTTCCGTATCTTAGCAGGCATCCTCCAAGGGAGCGTCATCGGACCCTTGTTATTCAACATATACTTTAACGACATTCCTCGTTCACTTAACACCCACCTTGCACTGTATGCGGACGACACTACAATCTACGCTTACGCTCATCACCCATACACACTTTACAAGTACCTACAGACTCACAATGATGCCTTCTTAGACTGGTGCGACCTATGGCGCATTAAAATCAATGAAAACAAAACTGCTGCTGTTTATTTCTCTAGAAAACTAACATATCCCAATAGAATAACCATTAATAATACCACTATACCTTGGACTAATGAAGCAAAGTACCTGGGGGTCACCCTTGACCAAAGACTTTCTTTCAAAAAACATATCCTCACCATCAGGGGGAAAGTCGCTGGAGCTACGATTGCACTAAAACCTCTTCTTAATAGTAAAACACTGGCTATCCATAACAAACTTCTCCTCTATAATTCCTGCATTTTACCAATTATCACCTACGCCTGTCCGGTCTGGGGCTATATCTGCAAATCCTCCATGAAAAACCTCAGCCAACTTCATAACAAAAATCTGCGTACTGTCAGAAATGCCTCTCGCTATCTCCGTAATAGCACTGTTCGCAGAGACCTCAAAACTACCACATTAAATAAAAGAATCAACCACCTTGCCAAAAAATTTTAAGAAAAATTATATGACCTCCCTAATGATATAATCGCAGAATTGCCGGATTATGACGCATTCGAACCACATCACCGCAAGCGTCCAAAATATTCTTGCATTATTGACTATGATCATTAGTGCTCACCATTCTGCAAATTTCTCTCTCTTACTTTTATATATCTTATTCCTATGCTATACAATATAATAATAAAATATAAATTTAAATTAAAAAATTTTGTAAATATTAAATATGTTTGTTCTTTTTAAGTGCTATTTTTGTTAAAGCTTAGCTTTGCCTGCCTTTTCCACCTGGCATTTATGTACTGTTTTTGAACATGTTCCGAACCCTATTTTACACTTTTTCAACTTTTTTCAGTAGTTAATTTTAACTACAGCTATACCATTTTACTTTTTTCCATTTATTAGACTCTTTCCGTAATCTCTATAGCTTTACTTTTTTTATTCCCATTGTTTAATTTTTCTTCTATTTTTAATTGTTCTTTCTTGTGTAGTTAATACTACATTTAACTTTTCCCAACGGCTCAATATTTACAAGACAGGTTACTCACATATAGACTGGGCGTAAAGTTGATCGCAACTCGGAAGCCCCTTAACCGACATCAACTGTTCGGCAACTGTTCGGCAACTGTTTTATTGCTAAACACATCCTTTAAAAATAATGAGTGAGCGTTAAGCTCTCTTGTTGAATCTTTAATCAAGAAGAGTCCGTGTCCAATTAAATCTGGAAGTTCGCTAAACTTAGGAATTTGTTTTAAAGCCATATCATCAATCATCAGTATTGCCAATCTGCGGTTATTTTTCAGGGCATTTTCGAATTTGACATAATTTACTCTAATGTCGTTTGTTGTGTTTTTCTGACGATGTCAGTGGCAACCAGTTTCGTAAGCATGAAAGTGATAATGATAAATGCAGACTGAAAGGAGGAAATTGTTTTGGCAGGGTAGGATGTCTTTGTCTGGACAATCTTAAAAGGTGTTCGTTGAGGTGATTTTTCTTTTTATCTCATTTCACCGTTTCTGATTAAATACGGGTCCTTTTTAATGGTTAAAGGATACTGTAGTTGTTAATTGTTGCTTGAGCACTGCTTATACAATAGAAAGATCATTTGTGGCATCTAGAGTTCAAAAAGCTTTTCAAACTTTATGATTTTTCTAGTTTTTCCGTTTATGGCAGATGTGGGCAAAGTAAAACGATTAGTTTTTAGGCCTTGTTTGAGGTTTCTTTTTCTTCCTAGAAAATTTACTTTCGATAATCCATTCCATGCTTATCTGATATCAACATGCCAGAGAACCCAGTTTTAATTGCTATCTACGAATCAAAGAATTAGCTACAATTATAATACTCATAATGAAATAAAATAATATATATATGCAAAACGGAGACTGTTATACTAATGTTATGTGATTGGGATTATTGTATATTAAAACTTTATTGTTAAACTAATTTTATCTGAACAAGACCGTGGCTGCGCAGTTCGGGTTTTATTTAATTTTTAAGTCTGGGGGTGGGTTTCTGCTGTTGCAGATCGAGTTCAAATATGCGCAATTTATCAACAAACAAAAAAAAAGCCCAGAATATTATGTTAATTCAATAGTTAAACTAATTAAATAACTATATACGGGAATTATTATATTTATAGAAAGAGAGAGAGATAGCTTTTTTTTTCATAATTATAAAAAAATAGTTGATTTTTTCCTCCCGTTTCGGGTTGACTTCAAACGGAATTTTCGGATTTTCATGGATTTACTCCAGATTAAAACACAGTAAAACTTGTCAAAACGTAACGTGTGTATAGCTGATTCCTGCCTGAAATGTATAAACCTTTCCTAGTTTGATAGAACGTACACTATACAATTATATCTGATGAAACATAATTTTTCTTCGGTCCCTTGCGATACGGTTTTAACATTTACTGTTTTACTGTAACAGTAAGTGTGAATATGTTTATCTTTTATGTATTTAATTTACTGACTAAGAATAAGAAAATAAATTAGTAAAAATATATTTGTGAGCTCAACTTTGGGTTGGTTTTGGTTTTGAGGTTATTCTCAAATACAAACTAGTTATTTTCTGACACATCTTATTTATTAATTTTCGTTGGAAAACGTTTCAAAATTTCAAATGCTCTTATTCAGAAAATGCGTAATCGAACTGTTTTTTCATGTTTTGGTAAATGCAAAATACCTTACAGAAAATGCTGTAAAAGTTGGGCGTTTTGAAACGAATTTCCAGATCAACATCATGGAAGAGAAAACTAGCCTGCGCCGCCAGGGCCCACGGGGGTCGCCGGCGTCACGAATACGACCATCGCGCCCAAGCCCTATGTTGGGAAAAGAAAAATACTTTTTGAGAACCGCTTTAAGGTTGTTTTCAAATCCAAACTGGCTGTTTTCTAACATTCCTGATTTCATTTTTATTCGTAAACGAAACTAATTTGAAGATATTTTTAATTCAGAAACTATAAAAACAAATACTGTTTTTCATTTTTCAATAAAGGTAGAGAATCTTTCAGAAAATGCTCTCAAACTTGACGTTATGAACCAAAATTTCGGACGCAACAGTCTTTGTTAAAAAAGTCGTCATGGGATATCAATCTTTACAACCCAGGTAGCACAAAGATATTGGCCAATATCGAAATATAATATCGGCCAATATCAAAATGTAATATCGGCCAATATCAAATTGTAATATCGGCCAATATCAAAAATTGATATTGGCCAACGTTAAATGACCCCCCATCTATTGCCAGAATTCATCTATGCGCCATCTATTGCCAGAATTGTGCAAATTGAATTGTTCAACCACGGCAATCTCAATCTTTGTCCCTTCCCGCATACGGCCTTCACAATCACCCCTTAGTTTCGGAATCGTTAAAGGGCTACTTTCGCCGGTAGATGGCGCTATATACCTAACATAAATAATGCTTAGTAAAGGTTACTTCTATACATAAAAATACAAAAATCTTTGCAATATATTCATTATAAAAGGTATATATAACATATGTATCTTTTGTTTCGGCGTTTTCTTTGCTACAAACAGGAAAAACTACAAGATTTAGAGTTAAAATAAATAAATACAATGCTTTAAGCAATTAAAAATAGTTTAAATAACACGCTACTACAAAATGCAAAACAAACATTATAAGTAGATTTCTATATTTATATACATTTAAATTCTTGATTACTTGAAACATTAATAATTCTGAGCGTAAAATACACAGTAAAAAATTTAAAAAATATTTACTAGTTTCACAATAATAAGAAAATTAAGCAAGTTCGCCAATTTCCGGCAATGAATTCATATTGAATTTTTTTTTCTCAAAACATGGATTATTTTTACACTATTCTGAATTATTTAAAATATGTATATTATCTACATTCAAAACAATTTTCAATAAATTTAACCATTCCATTATAGGTGGTGATCTGAAATATATAAGCATATAGATGTATAATAGAATTACATATTAATTTAAATATTATATTCTAATTCTGGAAAGTCATTGTATAAAAGTATGTATATGATAAAAATAAAAAGATACTTACAGGTTTCATAATATCAAGAGAATAAGAAAACCTATTTCGCCAATATCCGGCAATCAACTCATATCGATTTTTCTTTCTCTCAAAACATGGATTATTTTTTAACAAAATAATAATAATTTTTACAGGTTTCATTATTTTAGAGAATGAACAAATTTTCTTTTTTTTTTCTTTTTTTTTTTTTTTTTTTATTTGCTGTAGCATTATGTACTCCATTTATGAGAGAATAGATTTTGTAGAAATTTTAGAATATTGGTTACAGAAATTACAGAATAATTTTTCAGAATTTTAAAATATTAATTCATAAATCTATTCACCATACTTGTATCTATAAATGTATCTATAGGTACAGGCAGATTCCATTTCTTGATTAGACTTTAAACATTGATATTTTTTTCAGTGAAATATACAATAAATATTATAAAAATAAAATTAAGTAAACTTTAAAAATTTTCTTGATAAAGAGTTCTTACATGCAGATGAATTCATTTGTAAAATTCCTTGCCATATTTTTTAAAATGGTGGGCAAGAATTTTGCACATATTAATGAGCATATATTTATTTTATGCTCGTTTAAGTCACATTCCCATAAAGGGTTTTTTATTACTCTCGGATATATCAATTAATACATAGTTTTGACGATTCCGTTTTTTAAGTAATCCTCTTCCCGAAAATGCTCACTGCAGATAACTGACGAAGAAGATTTGTCATTAACACAGAAATTTTTCCTGGATATAAGTTTCAACCATTTATTCCTTAAGTCCGATCTTGAAGGAAATTCATGAAAAGAAATTCCAGGTGTTTTTTATCTGAATTTGAAACACAATATGGAACACAGCAATAAACCATTTTCTACTAAAAACTAAGAACTCGCAATTTCATTTACGTTATATCTAAGAAAACACAAGAGAGAAAAGCGAAGATAAGGAAATTCTCCATTTGTCATGGTCGGTAATAGCGCCACCTATGTTCCTCCGGGGAGAATATCTGATTCCTCTTGAACAAAGGGAAAATGACTTTTTGTTACGGCCGTATAAGGGGAAGGGATCGACTTTGGCCGTGCACGAACATATTCCACTTTTTGATTGACTAGAATTGGCAACTTATCGCTACGCTAATACATTTAATCCGAGTATCCGGACCCCGGACGGGCTCAGGGGGTGCCATTTCCCTTTAGTTCTGGTATCAAGTTTTCGGTTTTTCTGACGTCACTGAGCGTGCTAAGAACGATTCTTTCAACGGGAAACCACGCATTTTTTCATTTAAAATAGTATTTCTGCTTTAAAAAAAATCGTGTCTTTGGTCATATGAAAGCATATTTCTTCAAACTAAAACATTTTTCCTTAGCGAAAGTATTTTTTTCTAGTAATAAAGCGATTTACAGGGATTTTTTTCCCCTTCAAATGAAGTAGTCGTGTATCTTTTTTGCTAAGATATGGAGTTTTTATTGCTTGTTATCTTTGGTCGATCTTTGAAAGAGACGGGATTGTGGTGAAGTAAACATTATTGTCATTTTCTTTGACAGCCAGGGCAGTTTTCCCTCATACGAAGCTTTAATTGCTTCTCAGAAAGATAGACATCCGGTCAGTTTTGCTAAATACGAAATTTGAAAGCAGAACTTTTGGGTTACGCTCCTGCTGAAAGAATATTGCATGAAAGTGCTGTGCCAACTTTTAAATTGCCAGAAACATGTGCTGTGAATTTTAAAAAAGAAACTTCACTCGGAATTGATTTTTCTTGTAGCAGTTCCTCTCCAAGCATAAAAGAAACACCTAGACATACTAGGTTACATAAGGTTATGTTTTAATGAGATTCACGACAACTCACTTTCGAAAAAATTTAATTTTATCGAAAATGCGTGCAAAAAAATCCAACTGTTTTTTTCCAAATATGCACAAAAATATAATAAAAACATTTGTGAAAACAAGAACTTTCATTCGATTGAGACATAGTAATTATATATTCATCAGAAATAAAAAGGGATACGCTGCCAGAAAATCAAAAATGTGGAGTCAATCAACTTTGATTGCACGATAAAACGAAAAATAGCAAATAATGGAGCGCACATCTAAAGTCATCATGAGTCTTCAAAATGCACCCTGTGATGAAATAAAATTCTTGAAATAAAAGCATATTCTGAGGGTAAAAACCTAAAATATATTAATTATTAAAATATTTGTATATAATTTTTTCATCCTACAGCATTAAAATATAATTTTATATAACCCTTTTGGGAGTTTTTTTTATAAAAGTATATTATTCTGAATTTCAAATATAATTTTTCTATATCTCATAAATCTGTCAGTTTTAAAAAATAGGTAATTTAAAAATTAAAGTTTCTATTTTTATTTTTGTTTTAAACCTTCCTTATAAATAGTACTGTCTTCCTTTTTATTCTAATATATATATATATCAATTTGATATTCAATCACATCAACTATCTGAATGGAATTTGAAGAAACAACATAAATTTTAAAATTAAGTTTTAAAACGCTAAAAAGAGATGTAATTTTAAATTTTAAATATTATTAGGAAATTAAAAAAAAAGTTGCTTAAACGTTAAACGCTCTTTCACGTATTAATTTACCTTATTATCTACCCTATATATATAAAATCCTAATGAAACGAATTTGTGAAACGATTTTATGAAACGAATTTATGAAACGATTTTATGAAACGACTGATTAAACGACTGATTATGTTTCAAGGCTATTTTTAATAAAATATTAAACGCTTGATGGTGAAATTAATACCAATTGTTCATAAAAATCCGCGGATGTCAAAACTGGTAATAGAATTTTGAAATTGGAATTAGTTTTCGAAATATTAATTTTTTTCTAATTTTAATGACATTTCTGTAATGATGGCATCTAATTACTGAGTTTTTGTGTGACAAAAAAGGGAAAAAATTGAAAAAGATCCCGATAGGGAATATTGATTTCTTTTTATTCGTCATTTTCAAATTGAAATTGAATTTATCTTTTATTTCAATCGATAATGAAGATAAGATTGTGGTTAAATTATGTTTTTCAGGAAAATGTGAAAAAAAAAAAAATCACATTTCTATCGTCAGGATTCAATCGTCTGTCAGCATTTAATTTAATTTATAAACTAAAAATATTTTGAATAAATTCGTCCAAATGACGTCATTTAGGTAAACGCAAAAGAAAGGGTGGAAAAGGAATTAATAGTAATTATTATTTATTGATATCATTTTGTTATTTTTTTGTAAAATTTAACTAAACGAAATTATAAAATCATTAATTCGGATATTTGAAACTAATATATAAAATAATTGCCCAACTGAACGGAAGAATAAAATATCCTGCTTGGTTTTTTCCGCCAAGCTTTTTAAAAAAGCGTCAAGACCCCTATAATAGAAAAGCACCAAAAGTTCATTGGGTTTATTTTCATAACTTTTGGCAACAAATCTATGTATATTAACGAATCTATCCCTTTTTGAAGCTCGAATTACGCCAAACCTAAAAGCAAAGGATCCTATAATGGAAAAGTACCCGATTTTCTTATGGACAATATTAAAGTGACAGAACATGGTGTAAAATTACCGCGGATAGCAAATTTGTTTAAATATCTCATCAATTGATGCCGAATAAATGCAGGCATGCATGCACAAAATATTTAATTAATTTTGTATGATAAATAATTATTAGAAAATTCGTATATACATATTAATTTTAAAAAATAATTTACACTAGATGGAACCCGTCAAAACTTGACGCAAAAAAAATACTATAACAGTATCAGTAAAGTAAGCTTCTTTATTATTTATGAAGGGTTGCGTATAAAACAGTCTTTCAAATATTTTTTTCCCCAGTCAAATACAGTACTATTTACGATGCAAACTCCAAACAAAAAATCCGTAACTAACTGTGTAATGCAAATCAGTTTGACATTACCACCATATTCCCCACGGCAAGAAAAAAAATTCATGGACCTATTAAGTATATACAAATAGTATATTCCTACGTTCATATCATATTCAGTAAATAACAGAACATAGTAAATAAAGCACACATCCCCCCCCCCTGTGATAATGCAACCGAATGAGCTCCTATGCGCATGTGCATTGCATCTGCCCAAAAGCACCGTCGAAATTCGACGTTTAAAAAACTTTTAAAATGATTAAATTAAAAGTTTTAAAATGTCCTCTTTAATCATTGTTCGTTTCAAATCCATATCTTCTAAAACGCATCCATTGTTTTAAGCTAATCAATTTTTTGCAAAGATTAAGAAGTTTTTTTACAGTAATAAATCTATCTGCAGATCGAGATTTTTAATGTTTTCAAGTGTAATTTATTTGTATGGTTTCTTCGGTTCCTTGACATAATCAGGATGATTATCCCTTTTCCATCACAGTCGGGAATATTTTTCCTCTTATACAGTTGGCAAATGTAAAAAAATAAAAAAATACAATTCCTAGCATATCCTGATATCTGATGGAACATATTCATCAACGAATTCAACATATCAATTTTATGTTCAACATAAACTAAAAATAGTCTTTTTTCTTTTTTTTTCCTGACAGATTTTTGTTTAGCGCCAAAATGTTCTATCTTATGGATAATCTGATCTTATGATGTATCACTTTTTTTTAAAAAATTATTATTCACTTTTTATGATGGTTAGGGAAATCTATTTTCAATTGTGGCAACTTTCCCAGGGGCTATTTTACATTATTGAAGTAAACTGGTGGTCATTGATAAGATAGAATTGAAAAACATTTCATGTTTGAAAAATATTTAAAAAGTTGTTAAATTAAGCGGCAGTTTTCAAATAAATTTCAATCGAAAGCTAATTTTTTTTTCTAATTGATGATGTAAGAATTAAAATTGTAAAATGTAGTAAAAAATAGAAATTTGTAGTATTTCGAATTGATGTAAGCGCGATGAAAACTAAAGCGATAGCGCCTTTGTTGTCACAACTGTTGTACATTTCTAAGAATTGCCACTGTATTTTGGCTGGCGTCCAAAAGTAGAAAAACATTTTTTGACATCGAAAGAGAAATTCACAGTGAAAGAAATAGGACTTTACGCTAATAAGGAACTGTTAAATGAACTTATAACAAACCTACCAAAATAATCATATATATATATATTATTTCTCCTGTCAACATCCCTTTTTCGCAGAAAATACGAAACGCAGAACGACGAATGAGATAGCATATGAAAGGATTTTGAACGGGCTTCTGACATAGCACACTTAACGTTTCGTTAAAACATGTTTTTGATTAAAATTTACTGAAAATTAAAAATTAAATCAGCATTGTTTTCTTAAAAGAAATGAAAGGTTTTCCTCAAATTATTGTTGCCAAAAAAATAAAATACCACATTATATGATGCTCAGCAATTATTATAAAAAACACCGCACGGGTTTATTTTATATTTATGATTAAAAAGCGACATTGAAATTGAAATGTTTAGATTTATATTTCTATGTCCCATGTTTTTCCCGAAGCGGATGACGTCATCCTCTAATGCAGTCAAAATATGATTGTTAATTTTTTTTTCTCTAGCGTGCCTTTTGCAATCTTGGATCAGTTTTTACTCTAACTTTGATGGAATAAATTAGATAATATTTTGGATTGACTAAAAACTAAATGTTGTTTGCAGATATTTTTATCCTTACTTTTTCTTTAGAAGTTTAAACCTGCATCTAATAAATATTACATATTGATAAAAAATGGTACTTCTCTATTATCCCGTCGACCACTTTTCATAACAAAAAACTATCGCCAAATAAACGGGAGAACGTTGCCATTAGAATATCAAAATAAATAAATAAATAAAATATAAGAATTTAAGGACACAATTCTTATTTTAATTAATAAAGTAACTAATAAATCAGTAAAACATAATGAAAAATACACGCAAGTGTCGAATTAAAAACCACTTGACGTAACAAACACGTATAATGCTTCTGACATCAAGTAAATGGGACTGCATTTTTGGCGTTTAATCTTACAGTTTGGCGATAGTTTTTTGTTATGAAAAGTGGTCGACGGGATAATAGAGAAGTACCTAAAAAATATTAGATTTCAGTGCGAAATCCTCGCACGGGCAATCTGGTTCCTATGAAATATTAGTCTTACATTGTTTATTCTAGCTAAAAATACAATCATCATTTCAAGATTTTTTTCTACCATAACACTATTTTTAATAACTTTAAATTTCCTGAAATCCTTTACTTTTGTGATTTTTTTTTATTAAAAAAGGAAATCTTCTATCCTATAATTAAAAAAAAGCAATTGGTAACATGTAATGAAGGTATGCAATCAAGATGAAGAAATCAATGACGGCTCCAATTCTAATCTTTATAATTATGGATGCAAAAATCAGTAAAATTATGTCATGTTAACACAATCATATACATTTTTCTCTTTAGTTTGATCAATGTTAAAATGCACTTCAAGCTAAGCATAACGTCATTTTCACCGGCGCAAACTTTTCACGCGTACTTCATATACCTTACATTAATGCTTAAACACCATGCACACAAATAAATATATTTTGTATTTAATTTTAATGAAAAAATGGCATCAACAAAGTTATAATGCATAATGATAAAATAAACCCAATGGACAATATTCCCGTGACGTCACAATAAATATGAATTTTTATTCGCTTATAAAACACGCGGATAAGTATTTTTACCGAAATTTAACTTGCAAATTAACAAATTCGGCTTTAAAACCGCGTGATTTTAATATTTATTATTTCTCTTTTATTCAACCACAGAGCTTAGAGAATAAACTCTCTGCTTCGCAACAGTAGGCGTTATCCGATTATGACGTCATTAGCAGAAGTAAAAGTTTAATTGAAAATTACGGTTAATTAATTAAATTTTCGAACAAACAAATGCATGATAACAAATCTGTGTCCAAAAATCTTTCATTTAAAAAAAGAATGATGTAATTTGATGCAGTAGTTTGTTCTCACGGATTGTCGAAAGAAATCGCTTAGCGTTTAAAATATATAGATATTTAAAATAACATGAAAATATGCATGATGGTGCACTAAAATAGAGAGAAAATTAAAACCTGTTACTGAAAATGTCTATAACATAGTACTTTTCAATACCGTGGTTCTTAATGTTATTCACAAGCAGATGGAATTTTTCTCATCCTTAAACGCAAAGGAAGAATAGAATAGAGATTGTTGTTATAAAAGTCCGAGAGGTAGTCACAATTTAAACCTAACCATTTTATACCAGCTGGTTTTCAAGTAGTAATTGATTTTACTTATCAATCCCGAAAACAGTCGTCGCAACAGCTGTGTATGAGGCCATGATAATCGAAAAATGTCCCATTAAAATGTTAAAAGCATGGCAACCCAATTACAGATTTACCAATATTTTTAAAATAAAGCACGCTGTCATGTTTTTAGAGGCCTCGAAGTCTGAGCGGGGGTTGGCGAGCGTAGCTCGCAGGGGGTAGGCCCCCTAGTTTTTTAAATAATTTTATGTTTATTATGTGCATTTATGTTTATTATATGGCATTAAAATAGCATTTTAAATAAACTTTTCGGAATGTGTTTATAAAATATATTTCTCCAAATTTCAAATTTTATTTCCACTAAATCATATAATTATACAGCATGAATATTTTAGTTTAAAAATATTAAATATTCAGCTGTTTACTTATTAAAATTTCTATTTTATTTGTCTTTTAAATCTAATCATGCAAAACTCAATATTGTGTATCTGTGGCGTGAGGTTGAAATCTGAATGATTATTATTATTTTTTTTAAACTTTTTTATACTTTTTTTGTGAAAGACATGTCGAAATTACAATAATATTAGAATTATTATAGATTTCAAATTGAATACCGATCAAATATTATAAATATACTATATTAAAAATTATTAACTGCATTAATACAAACATTAAATTTGATACTTTTGTAGGTATTTAAGATTTTATTTATAAAAATTACTATTTTGCATTTTTATGTTTATGAAAATGAACTTTTCTCATACTGAGGCGTAAACGAAATGTAATGATAAAGATAGCCAATTTAACAACCAAATTTCGGCAAATTGAAAAGAGATAATACTTTAAATTTTAGATGTGATGCAAGTCCTATGTATAAAGAATATATTTTAATTTCTAAATTTCTTTTCAAATGAAAATTTCGACTGATACTTTTCAATTAAAAATAGCGCGTTTCTAAATCAAATCAATTGGAAAACTGGACAGAGCACGCCGAGTGACGTCAAACAGCGAGTGGCTCCCCATTGGCTGCAGAGGGAAATGGCTCAATTAACTTGGCCTTTATATATTGGAGAATATATAGGAGAATATATTGGCCTTTAGTAACCTTGGGACGGGTTAGCCAATGAGTTCACCCTGTATGCAACTTTGCTGTATCAATAGCTTTTCGCCGAATGCCCTTTTAATAGGTCGTTTACATACTACACTCTAATCCTGATTCAATCCACGCCGATACCATCATTGTATTTCCGACCCCGTATACAATGAAAAAGCCGGTATGAAGATGAAACTAGCCTAGGTCATTTTCACCCCTGCTAACTCCTAGGGCATTAGTCCAGCATTTACCCATGATTCCTGTCGGGTAAACAAACAGCGCCAGTTCACCGGTTAGGGTGTTGGTGTCTCCATCTTTTGAAAGTTTTGTCAGTGCTTTTATTTTTGCGCTATTTATTGTTTTTTTACAACTTTATTTTAAGTTCTTTTTTGTTTTCAAAAATGCAAAATTACGTCAATTCTTCGCGATGGACGGTCGAAAATTTTGCTTTCTGCGATTTTTCAATTTTTAGCTTTTTTCGCGTACCGCAGCGATTTTTCTGATCTTCATGAAAATAATTTGTTTTTAAACTTTTAGACTAATATAGTAGAGTTTGCCCCCCAAGTTTTTTGATTTTTTACTGATTTTTAATAAGATTTTCAATACGATTCTTGGCGGGGGTTTTTTCCGTTCTGCTGCGATTTTTTGCAATCGTTAAGAAAAAAAAAATCTGTTTTAAATTTTTAGCCTAATATAGTAAATTTTGTCCGCCACGATTTTGGAAGTTTTTGCAATTTTCAATGCGATTTTTAGCCCCCCCCCTTTTTTTTTTCTTTCCGCGATCATTTTTTGATAACCACAAAAAGAATTCTGTTTTAAACATTTAGCATAATAAATTAAATTTTGTCTCCCGCGATTTTAATACGATTTTTTGCGTTGTTGCGCTTTTGCGCCAATTTTTTTTATATTGAAAAACGAATTCCTGTTAGAATGTTTTAGCTCTCACTGTAGTAAATTTCAAAGTAAATGTAGTAAATTTCACTAAAGTAAAATTAAAGGTTTTTTTTTTTTTTTTTTCGTTTTCTCGGCGATTTTTCAACATTAATAATAAGGAATCCGGTTTTAATCTTTAAGTTTAATTAAAAAAAAAAAAAAAAAAAAAAAGAATTTTTCTTTTCAATAAAGTTTATTCGCAATTACGTACAGGGATTTTTGGAATTTTATCCCGCGTTTTGCGGCGATTATATTTTTATTTATTTATTTATTTTATGTTCGTAAGAGTAATTTGGTTTCAAGATTATTTTCTATATTGATTAGTGCGATATAAAAAACTCCTTTTACAAAGAAAATTCAAGGTGAATTTATTATCGAGTTAAATACTTCACTGTTGATAGTTGTGTTTTTGAAAATAGTATTACTATTGTAAAATTAAATCTTCATATAGGTAATTTGAAATAATAAGGTAATTTTCTCCGCATATCATAATTTTTCTATTTAATTTCTATAATATATTGTGAAGTTTGCTCCAGTAGGTTTATCTATTTATTTATTTTTAGCTTGATAATCTCTGATTGCTTTATAATATTGATTTCGATATCGTAATAAATGAGACTTCCCCAAGGCAAAATAAAGGAAAATTAGGTCTTAAAGATTTACCTTATTTTTAATAGCAATTTTCTTTTAAATATTACCAATAGGCGATTTTTGATAGTTTATTAACAGAAAAATCTGCTTTTTGTAATGCACGTATTATAATTATATGTTAATTGATATACCATGCTATCAGGCATTATTGTTATTATGGAGAGCAACATCAGTACAGGCACTTCGTCTTTTTTTTTAAGTAACTAAACATTTTTTTAATGAGAGTCAAAAATGTAAATTATTACAGACTATATAGAAAAATCTTTTGAGAGAAATGGTGTGTTTTTGTAATTACCAAAAAATATAATATATAACGAAGGGTTTGTACTGATGTTGCTCTCCACAATAATAATAAAGCCCAGTAGCATGGCAGAGATCTGCACGGGCCGAACTCGGGCCAGGCCCGGTCATACTTTTTCTGAAAGCTCGGGCCGGGATCCGGCCTTACTGTTTTCCTGAAGGTTTGGGTCGGGCCGGTCTAACTTATTTTTTCCGTACCGAGCCGGCACTGGTTTCATTCTTCCTACTCTTCACGGGCCGAAATTTTTTAGTCCCGGTTTTGCCACGGCAAACTTGGTAGCAAATTTGTTTAAAACTTTAATAAAAACTATAATACACTTTCTATTTTTCATGGACTTGGCAAAAATTAGAAATAGAATTGTGAACATTATTAAGCTTTTTACAAATAAAAACTGTTTATATTTTCTAATTGTAGTAACGTGGCAAAATTATAAAACTAATTGGCAAACGTCAAGAACTATCAATTTTTGTTTGCCAATGGGTTGGCAGATACTGAAATTTCACTTGCTAATTTAAGGTCCCCTCCCCCTCCATTAAAATTTCTTAGCGATGGCCCTGAAAGGGCCGTAGCGACCCCATGGGGGGAGAGTCGGGCAGAGTCAGGTCCGAAACTAGAGAGGGTCAGTTGGGGCTTGTGCCCCAGGCGCCAGAATTTCATTTTCACAGATAATGAAATTAGTCAAAAATGCTCCCACAGTTTTAACATTAGCTTGCCATTAATTGTCTTCGCTTAACATTATGTGTCCTCATTTAGATAAATAATGTTAAGCATGTCGATAATGTTTTATAATTAAGATGAAAATGTTTAATTTGTAATAATTAAAATTCTAGTTTTGGTTTAAGAAATAAAATGGAATTTTAGTCTTTTCTGGGACCCCCTATAAAATGGATTTTGAAGTGTAAGTTTTACTCTTTGTATGAGGTTTTCTTGTAAATACTAGTAGAATATGATTTATTCATTTAATGCCAAGTTAGCAGTATTAGTAGTATTTAAAAAAAAAAAAAAAATCTTACGTAGTTTGATTATTTTAAATTTCTTAAATGTAAACAAATTTTATACATCTGTTTTCTTTTAAAAAAAATTATAGTTATCGTATTATTTACTTATTTTTAAAAAAAGTTTGAGTAATGGTGAAAAAACGATTGCGTCATAAGGGCGGCAAAATAATGCTCGCCTTAAGCAGAAAATTGTCTAGCGGTGGTCTTGTCTCTGGTGTTACAAAGGTATCAATCAAAGTTTGCATTAACAAAAAGCGGTCAGACATTTTAATTCTCAATAAAGCAAAAGAACGAAGATTATCACACGCGAAAAGGACTGTAGGAGGTTTCTGTTTATGTTTACACCGGAAGTTTGTACCGCAGTTCCCTAATCAGCCAGTCATAATTCAGAAGGAAAAATTACGCAGCTTCCGGTTTTTTGCAGGGGAGGGGTTTTATGCTTGCGTTTGTAAATGGGTGCAAACTGAAAGCAGGAACGATAGTGGCATATTAACACGTCCTGTAAGTCCGGTTTGATACCAAGTGATATTGTAAACGCTGCTTGTCTATGGGGCCTTCACATCTTGCAGTGTATAGGTTCTTTGGTATGATCAAGAGGTATAAAAAGCTTATAACAAAAACTGCTGGGAGTAGATTTTTGTGTTACTAAGGTGAAAGATGTCTGATAAAACTATCATTTAATTATCTCGTATTTTTAAATCACAATCGACATATTTTTTAAATGTTCTTTTAGCAAAGATTTATTTAAATATCACTTTTTATTATTGAGCTTGTTGGAAATTTTGTAAAAAAGTATTTCAAAATGAGTAAGAAATTTAAAACTTAGAAATTTAAAGGAAATAAGAAATTTTAAAGCTTCCTGTGTTAAAAATCATGTGTTCCCCTTGCACAAAACTATAAAGAAAGTTTTAACAATCCCATTACTTTAAATTTTGCTTTGTGAGAAATTAAATATACATTTTTTTTTATTAATTTTAAGTCAGAAATATGTGTACATTTTTTTCTAAAATTGATGCACTGCACAAAAGTTAACACGCACATAAATTAGCCCCCAAAACTTATTATATAATAATAATAATTACCTAGATGAACTGTATAAAATAAATATTATTAATATATAGTGTCTAATTTAAAATTCTGTGATCTACTTTTGAAACTAAACTTGTATTCTTTCAATAATAAAAAATAAAATTCTTATAAAAGTCGGAAATTCGAAAACATTTTAAAAAGATAATCAAGCATCCCTTTAAAAATTACATATTGATTTTTTTTTCTTGTAAAAACATTTTTAAAATTAGTATAAAATGCATAGTATAAAGATAGCATAAAAACATCTTTAGTTTTTTATAAAACACAAATTTTCACATGCTATTTTTATATATAAAATTAACTATAGATTCCTACAGAAAATTTTAATATAGGCTTTTTCTTTCTGTGCAACTGCAAATTTACCGCCTGACGCCTCCATCAAATGCATAT
This sequence comes from Maratus michaelseni, assembly GCA_963931845.1. Classification (NCBI taxonomy): domain Eukaryota; kingdom Metazoa; phylum Arthropoda; class Arachnida; order Araneae; family Salticidae; genus Maratus; species Maratus michaelseni. The sequence continues at coordinate 71,851,818 of OZ007598.1, forward strand.
TGACGAAAACTACACAAATGGGCCGTCCTTTAGACCTTTCTCTTCACTTTGGTCAAGATTACAAATTTTGTCAGATATGATGAATGTCGACAGATATCTTGAAATATCCGAAAAATGATGTTGTTTTTTACGAATGTCGATAAATATCCCTGAATGTTGTAATAGTAATATCATTGTTACAACATTGGTCAATGTAACCAAATGTTCAAAATAAGGTATTAAAAAGTCAAGTTTTTCAAAACTGGCAAAATTATTAAATTTTATTGTTTAGAATACTATTTCTGTATCAGACCACACATGTAGTATGTCACGGTGGGAGATAAAACACGATTTTTTGTGCACAATCAAGTACTGTCTCCCCATTACAAGAAAGACTCTGAGAAAATTGTTTCTCCCTGTGGTCACTATAGAAACGGACTCGTCCACCTAATTTTCGGGTGGTCAGGGGTATTGTTGGCTTCTTTTGTAGCATTAGGCGCGAAAAAGGGGAGAAAAGAGTAGTCTGCTTTGAGCTTTTGCCATTGCCCGACGGTTTTCTTCTCTTCTGATTATTGCGCGTTTGCTTTTATATATTTTTTTTTATCGCTGATTAAACCTTTAATCATTGACTGTTTTCTTTGGTTAAATACCACTGGCATATAACCCTATACTAAAATGACATCAACATTTAAGAAAGGAAAAACATTGCATTCTCAAGCACGTCAAATAATAAATAACGTATTGCACTAACACACATAATCCACTCGGTAACTTTTACATATTTAGCATATTTATTCTCTAAAATAAATAATCATTTTTTTTTTAATTTTTCGCATTGTTAAGATATCATTACACTTTTATTCAGAGCTTCCCGTACGCAGTTTCAAGAGTGTACTGCACCCTGCTTGCCATTTTGGTTTGAAAAATCCCACTCTTCTTGCCCCTCCTCCAAAAATATGCCTTTCTTGCCCCTCAAGAAACGGCACCCTTACTGCCTTTTGGAACCTAGGAGAAACCGTGCTTTATTTGATAGAAAATTAATTCCTACAATAAAAACTAATAAAGAATAAAACGTGTTTTTTTCTCGTATCGTCTCCATATCAACGGCATAAGACGAAAACGTAATTAAACGGCAGAAATACCCAAATTACGATTTTGAGTACGTTAATTTGATTGTTCTTAGTTTTGTAGTTTTCCGCATAAGCACAATAAACATTCCCGGAGTTTTTTCTTCTCAAAATAAGGTAGGATTTTGAATGAAATATTGTTTTTCAATTTTCTATAAATGTATTAAATATTGAGTTATAAATAATTGTTCTCTCATGACGACTTTTTGGATTCTCGCATACAGAAATTCGGTTCAAAACGTCAATTTTGATAGCATTTTCTGAAAGATCGTATGCCTTTGTCAGAAAATGGAAAACGCTATTTGATTCCATAGCTTCTTAATAAGGAAACTTGAAAGTGTGATGCATTTGCGAATAAAAATTAATTCAGTCAGGGATCAGAAAGTGCTACTAGAACTTGAGAACAGTCTTAAATACATAGTATTATCATATAGTCATAAAGCTTAATGTATATCACATCTTAAATTATAATCGATTGCTGTCTCACGACCACCTTTCTCAAGCTGTCAGGTCCCGAAAATTGGCTCAAAATTCAAACTTTGATAGCATTTTCTGAAAGATCATTTGTTTTTATCGGAATTAAAAAGGGGCTATTCGTTTTTTTTCGCTCTTAAAAAAGAACATATGCTGATTACGAGCATTTATACTAATTAAAGAAAGATGTTTTTGTGTCTGTCTGTCTGCGAATCAGTGGCGTATCCAGGGTGGGGGGGTCGAGATGCTCTGGATACCACTAACTTTATAAAGAGTTTTCTTTGTCTTATCTAACTTTCTGCGTTGTTCAAACCACAGAAAACTTTACGATATTACTGGTATCTAGAGCAATTGGACCCCCTCCCTGGCTACGCCACTGCTGCGAATCCTAGGAAAATCTACTGTGCGTTCGTTATTTTATTTTAGAATAGAGAGAAACACAAACACATTACGAATAATGTATAAGTAAAAGTGTCTCTATAGATAGGATGTGTGATTGTAGTTAATTAATAATATTTTTGTGCACGTGTGTGTTAATAACTTAACATGAACATTTGAGAGTTTCATTTTTTTTAAGCCAAATCTCGAAAAAGGACCGAAATTATAGTTTCAGTTCAGTTTCAGTCGGGCAGTTATAATAATGATTCACATTGTTTAATCGTTTAAGGTGGTTCTCAAATGACCGGCTCAACAACACGAAACTTTCTGACACATTTTTTGCCTCATTTTTAAATGCAAAGGCATAAAAGTAGCAGGCCTGACTATTGAAGCAATTTCGAATCGAAATGAGTTTTTAATTTTATTTTCCAATTTTACATGTACTACTTTTATTTTTAGCCTGCAATATTACTTTCCCCCCTCCACACACACACACACACAAAAAAGACAAAGAAACTGACAGCGAAGAGGTCAATAAAAAATTTGGAATTGCCCCAGGTGGAGTGAAGCATACGCCCCACGTTGAGAACCACTGATCTATCCCCCTACACAAAGGAGCTATCCATATTTCTTTTAACTTCAAGCAATACAGCTGGCGATTTCGATACCTTTTACATGTAATGGAAGTTTTCTAAGGTAAGGTATTATTTGAATTTTAGTGTTCGTATTTGCTCAATTTATTTATATCGTAAAATACGTGACAGTAATTCAAAGTCTCACACCAGAAAATATTTCTACACCTATTATATATGTAATAAATACATGTTTAGTACTTTAATCGTGAAATAAAAACATATCGTTATTATAAAACAAGCTGTCCCAATAAGGCGACGGCTTGTGAAATCTAATACGAGCAAATTGCATTTCACGTATTGAAAGCGACGTTGGCAACAGTTTGCAGATTATCGTAAATGCTTACTGCCTTCTGAAATCTAATACATAGTTAGTAGAATAGACAATTACAATTAACTATTTCATTCCTGAAATGTGTTCAGAAAAAGAAATAGATGTTGCCAACAATTTGCAGATTCTCGTAAATTTTTACAATAGTCCTTAGAAATTATCACTGAGAGGCCCGATCGTAAATTGAGCTATTTTATTTTTCCTATTCTGCACAGAGTAATATTCCTAATAGTATAATTACCCCTAAGTAATATTCCTAACTATAGTGCTATTATCGTCCGTGTTCTGTATATCTTGAAAATTCTAAAAAACTGTTCTCCAAAAAATTTTACATATGTGCTTTATTATTGACGGTTCTGGAGATTTCCCTCCACCTAATCACCCCCTTTTCTGCGCCACTGATAGGACACATAATTAGTGGATGGCGATTGTTTGTTTCATCGTATTAACACTAGAACACCCAGCATGAGTCGATTCGGCTCCGATTAAATGTCGATTCGAACTAGAAATTCCTTCATAAAATAAGTTAACTATGCAACACACAGAAATAAGTTAATTAGTTTTAAATAATAAATTCTTGTGTAATTTTTTTTTTAATGATTGAGTAAAATTTTCGTGAGTTCTATTGTTAACACATCGGCGATCAAAATTCTGTGTGAAATTTTGGTTTTTTAAATCGGAGAAGCTCTTCGCTTTTCTGAAAGTCTTTTGTAAATTGGTTTCCTTGATTGGCTTCTAAAGTTTAATGCATCAGTATATATCTTTCAATGTACGGATTTAATATAAAATGTCTTACAATCCAAAAATATATAGAAAACATGATATAAATGCATTTTCTGTAAAGTAGAAAACAGATATTTAACTAAATAAAAGCGAGAATTATCATTCTCGGTCGCCAATAAAAGTATATGAGACATTGCAGCGTCGTCAACTGTACGATCATTATCGTGCATGTTTTTTTTTTTTTTTTTTTTGCTTATACGATAGAAAGGTTAATAGTAAGTAAGTGTCATCTCATTTAAGAGTGAAATTTCTGTCAGAAATATTTAAAAAAAAAAATACTATGCGCAAATAGTGTTGCATGTGCCCCGGTTCCCAAAAGTATTTAGTCGGGCCGTTTAAAAAACGTTATTGTTGATTATGGAGAAACATATTTTGGTACTTCCTGTTTATATCGGCCTTGATGTGATAGGGAAAACAACGATAGCTAACTTTCCGAATAAACCAAACTTTCCACAAGTACTTTTCAGCCTTTCTATACGTTTTAAAACCTCACAAGACTGTCGTATCTCTATGAAATAATTATAAATGCAGCAAATGCACTATGGATTTTCTCGATATTTACAGCATTTAATACATACACAGAGCAACAATTTATTTAATAGATACATAGATAAACAATATAATAATGCGCAATTGCAGCCAGCGATGTATTCGTAATTTTTCCAGTACCGGAATGCTTGATTTTATATTACAGCAAAACGTAAAAATAGGCTCCTTTTTGCTGGCTATATAACAACTGTTGTGAAAAATGCACATTCATTTCGTTGTTTAAGCAAAATGAATGTTTTCCATGTCAAATGCTTAACTTTTTTTCGTGAATTAGATTTTTTCAACTCATTTTACTGTCGATTTTCCAATGAATTTACAAAAACAAGGACTATTTTCATACGTTATAGTTTAGTTACCTCTTTCATTAATACAATAACAATGAATACTTAAAATCTGGCCTACATTTTTATTTTAACATTAAGTTTTAAAAAAAATTATATCAAAGGGCAATTTTTTATTTTTCTAAATAAGCAGTATCGGTACAATGTTCGGTTCTAAGACAAGACATTATTGGAATTTTAGTGTCCGTATTACTCAATTTATAGCCATTGAGACAGTTTACCATGTGAACACCTTTTGTCTTTTGGCAACTGCTTATATTGCAACTCGAGGTGGGTTTTTTTTTTTCGACATACAATTGCATATTATAACTATTTACACAAGTTATTTCAGAAAGTAAAATACTTTTGTCGAAAAAAAAAGTTTAATAACGTCGCTATTAAAAATAGTAAATGTCATTGTAAATTTAGAAATGGAAATATTGTTAATAAAGGCAAATTTTCCGAACTGGAAGAAAAGTAACTACCTGCTGAGTAGAAAATTTATTTTGTTATTGTAGCAGATTTATTGTCGTGATTGTTTTTACTAATTGAGAAGAAATTGCAATTTTTAAAGATTGAGCTATGTCAAAGCCCTATAAAAAGGAATTACCAATATTTCTTTTAACATCACGCCAGACAGCTAAAGATTTTTATGCTTTTCAATTGTAATGTCTGTTAAGTTTTTAAAAGAAGACATTATTTGAATTTTAATGTCCGTATTACTCAATTAATTCATACTGTAAATTACGCAAAAATAATTTTAAATCTCACACCAGAAAATATTTGGAGAATAATTATTTAATTAATATGCACTTTCAATTATTATTCAAACGTATAAAATATAAAGTAACTATAAACATGCCATCGTCAAGTCGTGGCATGAAAAAATTAAAATTCAGCACAGAACAAACGTAGTGATGGATCAAAACGAGTTATTTGGATAATCGAAAAATTTACGTTCGAGTTATTTTGATAATCGAATCATCTGAAAATTGTTGCAAAATATAAATGACAATTATCATTCTGTTTAATTCTCATTCGCCATTTGAGATCTAGGAGGAATTACGTAAAGCTACGGGGATTCAAATATATTTAGGGAACACTTCCTTAAATCTAAGGAATTATTCTCCTAAAATTATGGAAATAAGAGCCACTTTTAATTATTTCTAGAGTAGTAGAATAACTTTGAGCCAAATTAGAAAAACAAATGACTCAAAACAACACAGGTCCCAATTCTCTTTTAGCTCATGCATACATATAAGTTTAGGTTGATAGTATTTTGTTGGATGTAGCCATTCTAAAGTGATAAGCACGGCCTAGATGCCGCTGAAATAATTTTGCATTTTCCTTTTTTTTTTTTTTTTACTCAGATGTTTTTTTTTTTAGCTAAAAATAAATTTCCTCTTATTAACCGTTTATTGTAGATATTAATATTAAGCAAGAAAAAAATATTTCTGGAATATTTAAAAAAAAAAAAAAATCCCAAAAACACTTCCATGAAATCACACTATGTTGGACCAGCTATAAAATACATGTAATTGCAAATTTTTATTAATTTTCTTTGGATGATATTTAAAAAAAATTAAACCATATTCATATTCAGATACTATTTTCAGTCAAATATTTAACCGTTTGAGTGCTATGAAGCGCGATAGCGCCGCAATGTATCTGCGAATCAAACAAATTTTGTTTCAACCCAGAAATTTTATTCAATAATTGAAATCATTTAATTTTTATTCAACAGTTGAGGCATTTACAGCGATCTAGTGAGTTACATTTTATAAGATAAAATTTCTGGTTTGAAACAATTGTTTGTTCCGCGGATTATAGGCCGAATTTTCAGCATTAAAACGGTTAACATAGCTGCCAACTTTTACGCTTCTTTGTTACCACTAAAAATTAATAGAAATTTTTGTCTTATTGAATCGCATGATTTCGGCAATTTAATAAGCTTAAACTTTCTATAAAATTTTAGTGGTAGGAAAAAAGCGTAAAAGTTGGCAGCTATGGGTTAAGGTACTTATCTCATAATTGTATTATCGGTATCCACATAAATATTTAAAAATGTATTTGTTCGAATGCACAAAGAAAAAAATAAAAGCGAAATTTTGGGCGGAGCCACTCAGTTACACAAATTTTTTGAATTTACGAAAATTTTTCGAAGTAATTTTTTCCTGGCATTATACAATTTCAATCATCAATATTTATACTAGGTCATTGAGCTGTGTAGAATTTATACACGTCGTAGTAGAAATGCCTTAAATTTAAATAGACACATTAAATTGTCTATGAGCATTATTTTCCTTACATACGTTTTCAATTACATTATAAATTTTACACATTGCTCAAATTGAGAGAAATTGATACAGAATATAATATGAATGTTGACATAAATTTTAATTAACTGGAGAAAAATTTACAACACCAAATAATAATAATCAAAAAATCACTTATGTTCTTTTTTTTTTTTTTTCAGAAACATGTGCAGTGTAAAACTTGTAAACTGTAAAAATGCTGTAAATCTATTTAATAAATGTCCCGTTCTTCTAAAAAAAATTGTAATATAGAAATTTTGCTAACTAGAAAATCAACAAAGTACATTTCTTGAAAAAAAAAAAAGAAAAAGAAAATGAAAAGAAATACGCATCCTTCTTTACTCGGCTTTAACAACTACATTTTAAAGTCGTAATATTTGCTGGTTCTAATTTTTTACAGATGCCAATTAATTATTATTTTTTTTAATTTAAAAAAGATAGCTTAGCTTTGAAATTTTATTATCAAATGTTTACAATGAAGCATTAAAGTAGCATTAAAGAAATTCGAAGCATTATGAAAATCAATGGATTTTTATTTATCTCAATGAAGCAGTAAAGAAATTCGAAAGTTTCCACTGAACACAATTTTAAAAAAATAATCTCGTTCACCTTATTATTTATAGATCTCAAATGCTTCAAACATATTTCTGAGAATAGCTTCGACAAATTTGATATTTCTTTCCCTGCAATTAAATTAAATGGATATCAGAATATTCGTAAATAGAAACCCTGATTGTGTCATAGGTGAGATGATATTTCTGAGAACACGTTCTAAGAATTTCAACCAAATAGCTTCGACAAATTTGGTATTTCTTTCCCTGCAATTAAATTAAATGGATATCAGAATATTCGCAAATAGAAACACTGATTGTGTCATAGATGAATGTTAACAAAAAGAAAAGAAAGAAAATAAATAAGCTTCCCTGGTTGGTAGAAAACAATTAGAACTAAAAAAAAATTAGTTAATTAGAAACTTCTCATCGATATTTAAAGGGTTTTTCCAATGTTCTTTTTCTTCTACTGCTTGATCCAGAAAAATAGAATTTTGTAAAATAGAAGTTCGCTAAACCGAACTTCAATTTTACAGTTTTACTTGTCACAAAAGAACTCCATGCATATTATTATCTTTCTCATATTGATAAAATATTGTAAATTAATTGTTTATTATGTAAAATAATTTTTTGTGCCTTGTTATCATTATATTGTAAAAGAAAATAAAGTAAGAAAAAATGTGTTTGAGAATTTATTTAATTAAATATAAATATTTCATAAAAAGTACACCGGAACAACACATAACCTACAAATAAATAAATACATAAAAGCGTAGTAAAACTGGCTTATACGCAAATTTAATTCATGCGCAAAAGACTCATTAAAAAAATATCTAGAGAACTAAAAGTTTTAAAGAAAAATTCTATATAATACCAGTAAACCTATGTGCAAGATTTTCTCATTGCCATCTTTGATATGCGTTTATTCATTAATTTTTAATTAACTGCAATTTTAATTCAAACAACATATTTTCATGTAATGTGTGTATGCTATTTCAAAAGCTTGATTAAAAACCTTTAGAAAAATACACCATTCAAAGTACGCTTTGCATGTGCATAAAAAAAGGGACGGTGACATGAAAAATAGTATAAATGATGATTCAAATATATAGCTGGTGAAATTAACTGTAGATTAAAGAAAAGAGTTGATTCTAACAAGTGTAATATTTAATAATCCATTAGAAAAAAATGACTAACTTAATTAACGTCTTATTTTTTTAACAGCAATAACTGTGCCTTAAGCTATCGTAAAAAAAACTTGAGACTACTTTCTGCTTTTGTAGAAGTGGGGAGGAAAGGAAATATACCATTGACATAGCTGCCAACTTTTACGCTTTTTTGATACCACTAAAATTTAATAGAAAATTTTGTCTTATTGAATCGCATGATTTCGACGATTTAATAAGTTTAAATTTATTATAAAATTTTAGTGGTAGGAAAAAAGAGTAAAAGTTGGCAGTTATGCATTGAAGCAATCACAGTCTTAAAACAAGTATAGTGTAGCAATCTTAAATTTTTCTTCTATATCATTGTGAAATGTTAATTTTAATAACGCAGTTACACGTTAATAGTTATTAATATAGAAATAGTGCCTTTTTTTTCAGTTTAATATGCTAAATGTTTAATTATAATTTCAAATATAAAAAATTGTGCATTTCTACACAATAGAAACTGAGAGATAATCGTAAAATGCATAGCAAAGTAAAGCACACAGTTGAGTAATCAAATCCAAAAAACATTAAACAAATTATATTCATGATATCCTTAAAGAAAATAAATTGATCAAAAAATTGAAGTCGAAATTATTTAGGAATCCAAAACTTATCTTATGTAAAAGAAAATTATGATTAAACTAAACTTAAAAACATTTAAATTACCATCAGTGTCTATACAAGCATGTTTCACAATATCTGGTGCGAAATAGGCTGGTTGACTGATTCATGGATGTTTTGTGTATGATTAAAATGAATCACTTAGAACAGTTGTGAAGTGTGCAAACAAAACGTTGAGCTCTCTACTGTATTGGGTTTAAAGCATATTTCTTCCAATCATTGTTTACAATGAAATTATTGTCATTTATAATCGGATCATTCTTTCTGATACACCTGTATTTATTTTACAGTACCAATGCACCTTCTACTGCCCAAATGATGCAGTATTCAAGAATTAGAATAGAAAATTCAGAAACATATACTGGCAATAATTTAAAATCTTTATTTGGAAGAATGTACAAATAATTTAATCTGAAGCATTTTCAGGATCTTTCTCTTTAGGAGGAAAATAACGATTTTTCAAGTCCTTAAACATAGTTGGTATTTCCAAAATGGAAGGATGAAGAACACGATCATCTGGTGGAACAAATAGATCATTCTCCTGTAGTTTAAACCACGCAACGTGAATCAGAGCTAATACGGGTACACCTATGATGATTGGAGCATAATTATGATAGATTCGTTTGAAGAAAGGTATCTGGGGACCTATAAAAATAAAACAATAAATTTATCTTTCATATATGCATATTTAATTTTCAGTATTCATACTCATAGATGTAACGTTAATCAGATAATGCAAACAGTTTTTTCATACAAAGAAATCATGCAGACATAGACTGCCACAATAAGGGGGAGCAAGGTCCTGGATTTTCACATGTATTTCCTCTAGGATTTGAAAAAAAGTAATAAAATGTATTCTTTTCAAATGATTTAAGCATTCAGCAGAGGTACTAAAAATTTTCTCACAAGTAAGCTCGTGTAGTATTTTTTGTGACACAAGTGTTTTGTTTTGTTATGCTATTACACAAAAATGCAAAATATTTCATAACATTACTGTTAAAACAGACAAGTTAGAAAAACAATTATACATACCAATAGAGAAAATTAAATTTTAATAAAATTTACACACAGAAAATAATATCCAGAAATATATGTTTAAAGAATGTATACCAATTATTAATCACAAAACAATAAGATTATTTTATAAAAATACATACAAAGCATGATTCAATGAAAGAAGACAAAGATAAAAACAATTATATTAAAAAACATTTTTTATTTAGAAAAAATAATCTAGTTTTATCGTCTATATTTTTCGAAAAAAAAAAAAATTGTGTGAGAAAGTATTAATGCACAACTTTTTCAGTTTTGGCCTCGTGGTATATTCAATTATTCTATTTTACTCAATTTTCTTTTATCCGTAACAAATATAAAGTTTTATTTTTTTTCCCTTTTAATCTAAACTGATTTTTCTGGATCGCCGTGAACTATATTGTAATGAATCCCGTTTACTGTGTGAATATGCCAGTGTGTGGGAATTATCGCCTTGGATCTAAAGAGTTTTCATGGGAAACCTTTGCAAAGAACATTATTAGTATACTTTCTAACGCCGGCACTTCTTTGAAATGTTGCCAATCCTGAAGTTATTTTGTGCTCAAAAGAAAGCTTTCGAACATGATTTCTAGTACTGCCACCAAACGAAGACATGTCTTGCAGCACGGGTGGTCCGCTGTGGTGAAAAAGATCCCATAGTAAAATCGAAAATGAAACTCTTTATTTCCCCCTTTTAAAAACCAATGATGCACTCGTTTGAAGGTGACATCATATTTCTACTGTGCGAGTGGTCTATCTAAACTTCTCCTAGAATGTGTCCCCTCCCGATTTTGGAAGCGATGAAAAGAGAGTTTTTTAATTAGGAAGTCAGTTTTTGAGAGAGGCCGAGGTGGTGTAAAACCTCTTCCTTGAGGAGCAAAAAGGATAAGTCCCTTTGTTACACCAGGTATTTGAGTAAGAACGAAAAGTTCCAGCTGCTTGACATTAGCGCAAACAAGAAAGGAGAAAGCCGAAGAGTATATAATGCAAAAAGTCTATATGAACAACGGGTGATCCAGTTAAGAGGCTACTTCACTCAGGCGAAAACACCCACTCGCTAATGTTAATCCTATGGGGTAAATAATTTACGATATCTCGTTCGCATTTCAAAATTTTGAAATGATTTTTTTTTGCATTGGACAGCTCAGGTCAATCTCTATATACGCTCCTTTGTACTTTTTCGATTTCGATTGCAAGTTTTTTTTTTTTAAATTAAGATACTTCCACTTTCGGAACCGGTTTCGAAAGTGAAAGTATCGTCAATTTAAAAAAAAAAACTGCAGCAAAAATTGAAAAAGTACAAAGGAGCGTGCATAGAGATTGATCTCAGCTATCCAATGCAAAAATCATTTAAAAATATTGATATGCAAACGAGATATCGTAAATTATTTCCCCCATAAGATTAACATTAGCGAGCGGCATTTTCGCCTGAGTGAAGTAGCCCTTTAAGAATTTATTTTGTATGTAAAAAAAACTGCCCCTTGCAGTGAACTAACCATTAGAGGCATTTCACTTTAACAGAGAGCAGTGCAGAAGTTCTCTAGAAACTATTATGTCAGTCTCAGATACTGAAGTCTGTCAAACCTTAATTGAATTGGCAATAAAGCGTTAACGAACCTTTTGTTATATTTTTTTTAATTCTATGTAAAAATCTTCTTATAATCCAGGAAGAGAATTTTTAAATCAATAAAAACTACCTTTTGTTTTGTTTGATAAGAAATATTTCAAGGACTAATCCGTTGCTACCATCCCATCTACACACGGATAGCCCTTGAAAAGTTTCTACAATATATTGAACACCTTCTCAATTTATTAGTTTTGACAAAAATTCTATTAAATATTTTTCGTTTGACTATGCAAAACTTGAAAAAATTATAACCAAGCAAAAACAAATCAATTACATTATTGGAGAAATAAATCTTTAAAACATGAAATGATCAATGTATCTACTTGTGACAGCACCAACGCGACACAAATTTATCAAAGATGCACAAAACTGCATTAGAAATTGGTGAATCTGGTTTTAATCTGAAGGACAAACTTCAATTGAGGAATAACAATGTCCTTCAGACAATTCCAGTGCTGTATTTAAAAACAGTTTAAGAAACATCACTTTTGGTAGTAAAATTTGTGCACGCCTGCTAGAGAATTAAAATAATGAAACACCAATAGAAAAAAGAATGAAGAATTTTTCACCAGAGAGGCTCAGCCTCCTTACCTGAAACCCCCATGCAAGATAATTTTCAGTTCCGTTGCTCTGTTTTCTTTTTGCATTCATGCACGAACTCCCAACCCTATGGATCTTTTATTACCACTATTTTAAAATAGTAATTTTTGTCTTATATAATCTCCAAATTTTTTAGTTTAACAGAGAAAATGTCTATTCTAAAATAGCATAAGACAAAAATCCAGAGGGTTGCAGCTCTGGATGTGTTTTAAAAAAAAAAAGTTAAACGGAGAGTTCAGGAGGACTCCGTCCTCTGATGAAAAGAATGATAAATTGTTTCAATTCTGTAAAATCTTTGTTTAGTTTCAGCAGACTACAGGTACACCTATTTAAAAATCTGCACTTCATTTGATTTTGTTCAGTGGGTGTCCATGAATGCAGAAAATAATGACAGACAGACAGCATCCACCCTAGGGGCCAGCTTATAAGACGAACCCCTAAGCCTACGGAGGGAAAAATATTACTATCCGGCGCCACCCCAACTCAGCCTCCTCAGCAAGGCAGAAGACCCTGCTTATTTTTAAGTCAAAATATTTTAAAGTTACAATAGTATTACATTTGCAGTCCAATTTTGATGAGCGTGCAAAAGTTATTTACATTTTTCAGTTATAACAATTACATGTTAGCTACAATAATTATATTTACAAAGTATACAGAAGTGTTCAAAAGTTTTGCATCACCTACCAATAGAGCGTATTATTATATTTCATAGCATGAAGTCTGCCAATATATTTGTATTTTAATTTAATTTTAAAAAATTACATGATTCTGATGGTGAATTTTGTGTAACTTTCAAATATAAAAAAAATATGACACAAAAACTTACAGTATGTCCAATGAACTTAAGCTTATGATAAAAAAATAATTGAGAGGAATAACTGTACAGTATATGATGTGCCTATTTGAAATCATAAACTAGAAGTATGCACGCACAGAAAATTTTCTCAATTGGGGAAATTATCCTTATAAGAATTTGATAAAGAATACATAACACGTTAATTAAGTCTGATGGCTGTTTAAATCTTTTAGTGCAGGACAACTTTTTGTAAAGCTACTGTATAGTTCAAGAAACAGTATTTTCACTCTTATATGATAAATAGATTTTTTTTCTGTCTCTTTTTTTTCATTTTTTTTTTTTTTTAGAAACTTGACAATTTTGAAGAAGTGTCACACAGTGCTTCTCAAAAGAACATGTAAAGACTCAACTGCTATATGCCAAATCATTCCAGGAATTCTTTATGAAAGGTTTTTTTTTTTTTATGTTCGAATTTAATTTAAAAATCATAATTACTCTTTCAATGCTCTGACTGACAGATCCATCCCAGATAGCAAGAATTCAAGGAAAATGTTTTGAATAACTATGAAAAATAAATTTTATTCGTTAAAGTACACCGAATATTTATTTATATTAGTTGTCAAAGGCTTTTTGATAAAAATATTCATGATATCAACGTTGAACTGTGTAGAGCAGTTTATTCTTTGAACATAAGACACAGCTGTCACTAATAAACAGTTTAAATTGCAAATAGATTTTAATTTTCTACATAACTGATTGTAATTATTTAATTTAAATTACTTTCATATGAAGTATTATAACCTTAAAAACAAAAGTTTTTTGCTAACTCTGAGTGGAATATGGAATAATATTAATGATCACTTAGAAAGACGCAAAAAAAAAAAAAAAAAAAAAAAAAAAACAGAAAGGAAAAGATTATTAAGAAATCCTGATTTTTGAAGCTCTAGTAAAAAAAAAAAAAAAAAAAAAAAAAAAGTTGAATTTTTAAAATATTTTTATGTTTATTTTATTAAACCAAACAATTTTTTAAAGATTTCATTAACAAAAGTATAATATCACTATTAATAAATAAAAAAATATATAAAAGATTGCTGGCCCGACACGGCTTAGAAAGAATGAAATTCAGGCTTATGAACTTCGTTTTAACACATACACTTTCTTTCGGTTGCACCTAGGGATGCACCGAATAGTGATTTTGGTTGAATACCAAATATTCGGCATACCAGTAAGCCGAATAGCAACTGTTAAGCCAAATACCAAATATTCGGCCTGCCGAATACCGAATATTTTTATATTTCAGAGTTTAAAGATATAAAAAAAAGTTAAATTTTAAAACACTTACTCATGATATTTAACACAGATACTTCCATTTTGATAAAGAAAACTTTTTAGAAGTAAACATTACACTAAAAAAAAATATATATATATATATGCTTTCAGTTATTATTTTAGAAGAGGATAAATTAAGAAACTTTTTTAATTAATAACATTTTTAATTTCATGGCTTCTTCTGTGAATTAAAACAAATAAATAAAATTTTCTTATACTTTAAAAACAAATATTTTAAAATCAATGTAAATTTTTGAAGGAATTTGAAGAAAAATTTTACAGTCATACTGTTTATTTGCCAGGAAGGAACTAAAGTAAAAAATAAATAAATAATACAATCTACTCAAATGGCAACAACTCGGAAAGAATAACATTTCTGCTCCTTTTTCATTTAGTAAGGAAGTCTTTATATGCACCAAAGAGCAGTGTATGGAGTGGGCGATCATTTTGAGAGGTTGTAGATATACATATACAGATTGTTCCTAAAATCTTATAACAAACTTTCAGGGGAGATAATGTGGTCAAGACAATTAATGAAGAACAACTTGACAAGAAATATTGTTTCTTTGAACAAGAAACAACATTTCAATCCACTTATATCATCTAAAATACAATACATTCAATAAAAAATACAGGATGTGTTGCTACAAGCCTAAATTGTATTCTTGTTCAAAACTTTAATACTGATGAAGATACTTTAGCAAGATTTGTATCATATTAATTTTTCTTGAATAAAATGTGATGCTGATGATATCAGTGGAAGTGACAGAATTTTGGCCAGTGGCACAGTATAAATACTGTCAGCTGCATTCTGAATAAAGGAATGTATAGCTCAGTGTTGGTTAGATATGAATAGTGTCAACTCCCAGTACTTCTCGTCATGTTATCACATCTGATAGAAATCAAAGTAATTCTGTTGAAACTTGAAAATGTAGTTACAATATCTTCATTATTGTTAAAGTAACAAACAACTGGTTTTCTGGACAAAAATTGTTTGTCTTTATAACTATTATCATTCCTGAAAGTTTTTTCCATTTTGTTTAGAAACATTTACGAAAAAGCAAGAAACAGATTATTTAACAGACAATGTTCAGGAACTTGCATTTGTACATCATTAATTCCTATGAAGTCTGAACGTCATATTAATGGTTAATTTTGTTAATTGACACTTTTCATAATGTAAAAACATTCTCTTTTATTTAAATAATATTTTAATAATTCTGAATATCTTTATTAATTGACAGTTAAAAGTAGGAGCTGTATAAGGTTTAAAAAAATATGTTTTAATAGGGTTTTTTAAGTATTCGATTTGGCCGAATATATCGATATTCGGCCAAAACGAATATTCGGCTGGCCGAATAGCTTGATATTCGGCAGACTGAATAGTTTGATATTTGGCCTAACCGAATATTGAATAGATATACTGAATATTCGGTGCATCCCTAGTTGCCCCCTGATCAAGCGAGGATCCAAGGGGGAGGTCATGCGGGTCATGACCCCCCTCTAAAGGGAAAACATTTGTATAGAACAATACGTTTTTCTAAATATAAGTATGTATTAAAAGTATTTTCATTTTTTTTTTCTTTTTTAACTTCTTAAAGATTTTAATCTTTCTGATACACTCATGGGGTTATTTTTAAATAAAAATGCACGAAAATTGCAGGCAGGCATTATTGTTTTAAGCACTAAAGAATCAAAATCATTTTTAATTTTCTTATAAATGTGGTACATTTAGAATTGAATTTGATTGCTTCCTCAAGACAGACAATATTTCCATGATTGTCCAGCCTAGAATTTTTTTTTTAAATGCGAACTTTGAGAAAATTTTCTGCAAGATTCTTTGCATTTATAAGAAAATGGGAAACTGATTTCTTGGTATCTGGGTAAAACATGCATATTTTGTATATTTACTAATATACCTGAAAATTCCATGCACTTATGAAAGATAATTAATTCGGGTGTACGTCAGAAAATAATCAATTTGGATCTAAGATATACAACTGCTAATGAAGACATGCGACCTCCCCCCCCCCACCAAAAAAAAAAGTCCTGACCCCCCTCTAAATGGAGGACTGGATCCGCCTTTGCCCCTGATTCTAGAGATGGAAAATAAATTTCTGATTTGAAGCATTCAAATCATCCACTTTCAGATGGTAGCATAGCAAATATTTTGGCTATAACTTTTCAATTATTCAAGATATTTAAAAATCGTTTAAATATATGAAAACTACATAAGTATGTACTGTGAGATAGTTTATATATGTGAAAAACATACTAATATACCCCCTCCCCACCTCCAATAAATTAAAATTTATACTCTATAGGTAGAAGGTAGGTGACAGAAGATTTTTGAACAGTTTTTGACAGGAACATGTGCAATAATGACACATTATACAGAGCTCGTATACCGTAATTTCGTGCGTATGCGCCGCATCCTAGTTAACTCTTTTTCAAACCGGAAATTTTATTGAAAATAAGAAGTCAAATTAGTGCTAAGCAGAAGCAAGTCACATTTTATTTAAAAAAAATTCTGGTAGGAAATCGAATTGTCTGAGGTGCGGCGTATGCGCGCGAAATTACGGTAAATGCTACTTTTGAATACCATAATAGTAATCTTTGCCTTTTTTGTAATGACAAAAAGTCAGCGATTAAATAAGGCAAAGATTACTTTTTGGAAATAGCAGTGCTCAAAAGTAGAAACTGCTACTAATTATAGCTATCTGGCATATCCTTCCCTGTTAACTTTCCATGCATGGAATTCGATGTGGAAGTCTGCACGGGCCGAAATATCCAGTCTCGGGTCCGGCCATACAAAAACTTTATAAGCACAGCCTGGGTGGTAGTGCCATATGTGGGTTTATACCTAGTCCGGTATAAAAGTTTGGACCGAGCACGGCCTGTTATGAAATCTAAAAATTTGGCCCGGCCAGGCTCAATTTCTACAAAACGTAACTGGTATCTTTGCACTATATTTAGATTAAAAAAAGTAATTTTTTTTTTTAATTTTAAGTGGAAGTTTTTACAGATTTTTAAAAAATGAATAAAAAACTTAAGAAATTGATATCAAAATATCAGGTCAGAATATTGGGTTAAAAAAAAAGTTTGCAATTCTGGGAGACTGATGAATTTTTTTTTTTTTTTTTACAAAAATAGTAGCTGGGATTGGAAAATAGTCTCCTTTTTTCTGGTTTTCCTCCAAAATAGTCGCTTTAGTTGCCTGATGCTGAAAATAGTTGCTTTTAGTAGCATTTTAGTTGCTAATGGCAGCCTTGCTCCTGCTAGCTTAAAGAGCATGTTTCCCTCTTTTACTGAGTCCCATCAACGGCAACAAATTTGTACATCTTTATGTTAAAAATGTAAATTAAGCAAAATTTTTAGCAAAAATTCTACTTAAATATAAAAAATCAGAATTTTTTTGCAGACTCAGCTCAAAACTCGGGAGAGTCTTTAAACATGATAGCGCAGAAAAAAAAATATCCCTGACTTTTTCAGGTCTTAGAAAAAAATCATAATTTTCCCTGACTTTTTGAGCACTTGTCATTTTTTCTGACAATTCCCAGTTTTTCAGTTGCATAGGAACCCTGTATAAGTCATCACTTAAGCCAACAGTTGGAGAAGGAATCAAGGGATGCATAAAAATAATAGTGATGGTGATGGGTCCTTCTGGATGCATAACTTTTCTCTTACAAAAAATAAAATATTTTATAGATAATTTCAAAAGGCATATTTTGTATCAAATACACTGAATTTATCTTATTTTTTAAAAGAGGACCTACTTTTATAAAAAAAAAGTCCCAGTCTTTTAAAAGTTTCTGGATTACAGGAACCCATGATTTTAAAAGCATAGTAACATCGCTGTATCATATAAAATATGGTAAACACATTCTTATAAAAATATTGTATTATTCAGAGTTTCCCCCAGACAGTTTCAGTAGGGTGCTGCACCCTGCCTGCCCTTTGGTCTACAAAATTGCACCCTTCTTACCCCTCATAAAAAGAATTAGCACCCTTCATGCCCCCTCAGTAAATTAATTAGCACCCTTCTTGCCCCTCAGTAAAAAAAGTGCCCTTTCTCCTTTTTGCATTACAAAATTTGCTTTCATAGTAAAAATTGACTCAGTGTTGCCCTAAAAAGAGTGTCCTGACTTTTAAATATCAAAAGTGGCTTTAAAAAACAAAATACCTTTAATAATTAAAAAAAGTGCCCTTAAGAAGCTGAAAAGTGCCCTCAAGAATCCAAAAGTGCCCTTAAGAATAAAAAAGTGCCCTTTTCTCACCAGTAGCACCCTGCCTTTTTTTAAACCTGGGGGAAACTCTGGTATTATTTATCGAAATGTTCCCCCCCCCCCCCTCTCTCTCTCTAATTACATGTTCACTCTTTATGTGCTTGACAAAAATCTTGGTGTTATTGTAACTGTAGGGGTTGCTGTAATAAAGTACTAAAATATTAATTTCATTTCCTCTTTTTTTTTTTACTTTATGAGGAAAATACATACACACCCACATATAAAATCTTGAATAATCAGAAGTTTTATTTTCACAATTTAGAATGAAACTTTTTTTTTTATATTTCACAAAAAAATCATGCCTAATATTTTTGTCACTAACCATAAACATCGATTTAAATCTCAGTACTGCATGGTGTGTTTTAATAGCTTTGGATTCGATAAAGTCCTTTCTAGATTTACAACAAAAGTAAATTAATTAGAAATCATAACAAAAGTAGGTGGTGCTAGGATTTCACTTCACTCGAAAATCATTTGAGTAAAAATGGTAGGAATTTTAAAACTAGTCAAGATTTGTTTGTCGGAAAAGAAAATCGACAATTATTTTCAATCAACCAATATGAATGTATTCCAGCAGCATTTCACCATATTAAAATTTCATACCTTTATTAGCCATCGTAGATTTAATTATCGCAGTAATTTTTCAAAAATAACTCACAAACTTCATAACCAAATACCGAAAAACTACGTGCGACCGACCCGAGCCCGAGCCGACCTTTATAAACAATAAATAGTGAAAAATACAGTTAACGATTATATAATTCAGTTACAGTGAATTTTGAATGATAGTTTTATTTAAGTAGTTTTTAGCTTTGAGCTTCTAACGCAATATAAATTTTAGAATATAGTCAGACATATAATTTTTCACACCTGTGATTACATCTGAATCAATTAATAAAATTCAAGTAAAATACATGGATGAACTAGGATGAAATCGATTTCAATTCGAAACAAAAAAAAAAATTACGAATTGAAATGAAGTGCTTATGAAATGAAATGAAGTCTGCTGAAATGCTAGATACTTGAGACGATTTAAATATATTAAAAGATTTTTCCTGTTTTTTAAGTACAGTATTACTCTTAATTATAATAAAATGTATTTCATTATAATAGTAACCATAATGGTGAATGTTTTTAAACCCCTGTAATTTTAATTTAATTTGTTAATATAAATGGATTAAATATTAATGGAAATCCAAAATTTTCTTAATTTGATTTACTCACACAAGTTTTTATTTATTTAGATGTTTGTAAAAGAAATAACAGCACATGTTTTATGATGAGTTTTATAGAAGGAGTGGGAGACGAAGTTGTGGCTTTTGCTGTTATCCTGTTGGTGTTAGTTCTTGCTGCTACTGTAACTTTCTTCCTAAACAGTTCTCCATTTACCGAGCATCAGCAAACCTCCCAAGTTCAGAATGAATCATCTTCCTTACAGGTTATACAAATTTATTATAGTTTGATTGTTCTACAATGAAAAACATAGTTGTGTCTATATTGATGCCCATACATAAAAATTTTAAAATGTAATGTACTGAGTATCAGTGTTTAGAAATTAGTTCTTGACATTAAAAAAAAAAATGTACATTGTTTTAGCAGTGGTGAAAGAGATGCGCAGCAGTGGGTCGATTGTCACCACTAAATTTTAATAGTATTCTTCCCCTTATTTAGTGACAGATTTTATAAGGTGAAGAATAGAATTAAAATTTAGTGGCAAAAATTGGTCCAATACTGCGCATCTTTTCCACTACTGTAATAGTAGACATCATATTGATAATATGATTATGTAGAGAATTGTTTGGTTTGTTTATGTTAAATTCAGGATTTTGTTGGAAAGGAATATCACAAATTAGGAACAGTCACAATCAGGCGCCATGCCAAGTTCACATATTTTAGTGGACATTGTATAATCTTGAAAGCAATTGTGATTTTTTTTTTGTTAACAAATTTTTACTATAGTCTGTTTAGGGAAAGAAGATAACGAAAGCAAACAAACTGGTTGCAGAAAAATCCCCAAAGAGCCACACATTTTGCACAAATCCCTAGGTGGGCGAATTTTATTTTTTATTTCTATTTGAAAAAGCAGAAGCTCAAACACTTCAGACAGTTTGTTTGGCGCTTCTGGTACAGTGCCAGGTTTAAGCATCGCCAATCCGCATGTGCATTTGTTTAATTCTGTTATCTTCTTTCAGCGAATGGAGTATAGGTGATCAGTTTTACTAGCTGATGTTGTTTTTATATGTTTGTGCTTCTTACTCTTTACAGTGTTATATACACAATCATACATTTAAAAATTTTGTTTGCATTTTATTCTTTAAAAGCACTTTTTTCAGGTAAATGCAACTGAAATGTTTTAACTTTTCAGCGAGTACACTGTCACAAATTTTACAACAAAGGTGGGCACAGATGTCATACACACACCACATTGGCGCAATTTTTTTCCCCCATCAATTTAGTGAAAACTTTGTTTTTGAATATTAGTTACAAATAGCATGTAATTTAATTATTTCAATATAAAAATAGAATAATGTAATAAATGAAATAGCTTCTATTATTTTAAAAAAGGAAATAAAAATAAGTAAATGATAGTTTAATATAAATAAATATTGATTTAGATAATAAAAATAATTTATAATATTAAAATAAAAAATGACAAGGTTACCATGTGAGGCATAAAATTGCCATTTTGTTGCAATCGCACCAATGTGGTGCGTATATGACATTGTGCCCAAAGATGATATTTCTTATGTGTTATTCTCATACATGATGCTGAATTTAAAAATTTATTTTTACTGCTGATATAGATATATACAGGGATCATTCTAGAATAGGGGTGCACAACCTGTGGCCCGCGGATCAATTTCGCCGATCGGACGCGAAAAAATCGCGAATTTCGCCGATCAGGTGCGTAGAAATCGCGAATTTTGCCAAATTTCACCCATCGGGTGCGTAAAAATTGCAAATTCTGCCGATCGAGTGCATATAAATCGCGAATTTTGCCAATCGGGTGCTTATAAATCGTAAGTTTCGCTGATCACTGGGTAAAAATCATGAATTTTGCCGATCGCCTGCGTAAAAATCGTGAAGTTGGCCAATCGGGCCCGTAAAAATCGCGAATTTGCATATAAATCGTAAATTTCATCAATCGTATGCGTAAAAATCACGAATTTTGCCGGTAGGGTGCGTAAAAATCATGAATTCTGCCGATAGGGTGCATATAAATTGTAAATTTCGTCGATCGTATGCATAAAAATCGTGAATTCTGCCGATAGGGTGCGTGTAAATTGTAAATTTCGCCGATCATCTGCGTAAAAATCACGAATTTTGCTGATCAGATGCATAAAAATTCCAAAATTTGCCGATTAGGCACGTAAAGATAGTGAATTCCACCGATCGGGTGCGTAAAAATCACGAATTTCGCCAATAGAGTGTGTATAAATAGCGAATTTTGCCGATCAGGTGCATATAAATCGCAAATTCTGCCGATCGGGGGCGTAAAAATCATGAACTCTGCCGATTGGGGGTGTAAAAATCATGAACTTCGCCGATCGGGCACGTAAAAATCGTGAATTTTGCCGATACGGCACATAAAAATTGCAAATTTTGCCGATTAGGCACGTAAAAATCGCGAATTCTGCTGATCGGGTGCGTAAAAATCATTAATTTCGCCAATCGGCACGTAAAAATCGTGAATTTTGCCAATCAGGTGCATAAAAATTGCAAATTTTGCTGATCATGTTCGTATAAATCGTAAATTTCGCCGAACGTGTGCGTAATAATCGTGAATTTCGTCAATCACTAGGAAAAAACTATGAATATTGTCAATCGCGCATGGAAAAAAAATGCAAGTTTTTTCCATCCTTTCCAACTGAATTAGGTTATGCTGACTAAGTAGGTGGTTGAGTATAGGGAGTTTACTCTCCTTTTAAAATTAGCGCCCCATTTTTATGAACTTTTAGGCTGACTCCCCCCTCTCCTCTCCTTGCCCGAAACAAAATTTTGTCCACCCTATGGATATTTGCTCTCGACAATCCAGTCATTTTTGTGACTCCTTCTCCTCTTTATAAAGGAAATGCACCCCTAGGATAGCCACATTTTATGACTGAATATGTTAAGAAGTACAATTTAGAATCCTAATAATATTATAAATCTTATTGTGTGCAAATGTTAGGCTGAAGCCAGCGTCAAAATGAAGCATTTAATGATCCTGTATCTTTGCATATAAGTTGATTATAACCCTCAAATAAATATAGGCTGGTTTTCTTTTATTTTATTTCAATATTTTTCTTAAAAATTAAAATTTTCATTATTTTCCTACAGAATAAATAGACATTTTTTCGTATATTTTACAATGGTTGGTTGGTTTGGTTGGTTTGTCCCAAAGGGCCCGGTTTTGCAACTATTTTTAAAATGGTTAAATTTATTTTACCGTTGCTAATACTTCATCATTGCCAATATAAAATAAAACCTCTGAGTAATAATTTTTAATCAACAATTTATTTTCAAGTGAAAATTTTCCACGTGAAAAATGAAAAGGAAATGAATTATTTAAGAATTAAACAGAATATGAAATGATGTCATATTAGAAATAAAACGAGCGTTTTCAAATATTTGATAATAATACAAAGTGCATAAATACGAGTAAGTATGGAAAGCAAGCGAATATGATGCGATATATAGAAAAATAAAACAAATTTGTTTTGATGTTGAAATAAAATGATCTTGGGTTATCAAATTATTTGTGATTAATTTCTCTTTTTTTTTCTTTTTCACATGAAAGGAATTATTTTAAATGTGCGTAATATATGTATTTTAAATGTATGTGTTGTAAATTAAAGTTCTGTGTTTTAAATGAAATGAGTGAAATATTTATATTTTTAATGAATTCAATACGAATGATGGGATAGGTTGGCGATTTATTGTCTGCACACGGCTAACATAAAGATACCATATTTTTAATTAAAATTTTAAAAAGTAAAAAAGGAAAAAAAAATTGGATGGCAAATGTCAATGATATGCATCGCAAAATTATCCGTATCGAAAATCAGAAAATCTTAATAAAAATAACTATATTTTTAAAAAGAAAGTTGCTTTTCTCATAAAAGCTAAAGGTTTAATATGATTGTGTCGAAGTAACAGCATTTTTCCTCTATCATTTTCCCACAATCGAAAACGCATTTGTAAATCGTCGTTTCGAACCGGAATTTAATTTTACATTTCTTTTAGTTTTAAAATAGGAAAAACTTTGTTGTCTTTTTTAAATATAGCTTTTTTTAAAGTTGTTTCATAATAGATTTTTGTAAAGTCTTGCAGGATAAGAAAAATTGCATAGATTTTAGAGCAATGTTTAGGTAAAATTACAATATTTTTTAAACTTAAAAAACAACAATGTTATCGAAAAGAAAATCGATTTTACCAGCAAATTCGCGTAATGCAAAAGCAAAGAAGAAATAAAAAAGTAATGAATCCTTTCTTCCAGCCGAATTGTGTAAACTTGAACAAGCCGATCGTGCCAATTCATAACATTATAAACGTGAAAGCGCGTTCTATACAGTAGAATTTTTTTTACATATAGGTAGAACATTTCTGAGAATAGGAAGGTTAGGGGCCTGTAATTAGGTCCATAGTCAATTTGATTTTTTTTTTTATCAAGTGAAATTTGGCGCAAAATTAAATACATTGTTGTAACCAGATTTGTTTTTTGCGTGGTAAACACTTAATGGTATTTTAGATGATCATTTCCCCGCTCACCTTTGATGCCAACTATGACTGTAAAACATATTAAAAAATATTAGCCGATAATTTTCTAATTTTCTTATTGCTTCATCATGTAAATAGACTTCCTGGTTCATACTTTAAACCTGAATCGGTCATGCCATTGTCGTTAAATTTTTATTCCTTATCCTAACCCTAATCGTATCCTATCCTAATCCTGATAATAACTTTAAAGAATATTCTTTGACACGAATATGTAAATGAAATCAATATCCATAAATGGAATGAACTGAAAATAGAATAAATAGAAATGGCAAAATAAAATAACAAGAAAGTACATTTATTCGACACCTAACCCTATAGAAAGCGTAAAAAAATTCAAGCGCATGAAATAAATCAAAATAATCCTATATATACTAATAAAAATATGTAAATTTAGATTATCAGATTTGTGTCGTCGGTATTTATTTGCTTATAGTGTTCTTGACGCGATAGAGAAAATATCGAGGTTAAATTGGGCAGAATTTAAAGTACTTTCTAGCAACCTTGATTTACATTTTAGAATCGCATCAGATTGTTATATCTTTGTGAAATATCTATCAATTTATAAAATCCACAAGCAGTTTGTTCACTATTTACACCACTTAGCGTGAAGCACTTAATTTAATAGATACATAAACAAGATAATGTAGTAAGAAATATATAACATATGTCTATGCAAATAAACAATATAATAATGCCCATTTAGCAATGCACACATATACAAATTGTACACCAAATACCACCTAAAATGCACTGTTGTATAGAAGAATTCTGACGATTTTACTTGGTCCTCCTTTTTTCATTAGTTGCAGTTTCATTTTCGCGATTGTATATATTATTTGGCATGAAATTTCACTTTTTTAAGACTGGGTTATGTCAAGGCCCCTATAGCAAATAAATACCGTATGGTCTTCTATAAAATGTGATAAAGCTTTGGTTAATTATATATGTTGTTAATTATCAAGTGAAATATTTTACTAAGTTAATGCATTTATTCTTTTTTTAATGTTACGTGAACGAAGTCACGGGTAACAGCTAGTAATATATGTTTCTCCTCCTCTCCACCTTCATTCATGAAAGCAGAATTTTTTTTCGGCACTGGCAATCTTTAAAGCTAAATTTATTCCTTCAAATAAAGTCAAGGAGTATTTTCACTCTTTGAAAATAATCTTAGCTATATCTCTTGTATAAATACAAATGTAAACTGTTGATGTATCATTGCCAACAGAACTGTACGTTGACTGGAAGGAAGGAACCTAGGGGGTTAAAACTACCCTTCTGAAATTTGTTTTTTAATCTGATACCCCCCCCCCCCCCCCAGGTCACACCTCCTCGAAACAAAAATTTTCTGATGGTGGCCCTCGACAACCTAGTCATTTTTGTAAGTGGCCCTTCGCTTAAAAAGGTTGTGCACCCCTATTCTAGAACATGAAAAAGGGCAGGGCGCACATAACATAATAAGGGCAATTTTGTTCAAAAGGGCACATCATTTCATAAAAAGGGCATTTTTGTAATAAGTGCATATATCAATACACTGATGGAGAGGGAAGTCTGGCAACAGTTTAAAGTACTCTTTAATTTAAAAAATTGAATAACATTTCTAATTTCCATAACTTCACCGCTTGAAAAGTATTAAAAATAGCAAAATGAAACTCATGTTCTTGATTTTTATTGTAAAATTGGTTACTATATTCACAGTCATTTTACCCTTTACCTACGATATTCAAAAACTTCTCTCTCTAAAACTTTTATTCACCAGATAACTTTTTCCCGGTTTTAGCAAAACTGGTTTTGAAAAAGCTACAAAATAAAAGTTCTAAAGCTAGCTCTCAAATTTTTTATAGAACTTATGTAAGTTATCATGTGGTCAAAGGCCAGAATGTCTGATCTAATACTACATTTCACTAGAGAAGTTGAAACTAATCAATAACCCTTAGTTACCCTTTGTGTCTTGTTCAATGGAAAAAAAATGATAAATGGAAAAATGAATCACTCAAAAATTAGACATACCAGGACATTTCACAGAGAAATAAAGAGGGAAAGAGGAGTACTCCTTGTGTACAATACTAGCATTCGAAAAATAAAAGATAGGTAAAGAATTTTTGAAAGTACAATGCAAACAAGGCAGGATTCTACTCAGTAATAAAAAGAGGGTAGCATTCTACCTGGAAAAAGCGCAAGAAGGGTAGAATTCTACCTGGAAAAAGGGCAAGGAGAGTGGGATTTTATCTAAAAAGGTCTCTAGGGCAAGCCGCTCCTCTGAAACTCTCTAGAGTGATTCCTGATATTTGATATATAATTGTTTGTTTAGATAGTCTTATTACTAAATGAAATTATATTGCAATTGCAATAGTAAAACTTCTTTGCATAAATAAACTTTTTAACCAAAAATAGAACAGACTTCAAAAACTACTAAAAAGTGAAAAATAAATTTTTTAACCAAAAATAGAACCTACTTCAAGGACTACTACAAAGTAAAAAATAATTTTTTTTAGATAATCGTTAATAAGAAATTAAATTAAGAGCATTGTATTTACCATGCATATTATTATATTTATGTACATTAATTTGATTTTTTGGAGTCGGTGCCAGCCAAGCCAAGTTAAAGCCGTATTACCATTTTTAAATATTTCATCTGACGTTATACATGTATATTTTCAAATGAGATTAGCAACTATATGTCGACAAACATTGCTTTGGAAATTAGTTAATCATTTAAATCATTGTATTTTCTACCATTTGATGAGTTATATGTATTTTTTTTTTGTCTCGTTTTTATGTAGATATAATTTATACGCGTGTTACGATTTATATTGGATATTTTGTTTTGAATTTTGTACTTGGCTTGGCTGGAACCGACTCCAAAAAATCAAATTAATGTACATAAATATAATAATATGCATGGTAAATACAATGCTCTTAATTTAATTTCTTATTAACGATTATCTAAAAAAAATTATTTTTTACTTTGTAGTAGTCCTTGAAGTCGGTTCTATTTTTGGTTAAAAAGTTTATTTTTCGCTCTTTAGTAGTTTTTGAAGTCGGTTCTTTTTTTTTTGGTTAAAAAGTTTATTTATTTATTTATTACTTTAGTGATATCCATATTTACATTAAATCATATTGTTGCTAATATCTTTTTTAGTTCACGTTAACCTGGGCAGTAGACTCGAGTATCGAAGATTAGAAAATTTATCATTATTCTCATCTAATGTCTTTAAAGCCTTTAATGATATCTATATTTACAACAGTAGACTCGAGTACGGAAGATTAGAAAATTTATCATTATTCTCATCTAATGTCTTTAAAGCCTTTAATGATATCTATATTAACATTAAACCATATTGTTGCTAATATATTTTTTATTTCACCCTAACATTGGCAGTAGACTCTATTACGGAAGATTAGAAAATTTATCATTATTCTCATCTAATGTCTAAAGCCTTTAATGATATATATAATTATATTAAACCATATTGTTGCTAATATATTTTTTATTTCACGCTAACCTTGGCAGTAGACTCGATTACGGAAGATTAGAAATTTTATCATTATTCTCACCTAATCGTCTTGGATAATGTGTCATAATCGGGCTGTATACTACAGTTTTGATAACTGTGTAACTCACTGATTTTTGGTGCTTATGCTTAATGTGTACTGATTTTTAAGATCCGTACAAGGTAAATACACTGCGCCAACAATGTCGCCTATAATATTATTTGGAGTAACCCCTTTCTTTCTTTCTTTCTATATTGTCACTCTATAGTTAATATTATGTAGTAGAAATATTAAAAGACAATTGCAGAAGCATTTATATACAACTGTATTGTATAATATAATATAGATATTGGATATTTTAAAGACAGTTTCCAACTAGTGCGCCACAGGTGATAAATCGCCAAATATTTTCTGTAACTCGTACATTTGTATGGGATTTGAAACTGTTGGAAAAACTGGATAGTTTTCCCTCTGCTAATTCTGTTTAGTTCTTATCACTCATTTAAATCATAACTTAAGTGACCTAATTCATCAATTCATGCCTTATTATATTTATTCTATTTATTTAATATTTAACAGTTTATTCAGTTATATTCAGTAATTAGTCCAATCTCATTTGAGTAATTAATCCTTCAGTTCAATTAACTTCAGTTGACAATATGAAAGTATATTTTTATTTAAAGTAATTTCATATAGTTTTAAAGTAAAAATATCTTTAATTAGTTACTTACTTTTTGGCCATATTAGTTATCCCAACTCTCCAGGCGTTTTCCATTTACTTTCATTTCGTTTTTGTTTACATCACGTTTTAGCTTCCTCTATACATCGTTCTCGTATGTTTACTTCGATCGTCTCCTCATTTATCGCGGTTTTCGGTAGATCGATTACGTCACGATACAAGTGATTACGGCAGCTGGTGACAGATGACTCTGATAATCTGTCATTACCTATAGTATTTACATGTGACTGTAATCGATCGTCACGTAACCTTCGGGAGGCCGGAAGTGACCTGTTTGCTGGAGGATGAGGAGGTTACGTCATTGACCTTGACACGAGGCGGTAAAGTATTTAAGGAAAGAGGCGGTTGTGTGTAGTGTCTATCTTCTAGCTGGCTGGAAGCCGTCTCGATTGTTGTTTTAGTGTTTGTATCGTCTGGAGATGTTTAGTCTAGTGATGTTTGTTTTTAATGAGGAAGTGCTTTTAACTCGTGTAGTGATGTGTCATAGTTATTGAAATAGAAGGTGAATGTTATTTGGTTGGATCTGCAAATGAAGAAACATTTTCTTTTAAAGAACGCCACATATTTTGTTTTTCGGAAGTGAACTTTTGGATTTCATCATGTATTAAAACAACCTGTTTTAAAGAAATAGTTGGATAATAGAACGGCAGCTTTTCTGGTGTTTTTCGTACAGCTAATTTAATATACATTGGTTTAATTTCTCGGTGGATAAAAATGCTTTTTATTTGAAGTTAATAATGCTTTTCTTTTTATCCTGTTTTTCATGGTTTCTAAACTCTTGTGATATTAGCTTTCGTTTTCATCAAAAGACTTCTGGTATTTTTAATAGTTCAGAACGTGATTCCATTTTTAGTATGTTGACACCGTTCTGTCTATTATTCTCGCATCGGTAATTTCGGTAGCCGAAATTACTTGTCACCGTCTAGCTATTTGAAACACCAAATACGGTTATTCGATTTGGGCTTCAAGGGATAGTACTTTATATCGGAAGATCGTTTGCCATTGGGACTATTACTAAATGTATAGTTAGTACCCTGGAGTGGCATGTTTTGTTCGGCGGTTCAACGTATGATTGTTTCGTGGTCGAGCAAATACGGTTGGCCGTTACTAACAAGTTGATGAACGGCGGTTGTATTTAAGGGGATGAGGTCATTGGATCGGGAATTGAGGAAAGATATTGTTTTATGGTTAATTAAAGATTGGTTTTACATTAATGGATTTTATTAAATGTTAATACTTATTTTTATATAATTGAGTTTATTTATTGAAAATATCATTAAAGTAAATTAAATGTTCCTTTTGATTTTTACTTAAAACATTTAATTAAAAGTAATTTTGTTTTCCATTTTAAGTTAATCTGGTAATGAACTTAATTCAATTAAAGTAAATTTGTTAAATGAATTTTTCCATCGGTGCTCCAGTTTTCACATCTTATTTATGAGATGTAAATTTAAGAGTCTCAATATATATTGTGTAAGTTTTATGACTTCTGTCTTTGACAAATGAAGATAAAAAGTAAATATTTGACATCGTTTTTGACTCTGGAATATTTGATATATGTATTTTATTTTGAACTTTGTAATTTGAATAAATTCTGATTAAGTTTAATTCCTTTTGTCTGTTATTATTTCATTTATATTTTTGAAACTTTCAGTTATCTTTATTTTCGTTTTTGAACACTTTAGAACCTTGGTCAATTACAGCATAAACGCACCACTTGTGCCTATGCTCTGCTTACTTCATTTAATTACCTAAGGGTTTAAATATATCAGAAACAACAATATATTTAATTATGCGCCAATAAACGTTCGTCAAAATATGCTAAACGGCTGTGAAACTGCAACAATGGAACTTTTAAAAGATTCAAAAGTAGATTTATTGTGGCATAATTTATAGTTTTTATCCGTACGTTGTATTATATTTATCCAATTCACAATTTTATGTAATTTCGCTTTTCATATTTGGCAACACTCAAAACTTTTTGTTTAGATCTTAAAAAGTTTGTTCTATGAAAATAAATCCGACAAGTTAAAGCTGATTTAAATATGTCAGTCTTTTTATTATTTGCAAATTCACGTTATAGAATATTTTATGAAATTAAATGAAACTCGTCTGCCCAACAAATTAACTATTTTTAAAATGCTTATTTTTTTTTCGTTTTTATTGAATTTCTGAAAAAGTACTGAACCAATTTTCATAAAATTTAAATGGGACCAATTCGAGAGTATTCTCTTTCGAATAAAAAAAAAATCACATAAATGAGACTCATAGTTCCGGAGTAATCGGTGAACATACATAAAAGATTTTAAAAGATTCAAAAGTAGATCTGTTGTAGCATAATTTATAGTTTTTATCTGTATGTTGTATTATATTTATCCAATTCACAATTTTATGTAATTTTGCTTTTCAAATTTGGCAACACTCAAAGGCCAACAAGTTAACTATTTTTAAAATGCTTATTTTTTTTCGTTTTTGTTGAATTTCTGAAAAAGTACTGAACCAATTTTAATAAAATTTAAATGGGACCAATTCGAGAGTATTCTCTTTTGAATAAAAAAAAAATCACATAAATAGGACGCATAGTTCCGGAGTAATCGGTGTACATACATAAAAAAAAAAAAAAAATACATACACGTCGAATTGATAACCTCCTCCTTTTTTGAGTCTGTTAAAAATGACATGCAGCTACTCATACAAAAATACATCATGCCTGTTGAATGGTTAATTATCCTTTACTTAGGAGCCAAATTTTTAAAAGCAATCGTGTTGTTAAATTATAGTAGAGTAGTTAATAACAATTTTACCTGAAATTCTTAATTTTTATTTGCAAAGTAGGGATTCTTCTGTAATCAAATTCACAGCCAATTGACTTATTTTAGTAAGCATGGTTTGGCACAAAATAAGTTTTGTCATTGTAACTCTGGGGAAAGTTTCATAATTGGTTATATCGCCAATTGGACTATCTTACCAAGCATGGCTTAGTACAAATCTAATTTCGTTGTTGTATTAACCTGATTTGTTATTGTTGTTTAGTGACCATTTCTGAAAAATATTTACATTATATGATCTAACATGTATGATGTGAGCAAAAATGTAGTTTAAAATGAATGTGGTTTACCTAGGATTCCATAAAATGTTTACCAGGGGCAGCTCATTCATCAGGGAAGGCTTTTAAAATAAACAAAACTAAATTAAAATATTTCCAATAGAAATTAAATTTAAAATCATAGTTTGTAACCCTTCATCATTATGTCACTTTCAAATTTTCTCTAAAAAAAACTGTGATGAGTAATACATAGTTTCCCCATGTTTAAAAAAGGGCAGTTAGCTGGTGGTGAGAAAAGGGCACTTTTTTTAATTCTTAAGGGCCTTTTTTATTCTTAAGGGCACTTTTTGGATTCTTGAGGGCACTTTTTTTAATTGTTAAAGGTATTCTTTTAGTTTTTAAAGCCACTTTTGATATTTAAAAGTCGGGCCACTCTTTTCAAGACAACATTGAGTCTGTTTTTACTATGAAAGCAAAATTTTTAATGCAAAAAAGAGAAAAGGCACCTTTTTTACTGAGGAGCAAGAAGGGTGCTAATTATTTTACAGGAGGAGGCAAGAAGAGTGTTAATTATTTTTATGAGGGGCAAGAAGGGTGCTATTTTGTAGATCAAAGGGCAGGCAGAGTGCAACACCCTTCTGAAACTGTCTGGGGGAAACTCTGAGTAATAGAACTATGTATATATATTTTTTAGAGATGGAGGCTAGAAATAGATTAGCTGTAGCTGTAACCACCTCCATAAAAAGTGAACAAATTCGGGAGGAAAGGGAGAGAACTATTGCACATCAATTATGTCTGGAGGCTAGCCTCCAATAGATGGAGAAGACACAGTAGAGAATGATTCTCTTGAAATTATGGACACGAACGGCTGCTTTTCTCTTTAAAAGGGCCGAACTGCAAGGAAATTTTTGAGGCTCTCAGTAACTTTAAAAAATAAAAGAACAAGGGTCGATCCAGGCAAAATTTGGGGCCTATTTAGGGTCACCCTTCACAAAAAGTATATTTAGTAAAACAGGCCCCTTCACAAAACTAAATTTGATAAAATGGACCCATTCACAAAATTCCTTTTAATAAAATAGGCCCTTTCACAAAATTCTGTTCCATAAAAACTTACTATTTATTATTTTTATTTCTTGTGACTTTTAAAATGTGTAATAAACAAACAAGTTCACCAGAGAAGAAATCTTCAGCAAAAAGATTTTAAAAAGTTTTGATTAATAAATGCTTGGTTTGAATTTGAGTAACTGGATTTCAACAATCATTACAAAATGTTATTTTTCACAAAAATATAAAACATTTCATAAAAATAACCTTTACTTTTCACAAAATAGACCACAAGAAAAAAAAACTTGCATCGACCCCTGAAGAAAAAAATCTTTTTCTCATTGAATGTGTTATATGCACCAAGACGAGGAAGCAAAATTTTCAGAGTGTAACATATTATAAAATAGGCCAGTGCTGTTAATGATTCAGATAAACATGACCATTATTTTTGATTATTTATAATGTAATAGCACATATTTACTTTCCTGTAAAAAATGTTACCATTAATCCTATAATTATTAATGTCCGTGAACATCTGTGAGTGAGTGAGTGTGTCTGTGCATTCCCGGTCTGTACACTCAAAGGCTCCGGGACCGCTCGACGCACGGACGGCGGACGCGGATCGAAAAATTCGGGAAAAAAGGCACGGAGCTCAAGTTAGGCCGGGTCGGGAATCCGACCCGGACCCGGGGAGTTATTAATGAACGAAACTGTTTTAATTACGGACCGAAACCAAACTTGCAAAAGAAACGAAAGCCACAAACTTTTGCCTTCGAGAAGGGTTGCCGGTCTCTCTAGGGTCGGGGAGAAAGCAGGGTGGCCGCGGAGCAAATGAAGCCTCAAACCGCAGTGCAGGTTTTTAAACCGACCCGGATCTACGGAAGTCGGGGGGCCAGAAATTCGGAAATTGGACAGACAGATTCAGGAGAGCATTTGCTTTCATAAATTCGAAAAATCATTTCAGTACGACAGTTAGAACCGAAAAAATCCTTTAAAAATCGATCGATAAAAAATTATTTTTTTATTTTTTCGGCGCGGCATGTGGAGACTGCAGACTGCCTGGAGCGAGAGATGTTTGGAAGGAAGAAAGAGCAAATTCACGTGACAGCTTTCATGTAATGCTCAAGTCCGTTTTCGAAAAACAATGAAGGAATTAATCTCTGGACCCCCAAATCGGCCATCACACGTAAAAAAAAAATCCTGATTTCAACAAAAAAAAGATCGTACAAATCGACCAGTAAAATCAGAAGATATCAATTAAAAACAGGTTAATGAAGGAATTTATTTCTAATCATTTGTAACCTATGCAGAAAAATGACACGTGACTGGATATTTTCAGACAAGGAAATATTTCAAAAGGAAAACCTACTCTTTAAGCAAAATAAACTTGAGTCATGAAAAACACAACACTCAATTGAATCAAATTCACCTCTGTACTATAATAATTGTTTAAAAACAACACAAAATGTCACAAAAACATATATGCATCATTTATTAAAAACTTTACTTTAGGTGTTTTAAAAATATACAAAACTGCATTTCACATTAAAAACCTAGCGCTTTCGAGCCGTCCTGGCTCATCATCAGGGTTAAAACATCACCACGCAGATACACACAAAAAACTAGTTGTTAGAGACTAGTTGTGTTTTTTGTGTGTATCTGCGTGGTGATGTTTTAACCCTGATGATGAGCCAGGATGGCTCGAAAGCGCTAGGTTTTTAATGTGAAATGCAGTTTTGTATATTTTTAAAACACCTAAAGTAAAGTTTTTAATAAATGATGCATACATGTTTTTGTGACATTTTGTGTTGTTTTTAAACAATTACCTACTCTTTATTTTGAGCAGGGTATAAAATTTTTTTAAATATTGCTTTTACCGATTTGAAAATGATGCGACCTAGAGTTTTTTTGCGTGAGGATCAAGAATATGTTCTTTTTTTTTTAAGCTAGGATGATTAGTTTATGAGAAACGATTTTTAATTTTTAATTAATTCCATCGCTTTCCTACAGTCTTTTAACCCCTTGGAGGGCAAGCACGTGGTCTAAAAATGCTACATTTTGCGATGTTTTGACACCAGTAAATTTAAATAATGAATTTTTACCTTCTCAATCTGCAAACAACAATAATAAATATTTTTATTTAATAATACTGGTGGCAAAGTTATATATTATATACCGGTGCCCCTCAAGGGGTTAAACAAGTACTTTTAATGCTAGACATAAAGGCAACACTATCCCCAGATTTTCAGCTAAGATGTCTAAACGGCATTACGCGTAATTAGTTTTTTGTATTAGAGTGCTAACCAGGTAAAAAATTTTCGATTTAGGACCATAAGTTTTGATTTTAGCAAAATCTCAATTTTTGTATAGGAAAAAAAAAAAAAGGAATTTTTAATTTCTTTTCAAAATATCTCCTGTCGTATGGCTCCCATCGCGACGCGGTTTGGCTCATTCGACTCGATATCGATAGCGCTTACATATTTTAGTTCCAAGTTTCACCACCAGGGGGCGCTTCCGGAAATCGGGGTTTTATGGGCCCGATTACGACGGGGTTTGGCTCTTTCGACTGGACATGGATAGCTTTACAGATTTCGGTCATGTTCGTATAGAACACATTGCGCCCCCTGGTGGTGGAAGGTGTAATAAAAAAAATTTTCAGCCAACTCGGGTTCTATGGGTCACATCACGATGCGGTTTAGCTCAATCGACTCGACATCGATAGAGGATACTAGAGCTTATCGGTTTTAGTTCGTTTTTCACCACCAGGGGGCGTTTTCTTATATCTGTTTCTATGGCCGGATCACGACGGGGTACGGCTCATTCGACTCAACGTCGATAGAGGATACTACAGCTTATCGATTTTTGCTCCGAGTCTCACCACCAGGGGGTGCTTTCCTATCTCTGTTTCTATGGGAAGGATCACGACGGGGTATGGCTCATTCGACTCGACATCTATAGAGCTTACCAATTTTAGTTTGTTTTTTCACCACTTTCCTATCTCCGGTTGTACGGGCATAAAAACGACGGGGTATGGCTCATTCGACTCGACATCGAAAGCCTTAACGATTTCAGTTATAATCGTATAAACGGATTGCGGCATCTGCTGGCGGAAGGTGGAACTAATGTATACTGCAGCGCGTGCGCAGCACGACTGCTATACGGTGCCGCAGGCATCGGGGACCCGAGCCAGAGGTTTATACTATTCGATGTGCAATTTAAGGGAATATCCGGTGCGTGCGTAGCACGACCGGTATATGCTGCCGAAGGCAGCGGGGACCGAAATCACCCACTCGTAGACAGCCACCCGTGAGGTATAGGAACAATAAGTCCACGAGGGGAAAAATAAACGCTACCCGACACCGATAGCACCCATCCGTTCAACCCCCAACGCAGGAGGCGCCTGTTTATTACATTTGTTGAATTTTTGATTAGAACAATGAATATAATTACATCACAATAATAAAATATAAAAGGTTATAAATAATGTAAAAAGTAACAATTTTTTGTAAATTGAAAGTTAAATATAAAATATTTTCGAAGTACTGAAGTACTCGAAGTTCATGATGTCCTAAATTTATGGTATTTTAGTTCAGAAAGTCAATGGTCAGTTCAGTCAAATTTTTTTTAAATTCTTTCATAATGAAAGAGAAATTTTTATTGAGAATATTATAATTCTCTTTTAACTTTTGAGAATTTGAAGGATTGAAAATGATATTACGAAGGTTATATCTGAGAGTTTCGTTCTTATCAAAAGGGAAGTGATGGATCATAAGAGGGCAGCATCCGAATATGTAGTGAACTGCATCTCCTTCTGCCTTATTGCATGGACATCTAGGTGAGGCTCTTTTTCTTATTTTATGTAAGTATTGTGGGAAACTGCCATGGTTACTCAGATAATACGGCAGTGTTGGCTGTTTGCAGAGATAATTTGGATCGACTTTATTTATAATTTTATAGGTATCTCTGCCCTTATTACATGAGTCCCAAATGGCTTGCCAGTCAGAGATGGTTTTCTTTTTAAAATACAATTTTGCTATTGAAATTGGAAACAACAGATCTTTTCTTGATTGATATTGGTCTTGTAAGATGGCTTGCTTTGCTAGGAGGTCAGCTCTCTCGTTGCCAGTGTCACCCACGTGAGATTTAGTCCATGTTATTATAATGGATTTATCAGGAATTTGAAGTAATTGATTGTAAATGTTTTTAATAATGTAGTTTCTAGGAAAAGCAACTTTTAATACTTCCATAGAAGAGTAACTATCTGTAATAATTAGTAGTTTATTGTAGTCGGAGGTAGAGAACCATTTTATTGCTTTATAAATTGCCATTAATTCTGCTTGATATATGTTATTCAGTGGATGATGTCGTATTGCTTGATCATGTATATTATTTCCATCTTTATATATGGTGAAAGCAAAGGCTACACCCCCTGACATGACAGAACCATCTGTGTAGGCTTCAACATCATATTCTTTTGGATGGATGGATTTTCTATCTTCTATAATTCTGATATTTTGGACTCTGTAGTAATTGAGGAATCTATACGATTTTTCTTTCTGCATTATATTGTTAATGTTTAGCTGTGTGTTATTGATTAACAAATTTCTATTTCCTATTTTCAGTTGGTAGTACTGAAATTCATTCTGTATTTTTATTAGGATTGGTGGAGTTCCTGTAAGAAGATACAGAGCTTCGTGAGAGATAGTCCTATAGGTCCGTATTAAGTTTAATAATGCCAACGCT
Organism: Maratus michaelseni; assembly: GCA_963931845.1. Lineage (NCBI taxonomy): Eukaryota > Metazoa > Arthropoda > Arachnida > Araneae > Salticidae > Maratus > Maratus michaelseni. The sequence continues at coordinate 71,889,583 of OZ007598.1, forward strand.
GAGTTGAACGTAGTAATTTGCGGCCATCATTATTCAAGTTTACGAAATTTGGTAAGGTTCGTTCGGTTAGAGGTTTATACTATTCAATGTGCAAATGAAGGGATTATCCGGTGCGTGCGTAGCACGACCGGTATACGGTGCCGAAGGCAGCGGGAACCCGGGTCGGAGGTTCGTCCGGTTCGAGATTTTCTACAATTCGAGGCACCGATGTAAATTAGGGGCTCGCTAGCGGGCGAAGCCAGCTAATTTATTATTATTTTTTAATCAGTTTTCTCTTTGTATTATATGAATATCCCTGTTCCTGTTCTTATGCATTTCTGAGTTTTGTTGAAAAATGATTAAGTTGTGAGAAGCAGGGCTTGTGTTGATCATATAAAATTTGGGGTCCTAAGGAACAGTTCACGTTAAATGTAAGGGCAGTGCCAGAGGTGGGTCCGGGGGGAAGGGGGGGCATATGCCATGACAAACTTGCCTCCTCCCTTTTGTCAGGGTCAAAATGTAATTGTTGTCAGGGAAAATATTTTGACTTTGGTGTAGTCATCGCATCGGATGTCCTGCATCGGATCTATTATCCTGATTCTTTCCATACATGACCGGACACAGGTCGGGTCGATTCGGATGCAAGCTAGGGTATAAAAAAAAAAATTTTTTTAATCAGTTTTTTTTTTTTTTTTTTTTTATTAAAGTCTGATTTTTTTTAAAATTTAAATCAGATTTTTATATTTTTTTACTTTCTTCTATCTATAATAGAAGAAAGTATTGTAATCCAAATTTTTTGCAACTTCCGGTTTTCAACGGATTTACACGTTTTAGAGGTCAGAGATTCCGAAAAACATGTTTTTACAAAATGTCTGTCTGTCCGTCCATCCATCTGTCCGTCTGTGTGTCTTCATTGTACCATCTAAAAGTGTATGATGTTATGCTTCAAATTGAACCAAAATTTTTTTCTAAGTTTTTGGCTATGGCAAGCAGGTTCTGTCAGAATTTGAGGATATTTCGACGAAAGGGGGCGCTGTGATAGCCATTTAAAGATTTAAATTTCAAAAAGATGTGCAAATTTTAAAAAAAATAGAAATCCTAAAACTTTTTTTCGTTAAATGTTCGGCCTTGATCCGGAGAATCCGGAGCATTTTTTGTTTTGCTTCTATCTTAAAAAAATGGCTGAGATAGAGCGGTTTGAAATTTTAGGGTGGCTGACATTTTCAAACAAGACAACAGAATTCATCCATAAATGCGTTTAATTTATGAGTTTTAGTTAACATGGTTTCGGCAAATTTTCTTTCATTGTTGTAACCATTAATCCTATTATATGCTTATCACTATATATTTATATTCGCCAATGTCAAATTATTGCCAAACTTGGCGACAGTTTGCGGAATATCGACAAATTTGGCGACCAAAGTAAGTTGCCATAAATGAAGCCAACTTTGCTGTAGAGGACTAATTTGGCGATATTCTCATTCAAATTCAATGTTGACGAGAACTGGGATTGAGTCTTCTTTATTTAGGTTCCACGCATTTTACCTTCGTGTTTTCCAGTAAAATTAGCTAAAATCGTAAAACAAAGGAATAGGGAGGCTATCTATTCCTGTCGTTCAAGCCAGAAGGACTTTTCGTAGTTTAGTATACATCGATTGTTCACATCCCTGTAACACGACGATTCGCAAGCAGCTGACGTACAACAGAATGACGAAAAATATTGATTTTATTGGCGATGTGATAGCGAATTTTGAAGTATTAACATGACTGAGATAGAAGAAAGTTTTGGGATTGGCACATCCGACTAGTTTTTATCTGTGTTAAAATACATAATAGCTTCCCAGAATTTAAGCTTTCAAAAACAATTACCTCTCTTATGCAGAGTTCTGGATTTAGTGACTTGTGGGTTACATGTAGTTCATGGAGCACTTCATGCTGGCCACAACGCTGCAAATTGGTCCTTAAGTACCATATTCAAGGCTTTGTATCAATTATTTAAAAATTCACCAGCAAGACATGCAGATTATATTGCAATTACAAGCAGCAAGAAATTCCCTCTGAAGTTCTGTGAAATACGGTGGGTGGAAAATACAGCTGTTGCTGAAAGAGGTTTTGAAGTTTTCAATTTTGTAAAAACATATTCAGCAATCGACACTTCCTAAAACACATACTATTGAAATCTTACAGGAAGCGTGCAATAATAAATTGATCTTGCAACAGGTGTCATTTTATTTATCCATTGCTGCACTTTTGCAATGATTTCTTAAAAAATATTAGTCCAGTGATCCACTTTGCCTATTTATGCATCAAGACATGCATTTTTGCTTTCTTCTATCTTTACAAGAATAAAGTATTGTATTCATGAAAATTTTTTACTTCCAGTTTTCGACGGATTTATACGTTTTAGGAGGTCCTGAACACGATTTGACTGTTTTAGAAAATGTCTGTCTGTGATTCTGTCTGTATGTGACAAAAATTTTGTGGGCACTCTATCTCAAGAACTAATGCATGAAATTAATAAAACTTTATATTCAGTTATTCCTTTATATAAATTGGTTCTGATTAGTTTTTGGTGAAAATCGCCCGACAGGTGATGCTGCATTTTTTGAGATTTCCCGAATAGCTCTATCTCAAGAATTAATGCAGTCATTTTCATCAAACTTCAGGTACAGTTAGACCTTGACATAAATAGACGCTGATTACGTTTTGGTGTAGATATCACAACAGCTGGCACTGCTGTACCATTTTTTCTCGATTTTTACGATAACTATATCTCAAGAACCAATGCACAGAATTTCATCAAACTTCAGATTCTGTTATACATTGACATAAATAGATCTTCTTACATTTTGGTGTAAATAGCCCAACAGGTGGTGCTGCTATGCTGCATTTTCATTATCATTACAATAACCATATCTCAAGAACTAATGCATAGATTTTCATCAAACTTCAGATTCAGTTAGACGTTGACATAAGTTGTTGTTGATTAGATTTTGGTGTAAATCTCCCAACAGGTAGTGCTGCTATGCTGCATTTTGCAGGATTTACACGATTTTAGCAATAGTCATATCTCAAGAACTAATGCATGGAATTTAATAAATAGATTTAGTTAGACCTTGATATAAATTTGTGCTGATTCTTTTTAGTGTATGCAAAATCTGTGTGATATAGAAGAAAGTTTTGGGATTTGCACATCCGACTTGTATAATTTACCAACTGATGAAAAGATTCATTAAATCTGATGTTATGAGATTAACAGACACTGCTCACAACTGTATGAAAGTAGATATCAATAATAAAGACAATTTGTGCAGTCTTCATGTTCTTGATGTAGGAATGGCTGCATCAGGCCTTCTTGCAAAGTGTTGTGCCACAGAAATTGAGAAAAAACGATACCGGCTTGATTGCCAAATTTTTTTAAAAGCAATAACATCAAAAATGTTTGAACGTTCTCCGCTGAAGTATTCTTTAGTTAGCTATATCTCCTGTTTAGATCCTGAGCTAATTTTATCCAGCTCCAATACTTCAAAACAAAGAATGAGTAAGTTATTAGAAGTTTTGTACACAAAGCAGCACCTAACATCCACTGAAGCAGACAGGGCTAAAAAGTAATTTAGTAAGCTCAGGGCTTGAAATTCAATTTTTCCAAGGGGGGGGGGAGTCTCCCTCTCAACATTTTTAAATGGAGGGGAGTTGTAATGTTTGAGAAGGAGAAAAAAAATATTTTTAAACCTTGCTATTATTTTACGTGCTATTTAAAGAGTTACATTAATGCAGACATGACAAAATACCATTGAAAAAATTAAGTCAACTCAGAATGATTATGTAAAATGTTTATTTTTTTTTATTATAAAAAATGGAAGAAAGTTAAATTTTATATATGAAGTGTATTTTTCAAGTTCCACCAAATGTTAGGGACCTTAACAATTAGGTTGTTGAATGAATTTCTGAATTCAGATTATTTGATTTAAAGTGCTGAAGCCTCTTTCACAAGGAACGCTTTTACTCCTTCACAAGGATTAAAAAGGGTTACTCCTTTACCTCAAGGAGTAAAAGTAATAAGTAAGCTCTTATAATCTCATTTTTGTTTAGTGCTGACTCTAGGCCAATTTGACAGAGTGCATCGATCGGTGGCTTTTACTGCCTTTTTTTGTTCTTTTCGGTTGCAGGAAAAAAAAAAATCTTTAAATGCGTCTATTGGTCATTGGAAAAAAATGTGAATTTAGTCAATTGGTTGAGGGAATAAAATAATGAAATTCGTCTTACGCATGAACAGAAATAGATATGGACTTCTAACGAAATAGTGTTAATATCGATTTCCAACTTTGAAACTACATGGCAGCCAGTGTACAACTGTGCTAAGGTAACGCCACCTACAAACAACAATACGGACAAATACAATAGAATAAATCTATTATACCTACCAGACGATGGCTGTCAAGCAGACGATTTGAAGAAGAAGGTGAACTAATACAACTGTCCTACACAGACATTATACTTGAAACATTTTTCGAAAAACTATTTTCTTCTTCGAAAGGCTATTTTATTAGAAGTCCTTATCTATGTCTATGTTCATAGAAAAACACAAAGTTTGTCGATCGATCGCAGAAAAAGCGCAAAGTTTGTCGATCGATCGTGGAAAAACACAAAGTTCGTCGATCAATCACTGAAAAAACGTAAAGTTCGTCGACCGATCGAGGAAAAAACAGAAAGTTCGTACAGCAATCGAGGAAAAAACGCAAAGTTCGTCGACCGATTGAGGAAAAAACGCAAAGTTCGTAGACCGATCACGGAAAAAATGGAAAGTTCGTCGATCAGTCGCTTTAAAAAACGGAAAGTTCGTCGATCAGTCGCTTAAAAAACGGAAAGTTCGTCGATCTGTCGTGGGAAAAACACAAAGTTCGTCGAACTGTCGCGGAAAAAATGCAAAGTTCATCGATCTGTCACGGAAAAAACAGAAAGTTCCTCGATCTGTCGCTTAAAAAACGGAAAGTTCCTCGATCTGTCGTTTAAAAAACAGAAAGTTCGTCGATCAGTCGCTTAAAAACGTAAAGTTTGTCGATCTGTCGCAGAAAAAACAGAAAGTTCGTCGATCTGTCGCGGAAAAAACGGAAAGTTCGCAGATTTGTCACGGAAAAAACGGAAAGTTCGTCGATCTGTCGCGGAAAAAGCGGAAAGTTCGTCGATCTGTCGCGGAAAAAACAGAAAGTTTGTCGATCTGTCACGAAAAAAACGGAAAGTTCGTCGATCTGTCGCGGAAAAAACGGAAAGTTCGTCGATCAGTCACGGAAAAAAAATCGCGAAATTTATTGTTCGGTTGCAGGTAAATTAATATAACGCAAATTTCTCCTGAAAATGACTTAATTTTTTGGGTGGGATTTCAAAGTTTTCGGTGTGAATCCTGCAATCCCGCCTTAAAGCTCTGCTTTGATGCAACAGCAAGAAAAAAGAGTATTTTGAAAAGTATTTTTATGACAACGGAAGTTTCGATGCATTTTATTGCAATGTTATTTCTGAAGATAGTTTTGAGGATTTATGGAAAGTTTTAAAAATTGTTTTGGTTCTTTCAAATGGAAATGCATCCATAGAAAGTGGTATTTCAATTAACAAAGATGTATTAATAGAGAACTTAGCAAAAAAGTCTGTTAGTGCACTTAGGACTGTTTATGATGCTGTTAAAGCAGCTGGTGGAATTGAAAAAGTAGAAATTAGTAAAGAAATGTTGAATCATGTTAAGGTGGCTAGGGTGAGATATCATGAATATTTAGATTAAAAAAGAAAGAAAATTATGAAGCAAGCAAAAAAGAAAAGCTGAAGCTGAAATTAAAATTTTAGACAAAAAATTGAAACTTACACAACAAACTGCTTCTGAAACAACACAGATAAATGATATGATAGCAGAACTGTCTAAAAAATTTTGAATGTTTAATACGTAAATTCAATTAGATTCGAAGGAACCTTTTACTTATATATCTGAGTTGCATGTCAGGCTTTTTTTATTGTTTAACTTTTTAATTTATCATCATTTTTAACCGACTCAAAAAAGGAGGAGGTTACCAATTTGACGTGTATGTAATTTTTTTTTTTTTTTTTTTTTTTTTTATGTATGTTCACCAATTAATCCAGAACTATGCGTCCTATTTATGTGAAATTTTTTTTTTATTCGATAGAGAATGCTCTCGAATTGGTCCCATTTCAATTTTATAAAAATTGGTTCAGTACTTTTTCAGAAATTCAACAAAAACGAAAAAAATAAGCATTTTAAAAATAGTTAATTTGTTGGGCAGACGACTTTCATTTAATATCCTAAAATGTTTTATTACGTGAATTTGCAAATAATAAACTTTTTAACCAAAAATAGAACCGACTTCAAAAACTACTAAAAAGCAAAAAATAAATTTTTTAACCAAAAATAAACTGACTTCAAAAACTACTACAAAGTAAAAAATAATTCATTTCAGATAATAGTTAATAAGAAATTAAATTAAGAGCATTGTATTTACCATGCATATTATTATATTTATGTACATTAATTTGATTTTTTGGAGTCTGTGCCAGCCAAGCCAAGTTAAAGCCATGTTACCATTTTTAAACATTTCATCTGATGTTATAAATGTGTATTTTCCAATGAGATTAGCAACTAATGTCGACAAACATTGCTTTGGAAACTAGTTAATCATTTAAATCATTGTATTTTCTACCATTTGATAAGTTATATGTATTCTTTTTTATTGTCTCGTATTTATGTAGATATAATTTATATGCATGTTACGATTTATATTGGATATTTTCTTTTGAATTTTGTACTTGGCTTGGCTGGCACCAACTCCAAAAAATCAAAATATCAAAAAATCAAATTAATGTACATAAATGTAATAATATGCATGGTAAATACAATGCTCTTAATTTAATTTCTTATTAACTATTATCTAAAATGAATTATTTTTTACTTTGTAGTAGTTTTTGAAGTCGGTTCTATTTTTGGTTAAAAATTTTTTTATATTTTAAATATAAAATGATATAGATTTTTAGTTCCAATTTTATAGGTTTTCATTTTCAGAGGTAAGTTTAATTTATTCTTAATGTATTCAGTTTTAGTGTTCTCTTTTGCTGTATAAGTTTAATCATTGAAATTCATATTTCTAAAAATGTCGGGAATTGTGGTCAGGGAATTTTAAGGAAAAATGGTCTGGAAAACCTGGGAAAGTCAGGGAATTTTATTATTCAAATGGAGTATGAACCCTGTAATGGTTAAGGACCCATAACATTTGGTGGAAGTTTAAAAATAGACATTGCATACATAAAATTTAACTTTTTTCCCCGTTTTTATAATAAAAATAAAAATTTTACATAATCATTCTGAGTTGACTTAATTTTTTTTTTTTTTCAATAGTATTTTGTCATGTCTGTATTAATGTAATTCTTTAAATAGCACATAACATAATAATGGGGTTTAAAGATTTTTTTTTTTCTCCAACCCAAACATTACAATTCCCCTCTATTTAAAAATGTTGGGAGGGAGACTCCCCTCCTTGGAAAAATTGAATTTCAAGCCTGTATATATATATATATGTGTGTGTGTGGTTGGAAAGTTTTAAGACTGTTCTTGTAATTTCAAAATGGCAGTACATACTGGCCATTGCGATGAATACCTTTTAAAGTAGTTTCCTTCTGACTGAACACACAGATTTCAACGGTGTTTCCACTTCTGGAAATTTTCTTTTTAAAGAGTGTTAAGAACAGTCTCCAGATTTGCCTGTATGTAGAAGTTAACGGGTTAGATCTGAAGGGGAGGAGGGAGGCACAAGATTTTGGAACTCAGCGAAAAATTTCCTGATGGAGAGTTCACTATGAGCCAGTGCATTATTGTGATGGAGAATCTAATTTCAGAGAAGTTTTAAGACTGGTTGACTATTTCTTCCACATATGTTTGCACAAATGCACAATGACACTGTTATAATTGACTGTTTGCTCATACTGAGCAGCAGAGTTGTATAATATAGACGCACATGTGTACGCCATGCATGGAAAATTTCCTGCAAAATTCGAAATTTTGCAGAAAAAATTTTTAGGAAAAAAAATAAATACCAAAAAATTAGAAATATTCCCCAATTTTATGTATGATTTATTTACTGTTTGCGCACAATTCAAAATTTAAAGATGCAAAACATTGTTGTGACATTACAGACGCTTGTGAAGAAGTCAAAATATTAAGGATTGGGTTGTTTCCAAATGCATTGACAAAATAATTGATAAGAATTCAGCTCTTCCTATCATGGATTTTTAGCTTTATTATTTTTAACCAAAATAATTATTCTTTAATTAATATTAATTAATTTTAAATGGTAATTATTTTAAACTACTGTTTTTAATTTATATCGTCAAAATAATATAACACATAATTTGATTAAACATTAAATTAATTTGCAGAAAGTTTTTGACTCAATATTTATGTGCGCAGAAAGTTTTTGGTTTGATACAAGTCTGCTGAGCAGTGGCGATACCTGTCTTAAAACTTTCCATGTTGGTTACAATAAGTGTCTTTAGCATTATTCTTTTTAAATATATAATATACATATAAACTAAAGTTTTGGAAAAAAATATATAAAACGTTAATTGTGAGTTGTCCATTTTCTTAATTTTTTTATGCTCTCGGTTATATTATGCTTTTTTCTTGTCTCCTAACATACTTGACATAACAAAGAGTTACTGTAGTAATGTAGAGTAATAATGTGTTTTGTGATATCTTATTTTTAAGTTATTTTCTTTATATTGAAAATATAATTGATCATTTTTATACTGTGCATATTTTTCTTTTCTTTCTATGTATGCAAGAATATTGATGTAACTATCCTTTCTTTTAGAGTAATGAGCACCAAAATGATGTTGAGCAGCCCAATGACGATAACAGAATTGATAATGCTTCGGAGGAAAACCTTCCCCTTTCTACTGATGGTGATGGTGAAGTTGAAGAATTGACACATGAAGTAGATATTGTTGTAGCAAGTGATGATAATGAAATTACTTCTGAAACTGTACATTCTCCAATATACCCTGATATAAGTGACACTGCGACACCTTCTGCCCCTGAAGAAAGTACTCCATTAAATGAAGAAACTCAGCCTTCAGATCCAGAAGCAATCACCATCCGTTTAAAGTATTTAGATGACACAGAAAGAGTTGTTACATCACATCCTAGAGTTAAAATTGGTGATTTCAAACGGTATGTATCTGAAGGAAATTTTATAATTTAAACTGCTAATTGTTTGTTGAGTTATTTTTAGATGAGATGACATATAAAAAATAAATTTTTTGTACATTTCTCTGAATTTTATTTTGCTATTAGTAATTTGAAGAATTTTCCATAATTTGGATTAGTTGTAAAATTGGTACACTTTAGCTCAATAATCATCACAGTCTATGTATATATATTTTTAACTTTTATGTGTGAGATTGAGACAAGCAATGAATATCTAACTTGTAATATTATTGATCAGTGGTTCCCTTCTATCTCTATAGTGGAGCTCCTTAGACTCACCATATCCACCCTATCTCTTATAAATTAATGGTGGTTAGAAGTAGTAGTATAGAATAAGGGAATGCAAAGTAAAGCAATATCTAAACGATTATGCAATATCCATTTAATGAAATTATAGCGGTTTATGTTAATATTGGGAGGACACTTGCATTTTTGGAATGTCTTTTCAAAAAATGTGTACTAAATGTTGAAAGATGACTTAAATTTTTTTTCGTATCTACTCTTATATATCAAGATTTATAAGTTATTAAGAAATGTATTCACGTCCTTTTAATATAAAATCACTTATTCAAAACAATGAAAATGAAGTCTCATAAGAATTGGGACACTTGTAAATTTATGGAATTTTCTGTAGCATTCGATATTATTTCAAAACAATTTTTAATTTTATGAAAAAATATGACATAGAAATATGACTTAAAGTTTCTAATCAACTGGCCTTTGTAGTTTACAATTTGAGGTAAGTATGTAGAGTTCTTACAAAATCACTGCAAATAATAAGGCATCATAATACTGGTAAAAGTATTAGGAGCTTTTCAAAAATTGTTTTTATATAGCTTTCAACTTTGTTTAATTTTATAAAACAATAGAAGTCATGTGGAATATCTGATGCTTCTTTAAAATCTGGATAATGCTTTAAGCTATTCCAAAAACACTAAGTATTTATTCTGAGGTAAATCTAACAAATCCCATGTTTTAGAAGTAAAACATTCAACTGAACTAGAAGAATGTTTTGGAATCAAAAGTTTGGGGATCGATAATACTTTTTTAACAAAGATGCATATTTGAGGAACACAGTTCTAATTTTGCTATCTAAAATAAGATTTTGAATTCATCTTAAATGCAGTCAAATTTCTGAGAAAATTTAGAGTTGAATCCCAATTTTTAATTCACTGTAAAATATAAATTATTTGAGGCCATTTTAAATTATACAGTGTAGGTGAAGCCCTAGGTGGAACCGCTGTTATAGGCGATACAGTGGCTGACTATGAAATATGAATTTTAACATACTTTAAGATATTTTGTAACTTAAGCAAAACATCTGAGAAGACATTGAAAGAAAAAAATGTGCTGTCGTCTTTTCTTATTTCGTGATGTATGCAATGTATAACCAACATCTACAGAGTGTTTTCAGTTTTTATGATCAACAGTCAAAAACTGCAGAGCTATGGAAATAATTATGGAATCTCATGTTTTTTGTTAATCAGTTATCTGGTTTCTCTAACCTAAGTCACTGCTTTCCTGCCACATATAATGCTACATCAGTGAGGATTGTACTCATACACAAATGCTGTTTGTGATTTTGGTACCATCGTGATAAAGCAGCCTCCAAGGATGAATCACCAAGCAACCAAGTTATATTGCGAAATTATAAAGCATATATGACATTAGAATAATATATGATGTATACAACATTTCGTTTTACTCATAATATGATGCATATGTGATGTATATGTATGACGTGTGTAAGATGTATATATGACATATAAGATGTAAATAACATGTATATAATGATGTATATGGCACATATATGAGTGTTTGGAATATATATATAATTATAATATCTTTGAATTTCAAAAAACATATCAAGTTCTTGTAACAATCTAATTAAATCTCCAGGCAGATAATTAGTAACAATATGTAGACAGAATACCACATAGTTAATAAATTAACAAGTGCAATCATAATTTTACCATAGCTTGTGCTTCAATGGTAATTGGCCAAAAATACTGAAAATATGAAGAATATTTAAAAGGAGAGAGAGAGAGAATTATAATATATATATATATATATATATATATATATATATATATATATATATATATATATAATAAACCATAAAATGTTAATAATTTGGAGTTGATATCAAGTGAATACAAATGGATTAAGAAATGAAATATGAACTAAATATAATGGAAAATTGGATAACAAGAGATTTAAATTAGAATTGGATATGAAAAAACACGTGTAGATATAATTTTCAACCTGGATGTACCCACACGTGTTTTAAAAAATAATTCAGTATTTCATAATTATACTGGCATATATGCTAAGATCAGTACAATCATCCAGGTATACTGAATTATTACCAGAAGACAATTGGAAATAATAAAAATGGAAATAAAAATTTGTAAAGAATAGATAAAATATTTTTACCAGATAACAGTTGGAAATAATAAAATTGGAAATAAAAAACTTGTAAAGAATATATAAAATATTTTATTCACAATAATTATCCAAAATCCTTAAACAACACAAGGTCTAATTTATACCAATATGACCACATGGCGCACATCATAAAATATCAAATACTTGATGATATAGTCAAGTTGAGAGAAATTATTTGAAGGTTAAGTTGAGAGAACATATTTTGAAATATCACCTTAATTATTACACCTTAACACAAATTGATTTAAAACACACAAATTTATCTATGTGATAAATACACTCAAAAACAAATTTATATTTGTGAATATACAAATTTTCCATTTAATTTTAATCTTTAATAGTAAAATTTAAATACACAAGCAATAAGCGCCCTCTATAGGTAAATTAAAAATATTATTAACATTTAATTGACAAGCAATGTGCTGCCCTCTATTGGAACAATAATTATTCAAAATTAAGCTTGATTTACAAATTTATTATATTATATTTAATAATATATATAAATAGTAAAAAATATCATCACTGTAGTTTTACATTAACATCGTACAAAATCCAATGATATGAATTAAATTTAACCAGAATTATATTTATCTTACATAGTATTACAAAGATTCTTACATTGAGTAAATATTATGTACAAAATTTAATTAATAATAATAGCATTACTTATGTATTTCAATCATTTTAATGCAATGCAGTATTTAAAAGACTTTATTAAAATTAAACATTCAAATAAAATATTTAAAAAAATATATATATATAATTTATGTTTGTGATTTATAATCAACAATGTTATCCATGTATAATTTTATGGGTTTTTTAGTATAGGTTATTTTACAGTTATTTTAATACAATGCATATTTTATAGACTTTTATAACTGATTATTAGAATCACTTAATATAAAAGTGATCGACTAAACGCACAATCACAGTAACTATATAAAGTGTAAATAATGTTCAACCATCTTAAGTATTGTCCTTATATGTATTAATGGTATATGTTTTAATTGTATTTATATATGTTTTAAATCTGAGCATTAGTATCACTTAAAATAAAGGTGATCGGCAACGCACAATCACAATAACTATATAAAGTATAAATAATTTTCAATCATCTTAATTATTGTCCTTATATGTTGTAATTGATATATATATATATATGGTGCATGTATAAGCTTTGCAGTTATCTTGCATAATCGTAATTGTAGAGCTGCAATACCATTAAAGTACCGTGATTTTTTGTTGAACGCTTAGTGTTTCCCCCAGAATAAAAAAGGGCAGGGTGCTGCTTCAAAAAAGGGCACTTTATAAAAAGTGATATTGAAATTTTTTGTTTTAATTGCAGTTTATTCTAGAGCTGTTGCGTGTATCTGAAGGATACAATGACTGTTTTGTTAAAATATTAAACTTTGCTTACTATTTGAAAAAAAATCATATAATAAAATATATCTTGCATCAAAATAAATTACAATTTCATTTCTTATTATTTATTATAATACAATTTAATAAAAACAACGTAATTCAGGGATGAGATTGACAAAAAAGCAAAAAAGCTGAAAATTGCGCGAACGATGTTTGAGCAATAAGTTATGAATTTCAAGCGCAACAAATGTAATTGCTATTAAAAAATATATATTTTAAAATAAAATATATAACACCAATTTAGCTTTGAGTACATTAAAAAGAAATGTACATTTATTAACAAAAATTAGGTAGAAATTATTTACTTTAATAAAAAGTCTATTTTACCAAGATACAGCACATTAATAAAACCTTTCAATGGCATGAACATTTTTTTAATTGAAATTTTGAATAATTGTAAGACACTATTCTTGAAAGAGCAAATCAAGTATATGCTAATAATTGCAACCACCTTAAATTAATGATAGAACAAAGTTCCCACCCTTTTTTAAAATAAAAAATAAGATTTTAAGGAATTACAGATTTTTTAAGGACATTATCAGTGAAACCAACTAGCCAGTGCCGTGGTTATTCCAGATTCCAGGTCATTTTTACCAGTCAGCTTGAAGCTAGTTTTTGGATTTTTTTAATAGATTTATTTTAATTTAATCTGTCATTTTATCATAGCAAATTTTCTACATTACTAAAAGAAATTTGGTTAAAATTTTTTAACCCGCAGTAAATTCTGACGACATTCGCTTATTTTCAATGATCCTTTGACGAAATTAGCTTATTTTCGGCGATCCTTTGACGAAATTCGCTTATTTTCGGCGATCCTTTGACGAAATTCGCTTTTTTACGGCGATCTTTCGGCTAAATTCGCGTTTTTACGGCGATCTTTCGGGCTAAATTTGCGTTTTTACGGCGATCTTTCGGGCAAAATTCGCGTTTTTACGGCGATCTTTCGGGCTAAATTCGCGTTTTTACGGCGATCTTTTGGGCAAAATTCGCGTTTTTACGGCGATCTTTCGGGCTAAATTCGCGTTTTTACGGCGATCTTTCGGCTAAATTCGCGTTTTTACGGCGATCTTTCGGCTAAATTCGCGTTTTTAGGGCGATTTTTTGGGCTAAATTCGCGTTTTTACAGCGATCTTTCGGCTAAATTCGTGTTTTTACGGCGATCTTTCGGCTAAATTCGCGTTTTTACGGCGATCTTTCGGCTAAATTCCGTTTTTACGGCGACTTAATTCTCGCTTTTACCGTGATCTTTTGACTTAATTCTCGCTTTTACCGCGATCTTTTGGCTTAATTCTCGCTTTTACCGCGATCTTTTGGCTAAATTCCCGTTTTTTCAGCAATCCTTTAACGAAAATAGTTTTTTCAGCGATAGTTTGGCTAAATTCGCGTTTTTCAACGATCCTTTGGCTAAATTCACGTTTTGTTAGCGATCCTTTGACGAGATTTGAGTTTCTTCAGCGATCTTTTGACGATTTTCACACGATCATTTGAAGAAATTCGCGTTTTTCAGCGATCCTTTGAAGAAATTCGTGGGTTTTTTTTTCGCGATCTTTATGCAAATTTCACGTCTTTTCAGAAAATTCGAAAATGGTGAAAAAGCAGATAATGGAAAATGACAAAAAAGCGGAAAACCGCGGATCCGCGGAAGAATCTCATGCCTGGTAATTTTAAAACAAAATCAGCATGGAGTCCAATAGATGCCACGCAACCTCAGGCGCGAAAGTTTTAGAGCTTAGACTGCTATAGGATTAATGTTTCTCGTTTCTCAATATCGGGAGGGAATCATACAATTAAGATAAAAATCATCATTTTCTCAAAAACATTTAAAGAAGTTTTGTTGAAGAATTGATATGTCAGGAGTAAAATTGGCACATTTCATTATCTCTGTAATAAAACTGAAAATTCTCAAACAATAATATTAAATCAAACATCGATGACAGGTTTATTACCCTATCACCACCTCTTTTTTTTGTTGATGAACACAAAATCTTTGGAAAAGAAAAGCCAATCAGGATTTACGAGATTTTGAAAAAAACATATAAATGCAATTATATTAGTCTGTAGGGAGGTTCCGGAAATCGTACTCTAATGCGAGAAGTTCAAAGAGCTTCTTCTGGACAGAGATATGCCGATAGCAAACAAAAAACGGCAGCAGATACGGGGAAATACCTGTCATTAATTTCGCGGAAGGAGGAGGGGGGGGGGGGGCACCAAGAGATCGGAAACTGTAGTTCAAACAACTTTTTTTGGACATTGTGTAAACTACTTATAAAGTGCATTGCAATTCAAATAAAATCGTGGCTTGATGACGTCACAAACTTTAAAGGCTCGATTACTGAATTGCTAGAAAGACGTTTTTCCTTATAACTCCAAAAATAATAATCCTATTAACTAGCGGCTTATTGCATCTGATTAAGCGTCAAATTTCCAATTAAAATATATCTTTAAAGTGAAATTTGGATGAAATACAGGGTCATGAAAAATCGAAGAGTGTGGAAAATAGGATTCCAAATATCTCGGCAACTAATTATCCGATCGACTTCATGCTTTATGCAAAATTTATGTTTTTTATTGTCTTTTATATTCATTTCTTAAAATAAACAATTTCGAAAATTTTTATATACCTTTCATCAGAACGAATATTTCGAGAGTCCGAAAAAAATTGTTCCGGTTAATCGAGGTTATTGAAATGAAATAGGCTTCTTCCCATTATTACATACTAAGTATATACCAAATTGCAAGTCTCTATCTCAATTTTTTCGGGAGATAGAGCGTTTACAGACACACAGACAGACGGCAAAATTTGTTTTCTAAAAATATGTTTTTCGGAATTTCCAGTGTCTGAAACGTGTAAATCCGTCAAAAAATTTTTCTCGATTTTCAAAACGATTACAAGACTTACCCTATACTACGTATGATGGGTAAGTAAAACGGCAGGGGTGATTCTGAGTTAAAAAAAATTTCTGAAAAGTCACAACAGAGGGGGGGAGGGGATCCACTCCCGGCACTTTTTTTTTTTTACTCCCTTTAATGTAATTTGTGCTTTTCGTGCTCTTTCGACGAAATTTGCTGTTTTTTTCGAGATCTATTGATAAATTTTGTGTTATTTTGACAAAATTTGCCGTTTTTTCGCGATGTTTTGACGAATTTTGCCATTTTTCGCAATGTTTTTGACAAAATTTGTCGGGTTTTTTTGACGAAATTTGCTGTTTTTTTTTTACGAAATTTACCATTTCACTCCCGGCACTTTTTTTTTTTCATCCCTTTAATGCAATTTGCGTTTTTTCGCAGTCTTTCGACGAAATTTGCTGTTTTTTTCGAGATCTGTTGATAAATTTTGAGTATTTTTTTGCGATTTTTTGACAAAATTTGCCGTTTTTTCGCGATCTTTTGACGAAATTTGATGTTTTTCATGATCTTTTGACGAAATTTGCCGTTTTTCGCAATGTTTTTGACGAAATTTGATGTTTTTCACGATCTTTTGACGAAATTTGCCGTTTTTCGCAATGCTTTTGATGAAATTTGCCTTTTTTCGCGATTCTCTGACGAAAGTCACGTTTTTCCTGCTATCTGTTGACAAAATTTACCGGTTTTTTCGCGATCTTTTGACGAAATTTGCCGTTTTTCGCAATGTTTTTGACGAAATTTGATGTTTTTCACAATCTTTTGATGAAATTTGCAGTTTTTCGCAATGTTTTTGACGAAATTTGCCGTTTTTTCGCGATTTTTTGAAGAAAGTCACATTTTTCCTGCGATCCTTTGACAAAATTGACGACTTTTCTTCGAACGAATGATGAGATTGATTTTTTTCAGCGATCATTTGCCGAAATACTGATACATTTTATGTTCGAATTTATGACAGATATATTTTTTAATTTTCGGAAATCATTGCCTTAATTTTTCGGAAAATTCGGACCAGAATCACCCCTGAAAAAACGGCAGCAGATATGGGGAAATACCTGTCGTTAATTCGCCGAAGAAGGAGATGAGGGGGGGGGGGGAGGGGCACCAAGAGATTGGAAACAGTAGTTCAAAGTTTTTTTGGACATAGAAATATGCTGATGGCAAACAAAAAACGGCAGCAGATATGGGGAAATATCTGTCGTTAATTCGCGGAAGAGGGGGGGTACGGGTGCGGCACCAAAAGATCGGAAACCGTAGTTCAAGGACGTTTCTCCGGACGCTGAAATCTGCCTGCCGACGGCAAATTATTGAGTACTGAAAATGGGCAGGGCCCATTTCTAGATTCTAGATACATAAAAACGCCAAGAGATTGGAAACAGTAGTTCAAAGAACTTTTTCTGGGCATAGAAATATGCTGATGGCAAACAAAACACAGCAGCAGAGGGGAAATATCTGTCATTAATTCGCGGAAGGGGGAGAGGGGGGGGGGGTGCGGCACCAAGGGATCGGAAACCGTAGTTCAAGGACGTTTTTTCGGACGCTGAAATCTGCCGGCGGCAAATTATTGAGTGCTGAAAATGGGCAGGGCCCATTTCTAGATTCTAGATACATAAAAACGGGCAGGGCGCATTTGTAACTATAGAAAAACGAGCAGGGCGCATTTACAGCTATAAAAAAACGGGCAGGGCGCTGCGCGCTCGCGAAAACGCCTAGGGGAAACACTAAACGCTAATAGCATTAATGAGTACAGCAATTTTCACTATCTATCATCACAATTATCAATTACATCTTTCAAAAATTATCACAGTTTCGATGATACCTAATGAAATAATATGCTTTAGGTGAATTAAAAGCTGCAAAAAGTGTGTGCTGTATACAGTTAAATTCAGAGTAAATTATTTTTATATGCATATGCATAATATATTTATGCCGTATATTGAATTTTATGATTATTTTTTTAAAGGAATTTCATTGAAACAACTCTTTATTTAAATCTGGATAAATCAAATTTCTTTCTCTGTTAAATATTTAATTGAAGCAAAACAAACTTCCTGTTTTTTTTTTTTTTTTTTTTTTTTTTTTTTTTTTTTTTAGCATTTATTTTTTAATTCTTTCATCATGGTTTGAAGTTTTATTTTTAATCTGTTTTTTTATACAAACATGCATGGCTAAATAGTTACAAAATAAAAATTATATTATTAACAGAAAATTTATTATGAGAATCTGATATCTAAATAAATTTTAGATAACTTCTATGAAAAATTAGTAATATTAGTTTCAAAAGGGAACAAAACTTATTGTTTTATAAAACTCTACATATGAAAAAGTAAATTTTCAGAGATCCTTTCTTATTGCCCGCCTAGGTCATAACAGTAATCTACTGTCTAAATTTTGTGATCCTGACTTTGGTTGTTTCAACTGGGCATTGATGAGTAATTCAATCAGTTAGGCGTTTTCTCTTTGTATAATAGTATAGATTTGACAAAAAAGACAAATCATTAATGTCAACATCTTAAGGGTTTTACATTAAGGTTTATAGTCATATATTGATGTTCATTAATGTGTTAGATGACATTTTCTTCTTGTTCTGTTGTTGACTATTGGAATAGATCTTGGTAATTGTCATTTTTGCTGTGAACAACTATTTTAGCATGCCTTTTGAGTGGCAAAGAATAAATAAACTTATAATTTTTGCCCACATGTGAGCCTATCTTCAAGAACATATTTGCAACAAAACAATGCATTTTGTAAAAAAATCTAGATTTATGTAGTTTTTGAAATAATAGATTCAAGTACAAATGATTTAAGGAATAATTAAAAACAGTTTTGCTTATTTCTGTATAATGTGTTTAACTGCTTTTATTATTATTCTTTTGTTTATTATTCTTTTATTTTTATTTTTTTTAGGTCTCATTTTGTTGAAGATATTGCAAATAATAAAATTGTTCGTCTCATCTTCAGTGGTCAACTTTTACAAGATAATTTAACTCTTCAATCATATGGTGTTACAAATAACTGTGTTGTCCATGTCCAGGTTTTACAAGCCCAAACTCAACAAAACCGTTCTTCTATAAGTCAGAACACAGATTTGGATTTAAGTCATTTGCTTTGGCCTTTGTTATCAGTAATTTTAGGAATTTGTTGGATTTTGTATCTTAAATATCCAGAATTTTTTAATTTTATGTCCCTAGGAATGTTACTTTTGTTCACAGGAAGTTTTTTATATTTTTATTTTCAAATACAAAATCAGTGATATACATTTAATTCATTATGAAATTCAATTTGTAGTCTACTTATTGGTGTATAATATTTATATTGCTATGATGAAACATATGAAGCACTTATCTATTCATGAAAACATTTTATCAAATAGACCAATCAGCCAGAACATTTTTATAATGCTCAGTGAAATGAAAAAACTTTTACTATTACACCACATTATAACTATGGTGGCTTATTGTAATTCAGATGATGATAAAATGAGTATTAAGCTATAAGAATATAAGTTATAAGAATATTAAGTTAAAATTAAATTGCTGATGGTTTATTTTTTTAAATTATTTAAAAGAATATTCTGTGTTCCATTTATTGATGTGATGTCTGTAAAATTAGAAGAAAGTATCCACATAGTTTGATTTATATTTTATGTAAAGATCAGAGTATGTATCTGTCACCTTAAAAGTTTCATGCTAAAACATATTTATGTGTGTGCCTTAAAAATAGTTGGGGCAATAAGTTTTTTATTGCTAAAAATCAATTTAATTTTATTATTATTATCATCAGACAGGAAAATTGATATTTTATTTTCAAATAGGAAACTAATTTTCTGCTTTAGGATTGAAGTTAAAAGTTTGTTTTGAAATGTCTCTTGTAGACTGAAATTGTAAGTGCAATGAACTACATATTTGAAAGAAAATGCCACAGCAATATTCAATTCTTATTTGGAAGTATATTTGTTTTAATCTAAATGAACATAAATAAAATTTCACTAGCAAGCATAAATTTAAGATTGACTTCTTGTATTTACTAGATCATGTAAAGTTTAATCATACTGCACAACTGTAAATAAGTATGTAAATTGGCTTATTTTTATTCATAATAAATATATAGATATTTCTATTTGATACTTTGTGAATGGTGTTTTCTCTTTTCTCTCTCTCTCTCTCTCTCTTTCTTTCTCTGTACATACATACGTATAATAAGTAAGCCAAATAAAAACAAGTGCGAGTAGGACTCTCACCCTGAGAGTTCTGTAACATTGTTATATTATTACTGTTACAAAAAATTCCATTACAGTGTTTTAATTTAGCGTTAGTACCAATTGTGGAAATTCATGAGTTTGTCACATAATAAATTGACATAGATTTATAAATTAATGATTTTCGGATTTTTTTCTTTGTGTAGCCCATGTAAAGGAAAAAATCTGAAAATCATTAATTTATAATTCTAAGTCATTCTATAAATGATTTTTCATAATCGGATTTCCATAGCAAGGCTATAAGGGTTCATTTTTTCCATTTCAGATACGGAACCCTAAAAATCTGAATAATGGCTATAAACAGTTTTAATTGATGCAAAATAAGTATTTTATCTCAGGGAAAACCCTTTATACTAGTACACAGTTTACATTCTCATGGGATCATCTACAAAATAAAATTGAGCCCAACTTTTAATCCTTTCATGCATGAATTATTTTTAAGTGGATGAAAAACATATTATGCATTTAAATTGTTGACTACTAACTGGACAAAAGTCACTCTTCTACTGCCTATAATTTTAAAATGCAAAAATTGATTATTTAACTCTAGACTTAAGTGACAGCAAATAAAATGTAGAGAGGAATGTCCCAGAAGATTACCTAGATTATGTAAAACTATTCAAATGATGGATATCAAGAGAAATAGACATGTTCTATCACTTGCACAAATTTCACGTGAAAAATAAATTAGTAGCCAAAGCTTCAAAATGGATTATTAAAAAGAAATAATGTTGGAATTTTTAAAAATCTTACATTTATTA
This sequence comes from Maratus michaelseni, assembly GCA_963931845.1. Classification (NCBI taxonomy): domain Eukaryota; kingdom Metazoa; phylum Arthropoda; class Arachnida; order Araneae; family Salticidae; genus Maratus; species Maratus michaelseni. The sequence goes on from OZ007598.1 coordinate 71,910,611, forward strand.
CAAAATGATGCTGTTATAACATTTACATACATTAAAAATTTATTATTAAGAATTATTCAGGGGTGCCACTTTTCTGCCTAAAGGCGGAATTCCACCTTTTTATAAATTTCGTGTTTTCCACTTTTTATAAAATCTGCAATTTCCTCTTTTTTTTTATAAATCTGCGATTTCTGCTTTTTATATAAAATTTGAGTTTTCTGCTTTTTATATAAAATATCCGCGATTTCTGCTTTTTTATATAACAAATCCGTGATTTCACGGATTTTTCCTCCATATTTCTGTGATATTAGCTTTTTTCATCTATTGCCCATAGTTAAAAAAATATATGCATTAAACAATATGACTTCCTTCAGTTTCATCAACCTACCCTGTATGGTTTGCTACACAACAGCGTATTTTCTCAGCGATGCACGGGAGTCGCAAGAGACAAATTTCTACCAAGAAAGTCGCATTGAAGTTCACGAGGAAAAAAACTGAGAATTACGTCAAATAATCTCCAACTATAATAAAGAAGCAAGTTTATGTGTGTGTGTGTTTGCCCGCTGTGTTCTGAAGAGACCGCTGCACGCAGAGCTACAAAATTTTGTGGGAAGGTACCTTTACGCATGTAGTTTTGCACCTCAAAGCCGGATTTTTGGAATTTTGGAATAGATTTTTTTTAATTAAATTTTTTATGCGGTTTTTAGTGTTTTTTCACGTTTTGATGCAATTTTTCCACATTAATAAGGGGAATCCGGTTCTAATCTTTTAGCCCAATATAGTAAGTTTTATCCTCTTTTCAAAAAGTTTATGCGAAATTCGTACAGCGTCTTTTGAATTTTTGGCGATTTTTTTTTCCTTTGACAGTAAGAAATTTTGCCAGAATGCTTGATTGGTTCGGTGGTTGCGCTTCCATTTAAGCCTCAGATACGATCAGAATTGTTATTTCTTTTTCTCTTTTTAGCTTGGAGAAAGTTGATAATTCTTTACAGATAAAAAATCGTGATTTTAAATATGCGAATTTTAGTGTTTTTTGACATTTTGCTGCGATTTTTCTACATTAATAAGGGGAATCCGGTTGCAATCTTGTAGCCCAATATAGTAAATTTTATCCTCTTTTCAATGAAGTTTATGTGAAATTCGTACAGCGATTATTGAATGTTTGGCGATTTTTTTTTCTTCGAAACTAAGAAATTTTGCCAGAATGCTTGATTGGTTCGGTGGTTACGCTTCCATTTCAGCCTTCAGATACGATCAGAATCGTCATTTTTTTTTTCTCTTTTTAGCTTGGAGAAAGTTGATAATTCTTTACAGATAAAAAATCTTAATTTTTAAAGGGAACAGTGGATTATTTATTATCCCAATTTTTTTATTAGATTTTTTCCTTTTAATTTCATTTTTTATGCGTTTTTTAACATTTTTTTTTTCATGTTTTGCAGCGTTTTTTATTTCAAATGACGTCTCAAATCGCCCACTACAAGTCAATCACCATTCGAGGGCAGTTGGATTGGTAGCTGATAGAATTGTACGGAAATTTGTGATTGCCAGATGAAAAGGTCGTCAGTTGCTTGCAATTAGAACAACAAGTTGTGAATTTTTTCGATTTGTTTTATGTGATTTTCAGAGTTTTTTCATGTATACGTCATTTATGTATTTGATTTCAGAAATTAACAACGATAACTTACTATTTTCGTATGTATTAAAAAAAAAAAGGTAATTTTGTTTGTTTCAAAAGTTAATGATAATTCCTAATTTTTTAACGTCGTTGGTTTAATTATGTGGGAAGGGGGGAAATGAGTGTTTGGTTGTAGTTTAAATATCGCGTTAATGCTCTTATCGAAACTCCCTCCTTCCCTCCTGCCTCCAAAATGAGAACTAATTAATTATTAGTCCGATTCAAACGAAACCTTTTCTCAGGTACTAGATAAACTTCGGTATAATTTTTTCAGCCCTTGGTTACCACTATTTCTGAAAATTAATGACCAGGCAAGGGTATTTTCTCCTGTTCAGTGGGCCCAATTTCAATGAGAATTAGTTCATTCAACTTAACACGAACTAATTAATATATAGATAACTAATTAAGATACAGATTTGGCGCCACCTACCTCAAATGATTTAGACATTTGAGGAGGTGGTATTAAATTTATTTCCACTTCGGGTCCATATCTCTCTATTTAATTTCCAAAAGACAAAGAGTTACCAGAGGAAGGGTTTTGTGCAGCGATTTTTAGAGTGATTTCGCATTTCGTAGTATTTTTTGACGGGACCGGGTGGATCTGCTAGTACATGAATAAAATTGCAAAATTTGTCAAGTTGCTGAAAAAAAATCAAATTTCATGGGTCAGTAGCATGAAAAAATCTTAAATTTTGTCAATTGGTCACAAAAAAAAATTCAAGCAATTGCAGGAATTAATCGCGAATTTCATCAAACAACCGCAGAATAAAATCGTAAATTTCATCAAACGGTCGCATAAAAAATCTTCAATTTCGTCATACTATTGCAGAAATTATTCTCGAATTTCGTCAAACGATCGCAGAATAAAATCACTAATTTTGTTGATAGCTTGAGAAAAAAAAATTGTGGATTTCATCAATCGGTCATGAAAAACAATCATAAATTTCGTCATCGGTTGCAAAAAACTAATCTCTAGTTTCGTCAAAGAATTACAGAAATGAATTGTGAATTTCGTCAAACAATCGCAGAATAAAAGCACAAATTTCGTCAAACGATCGCAGAAAAAAATTTTAAAAGGAAAAATATTTAAACACAAATTGATGTTTCATAAACAATTTACATAATTAAAATTTTTAATAGCTTGATGTATTTCTTGTAATATTTCAAACAACTTAAACAATTACTTTTATTTAAGCATCATTATATACATTCTTATGTAGAACAGCTAAATAATAAAATCTAAACTTTTAAACAAAATAAAAATAAGTCAGTAATCAGCGAAATTTTTTTTTCCCTTTAAGTAATTCAGTCAAACTTTGTTAACACGAACACTCTTAACGCGAATTACTTTTAGCACGAACTGTTTCCGATTGCCCCGTCCAGTTGTATGTAATGTATTTAAGTATCAGACTACTTTAAACATGAACAAAAAAAGTTTCCCCTTGAGTGTTCGTGTTAACAAGGTTCGACTGTATACTCAAATATAATATTGCAATATTTTTTATTAAATACATTTTTAAATGTTCCTTGAAAAATGCTGAATGTTGAAAATAAAACTTTTTGATCTATTCATGTAGCCTTTTTTTATATGTGCATGAAATTTACAGATATTAATGAATATCAAAGTGAACAGTATAGAATCGAACAGTATTTTTTCATTTTTCTATAAAAGTATTTACATCTTGAGTTGCAATCTATCATCCCCTAATGAAGACATTTACCTGTTAGTTGTGTCGCTAAATTCAGTTTAAATCTTCAATTTGGACACCATTTTCTAAGAGATCCTTAAATTTTAAAGGAAATAGAGAAATGCTATATGATTTTTTACTGTGCAATTAAGAATGAAAATGACTTCATGAATGTGTCAGGAAGTAGCCAGTAGAGAAAAAAATTTCAAAAAACGAAAAAGAAAATATTAAGCTGGATTTATTTGGGAAATATCTAGCAACTGAATATTTGGCAAAAGGACGGAATGAACCAAATATTCGTCACATCCCTAATTTTAACCCTAAAAAGGTTTTTTTTTTTTTTTTTTTTAATCTTCAAAACATCAAGCTTAAAATAAGGACTAAATTTCACGTTCTATAAGTTCTAATAATATCAAATTAGTAGGATAATAGCTATTCATTTAAAATATTGAATTTTAATACAAAAAAATTAAGATTTGTCATTTTCAAGTATAAAATATTTCAAATACACAAAATCCGTATTTCATTTATGTCAATTTATGCTTCGTTAATGTAATGTTGGTGTGAAAAGTCTATAACTTTTGAGTGGTAATGTTTCTGAGTTGTCACATTGCAGTTATAAATTTTATCAAACATGACTGGCAATCGATAAAAAGTATAAATATTAAATCATATTAGTGACCAGAAGAGAAATATTCCAAATTAATTTCTAAGTACAGGAATTTTTTAAATGAACTTATTGTTTTTAAAATGGAATAACAAACAAAGTTATTCTTGTAAATTTAGAAATTAAAAAGATTAATGTAATCAGGAAGTTAGTGTTCTTTCTTGTTTTAGTACCAAATGTCACTAACAAGCTATGCTGTACTGTCTCATGCTGCTATTAACATACTGGGTGTCAAACATAACTGATTTTAAAATTCAATAACTTTCAAACAGTAAAAGATTTTTTAAAAATTCTTGCAGGAGAGTAATATATGATGTCAGGAGTTTTTTTACCGAGATTCCTGATTTTAGTTCAAATTACCAGCAATAGATGACACTGTGAGCAATAGGAGTGCAATCCAGGTCAAACCTAAAATCGCCCAGAATTGATGCGAAGGAAGGAGATTCAATATTCAATACATGGAGTGGGTCTCATTCGTTAATACAATCTTGTTCTTATGACCCAATTCTGAATAACATTTTAATGGTGAATGAAACCCATTCCATGTATTAAACATCCTTCCTTTGCATCAATGCTGAGTGATTTCTGCTTGGATGTCTTGCTCGCAGTGCCATCTAATGCTGATAATTTGAACTAAAATCAGGAATCACACTAAAAAAACTCCTGACATCATACATTATTCTCCTGCAAGAATTTTGTAAGTATCTGTCACTTTGGAAGTTATTGAATTTTAAAATCAGTCGGTCCATTTCAGGACACCCAGTATAAAGATTTTAAAAAGCTGACTAACTTTTACCCTTCATTCAGTTTAGCTGCTGACAAGCAAAGAAAAGAAGTTTTCAATTTGAAATTGTAAGATTATTTTGAATATTCTTGCAGTGTGAAACAGTGCAGGACCATCTTTATGTGACATTTGGTACTAAAAAAGGAAAAACACTAAATAAATTAATTACACATTAGTTTCCTACAAGAATAAAAATAGCTGCTCCATTTTATTTGCTATTCCATTTTATCCCACCTCCTGTTATTAACATAAAACTTTTACTACCACATTTAGAGGAGACCGTACCTAGGGCCACTGCCCTTATCTCTCTCTATATAAAAGCTGTTCTTGGTATGTGTGTGTGTGTATGTTCCTTATACAAATGTACAGTTTTTATCCGATTTGAACGAAACTTTATGTACATACGTTTTAGAACCCGAGTAAAATTACTGTCAACTTAAAAAATTTCTTAGACCATTCTTTTCAAATATATCCCATAGTTTATCATTACAGAAATCTATTTTTTTTTTTCAATTTCTAATGGGGTTTATTTCCCATTACCATAAAAAGAAACTGCATATGGACAATATTTTTATAAACCAATAAAAATTCATATTCTCTCACTATAATTTGAAATCCAAAACTGACGTCATTTTGGGCAGATAATGTGATTTTTTTCATGTATTATAAAGATTACTATAAGTATTTAAATGTCATAGTATTGGGTTGTTTAAAAAGTAATTTTGTTTTTCCCAACAGATGTCGTAATTATATTTTTTCACACCTAAGCCACATTGTCATTATATATTTTGACAGCTGATATAGCAAGGCTTGTTTGTTAAAAAAGTTTGTTTGATTCTGTGCAGTAGTTTTTGTTTCATGCCCTATCAAATGTGGAAAGTCAAAAACAGCACTTTCGGCCTATTTTACTTTTTTACTATCGAAAAGGTAAAAATGCTGTTCAAGCAACAAAAAAATTAGTTGATGTGTATGGAGAAGATGTATTGACAGAACGCCAGTGCCAAAACTGGTTTGCAAAATTTTGATGTTGAAGATGCACTGCATTCTGGAAGGCCAGTTGAAGCTGATGGAGACAAAATAAAGGCATTGACTGATGTAAACTGCCGATTAACAACTCGTGAGATTGCTGAGACATTAACGTTATCGAATTCAACTGTTCATGATCACATGAAACGCCTTGGTTTAATTTCAAAACTCGCAAAATGGGTTCCACATGTTCTTACAGAAGGAAATTTGCTCCATCGCATTGGCGTCTGTGATAGAAATCTTGGAGAAAACAGATGAACCGGCTCAAAGCACTTCGAAACCCAGTATTCATCAAAAAAGGTGATGTCTGTCGTGGTATTGTCTGGTAGAAGCTTAAAGAAATTTTTTAAAAACTATTCCCTTGAAATCCCACCAATTTCTTTAAGCTTCTACCGGACAATACCACAATCAATTCTGAAGTGTACTGTCATCAATTGGACAAACTGAATGATTCACTCAAATAGAAAAGGCCAGAATTGATCAACAGGAAAGGTATAGTATTCCATCAAGATAAGAGAGACCTCATACAAGTTTGGTAATTTGCCAAAATATTTTATAGCTTGGATGGGATGTACTATCACATCCACCATATTCTGCAGATCTGCCCCCTTCGGACTATTACTTGTTCTGGTCTCTACAAATTTTTTTAGATGGTAAAACTTTAACTTCAAATGAGGACATCAAAAATAAGTTAGATTTGTTTTTTGCCAGCAAAGATCAGAAGTTTTATGAGTGTGGAATCATGCAACTGCCAGAAAGATGGCAAAATGTATTGAACCAAAATGGAGAATATATAATTCAATAAAATATTTATATACTATTAGAAAATCGTCTTTCATTTACACCAAGAAAAATGAAATTACTTTCTGAACAACCCAATATATTTATTTAAATGTGTTTGGAGATAAAAATAAATAACTTACTCCTAATTTTACAAAGGTAAATTGTTTCCACTGGTTTGTTAATATTATAGTAAATTTTCCAAGAAATAAAAACATATTTTTGCATATTCAAACTTCATGATTCAATTTATCTTAACATAGTATAAAACAAAGTCGCTTTTTCTGTCCCTATATCCCTATGTACGCTTAAATCTTTAAAACTACGCAACGGATTTTGATGCGGTTTTTTGTAATAGATAGAGTGATTCAAGAGGAAAGTTTATATGTATAATAGCATCCATTAAATAGTGGAGAAATACGGTTATTTTTGAGGTTTAAGTCGCTTTTTCTGACCCTATATCCCTATGTACGCCTAAATCTTTAAAACTACGCAATGGATTTTGATGCGGTTTTTTTTAATAGATAGAGTGATTCAAGAGGAAGGTTTATATGTATAATAACATCCATTAAATAGTGGAGAAATACTGTTATTTTTGAGGTTTTTAATGTGATGTCATAAATAATTTCATTTTTTCCGCTTATACATTGCAAACACAGGCTGAACCCTACAAGATTTATCAAAATAATGTACTAATTATTGTACACATTAAAAAGGTCTACAGAAAACACAAAGAGATGAAGGTTTTCAAGGTTAACCCGAAGCAAAGCGAGGGAGGGCCGCTAGTTCTACATAATCAAAAGTCATCTGTCAAATATTGCAGAGGTGATTCTGGTCCGAATTTTTCGAAAAATTAAGACAATGATTTCCGAAAATAAAAAAAAATATCGGTTATAAATCGGAAAATTCAGACATAAAATGTGTCGGTATTTCGGCAAATGATAGCCGAAAAAAATCAATCCGTCATTCGTTCGAAGAAAAGTCGGCAATTTTGTGAAAGGATCAGGGAAAAAACGGGACTTCCGTCAGAGAATCGCTAAAAAAATGGCAAATTTCGTCAAAAACATTGCGAAAAGTAGCAAATTTCGTCAAAAGATCGCGAAAAAACGGCAAATTTTGTCAACAGATCGCGGGAAAAACGTGACTTACGTCAGAAAATCGCGAAAAAATGGCAAATTTCGTCAAAAACATTGCAAAAAATGGCAAATTTCGTCATAAACATTGCGAAAAACGGCAAATTTTGGTCAACAACAGATCGCAGGACAAACGTGACTCGTCAGAAAATCGCGAAAAAACGGCAAATTTTATCAAAAACATTGCGAAAAACGGCAAATTTCATCAAAAGATTGCAAAAAAACGATAAATTTTGTCAACAGATCGCGGGAAAAACGGGACTTTCGTCAGAAAATCACGTTAACACGGCGAATTTCGTTAAAAACATTGCGAAAAACGGTAAATTTTGTCAAAAGATCGCGAAAAACGGTAAATTTCATCAAAAAATAGCGAAAAAAAACTGCAAATTTTATCAACAAATCTAAAAAAAAACTGCAAATTTCGTCAAAAGATCGCGAAAAAACACAATTTTCGTCAAAGGGATGCAAAAAAAAAAAAAAAAAAAAAAAAAATGGCAGGAGTGGACACCCCCCTCTGTAACTTTTCAGAAAATTTGCTGTGAATTTCAGAAATTTTTTTTTTACTCAGAATCACCCCTGAAATATTGACATTTAGAAATCATTACATCATAACTTTTTTAAGGTTGAGCTTCAACCAAGGAGGCATATTTAAGCTCCTTGGATTTAGGTGGATGGTAATTTCCCATTATTAATAAAAATTGGATTGATAGAAAACAATATAGTACAGTAGAACCCTGATTATCCGAAAATTGGCTTAACCAAAACACTTTAAAACTTTTTTCTTTTTTTTTTAAAGAGTCAACCTACTTGTGTGGACATTACATAAATGCAGCCATTTTATTGCATAGACACATATAACACTTCATTTCTTTACAAAATAAGTTGTTTTGTTTTTCAACTTTGCATTGCTTCAATGCTGCGTTATCACGCTACCTTTTAAACAACAACACATCTGATGCTATTGTTGCATCTTCCTGCACTTCAATATGTTGAAGTGCCATTATCAACTTTTTTCAACGCGTTGAGATCTTCATGCTTATAAAAACCCATTTGCGCTTTAACCTTTTGATTACGGCTTGGACTGGCGACTATTTTTATATTCACCCATACCACAATTTACAAAAGAACTTTTTTGTGGTAGATTTCACTTGAAATTATCTTGGTATAAGTGTATGGCAGGTAATGGTATTGAAAAAATTGTGAGAATAGAATAAAGAAATAGTCTCTGGGCCGACATATGTCCCAACACTGTAATCAAAAGGTTGAAGTAATACTCATCATAAATAAAGTTTGGAGGAAATTAAAACACGTGTAAACAGGAAGGCGAAATCGCATAGAATACAGACTTGCTGTTACTGCATCTAAGAGCATCTATTATAGGAGCTCTAGCTGCATCTACAGGCACGAATGAGTTACCTGACTGCGGGTGTGAGTAGTGCCATCTGGTAGAATAAATATAGAAAGCCTCCTGGTTATCCGAAAATTCCTATGGAATCCCGGTTAACCAAAAATCCTTTGGTCCCATGCTTTTCGGATAGCTGGGGTTTTACTGTATTTTTTATTAATAATTTTTTAAAGATGGGTGTTAAAACAAACGAGATTAAAAGTAAAATGGCTTACAGAAAAAAAGACATTTTTTTTAATGTAAAACATTTATTTTAATTTAAAAAACTAACATATCGACAAAGTGGTGACATCCTCATTTCACCAGCTTTGAAATTATTATCCAATTCTTAAAGGAACAATATATTTTTGAGAAATAATGTTTTGCATAAAATCACATAATTTCAAAACACAATTTTAGTAAATTCTGTTTAAATTACATTGTAAATAAAATTTCTGAGGTAAACTTGGTATTTAGTAATATTAATATTTAAAAATTTTCTATGAATTTTTGAGTAGTATTGGATTTTGTTAAACATTTTCATGTTTTAAATAGATAATTTTCATGTGACGTCACACACACACTCAACTAAAGGCGTTTTTCTCAACTAATTGTAGGCAAAAAGTAACAATTCTTGCAGAGATTCAATATGTATTATTTCCTACACATAATATAATGTATTCTAACTTCTAGAAAATTACGAGAAACTTAGCGAAACTTCAAGCAATTTAGCTCAACGTTTTGCCTACAGTAAGTTGAAAAACATGCACATTATCTGTAATATAAATGCATATTTGTACTTGATTCATGAAGTGAAAGAATTTCTTTTAACTAGACAAGTATGAGTTCATAGGAAAATCTATCCCCAGTGAATGTGTCGTCATATTTTAAATCATATGCCAGTTTTCATTCAGAAAATATTAGTATGTTATAGCAATTACACAAAGTAGCTGAATTTCCACAGAATGTATTTGGTTGCCAAAGCATATAAGTTTAACATCCTTTTCTTGTAAAATCTTCCAGAATATTAAATTTCGATAAAATTTAATAAATATATTAAAGTTGATATAAAAGTTTTTAGCATATGGCAATTTTCATTGGAGAATGGAATTTGCATTTGACATCATTCACGTAAAATTCAAAGAAGAGCCGATGCCACTAATTAAACAAGAAAATACCCCCTCCTGTTTTTTTAAGGCACCATGATTATGGCAAAGTGCAATAGAAAAGCCAATTAAAAATTCAGGTATAATTAGTTATCTTTCGCTGATACTTATATAATTCCTTATAATTTTAAAATATCTAAATCTATAGTTAAAAATATATCTGCAGGGTAATTTTTGCTCTTCATTGCAATATATTCCTGTCAAATTTCAAAACTTCCATAATCCTAAACTACAACACAACAGTCAATATGACAATGTTCCATAATTGGAGTGTTTTTTTCAGACTGTTTTCGCCATTCAAATAAATAGTGGGTGAGAGGTTCTGCTCTCAAAGCTGGTAGACGGGAGGTGCTGGGTTCAAACCCCTGTCGCACTCGTCGACCTAACCGTTTGGAGTTTTCCGTGGTTTTCTTCGAACCTAGCCATAAATATGGGTTAGGATCCCTTAGAAAGACCCCCACGGAGGGCACCCTCCCTAGGGCCTATATCCCTCGTGTTGATAATTGGCCATCATAAATCAACCCAACCCAACCCATTCAAATAAATAAGCAACTCTATTGCTCAACAAATAAGTATTTAGGCTTTGAAAGTTTTTGGAGCATGATAAACATTTTGATTTTATTGGTAGATCTACAGCTGTTAAAAGTGTGGCACTATGAAATAAAAATACCATAAATGTATGAGGGTTAAAGGTATTTTTAAACTTTTATGGCCCACCACATTTTAATTTCTTTTTTAAATATCATATAACTTTAAATATCATGTAATAATATCATATCATAAACTGTTTTGGATAAGGAACATAATTTATGTTGATTTTTTGATTATTCTATTCAAATAAAAATCATCTAAAGTGACATGTTAATTAACAAATTTCCTCAAAAATAATTACTAATATAATCACTTTGAAAAATATTCTTTGACACGAAATCATTAAATCAAATTCTATGAATGAAATAAATGTAAAATAGAATAAATAGAAATGCTAAAATAGAATAACAGAGAAAAAAAATGTGTTCCACAGTTAATCTTAATAAAAGAGTATGAAATTTCAAGCTCATGAAGGAAATTTAAATGTTCATATATAAATAAACAAAAATCTGCACATTGTGATTATCAGAAGTATTATCTATTATAAAATATGATAAAGAGTTTCTTAAGCAGCCTTAAGATAAAACCAATCTATAATGAAAACCTGCATAAAATGAATTTTTTTTTGTCAATATAAAACCAAGCTTTGCTCTTTATCCAACAGTTTAATTGTATTAACCCCTTCGGGACCGGCGGCTTTTACACCAATTTTATTCGGTTGGCACCACTTTTTTTTAAAAAAGCTACCTTTACTTAGACTATCACAAAAATGCTCTAATTAGAGAAAGGAAATATCACTTTTATTTTTTACTGGTGCCTAAAACAAATTCTGTATGCTCTTTTTGAGGGTACATATATGCACTCATGGTCCCGAATGGGTTAAGGTTAAACCTATTAAAATTGAATCTGCCTATAACAGCAGAAACCTGCACAAAACTAAAAGTGATTATCTTTTTCTGGCATTGTAGAACTGGGATTAGCCCATCTATCCAACAGTTTGTTCAATGTATTAAAGTTAAACCTATTAACAGAAGCTGTCTATAGTGGAAACATGCATAAAATGTAAAAGGTTTTTTGTTTATGACAGCATAGAGCTTCACCCATTTGTCTAACAGTTTAATGAAGCAAGGTTAAACCTGTTATGATAAAACCTGTATAAAATAAGATTTTTTTATTTTTGCATTGTTAAACCAGGTTTTGCCTGTCTATACAACTGTTGAGATACGGTTATAACTGTTTAGAACGGAAACTTTCATAATTTTTTTTTTCGTGACATCATAGAACAAGACTTACAGTTTCTAGTCCAATAGTTTAATGAAGTAAGATTAAAACAGTTAAAATGAAATTTGTCTTTTACCAAAATCTGTATAAATTGAAAAATGATTATTTTTGTACCCTGCATAGTTAACCTTTTCATGATAGAATACTGTTCAACAGAAAACCTTTTTATAATGTGTGTGTCTTATATGCATCAGTTCCAAATGCCATTAGTAGCCAGGTGATGCACTGCTGAATTGCAGTTTATTATCTATCTACTAGACAGGTGTATCATATTTACATTTTGAATTATATGACACGTTATTTTTTTAAAAAAATCACTAGATGGATCTTCATGTTCACTACAGTTAACTTATTTGAACCTTTAGGCTGTTGACCCTGTGTCTATAAAGTGCTTTCTGATTCTTGTTTCAATGCAAAAACTTAAGACATAATGTAAACAAAAATAGGCTGTGGCTCCAAGTGATGTAAAAATCAAATGGCTAAAAATATAAAATGAAGCATAACAGAGAAATCCACTTCAGTATTTTCTTGAATGTTTTGTAGGAAATGAAAATGAAACAGATCTGTGTAAAGGAGAGAGAAGGATAAAAACAAGTCTCAAATATACCTTGTAATGTAAGTGGTTGCAGAATTTTTTCTTGGGTCCCCATTTTGTGAAGAATATATACATATATACACATTATATATATAGTTTCCCCCAGGTTTAAAAAAGAGCAGTGTGCTGCTGGTGAGAAAAGGGCACTTTTTTATTCTTAAGGACACTTTTTGGATTCTTGAGGGCACTTTTCAGATTCTTAAGGACACTTTTTAGGTGCGTTCGTAATTATATAAATACGTAGCACCTATAGTCGTCGTTTGGTCCGTCCGTCTGTCCGTCCGTCTGTCTGTCTGTCCGTCCGTCCGCATATAACAACGCAAAAACTACCCAACCAAATGGTTTGCAATTTAAAATATATTATCTTTGCAGAATTTTGTCGAGACATTTCAAATTTTATTAAAATCGAATCAAAACTTTAGGAGATATTAATAAAAATATTTATTAAGAAATTTGATTTTTTTTTTTAAATCGGTGCTTTTTTGTTAGAGGAGCTTCCGATGGATGTTAAATCGTCAAGCGACCGAGATACTTATTTTATTACAGAAATTAATCTGCAGACGATATAATTCATTTCACAGAATTAAAAATCATCAAGATCTGAATATTTATATAACTAGCTGATACATATATATCTGAATATTTATATAACTAGTTAAGATATTTGTATGAACAGTGTCATAAAATATATACTTAACTAGCTGTTTAGCCCGTTCTACGCACGGGATATCATGAATTTAATTCTAAAACGTGCGTACGAACGCACCTCGTTTGTAACGTTTGACGTACAATTTCCAACTTGTTTTAATTTGTTAAAAGGTATTATTTTAGTTTTTAAAGCCACTTTTGATATTTAAAAGTCAGGGCACTATTTTCAAGACAACATTGAGTCAGTTTTTACTATTTTTTAATGCGAAAAGGAGAAAGAGCACTTTTTTTACTGATGGGCAAGAAGGGTGCTAATTATTTTTATGAAGGGCTAGAAGGGTGCTATTTTGTAAACCAAAGGGCAGGCAGGGTGCAACACCCTTCTGAAACTCTGTACATATGTGAAAAAAAAAAACTGTAATGAAAGATTAAATCTAATAACTCAAATAAAAATGAAGTATTTATAATTTTTTGTTTTAAGTCCTCCTCGTATGTTTTTCTTCCTCATAAGCCTGCTTCTTTTGCAAAATATACATTACAATTCCTAGCAAAATAAAAATAGAAAAAAAAAACTATGAAGAGTTCACTCTTATGGAATTTAGTTTTGTGAAGGGTCTTCTTATTAAATGAAATTTTGTGAAGGGATCCTAATTTTGCTTGGATTAACCCTTGCAATATCCAAGTCTCCATTTGATTCATAAGCAAACGGAATATACAACTTGACATAGATAATTTTGTAATCTTTTATATTGTTAATTGAAATGATTTTAACATTTAAAACAATTTTGAATTAATTATTTCAGGGAGTAGAGATAAGACAAAACTAAAAAGCTTTCTAGCCAGAAAAAAGAAGAAAATAACAAAAAAAAAAAAGTTTTGGTAAGTATGCTTAAGGCAGGCATCTGAATAAAAGTGGTGTCAATATGTAGTTAGTAAATATGAACAATACAAATATTTTCCTCATATTTTATTCTTCACATATACATATAAATCCATTCATGTTAACTTTCAACAATCTGTACATAAAACATAATAAAGAGAAGTCTAGTTTAAATAATTTACATAAAAGAAAAAAAAATCATTTCTAAACATTTCATTATGAAAGTATATGGGATCAAAGTTGACTTGATTAAATACATCTGGAATAATAGAGATCCGTCTGAAGAACTCCTAAAAGAAAATACACACATGCTTAAATATTTTATTAACCTAATCACAGACATGAGCCAGTAAAATATAAAAGGGGAATTTGTGACACATATACGTGAACAAAAAATAAATCAAAATCAAAATTTTAAGGTAGTACATAAAAATGAAAATAAAACAGATATACAATATTAATAAAAAATTAACATGTTATGTGAAGGTGGGTGCAAGTTTTAAGTGATGAGTTCATATGAGTGTAATATATTTATTATAAGAGAAGTTTTCATTTCTCCTTAGTCGATGCAGGGCTCTTTTCTTGAAAAAATTTTTGGGAAAAGAAAAAGTTATTTTTGTGAAAAATAACATTTTGTAACAAAAGATGAAATTCATTTACTCAAATTTGAACCAAGCATTTATTAATATTAACTTCTTTAAATTATTCTGCTAAAGTTTTACTTCCTGGTGAACTTGCTTTGTATTATCTCACACAATTTTTAGGCAATATAACAACTTGTAAAAGCTGTATTGTACTGTCCTAAATTTAAAAAAACAATTTTTGAAATTTTCTTTATATAAAATCTAATAAAGAATAAAAAATAAATAAATAAAAAATCCCTGATAGCTCGGCCTACAGGCACAGGTGCATTTCGAAGATGCAGACCATGGGGCACCTGTTTACTGGGAATTGCAGAAGAAAGACCTTTTTGTCATGATGCGGCATTTAGGTTTGGGACCGCCCACTTCAAAATATACCTGCACCTGTAGGCAGAGCCAGCAGGGATTTTTTTGTTTTTATTTATTTTTTTTTTGCTGTAAGAGTTGGTCCTATAAAAAGCTTGTCAGTATAAAAGTTGTAGATAAGAAAATAGATGAGAAAGTTGTAGATATTAAGAAGATTTATAATAAATTTAAGTGGATTTGATATCTTGTGAATTGACGAAGTTATGATTTTTTTTCTTCTAAAACCCCCCTTTCTCCCCCTCCCCGAAGGCATTTTTAATGAAATTAAACATCTGTCATACATAAATTTTTGACCTTTTTTCTAGAAGTAATAATAACTTTAAATGGATTCGGTATGTATCATAATTAAGAAGTTTTCTGTTTTCACAAAAAGCCCCATTCGCCCCCCCCCCTCCCCGGTCAGGTTTTGCCCATTAACAAACTTGACCGAGATTTTATGCCGCTTGATTTTATGTATCAGTTTGGAAGAGATTTGTGCAGAATTATGGAAGCTATCGTGTCCATAAAAAAGTGATATAGATAGATAGATAGATAGATAAAGTTTTGAACTGGGCGTGGTTTTGGGTTTTAGGAGTCATGATCGACGTAGATCTGCAAAAAAATTTCAGAAATTCCAACTTAGGGGAGAATATAATAGGTAGTATTTTTTACGAAATCTACCTAATAAGATAAAATAAAAATAAACATTGTTATACGTTTTCAACTTGTTCTGACTAAGATTTTAATGTTGAGCATTCTAAATTTTATCATTTTATTACTGTATTCCAAAGTTGCAGCCAATTAAGCAAGGATTTGGAAATAACACATTTTTTACAAAAAATAACCCATGTTACTTATAGTATGGAAATAAAAGTTAATGGTTTTCATTTTTGCAAAATTTAGGGGGAGGGGTGGGGTAACACTGTCAAAAACCTCAGAATTATTGAAATGTATATTTAATTTGCATAAAAATTACATTCCTTAAGAATGAATATTAAAAATAAAATAAATAAAAAATTATACACTTTATAGAATTTTTTTTTTTTAAATTCTAGCATAGATATTTTTAACCTCAGTTTTCAAAGGTTACTACCAGCTAAGACATACTTTACATAATCAGCAGAAAATGAGATATTTTATTCACATATTTTTGGTTTAGCATAAAAACACATACAAATTTACGTACATTGGTCTAACATGTTGTAACATGTCACAAGAAAATCCGTCAAAATAAAGCACGTTTTTTGCCAAAATTCTGTATTACTAGCTTAAATTCTTTTAAAATTAAATAAACATTCCTTAGGTATATTTTTATTATTATACATGATGTACAGAAACAGGATGAAACAAAAGTTTCACTTTAGTGACTTTATTTGATGAAGCACTGGGGTGTGTTTTTTAAAGAAATGTTTCACTCTAGGTTTATTTTTTAAAATTATTATTTTTTTTTTTTTTTAGAGGGCCCCATAATACTAATTTTACTATTTGCCAGTGTACTTATTCTACATCATAAATGATATTTTTCCCCTTTTGACTTAACATACTTTGCTACTATTACAGGTGATTACAGTGGAACTCCAGTTATACATTTTGCTCGGGACCGGACAAACGAAACGTATAACTCAGTAAAACGTACAACTCAATTAATGGTTTACCGGAACAATTTTTAAAATATATCGTGAAAACTTTGATCCGCTGAGGAGTTTGCTACCTTTTATATTGAAAACAGAAGTTTCTTAAGTAGTACTGCACCCATGACATAAATTTTTGGAAATGGAAATGAGAAAAAAAAAGTACATAAGAGAAGTACACATGAAGTTATTTTATCATAAAAGCTTTATTAAAATTATTTTTAATACGCATAGAGTACTTAAAATAAATCGTTGGAATCGCCTTGGCATATAAATCATTTATCAAAAGGCATTTCAGTAGTTTACTGAATCTTGTTGAAATAATCACTAATCTTCGGTTGTTTCTTTTCGGCAGAGTCGACACTGAACAGCAAGCTTTGCATTTCTGTTAATAATGTAGCCGCCTTTTGGTTATTGCTTTTACTACTCACGAACCGCTTTACTACGTCAAATGCTTTCACATCAGCTCTGAAGTTTATAGTGGGATCTTTCAAATCAGACTCCTCGGCCGCTTCGTCAGTGTTTCCGGTTTCAAAATGGATAAATGAAAAATAAATTCGTCCGGGGATGCAAAAATGTAACGTATAACTGAGGGAAATGTGTAATTCAAAACGTATAACTCAGCTAATTTTTAATGGCAAGTGGTCGGGACCGCTGAGTTGAAACGTATAAGTGAGGGAAACGTACAACTCAGGTAACGTATATCTGGAGTTCCACTGTAATTACCAAATCTATCAAACCATTGTTTAATTCAACAATGCACATTTAATCGTGCTATCTAATGAAACAACCAAAAAAAAATTTTTAATGCATACTATTTTAATTTCTATATATTTTTTCCTTATTTTTGTGAAATACAGTATAGGATCTGTTATCCGGAATGCTTGGGACCTAGGGTATTCTGGATAAGGGGTTTTTCCGTAATTCAGAACACTTTATTATAAGAAATGTACAAAATGAGTAATTTCACATCTAGTGATAAACATGAACAATATATGTAAATACATACTTACAATTTTGTTAATTTAATAACTTATTTACGTAGAATAAAAAACATTCTGAATTACAATTCAAATTATAAAAATATTACATTAACAGTTATGAAATTATGAATTAGTTTTGAGACTTCTGAGCAGAATCCTTTGACTAGGATTTTAGGAATATTTCTATTAAAGTTGGTTACTAATAGCTCTTGCACTAATTGTTCTTGTATCCTGTACATTTACATGATTTGCTGTTCATGGAAGTAGCTTCAATGCATTCTACAAATCAGTTGTTCAATGAAAAAGATCAGTTGCTCATCTGATTTTAATGCTTTTTATTATAATATTGTTTGCACCATATTTTTTTTTTTATTATTTATTGAAGCTGTCTGTATATTCATTAATGTAAGCAGTACCATTATTTTTATATTATTTCTTTGTGTTGACTATACAACAAAAAGGACAGTGAGCGGGGAATTCTTAAAAAAAGGGCACTCTTGCACCGTGTTCCAAACCATATTTTGAGCTCAATTGTTTAAAGTACTTTTCTATCAATAGAATTTCGCGACCAATCGATGAATTTTGCGATTTTTCTGGCGACCGATTAATGAATGTTAATATCTGATAATTCCTTAGTGATTTACAGACAAATTTCGAGATATTTTTCCCATGACCGATCAAAGAATTTCGCGATAACTTTCCGGGACCGACTGAAGAATTTCACAACAATCAAATAACGAATTGGAGATTTTTTTCCTGCAATCGATTCATAAATGTCATAATATTTTGCTACTATCGATTGGCGAAATTTGTGGTTTTCTTGCAATCTATTGGTGAAAATCTAGATTTTTTTTTTTCTGCAACAGATTGACGATTTTTGCAATATTTTCTTTCTACTGATGGACGAATTTTGCAGTTTTACCTGCAATCGATTGACGAATTTCAAATTTTTCCTTGCGGCTGAATGCCGAATTTTTTCCACGACCAATTAACTGCCATATTTTCTTGTGAACAATTGGTGACTTTCTGGATTTTCCCTCGCGTTTTACAGGCGAAACTTGCGGGATTTTTTCCTGCGATCCATGGACAAATTTCACAATTTTTTCCGCAACTGACTGAATTAATTTTTTTGAGCAATTTTTTTTTTTACATTTTTGAAGTGAAATAAATTAAACTTTAGTTATCGTTTTTCATTCCGGATATGGGGACGCCGGATAACGGATCCTACACTGTACATATACAGTAAAACCCATAGAAACAGAACTTGTCTATAATGGAATCCTGTCTTAAATGAAATTTTATTCCAATACCTAAAAATTCCAATTTCACAGAGCTTTTTTTGTTTTCTCATTTAAAGAATAACATTCTGTTGCCTTAGTGTTGATTTTATAACACTGTTTTAAGGAAAGCCAATTCATTGTCAAAAGCTTTCCAAGCACATCTACAAAAAACCCACAACTACCTCATGAATAAATAAAAAATATGACAAAGAACTGTTTCTATCTTCTTCAAAATTATACCAGTCATTTTTGTTCAGGCAATATTTATTGTTTATTGATAATTTTATGTAATATGTAGTAGATTCTGTTTAATTCCAACTCACATACAACAAAATTAATTAATCAAAACTTAATTTTAAAGAAAACAGAAGTGAAACAATATGAATAAATTCAATTGATATGCAGCTTCTTTTATGTTTAAAATTTTCATTTTTATAAGCAGTATCCCACATTACAAACAAAAATCCTTTCTTGAACATAATTTCATCTACCAGTAAAAAGACATCATATCTTCAGACCTGCCAACCTTTGAAAATGAGAAATAGTAGCACACCAAATTCAAATTTATCTGAAGGTTGGTTAGTTGGTGGCTGTTTTTTACGCTGTAAATTTTAAGCGAGCAAATACTAATCAATTAAACGCATGTGTATAACCATAAGCACACAAAGTAGGAGACTCTTTTGTTTTTGCTAATTTTTTTGTTGCAGGTGGGATTGATTAAACATAATTATTCCTATTCAATTAATGCTCTGTCCACTCCTATGCCAAATTTCTGAACTTCACAGTGAATTTTCTGAAAGATTCCAAGGCAGTTGGGGGAGAGGGTGATGGAACTACGGGTGTATCTTCCAAAGAAAAATGTTTGAGTTAGAGTCCTTCATCAGGTCGAGTAAGCTGATACAACCAGGAGTGGGGGTGTCCACTCCACTCCCGCCACTTTTATTGCGTCCCTTTGACGAAATTTGCATTTTTCGCGATCTTTTGACGAAATTTGCAGTTTTTTTCGAGATCTGTTGATAAAATTTGCGTTTTTTTTCGATATTTTTTGACGAAATTTGCAATGTTTTTGACGAAATTTGTCGTTTTTACGCGATTCTCCGACGAAAGTCACGTTTTCCCGAGATCTGTTGACAAAAATTTGTTGTTTCGTGATCTTTTGACGAAATTTGTTGTTTTTCACAATGTTTATGACGAAATTTGTCGTTTTTTCGCGATCTTTTGACAAAATTTGCCGTTTTTTCGTGATCTTTTGACGAAATTTGCCATTTTTCGCAATGTTATTCACGAAATTTGTCGTTTTTTCGATATTTTTTGACGAAATTTGCCGTTTTTTGCAATGTTTTTGACGGAATTTGCCGTTTTTAAACAATTCTCCGACGAAAGTCATGTTTTCCCGCGATCTGTTGACAAAAATTTGTTGTTTCGTGATCTTTAGACGAAATTTGCCGTTTTTCGCAATGTTTAGGACGAAATTTGTCGTTTTTTCGCGATCTTTTGACGAAATTTGCCGTTTTTTGCGATTTTTTGACGAAATTTGCCGTTTTTCGCAATCTTTTGACGAAATTTGCCGTTTTTCGCAATATTTTGACGAAATTTGCCATTTTTTGCAATGTTATTCACGAAATTTGTCGTTTTTTTGCGATCTTTTGACGAAATTTGCCGTTTTTCGCAATGTTTTTGACGAAATTTGCCATTTTTTCGCGATTTTCTGACGAAAATCATGTTTTTCCCGCGATCTGTTGACAAAAATGTGTCTTTTTTTGCGATCTTTTGACGAAATTTGCCGTTTTTTCGCGATCTTTTGACAAAATTTACCATTTTTCGCAATGTTATTCATGAAAATTGTCGTTTTTTCACGATCTTTTGACGAAATTTGCCGTTTTTCGCAATGTTTTTGACGAAATTTGCCGTTTTTTCGCGATTTTCTGACGAAAGTCGCGTTTTTCCCGCGATCTGTTGACAAAAATTTGTCGTTTTTTCGCGATCTTTTGACGAAATTTGCCGTTTTTCGCAATGTTTATGACGAAATTTACTGTTTTTCCGTGATCTTTTGACGAAATTTGTTGTTTTTCGCAATGTTTTTGACGAAATTTTCTGTTTTTCACAATGTTTTTGACGAAATTTACCGTTTTTTCGCGATCTTTTGACGAAATTTGTTGTTTTTCGCAATGTTTTTGACGAAATTTGCTGTTTTTCACAATGTTTTTGACGAAATTTACCGTTTTTTCGCGATCTTTTGACGAAATTTGTTGTTTTTCGCAATGTTTTTGATGAAATTTGCCGTTTTTTCGTGATTTTCTGACAAAAGTCACGTTTTCCCCACGATCTGTTGACAAAATTTGCTGCTTTTTCGCGATCTTTTAACGAAATTTGTCATTTTTTCACGATTCTCTGACGAAAGTCACGTTTTTCCCGCGATCCTTTGACAAAATTGGCGACTTTTCTTCGAACAAAAGACGAGATTGATTTTTTTGGGCGATCATTTGCCGAAATACCGATACATTTAATATGTCCGAATTTTCGGATTTATGACAATTTTTTTTTTCGGAAATCATTGCCTTAATTTTTCGGAAAATTCGGACCAGAATCACCCCTGAACGATCTTTTGACGAAATTCGCATTTTTTCAGCAATCAGTAGAATGAAATTCACGTTTTTTCGGCGATACTTTGGCGAAATTTGCTTTTCCCGCCAATTTTTTGACGAAATTCGCGTTTTTTCAGCAATCCTGTAACGAAATTCGCATTTCTTAGCTCAATCCTGTGACGAAATTCATTATTTTTCGCGCGATCCTGTGACGAAATTAGTGATTTTTCAAGTGATCCTGTGACAAAATTCGCATTTTTTTTTGCAGAAAAGTGTAGTTTTAGACATATTTTCATAGCATCGTAGTTTGTGGCTCAAAATCGTAGCAACTACGATTTTTTCGTAGCAGTTGGCAGTTCTGTATCTTTTACATATCTGTGAGCATCATATATTTTAGTGAAACACACAGAAATTGCATATTTGAGTAATAACATTAATTACATAGTCTCACTTGAATAAGTTCATAATCTTTGTTTGCTTTTGTTTAATTGTTTTTATACATTCATTGAAATCTTCAATTTTACTTTCTTTCAGTAAAAAAATTCACTATTATCAATTTAACAAAACTTTAGTGAAAGACGAAAGGATTTCAAGAACATTATGAGGACTTGAATACATAAAACAGTGGACAATCCTACGTTATTGAAAACAAAGTGAAAGATATTAAAAAAAATATTTGTTTTTCTTTTCACAAACATCCTCTGAATAATTGGAAGAAAAATATACAGTTTTATTTTTCAGCACTAAAAATTTTGCAATTTACATAATTTTACACACAATAAATTAATCAAATGTAAAATTTAAAAATGTTCAAAAATAGTAGTGGATTGAAAATTTGAATTAAATGATAATTTTTAGCATTTCTTTTCAAATGTACTTTCAAGAAGAAAAAATTCCTATTTGAATTATCCAATCATTTGAATTAAACAGAGTATACTGTATATGAAATTAATCATTATAAAAGTTTGGTTCTTGAATAAATGGACTTCACTAATTTTCACCATTAAATTTGAATTCTAAAATCATAATGTATGCAATTTTACTATACTTAGATAAAACTGCGTAAAAATGATACTATATTTTATTGCATGTTAAATATAATTAAAACCACATGGCATCAAATAATCAATATAATTTTTTTTTAATTTTTCGTTATATTAAGTATATTTTATTTAGATACAATTTAGAGTACAAAGAGAAAAAAAAAAATTGATTGTTATTTTTATAATATCCAAGCAAAAGTTGGTGAATATTATTTGGTATATATATATATATATATAAGTACTATACTAACACTACCACAAATCATAATACAACTAGTCGTTGGGAACCACTGTAATACTTACCCATCATGGATATGCATAATATAAAATATGAAAATAAAACATGTGTAAACTGCTTATAAAATGCATTGCAATTTGAATAAAATCATTGGCTTGATGACGTCATAAACTTTAAATGTTCTATTACTGAATTGCTTAAAAGAAACATCCTTACAACTCCAAAAATGTTAATCATATTAACTAACAGTTTATTGTGTCAGATTAAGCATCTCATTTCCAATTAAAATATATCTTTGAATTGAAATTTGGTTGAAATACAGGGTCATGAAAAATCGAAGAGTGTTGAAAATAGGATTACAAATCTCTCGGCAACTCATTATCCGATCAACTTCATTCTTTATGCAAAATTTATGTTTTTTTATTTTCTTTTATATTCACTCCTTAAAATAAACAATTTCAAAAATTTTTATATACCTTTTATCAGAACAAATATTTCGAGAGTTCGAAAAATTAGTCCCGGATAATCGAGGTTACGGAAATTCAATAAGCTTCTTCCCATCTTCCCATTATTACATACTAAGTACATACCAAATTTCAAGTCTCTATCTCAATTTGTTCGGGAGATAGAGCGTTTACAGACACACACACAGACCGACGAACGGCAAATTTTTTTTTCTAAAAATATGTTTTTCAGAATCTCCAGTGTCTGAAACGTGTAAATCCGTCAATTTTTTTTTTTTCGATTTTCAAAACGATTACAAGACTTACCCTATACTATATATGATGGATAAGTAAAAAGGTAACTGGAATCAATTGATTAGTAATAACATCTACTAATTAATGCTGTGCTTAAATTTTGCTTAAGGAGTCGTCTACATATAGAAATTACAACAAACTTTAAAAACTTTCAATACTACACCTCATTTTGACATCATATTTGGATTCTTCAGTAAATTTTACCTTCAGCTACCAAAGTTTTAGGAATTATGCAAGTTTAAAGCTTGGAACTCCTAATGTTAAGATCATTTTTAAACATTGCAAAATAGATTGCAATGCAGGTAGTTTTTTAAGCATGACTCAACAAAATGAGCTGTAATTTTGGATTAGCATATCTGAAGCTTATAGAAATTATTTATGAGATACAACAATTTATATAATAATTTTCTCCATAGTTATAAGGTATACATCTGCGAGTGAGGTGAAGGGACCATTTTGTGACAATTAACATCTTACATGATTGGGGACAAGATACATACTGCCGAAAATAAAAATTGCACAAATTTCGAAAGTCTCGTAACTTGGCTATTCAATTCTCTATTTAGCAAATCACTGCTCTTAAAACATGTGCCAATTTTTATTTGAGCAGTCCTCAATATGCTATCACGGCAGACATTGCTGCGCCAATTGGCAACCCTCTGACGTGTCCTTTGAGCGAGGAAGATGCTTATCCCTTGCATCTAAGATGGCAAGTGAGAGATGAAAGGTAAAGCAGATGCTGTCATATGAAAAGGGAAGAACAGTACACCCGTGTAAATCGGAAGTTACAATGATGGATTTTTAGCTAATGGAAAGATAATCTATTCCATTACCTTTTTAAACAGCAAGTATAAAAAAATAACTTTAAAGAAAAAGTTACTGTGAAAAATAACCCAAATAAACATGAATGCCCTATCGTAAACAATCCTACATTCATGTGTGTTACACCTATATAAATTAGCGTGATCAGTTTGCATTGTAATTTGAAATAAAATGATAAAATTATCACAATTACAGATTTAAATTAAAAAATAATAAACCTTTTAGAATGATATCGATTTAAAATAAAAAAATAAGGAATTAAAAAAAAGGACATTTTAAATTAGAAAGAAAAAATGGATTATTAAAACAATGTCATAATTGACTATGACAGTTACAATTCATATTTTTTATTGAGAAATAATTTCAATATATATATATATATATATATATATATATATATATATATATATATATATATATATATGTTTGTTTTTTTCCTGAGATAAATTTTTAGGCGAATTGTAACCTAAGAATTTTTTTACAGAATTTCTAGAAGCTTTAAATATATGAATCCAAACATAAAGCTCATTCTGCCACATAGTTTTTGAGTTATGTTTAAAAAACTACTCGCATTGCAATTTGAAAATAAATTTAGCATAAGGAGATTCAAACCTTAAACACTGCATAATTCCTAAATTACCGTAATTTCGGGTAGATAAGCCGCGGCTTATACATGTTTAAAAGTTAAATTTTACCTTTTGCGGCTTATCTGCCGGTGCGGCGTATACGAAGTAATAACGATTTTTCCAGAAAAAAAAAAAATACAAAATTAAAAAATCGGATCATGTACGTATTATAGAGTGAAAATATGAAAAATAATATTAAAAATCCTTCATGGATTAGAAATCTTTTGTAGAAATTTGTTTTAACTGATTTCTTCATGACTACATTTTTAAAAATACACAAACCTCCCTAAATTTTGATTTATTTATAAATCTGTTATGATGATGAATACATTATATATCAATATATCTATAATGAAACAAAAGTAATCGCCGCATCCTCTTTACTATTTCTGTTACTCAGATTGTTTTTCTAAGCATGTTATAGAATATCCCATTTAAGTTCTTTTTATTTCATTAAAAAAGAAAAAAAATCTATACATGGTTTCTTTTTGCATAACGAAACCTATTACTCAAAGATAATGATCTCATTCCGATAACGTTCAACTTCCTGCTCCACTCCAACTCCACAGAGTTGAATAAACAAACTGCAGATAACTCTCTCCCTTTTTATTGTAACTAGGGGGGGGGGGGGGTTGTGGAATGCTGTAATTTTCTAATAACTTATTATATTTTAATGAAATTTTGTTACACAGCTTAATTTACTGTTATTGCTACTTGCTGAAAATTTGAACATAATAATGGAGATAATTTTTTTTTTTTTTAATAGCTAAGAAACAACGGGTCTTGTTTTTCTTTTAAATTATTTTTTCTGTTTGCTTGCAGCTCAATAATTTCTTTTTATTGCACTTACGCAAAGTGAAGTAGCTGACACATTTAAAGAATACTTTTTATGCATAGTTTTGCATAATCGCGGCGTTTTAACAGAAAAGAAAGTAGATTTTCTTGTTTTCTTTACGTGGGCGCACTTGCGAATGTTGTATTTTTTATTTAAAATAATGAACGTATGTATTTAATTTTTGTTTGGTTATTTTAAAACTTTCTTAGAACATTTTACTTTAAATATTTACGGAATATATTAAATAGAGTACCAATTAATAGACATTAATGTTTACAGTTAGTAGTGAAGTGATTTTCAAAAAAATTCTGTTTATACGTCTCTCCCTACTTTTGTCAATAGTTCATGTTGTCAAAATGGTTATTTATCATTAGTTATTTTCAGAATTTTACGTTGTTATTTAATTGAGGGATTCGAATAAAAAATAGTGTTATTCTAATGTAATGTTTTATATTAAGAATTCCATCACATATATTTCTACTTGGCGATCCAAGGCTGAAATGTGCGATGCAATTGGATAAATTCACAAACTAAAAGTAAGTAAGTTCATTATTTTCATTATTTGTATTAAATTTAATAATCTAATTTTTTAAATGGTTTAAAAAAATGCACGAAAATATTCAATATGGCGTCTATAGTAGTACGTACACCACTTTCAATAAATGCGGCTTATACGCCGGTGCGGCGTATACGATGGAATTTCAGCTTTTTTTTACGATTTTCGGACGTAGCAGCGTATACGCCAGGGCGGCTTATCTACCCGAAATTACGGTACTTGACCAAATGACTTTCTGTTATGTTATTACTAAGAGATAGGTATCAGTCACATTTTTATACGATGATTTGCAGCCATAATTACCAAAATTCCTTACAGAATTTTCTTCCAAATAATAAAATTCATAATTTGTTTATTCAAGAATGATTAACTTACACAACATATTATAAAACATACATAAAGAATCTCTTTAAAAATATAACTCGATTTCAGTTTGAAAAGAAAATATTCTAAAAGAATTTTTAAGCATAACTTACAATTTGATTAACGATATTCTTCAGATTGAAATATACCCTATAATAAAATGAAAATCATAATCAATATAAAAATTTATACATGATTAGTATTACAATTTAAGAACTTCAGGCAATAGAATAAAATATTAGGAATATCTTCACCATTTTTTAATGCACTCTTATTTTCTCTTTATTAATGTTATTTATTTTATTTTATTTATTCATTTTTGAGTAAACAAGTAACCTAAATTCCAACACACTATGTGCTTATGCATTTTGTATATACACTGATTTAAATAACTATTCACTGGAAAAACATATATATGCAATTTGAACAAATTTGAAATTACTGCATTACTGTTATTATTATTTTTTTTTTTGCATTTGTAAAACACAGGATTACTTGCGTAACACCTGCTAACACAAAAATGGCTATAACATTTTTTGAATGTCTGAAACTCAAAATAAGTTTCAATAATTTCTGTACATTACATTTCATCACCAATGTATAAATGTGTTACACATTTTTTTTTTAATCAAGTTGGTGTGATGTTAATGGAATTGTTGTAAAAAAACTTAAGATACCAATCTCAAAACAAATAAATGAATATAAAATTAAAACTTCTGAATAGTTGATACCTCAGGATTTCTACATTTTGTAGCCCAATTTTGGTATATTTTTACATTTTGAGATGACTTGAATTTGTTTTAGCAATTTTTACAATGATTCCATATGTAGGGGAGACCGGTACACACTGGACCTATGGGCACAGTGGACCACCCCCTAATATTTTATTTATTTAATTTTTTTTAAGCTTCTCTTCTATCCTAATAGACAACAGAACTGCACTGATTATTTATAGCCTTCAGAAAATATGTTTAGCTCATATTGAACTATTTTATCTTGATTGGTTGTTTTGAGCTACCAAAAGTAAAATTTTTCATCATCATATTTTAATTTTTTTAGTAATTAAAGGTTGTAGATAAATAAGATAAAACAGCTTTTTTGCAAAGCTAAGATACTTGTTTTTATTTAACTTTAAAGTTAATTTGTTTAAAAGAAAGCTATAAACAATATTAATATGATTATTTATTGAGCTTCAAACAGGGGGAACAGTGGACCATTCACTCCTGGGGCACAGTGGTCCACAATCCACTCTGCTCCTGTAATGCAGAATGTTCAAAATATTTAATAATTGCTTATTTTTTATAAATAAATATTGTTTTAAAGTAGTTATTTAACTGTAAAATAAAGTAAACAAAGAAAAATAACAATTTATTTCTCATAGTAAGAAATATTTTGTTTTGTATTTACTGCCTTTGATAAATATAACTGTAGTCTAATGGGTGATGATTCTATTCAAGTAAGATTCATGAGATGCAAATTGAATGGAAATCAGTTTATTTTCCTGAAACTGTAGATGAATCTGTTGGGGTTGTTGTGTTCGTTGTTGTTATCCAGGAAAATTCCAGGCTCAATCTTACTCATAAGCATTTTGGAATTTCATTTGCAAATTTTAAAGTGCGATGATTTTTTTGTACTTAAGTAATAACTTCAACTAAATTGCAGTTGTTCCTGTATTAATCTGTTATTTTTTTCAAACTATAATTAATTTTTTTTTCTTTTAAATGTTATTTGTAAATTTATATTACTATGTTTTTTTCTGGGTAAAGGAGAAATTAAAAAGAATTAAATTAATGAAAAATAGATTTATATTGTATTTCAGATAATACCTAATAGTGGTCCACTGTGCCCCGGTGGGTGGACCAGTGAGCCCCACTACTGGTGTACACAAGTCCACTTTACGGGTGCATATAATTTTTTTTTTTTTAATGTATTGAAAAGTATGTTCTGAGAAAATTATGATGAATGTATAAAGGTTCAAGGAATATTCAAAAATATTTTCATGCAGATCGGTTTGTCCATGAATGAGAAAAAAAAAAAAAATTTAACTGAAAAAGTGGTCCACTGTGTACCAGTCTCCCCTATGTGTGGGTGTATGCATGTATATTAAAACTTCTTCACATTTTCATGTCCAAAGAGCTTTGTAAAATAAGGATCTAAGTTTTTATTTATTGTGAGATTATTATTTATTTGAATCCACAACATTGTGTACAGTGTTCAGAAAATCGAGTGGAGTCACTCATGTTTTTCAAGTCACTATTTAAATATTGACTGTATTATATATCTCTATGAATTTCACTTTGTAATATGTGTATAAACTAATATTTTGGAGACAAACACAAAACATTTTCTCTTATGCTATCTTTCTTAATTTTTTAATGCCCTCAGTTATATCATATTTATTTAATTGCATACCGGCAGATGAGATATAACAAGGGGCTACTGTATTATTTAATCAAAGTCTTTAGTTTCAAGTATAAATTGAATTCTTTGACAAAATCTGAAAGTAGTGAAGGTAGTAGTGAAAGTAGTAGTTGTAGTGAACTACATTTTCAATAAAGTAGTTGTAGTTCGCTACAATAAAAAAGTAGTTTTTCTGACCCCTGTTCAAGATAAAACTGATGCAGTATTATGAATACAGTGGAACTCCAGATATACATTACCTGAGTTGTACGTTTCAACTTAGCGATTCTGGCCGCTTTCCATAAAAAATTAGCTGAGTTATACATTTTGAGCTACATATTTCCCTCAGTTATACGTTACGAATTTGCGTCCATGGACGAAATTTTGTCTCAGTCTCATTTATACATTTTGTAACTGGAAACACTGGCGACATGACAGACGAGTGTGATTTGAAACATTCCACTCAAACTTCGGAGCTGCTCTGAGGGCTTTTGATGTAGTAAAGCGGTTCGTCAGTAGTAAAAGCAGTAATGATAAGGCAACTGCATTATTAACAGAAATGCAAAGTTTGCTGTTCAATGTTGGCTCTGCCGAAAAGAAACAATCGAAGATTAGTGATTATTTAAACAAGATTCAGAAAAATACTGAAATGTCTTTTGATAAATGATTTACAAGCTAAGGCAAGTCCAATGATTTCTTTTAAGTACTCTACGTGTATAAAAAATATTTTTAATAAAGCTTTTATGATAAAATAACTTCAATTGTACTTTTCTTATGTATCTTTTACTTACTCTGTTCCATTTCGGAATATTTATGTCACGGGTGCAGTAATACTAGGAAACCTCCGTTTTCAATATAAAAGGTAACTGAAAAGACTCAACGGAACAAAGTTTTTACAATATATTTAAAAAAGGGTTCCGGAAAAGGTAAACCATTAATAGAGTTGTATGTTTTACTTAGTTATACGTTTTGTTGTTCAGTCCCGGGCACAACGTATAACTGGAGTTCCACTGTATTTAGAAAATATACGATGCAACAATTTAAAAGTATTTTAACTTAAAACATTAACATTTTTCATAGCATTAAAAGCAAAAAAAAAAAAAAAACAAAAAAAAAACACCAAAACATAATTACCTTAGCTCTCCTCAGAATAGAATCCTTATTTGGATCATAAGGATGATCTTTAGAAGGAATTTCTAACACAGCAGGAACTGGTTTAACATGAGCATCTATTACATATCGTATCATTTCAGCAATCTATAAAAACATATCAATAGAATTAAATAATGCATCACAGTTGACAAAAATGAAAATACAAGCATGCATACTTATTTATACATACATTTTGGTTGATCAGGATTATGTCAATATCTTCCCTCTTTAGAAATGTCTTAAATGTTTCTTCAATATCACTAGCTGGTGTATCTGCAACAGGATTAATTCATATAATTTATGAAAATCATACACTATTTAATAAAAAAATTATACATAAACTTTTTCTCCTACAGTAATAACGGTACTTTTCGGTTAGACGGGCGCCCATACATATATATGTATATATATGTATGTATATATATGTATGTATATATATGTACATGTAGATATATGTGTATATATATACATATGTGTGTATATATACATGTACATATATCACTGGTGCCCGGCTAACTGAAAAGTACCATAATAACATACAGTCTAACCTCGATTTAACAATTGCAAAGTGTTCCTTGAAAATCATCAAATTGGAAAACATATCAGATAAATTAAAAATGCATAAAAGTTCATTATTAAATTTTCAAAAATTTACTTATTAAAATTTAATTATATTTTCTTTTTTGATCATCAAATATGAACTTCCAATAATGAAAAAATATTGATAAATGAATTATTTTTTCTTAAATATAGTGAGTGACAAGGATTTTTCAGTTGTTCCAAAAGTATTATATAGTATAAATGTCTATATTAATATTAAATGTCATTAAGTATTTTTCCTTTTTTCCCCTCATCTAATCCAGTATTTGCTTTAACTGAAGAAACTTTTGGGTCATTCCATGTCAAATCAACCAGTGACTCAACCTGACCATTTTAGATTTGATGAAACTTACAGGAATCATTCTCCCTGATGATATAAATGAGATTATACTTTTATTATTTTTTTTATCTCAATAAATTTTCATACAATAAATTTTTTAAATTTCGAAAAATCAGCATTTTTGGCTTGTATAAATGTTTTGAATTTTGAATTTCTCAAGTTCTATCAGGCATAGAGAGTTGTTTGACCACTCATTTTAAAGAGAATTTCATAAGGTTTAATTTGATATGCAAGTTGACTATGCTTGGTTAAAAAAAAGGGTACTTTTCGGTTAGCTGGACGCCAGTAATTTATATACATGTATATATACACATATATATAGATACGGGCTGTTTAATAGCCTCTGCTTGTTAACTAGGAGAAGACCCTTTAAATGCCTCAGAGGAGGACTTAAAGGAATCGACTGGGAGCAGGGACTTGATGTCCAATCCGCACCTTCCATCGGTGCAGCCTGTTAGTACCCTTGCCTAGTGCATGGGGAACGAACGCGGATGGGCTTCCTCCAACCCGCTTGGCCAGCGTGGAGGAATTTGGCCACCTCCCCCCTTATTTTACCATGAATTCACAAAACAAATCACGGCCCTCAATTCCCGGCAGTCTGCATGTTCCTGATTACGGCAGCGATCAGAAAGACATGAAGACAGAGGGTGCTAAGAATCACCGGGCTCGGTTTGGCTGCCATAAGTTGATGACCTTGGCTACGTATAATGGACGATCCTTATCTTCTGAAAGTCGTTTACAGGAACTTGAAGAAGAATTAGAAAGAATCAACTGGGACATCCTAGGATTATGCGAAATAAGAAGAAAAGGTGAAGAGAAGATTGATCTTGCCAGTGGACATGTATTGTACTACAGAGGTACAGAAGATGGAAAAACAAGTGGTGTAGGATTTCTGATTCATAAAAGGTGGAAGAATCACATTGTAGAATATGATAGTGCATCAGATAGAGTTGCAAGGTTAGTTATACAAGTGTCAAAAAGATACAAACTGCAAATTACCCAAGTTTATGCACCAACAATTAGCTATACTGATGAAGAAATTGAGGATTTCTATGAAGAAGTAGCTTCAATGCATCAAAAAGGAAAATGCTACATAAAATTAATAATGGGAGACTGGAATGCTAGAATTGGGGAAAAAAAGAAAGGCGAGTTCTCAGTAGGAATTCATGGATATGGGGTGCGTAATGAAAGAGGAAACAGATTGATTGAATTTGCAGAATGTGAACAGATGTATATCATGAATTCATTTTTCAAGAAAAAGCCACAAAGAAAATGGACATGGCGTAGTGCAAATGGCTCAACAAGTGAAATCGACTACATCTTGACAAACAAAAAGCATCTTATTCAGGATTGCAGCGTTCTCAATAACTTCAATACAGGAAGCGATCCCAGGTTAGTTAGATGCAAACTGCTTTTAAATACTAAAGTGGAAAGAATGAAGCTTTTGCAATGCTCAAAGAAATCAGTCGATATTATAAATCTCCAGAAACATAAAGAAGAATTTTATTTAGAACTTAAAAATCGTTTTCAAGTACTTCAATCAATCTTAGAAGAAGAACAAGATGTTACAGTAGTGAACAAGAAAATAACAAATACTCTACAAGGAATTGCAAGGACGATAGCTGGTGAAGCACAAGTAAAGCAAACAAAGAAAATAACAGAAGAAACAAGAAGACTGATGAAGAAACGCAGAGAATTTAAAATGAAGAAAAACTATCCTAAATCAAGAGTTGAATATGCAGAATTATGTAAAACGGTAAGAAAATGTGTTACAGAAGATATCAGAAAATTTAACTGTGATCTTGTCAAAAAAGTTCTAGAAGATAACAAAAGTTTAAAATCAGCTAAGCGCAAACTGTGTGTTGGAAGAAAAGGTATTTTTGCACTGAAGACAGCAGATGGAACAATCACCAAAATCAATAATGAAATAGTACACATTGTCGAAAAATTCTATAACGATCTATATAAATGTGAAGATCAAAGGGAAATCAACCTACGTGATCCACTAGTAAACATAACAGAAACTGAAGAGATAATCCCAGTGATGACAGATGAAGTTGTACAAGCCATTAGAGGCATGAAAAAAGGTAAATGCCCTGGCGAAGATGGAATTACAATTGATCTTATCAAAGAAGCAGGAGAAGAATTTGCAAAAATGCTAGCCTTACTGTTTTCCAAATGTCTCGAGAAATCAGATGTACCAGAAGATTGGAATAATGCTGTGATGGTGTTACTTTATAAGAAAGGAGAAAAGGAAAACATTAAAAACTACCGTCCAATCAGCTTACTGTCAGTGATTTATAAAATTTTCACCAAAGTTTTAACGACAAGACTTGAATCAGCTCTGGACTCAGCTCAACCTAGAGAACAAGCAGGATTTCGAAGTGGATTTAGCACAATGGATCATATTCAAACAGTAAGGGAAGTTATAGGAAAACATAAAGAATATAATTTACCTCTCTGTCTTGCCTTTATTGATTATGAAAAAGCATTTGATTCGGTCTACACATCTGCAGTAATTACTTCTCTGGAGAACATTGGTATAGACAAACCTTATATCAATATCATAAAGAAGATCTACAAGAAAGCAACAGCCACCATCCGTTTGGACAAAGGAATAGCGAAGATCAAGCTTGAAAGAGGAGTAAGACAAGGAGACACCATTTCGCCTAAGCTTTTTACTGCTGTCTTAGAGAGTATTTTCAAGAAGCTGGATTGGGAAAACAAAGGGATTAGAATAAATGGGGAATATTTAAGCCATCTCCGGTTTGCTGATGACATTTTAATTTTCAGTAATAGCCCTGAAGAATTGCAAAATATGCTAAAAGATTTGGCAGAAGCTAGCATTAATGTGGGATTAAAATTAAATTTGGAAAAGACTAAGGTGATGTTCAATTCATTTGCATCAAAAAAAGAAAATCGTCTACAACAACACTGAGATTAAAGATGTTGAAAGTTATGTGTACCTTGGACAAGAAATATCTTCAGACAACAGTATCATGAATGAAATCAATAGAAGAATAAGAAATGGATGGAGTGCTTTTGGGAAGAACAATATTATTCTGAAAAGTAACATGCCTCTTTGTTTGAAAAGAAAGGTGTTTAACCAATGTGTTTTGCCTGCACTAACTTATGGAGCAGAAACTTGGACACTAACAAAACGGATGGTACAAAGATTACAAACAACACAGCGAAGTATGGAAAGATGTATGCTAGGCATAACCAGAAGAGACCGAAAGAGAATAACGTGGATAAGAAGTCAGACGAAAGTTTTTGACATTATCGAGAGAATTAAATGGCTAAAATGGAAATGGGCTGGGCACATTGCAAGAAGACAAGACAATAGATGGAGCACAAACACCCTACAGTGGTATCCCAGAGATGTAAAACGACCAAGAAGACGACCACAAGTAAGATGGAGTGACGAAATCAGAAAAGTGGCCGGTGTTAATTGGATGACTAAAGCACTAGACAGGCAACAATGGAAAAATCTGGGGGAGACCTACATCCAGCAGTGGATTGAAAACGGTTGATGATGATGATGATGATGATGATGATATATAGATACAAAAATATCTACATACACATATATATGCAATGCATACATATATGTACACACATATATGTATGAATATATATATATATGCATATCCATATATATTTATATATGTGCATATATCACTGGCGCCCGGCTAACTGAAAAGTACCAAAAAAAGTTAATTTAATTTAATTTAAAAAAAATTAAAATAGTGTTTTTTAAAAATTTTGAAAAAAAATGTTTTTTGTAATGTTATAAACTTTAAATTCTGAAAGTTTCATAGTGAGATCTCAATGGGACCAGCAGTTATGTTAAAAAAACTAATATTAAACACCAGTTGGGGTTGGTATTTAAAGTTGGCACCTCACCAACTTTATGATTGTGCTAAAGATAGTATTGTTTTATTCATTTAAACATTACTTTTTTTATAACTGCTGATCCCATTGAGATCCCACTCTAAAACTTTCAGAATTTAAAGATTATAATATTACAAAAAACATTTTTTTCAATTTTTAAAAAAAATACTATTTTAAAATTTTTAAAATTAAATTAACTTTTTTTAAACCAAGCAAATCAAATTAAACCTTATGAAATTCTCTTTAAAATGAGGGGTCAAACAACTCTCTACGCCTGATAGATGAGAAATTCAAAATTGAAAACATTTATACAAGCCAAAAAATGATGATTTTTCGAAATTAAAAAAATTAATTGTATGAAAATTTACTGAGATAAAAAAATTATAAAAGTATATTCTCATTTATATCATCAGGGAGAATGATTCCTGTAAGTTTCATCAAAATCTAAAATGGTCAGGTTGAGTCACTGATTGATTTGACCTGGAATGACCCACAATGTAGAATCAGTTTATCTTGATAATGAAAAAGGGGGAGGGGAGGGATATGAAACTAAACCTGTAATTAAACAGAAAGACATTTCAGCGAAAAGTCAACTTACTCTTTTCAACTACCATAAAGTTTGTCTGCCTTGCTTTGTTTAGCTCTCCAATACCTCCCAAGAGAAATCCAACACAAGTATCCTAGAGAGCAATAAAAATTAACAATGCTTGAAAATATTTTATTTTCGGTTCATGAATTCAGATTAAGGTGGTAAACATATCAGCTAAAATAACTGCAGAATAAGAAAACAAAAATCTGAAAATTTAAATATAAATATAAAAACAATAAACACAACTACAAAGTAATTATAAATAAATCTTTACTTCATCACCAATTACTGCAATCAGCTTTCCTTTGGCAGCAGAATGAGTGGACATTTTTAACACAAATACAAAAGTTTGATACTGCAAATTTCAGCTAGATAGGGAGATATTCTTAGAAGCAGGTAGATTTAATTTCAAATATTGAAGATACAATGTTAAGCATAAAAATGCTGATATACTTTATCATTAGAAAAATGTAAACTATAATTAATAGCCTTTGAATATAAAACTTAATAGATTAACAGATCGATCAAGTTTTAATATTACGAAGAAAAGTCTTCTTCATAATACAAACAAAAGTCACAAGAGCATTTAACAACCGCTTTGATGCCATTTCATAAAACACTAATTTTATACTTAAATCGTCTTTTAGTTTAAATTGATTTTTTTTAAATTGTTATAATTTTTGTTTAGTTTTAAAATATAAATTCATTTATAATTCTTAAAAGGAAACTCTTGTGTATTTCATCTTTAGTTTTATTATTATGTCCATACAGTAATAGTATCGATATCAAAATAATCGAAATGTTTCAATTGTTTGTTAGTTTCGATTTCATCAAAACAACAACTGAACGGAGATGGAATTCTATCCTATGTGGGAGTTTCTACCTCTTTAAAAAAGAAAAAGTTCATTGGTTCAAAGACCTGTTATTTATTTAATATTTACAGTTTCTTATTAGTTATTATTCTAAAAGATGGAATCGTTTCTTCAAGAATGTAGACCGAATTTGGTAATTTATTTTTTGTTACACGTCAACGTCAAAACAGTGTTTACTATTTATATTTCATGTGTATTTTCATAATATATTTTATAGTGTTTTACTTTACTTATTATTTCCAAAAGATAATAGTAATTTATTTACCATTTGAAGATAATAATAGTTTGTTTACATGGTGTATCACGGTAATCCATGCACTGGAAAAATAATTTGCTACTTTTTAATATAAATTAGTTATTGTTGTAATATTAAATGTTTAATTAAACTTAATACTTTTATTATTTAAACTCGGATATTTTCTTTTTTACCATTTATGCTCTTTCGTTTTCATATATATTCGATTTTTTTTTTTTAAAAGTATGTATCAGGATTGTTCAGTCATTATTTCATTCTTTCAAAAATCACATGATCGATTTCCCTGTGTTTATATATTATTTATGTATAAATTTTCAGCAGTGAAAAGCATTTTTTATTTTTTTTATTATATGTTATATATATAAAAAAAAATGTTAATATATTAAAATATATTACATAATATAGTATATACAAGAAAAAGAACACAGTGCTGCTAGTGGAAAAGGGGCACTTTTTTAATTCTGAAGGGCACTTTTTTAATTTTGAAGGGCACTTTTAGGTAGATTTCGTAAGAAATACTACCTATTACATTCTCCTCAAAGTTGGAATTTCTGAAAAAGTTTTGCAGATCTACGCCGATCATAACTCCCAGAACCCAAAACCACCCACAGTTCACAACTTTATATCTATCTATCTATATCACTTTTTTTTATGGACACGATAACTTAAATAATTCTGCACAAATCTCTTCCAAACTGATACATAAAATCTCAGTCAATTTCGTTAATCGACAAAATCGAACCAAGGGGGGAAATGGGAGGGCTTTTTGTGAAAACAGAAAAAAACCTATAACTTCTTAATTATGATATGTATTGAATCCGTTTAAAGTTATTATTACATCTAGGAAAAGGGCCAAAAATTTAGGTATGACAGATTTTTTTATATCATTAAAAATGGCCTCAAGAAAGGGGGAGAGGAGATAAGGGTTTCAGAAGAAA
This sequence comes from Maratus michaelseni, assembly GCA_963931845.1. Lineage (NCBI taxonomy): Eukaryota > Metazoa > Arthropoda > Arachnida > Araneae > Salticidae > Maratus > Maratus michaelseni. Next base: position 71,948,635 of record OZ007598.1, read on the forward strand.
AAAATCATAACTTGTCAATTCACAAGATATTAAATCCACTTAAATTTATTATAATCCTCTTAATATTAGCTACAACTTTTATACTCACAAGTTTTTTATAGAACCAACCTTTATAGCCAAAGAAATTAAAAACGAAAAAATCCCAGCCTGTTCTGCCTACCGATACAGGTAGATTTCGAAGTGGGCGGTCCGAACTGCTGCATCATGGCATAAAGGTAATTTCTTCTGCAATTCCCAATAAACGGGCATTCCATGGTCTGCATCTTCGACATCTACCTGTGCCTATAGGCCGAGCTGTCAGGGATTTTTATTTTTAAGGGATTCTTTTGACATTTAAAGCCACTTTTAATATTTAAAAATCAGAGCACTCTTTTCAAAACAATCTGATCAACTCTATAAGGTACCCAGGCACAAAGGCCATGTTGGGGCCCTTTCTCGAAAAAATTGCATTTTAAATAAGACAAATATCTTTATGTGCAGTTTAAAATTTAAACCATAGATTTATGAAAAAAGAATAAAATATAGACAGATGTAAAAATGCATTAAAAAATTGTGGGAAAGTAAATTTTTTTGCATTACATGATATTTAGAGAGTATAAAGCTAAACCTAAAGGATAAGATGAAACATGGTTTGATTTTTGATTAATATCTTCTGTTCTCAGAATTTCAAAGTTTAAATTACATTATTTCATTGTCATTATTGAAGAACACTGACATTATTCAGTTTATATGAATGTGAAAAATTATTTTTTTCTATGAACTATAAAAGGAAATTTGCATCTTCAGAGAGTGGACAATATAAAATTGGGTCCTTCTGAAAATGTTGGCTTGGGGCACATGTCCCGTGTGCCCCTGTGATAAGTCAGTTTTTACTGTGAAATAAAATTTTTAAATACAAAAAGGAGTAAGGGAACTTTTTTTTTTACTGAGGGGCAAGAAGGGTGTTATTTTCTAAAGCAAAGGGCAGGCAGGGTGCATCACCCTGCTGAAACTGTCTGGGGAAAACTATGTATACACTTTTGCACTTCATTGCTGTATATGCATTCATGATAATACTCCTATTGCTTGTAACTTTTTTTGTCTTGTTTTTTATTTATTTAATTATTTGTTCACTATGCTTGAATCAATATCTTTTTTAATAAGTTTATTTGAAATTTTGGGAGACTATTATTCTCCAGGGCTTGAAATTCAATTTTTCCAAGGAGGGGAGTCTCCCTCCCAACATTTTTAAATGGAGGGGAGTTGTAATGTTTGGGAGGGAGAAAAAAAATATCTTTAAACACCACTATTATTTCACGTGCTATTTAAAGAATTATATTAATGCAGACATGACAAAATACCACTGAAAAAATTAAGTTAACTCAGAATGACTATGTTAAATGTTTATTTTTATTATAAAAAAGGGAAGAAAGTTAAATTTTATATATGCAGAGTATTTTTCAAGTTCCACCAAATGTTAGGGACCCTTCACAATTAGGTTGTTAAATAAATTTCTGAATTTAGATTTTATTTGATTTAGGATGCTGAAGCCTATTCACAAGGTACACTTTTACTCCTTTACAAGGATTAAAAATGTTTACTCCTTTACCTCAAGGAAAGGATGTAAAAGTAATAAAATCTTTGCAACTCTTCTAATCTCATTTTTGTTTAGTTCTGACTCTAGGGCAATTTAACAGGATGCAGCGACAGCGACCAGTGGCTCTTACTGCACCTTTTCGTTCTTCTCCCTTTTTTCGGTTGCAGGAAAAGAAAATCTTTAAATATGTATATTGGTCGTTGTAAAAAATTGTTAATTTAGTCAATTGGTTGAGGGTATAAAATAATGAAATTCGTCTTACGCATGAACAGAAATAGATAAGGACTTCTAACGAAATAGTGTTAATATCGATTTGCGACTTTGGAACTACATGCAGCCAGTGTACAACTGTGCTAATGTAATTCCACCTACAAACAACAATACAGATAAATACCATAGAATAAATCTATTATACCTACCAGACGGTGGCTGTCAAGCAGACGATTTGAAGAAGTAGGCGAACTAATACAACTGTCCTGCGCAGACATTGTATTTGAAACATTTTTCGAGAAACGATTTTCTTCTTCAAAAGGCTATTTTATTAGAAGTCCTTATCTATGTCTATGTTCATAGAAAAAAAAATGGCAAAATTCGTCGATCAGTCGCGGAAAAAATGGTGAAGTTTGCCAATTGGTTGCAAGAAAATAACGCAAAATTCTTCAGTCAGTTGTAGAAAAAATCTTGAAATTTTTTAATGAGGTGCAAGAAAAAAAATAGTGAATTTCATCAATCTGTCGGCAGAAGAAACCGAATAATTTGTCAATCAGTTACGGAAAAATTCGCAAATTTCGTCAGTCGGTCAAGGAAAATATCGCGAAATTCGTCGATGGCTCGCCAGAAAATATCGTGAAATTCATCAATCAGTCGCGGGAAAATATTGTGAAATAAATCTGTAATTTTAATATAATGGTTATTGAAGTAAGCAGAGCATATTACGTAGATAGAAGCTTAACTGGTTTAAGGAATAGTCTCATTAAGTTAGAGCAATAAATATGTATAATGATAAAGTTCTTTAATTGAAGACAACAATTATTCAGGCACTAATAGTTTATTATAGCACAAGAAGGATACTCACAAGACTTGACAAATAGCATCGTAATAAACACATTCCAATCAGTTCCAGATAACACACTGTCTTTAAGCACAAGGTAGCAGTATAACAGATAAACATGTAGACAAGACGATTTGTAAATTGACTAGACATAGTACATTATATTTCACCCTTATTGCACCAAGCTGCACATATTAAAATAACTATTGAATGTAGAAGAACGCCATCGACTATTTAATACTCCTAGAACAGTGTAGACATTTTACAGACACAACGACAGAACTAAAACTATATCGTCGCTATCATGAATCACGATAGAATCCAAAACATAATACCTATACAAAGATTTCCCAACTATATATACTAGCAAAAGAAACGTCTAATATCCGGAAACACCCACTTCCAGAACAATCTACTGTAATTAGCATACACGTGTCTTTGTTGATTTGATGTCCGATCTTCCAATCGGATCGAACAACATGTGCCGCCATCTGGTGAGTAGCCAAGACACTATTCAGATGAACCCACGATGTATGCCGTGTGTCTCTGTTCCTTGCAAAGTGAGAAAACATGTATGTGTTTCTGTATTTACGTTTTTAAGACTGGATTCATTAAAAAGTATTTATTCATAAAGGATGGCTAAAAACATCGAAATATTAAAGTGCAAAAGGTGAGTAAAAACGATATATTTATAAAAGTAAGATATATTTATGAGATGTGTTTTATATTTAATAAAGATGGAACTTTAATGTTTATTGTCAAATGTGAGGAGTGTTGAGAGTGCATGAATATTAATGACTGACAGTATTATGAAATACTTTATAAAAAGTATTTAATTTAATGAGTTGCTTGAGTCAATAAGACTAACAAGCATTATGGAGGCATGTGATTTTCCTAACATGTGCCCCCCCTCTTATTGTCTCAATGCAACTAACAGCCTATTGCCCAAAGAATATGGCAAATATTTGAAAACAGCTGAGAAAAATACTAGAAAAATTGGATATAAAATCCAAGCAGAAATTCACTACACACATCTTAGCTAAAAACTTTTAAACCTGAACAATTAAAAATCAGTGCCCAATTTTTCATATAGTTAAAAACAATGTTAAAAAAAACATTAAAAATATATTTGGATTCTCGATCAAATTTGTATATCAACTCTTCAACATCATTAGTAAAAATCTCAATCAACGACCACAACTTTAAATTTATTATAATTTAACTTTAAAACAATGTTCAAAAACAATTTAATTCATTGCAAGGCTTTTCCACTTACACTAGTACCTCCAAAAATTTAACTATCCACTTCAAGTCAAATTTTACCACAAAGTCCAAAACAAAAATTTTCCTCTCATGGACTCAAAAACTAGTCGAAAAACTGTTGCAAAAATTTAAGTGCAGCTTAATACATTACAATTCTTTAACACAGAAAATTTAAACAATTCAAACAGTGCAAATACGTACAAAAAAAAAAAAAAAATTAATTTTTAACACATTAAGAAATGATGATAATTTGTTTTCCAACTGCCATAAAAACATACACATATTTAACCACAGAAGAGTTCTTTATTTATAACATTAACAGCAAACAATTTTTAACTTGAAAAATTTCCTTAAAAAAATTTTAAAGACTTGACTCCTTGGGATATCAACTCAATATTCATTACAAAGTAACAAAATTTGAAGAACTTCCAGCATCTGAGTTAGGATGACTAAATCTATTGACTACAATCAAACTACTACTTTCTTGCATGTCATTCAGCGTCAATCATTCTCCACGCCTGGATTCCATACATACTAATTGAAGTCTCAGATGCCTGAAAGAAAACAGAATTAGATATCTGCATATAATACAAATTGAGAAACCATATTGATATTAAATATAATATATTAACTTATCAGATCAAATACTTAAAAAAAAAATTCCTTTAACAAATATAAAATGAGTAGATTTATATTTACAATCATTCCCTTGGAGTCAGTTACTAATTTAATTCATTTACTTCTAAATAAAATTTACCTAATGATCAGAAACATTTCCTCATCTGGTTGTTTAAACAAACGGGCCCTCCCAGAAGAAAAAATGCATACTATTTCAATTTAACAATATTAAAAAAAACTCTATAACTTCATAACTTATATAAAGCCTAATTTCATTATATTATATTACTTTAAAATACAAGATCTTTGCAGTTTGGAAAACATAAAAAAAATTACTCTTACACATATTTCTATAAAAACTTTGTTTAAAAATTACTTTGACCTTACACACTTATATATTACTAAAAATTATATATATGTATATATTGCACAAATATCCTTACACAATACAATCCTTACAATAAAGAAAGGTACACATTTGACTAAAAAAAATTTAATTTCTTTTAAATAACATTTCAACAAATTTTAGAAGATCATATTTGGTGAGGGGCTTGGTAAGCACGTCTGCGAGGTTGGCTTTACTACGGACAAAAGTTATATCAAAAATATTTTTATAAACAAGATCCCTGACAAAAAATAATTTAACATCAATATGTTTACTACGGTGATTTTCTATTGGGGACTTAACGAAATCTATGGCCGCCTGGTTATCTACGTATAATCTAGATTTGAAATCGCTCTCGCGAATGATCTGCCTACCCCGTCATTCCCGCAGGATCCGGTCATACCAGACAATACTTTTAGTGGCTTCCGTTAGGACGACGAACTCCGACTCCATTGTAGATAGACTAACACATCTTTCTTTGAAAGTTCTCCAATCCACTGGTGAGTCTCCCAAAAGAACAATTTGTCCTCCAATAGAAGTCTGGTCATCCCGATTCGCTGCAAAGTCTGCATCGAAATAGGCGATCAAATGCTCCTGATTACATGATAATCGGAGGCGATAATGTCTAGTATATTTTACGTAACCTAACAGCCGTAGAAGTCCGCCCCAATGAAATAGGCCTGGATTACTCTGAAATTGACTAAAAATATTTACTGCATATGAAATATCGGGCCTGGTTCGATTTGCTAAGAATGATAAACAGCCTAGTACACTTCTATATGGTATGGTTTTCATGGTTTCAATATCAGACTGTGATGTTGGACAATCGACTTTGGAGAAAATTGTACCTTTACTAATAGGAAGTGAAGAGATAGGAATTTTAAACTTCTTAAATTTATTACAAATTTCATCTATGTAATGAGATTGATGAATCTCTAAACCATTCCTCTCATCAAATTCCACTCCCAAAAGTTTCTTAGTTTTCCCCAATACTTTTAAGTCGAAATAATTTCCCAGTTTTAACAATACCTTATCTATGACAGTCTGATTTTTCCCAAACAGAATAATATCATCAACATATAACAACAAATACTGTTTCAGAATTACATACATATACACAATTACAACTGTCTAATTTGGTAAATCCTATATTTAGTAAAACTTCATGAATTTCATAAAACCATTCTCTTCCACTTTGATGTAGACCATACAAAGCTCGATCTAGCTTGCAGTACAAATGAGACTTCTCAGGTATGGTGAAACTAGGTGGTTGTAGCATATATACGTCTTCTCTCAATGGGGCGTAAAGGTAGGCGCTGGTTACATCACACTGAATGTGACGCCATCCGCTACACGATACCAAGAGAGAGAAAAAGAATCGGATTACACCAAAATTGACCACAGGGCTAAAGGTCTCATTGTAAGATTCGCCTTTAATTTGCTTATAGCCCTGGGCAACTAAATGAGCTTTATAGCGTGCAATCCTCCCTAACTCATCTCTCTTGATAGTGAAAACCCACCTACATCCCACTGGAGTTACGTTGGCAGGTAATGGGGTCAAATGCCAAACCTTCCGTTCACGCATAACACTGAGTTCGTTCTGCATTGCCTCAAGCCATTTCTCGCGTTGTACGGTCTCTATTGCTTGCTTAAATGTTCTAGGAATGTACGGACCATATAGATTTGAGTCAGGGTTTACATTATTTAATTCTGGAGCATCCGAATCTATATCCTCACTGTCAGAATCATTTATGTCAGAGACAGGACCAGAGTAAAGATTGTTACCTTTAAAATCGAAAGTGTCTGGATTGAACTTTATTTTATTTCTATCACAGTATCTTTCAACATCTAATAATGATCTTAATCTATCTGTTTTCCCACTTTCATAGTAATATACATCTACCCGTTTACCGGTAGGTCTAGGAACTGCTTTACGGGTCCAGTTAACATCTCTGAATGAGGAAATATCAGGACCGGAACTGTCGATGGACTCGGAATTGGATTCCCCCTCCCCAGATGTCTGTGGATCATTAACTTCGTTGGAGGGACCAGGGATGACCTCTGGTTCTACCTCAACAATGTTGTCATTTTGATAACTCGCCAGACTATGCGGGAAAAAGGTCAACCTCCTCCGGGTCCATCACGGCTCCACTGTCGCCTGGGTTAAACCTAGATTTTTCATCAAAAGTAACATCTATAGATTCAATTATGCTATCTGACTCTGGTATCCAAATTCGGTAACCTTTAGTTTTAAATGCATAGCCTACTAGGAATCCTCATTTTGCCTTTGGACCAAGTTTACCCTCACGCCTTTGTCGAGGTATTCCCACAAAAGCGACTGAACCAAATGGCTTTAAATGTTTAACTGAAGGTTTGTTCCCTCCATATAGCTCAAAAGGGGTTTTATTTGAAGTTTTAGGGCAAACACGGTTCCAAGTATACACAAAGAACCTCACGGCCTCAGGCCAAAAACTACGATCAAGGTTACTTTCAGAAAGAAGTGTTCGGGCTCCATTTTTAACTGTTTGCATAAATCGTTCCGAAGTGCCGTTTTGTTGGGGAGTATAGGGGTTTGTCAATTCATGCATAATCCCTTTGGACTTTAAAAACTCATCGAGGTCCTCATTAACAAATTCACCACCGTTGTCTGTACGGATGTTTTTAACCCTTCTACCTATGAAGGTTTCCGCTCTAACAATATGGTTACGAATAACCTCATAGGAGTCTGATTTAACTCTAATTGGGTAAATAGACACCCGGCGGGAATAATCATCAATTATAGTGATGAAATATCTTTCACCATTTCTGCCCAATACCTGGCAGGGACCCCAAACATCTGCAAAAAGTAAATCCAAAGGGTATTTAGAACGTCTTTCAGCTATTGCTTTAAAAGAAACTTTCTTATGTTTATTAATTTTACATGCATCACATTTAAAGTTTATATCTTTTAATTTTGGTATTCCCCGGACTCCCTCTTCATTACATGTATGTACCAAAATTGCTGGACTTATATGCCCCAACCTTCTATGCCAAATCTCCATTTGTGAAGATTTTAAAAGAGAATTGGTCTCAATTTTTGAAGACCTTGGAATCCTAGGGAAAACTTGATATACCCCCCTTTTAAGATATGCATTAAATAAAAATTTCCCACACCTCGAGACGGTCGCCTTCCCATGTTCACCAATAAAAGTTGCTCCATTCCTATCCAACTGAGGACCTGATATGAGGCTACGACGTAACTTACTTGAATACATTACGTTTTTAAGTATAACATGGCTTTTGCCAAACAGTAATTTAACATCGCCTTTCCCTCAATCGGAAAGGAGATATCTTTTACAGCAACTGTCATTTCCTGATCTGTCAAAGGACAAAAATTTATAAAAACAGATTGATCATTAGTGAAATGATGTGTGGCGCCGGAATCAAAAATCCAATTGGCCTCCACATCTGTACAATTTATATTAACACTAGATACAAAAATGTTTGAGGACTTACAATAATTGACTGGACTTTTTGAATATCTCAGCGACACATTCCACTCTCGATGATTCCTTCGATATCGGGGCTGGTTGCGAGATCTGACCTCCTCAGAAGAGTTGAAGCCTTCCTCCTCAAGTTGACGGTTTCTAGTCTGACATCTGTAAGACGATGGCGAAATTCCTCCATAAGCAGATCCTTGGGCATTACCAGATGATGAACAGGATTTATAAGACGATGACCTTGTACGGCTAGATGGAGAACGGGACTGGAAAGATGATTGTCCACGACGAAATCTGCCTCTTGAATTATTTCCTCTAAAAATTGGGGAGGAGAAACGAGTCCTTGAAGAATCTGATCTTTCATGTTTGACACCATCAGAAATATTTAAACAGTCCTTTTGTAAATGACCAATTCGATTGCATTTCCAACATTTTCTCTTTCTAAATTTTTCAAAATTTTGCTTTCCACCAAATTTTACTTGATTTGCCTGGAGATTACTCTTATTTGAATCCAAATCTCTTACATTTAGGAGTGTTTCTTCTGCCACCAATTCCTTTACGATTTTAGAGAATTTGAATTCTGTCTTTCCCCATCGCAAAATATTCTGTACTATATTATCAAATTTTCTAGGTAGAAAACGAAGCAATTGAAAATTTATATAACACTCGTTGAAACTATAACCACTATGTGTTAATGTCTCTCGAAATTCTGGCTAGTCTGGCTGCGAAGAGATTGATTGTTTCATTAGTTTTAATCTTGCATTTCATCAGAATATTTTCATATGGTATGAACGAGAATCAGGGCAGTCAGGGGCGTAGCTACCGTGGAGCAGTTGGAGCAAGTTGCTCCAGGCGCACGAATCCTAAGGGCGCAAAATTAGAAAAGTCAGAATAAAGATTTTTTAAATATTTGCTTGTTGGGTCTTTTTTTTAAATTTTTAATCAGATATTATGTGTGGATCAGAACTGTTATGTACAATCAGTATATTCCTATGATATTTTACCTTATTTTCAACTTCAACTAACTTTGCCTTAAAACATGTTTTATAGTCAAAAGTAATTACTTCTATTCGCGAAGTTTTAATGTTATTTCATACCATATACCACAGCCTCAAGTAACTTCACCAACACTGTTTCTGCATGTTTGACTTTTTTCTTTAACCTTGCCATTGATGGAAGAAGTTTTTCAAATCTTAAAGTAATCAAACTTATTTACAGGGTTCACTGCGGTCATTTTATTTGCTATCACTATTTCCAAACAAAAATATTCTTGGCATATTTCTATTGGAAATGTTGTAGAAATTTATCGTGATGATTTCTTTACGGAAATAACAATAGCCAAAAATAAAATAACATAATAAAATAACAGCTGAAAAACCTGTATTTAAGAAGCAACATGTAACAGCATTTCTTTAGCTATTTATATATTTTATCGATTGAAAAAAACAATAGTTTGACAAATTGAAAGAAAATATATTAACCACTAGCTGACCCGCCCTACGTTGTCTTGGCGTGAGATAAAAAAATCAGATAAATAATCACAAGAAATAATAAATAGCTGAGAGCAAAATTTACTGTATTGCAGGGTTGCAAAAAAAAAAAAAAAAAAGCTGGCTAAATTAAAAAAAGCCACAAGCCGATGGCTTTTATTGGTTTTAATCGGGCATTTTTTGGACAAAATTAGCCTTTTTGACCAAAATTGGATTTTATACAGTGAAGCATTTTGATTATAAACTGTACCTTTTTGAATGCTTTTGAATTAGTTTTAAAGACATTTAATTTAGTTAGAAATTAATAAATAAACTAATTTTTCAATACTGACAAGATAATAATGAAGACAGTAATATTTGAATAACACTTAGACGGAGCTGCTAGTGATTTGTAATCAGAATTGCAAATATGTCAGCGAAATTTGAAATAGATGTGGAATTAATTAATTAACAAATATTATGTAAAATTCCATAAAAATCGTAAATTAGAACTTTTTGCTCATTTCACCCTTCTAAATTTCGAATTTTTTTAGAAACCATTCATAGCGAGCATTTGTCTCGTAAAAGTAACAGCCATACCAAATTTCAAGTTTCTAGTCCCTTCAGTATCACGAAAATCGTAAGTTTAGAACGTCTTTTTTTTTTTTCCTCGGCACCATTTTAAATTTAGAATTTAAAAGATAAACTAATTTGTGCGTGCATTTCCGTCTTAAAAGTCGCAGCCATGTCAAATTTCAAGTTTTTATCCTTAACAATTCCATGGAAATAGTAAATTAGAACGTTTACCGCTCATTTCACCCTTTTAAATTTCGATTTTTTTTAGAAACCATTCTTAGCAAGAATTTGTATGTTAAAAGTAACCGCCATGCCAAATTTCGAGTTTCTAGTCCCTTCAGTAATATAAAAAAAATATTTTTAGAACGTTTATTTTCTATGCACCTTTTTTAATTTTGAATTTGAAACTTTTGTGCGTGGATTTGTGTCTTAAAAGTAGCATATCCGTGTCAAATGTCAAGTTTCTATCCTTAACAATTCCATGGAAATACTAAATTAGAACGCTTACCGCTCATTGACCCTTTTAAATTTCGATTTGTTTTAGAAACAATCCTTAGCAAGCATTTGTATCTTAAAAGTAATCGTCATGCCAAATTTCAAGTTTCTAGTCCCTTCAGTATCACAAAAATCGTAAATTCAGAACTTTTTTTTCCTCTGCACCATTTTAAATTTAAAATTTAAGAGAGAAACTGTTTTGTGCGTGCATTTGTGTCTTAAAAGTAGCACAGGCATGTCAAATTTCAAGTTTCTATCCTTAACAATTCCATAGAAATCAGAGTTTAGAACGCTTTTTGCACATTTCACAATTATAAAATTTCGTTTTTTTTTAAACTGCGACAATTTACGTCTTAAAAGTAACAGTCATGTCAAATTTCAAGTTTATTTCCCTAACAATTCCATAGAAATCGTAATTTAGAACGTGTTTAGAACGCTTTTAGCTCATTTCAGCTTTTCAAATTTCGAATTACTTAGAAACTGTTCTTAGAGAGCATTTACATCTTATAAGCAACTATCATGCCAAATTCCCAGTTTCTAGTACTTCAGTATCACAAAAATCGCAATTTTAGAACGTTTTTCGCTTTTCACCCCTTCCCCTCTGTAGGTGGTGGCGCATCGACATAAAATATATCCCATGTTGGAGCAGGAACTGTCCTCGTCAATTTGCCACTATTACTTTTGAAATCGGTTCGGTAGTTCCAGAGATTACCCCCTACAAACAAACAATCAAACGTTACTTCTTTATAATATTAGTGTAGATTTTTCATACGAAAAAGTGAGTAAACGAAAATTTGGATTTTTTTTGTCCTTTGTGAAAACTAAACATGTATACACTTTATCAATACAGTTTATAAAATACATAATCAGTACCGGATTTAAGACTATACCGCATGAGTAAAGGACAAGAAAAATTAGGGTGGGCGGAATTGAAATTTTGTGTTTGTTATTTTTGAGAGTGTGAAAAACCCTCCAATCTTGAATGGTATATAAGAGTGTCAACTCTTATCACTGTCCATTGGCTTTAGAAGTATATAGTTTCAATAACAAAAAAAGTTTCAGCATTGTTCTTCATCCTCTTAAAAGCCATTCGCGCCAGATATTTTTTGAAAGTTACTAAATTTAATTTGTTATATGGCCCCTGGGTTCTATAAGTTATATTTAGAAAAACTTTCTCCGTATTCTAAAAGGTAAAACAATAATAATAAATTTTTTGTACGACCAAAACTTACCGAGTTAAGATACTTTGAATTTTATAAATTTTCAGCGTTTCCTTGCATTCAAAACGGAAAAACGTATTTCATCCAAATGCGACAAGTCAAAATTAAAAATTTCTTGAAAACAGTGTGTTTATTTTTTAGCGTTCTATAGTGCTTCTAAAGGAACAGATGCAGCGCAAATTGTGCTAATCCCATGGACGCATTTAAAACGGAAATCCCGCCCAATTCGTAATAAATATTAGTAGTTGTGCTGCACTTAAAAATAACAGTTTTATTTTTATTCTATTTGTGTTTATTATGTTAAATATTTTGCTAAAATGCTTTAAACTCCAAATAAAAATGAGGTTTAAAATCGAAATAAGAATACATGATTTTTAAACTTTAAAACAAATTTTGGTTGAACTTTTTCGAGTGACAAGGGGGCGCACCAATTTTACTTGCTACAGGGCACGAAATATGCAGCTACGCCACTGAGGGCAGTAATTTAATTTCAATTTGTTCCATGCCTCTACAGGATTTTTACAATTCTCTATCAACCTTTTAAATTCAACATCAATATTCAAATATATGATGGATAATGCTTGGTTTGATTTAGCTTTAAATGATTCGAGCTCTTCAGCAGTTGGTTTTTCCTTAGCAGGAGCCTCTAATTTATTTTCAATAATATGCCAAAGGTTTTTATCCAACAATGTATACTTTATGTCATTACACCAATTCCTATAATTTGATGAATTTAGTTTCTCTATTACCATTCCGGCCATTTTTTTTTTCTATTTTTTTTCTATTTTTTTTTCTTTTCTCTTTTTCCTTTTTTTTTTTTTTTTTTCACCTCCTCACCTTTAGATTAAAACGATGTATATAGTTAAAAACAGGTAAAAACTCTCAATTCTCAATTTCAAATTTGCACAATAAATAAATCTATTTCAAAAACTGTAAAATAAAATATGTATAAGTTAAAATTTCAGTCCAAATTCAAGCCAAAAATTCTAAGTTAAAAATCAATTTATATCAAAAACGAACTTCTTTGATGCTTTATTTTGTCATTTCAACATTTACTTCTTCCATATTTCTATCTTCAATGATCTTTACTTCACTTATTTATACATTTTATCAGGCAAACCGCCCCCCCCCCCTCTCTTATTTTTATTACCGGGAGTGTTTTGTTTACCTTTTGAAAATTGTTCAATTTTTCATATTTTTCACCTTTTTCAAATATTATACTCCATCTTATGAGCTTTTCCGCCCATAACCCCTGTAATTTTAATATAATGGTTATTGAAGTAAGCAGAGCATATTACGTAGATAGAAGCTTAACTGGTTTAAGGAATAGTCTCATTAAGTTAGAGCAATAAATATGTATAATGTATAATGATAAAGTTCTTTAATTGAAGACAACAATTATTCAGGCACTAATAGTTTATTATAGCACAAGAAGGATACTCACAAGACTTGACAAATAGCATCGTAATAAACACATTCTAATCAGTTCCAGATAACACACTGTCTTTAAGCACAAGGTAGCAGTATAACAGATAAACATGTAGACAAGACGATTTGTAAATTGACTAGACATAGTACATTATATTTCACCCTTATTGCACCAAGCTGCACATATTAAAATAACTATTGAATGTAGAAGAACGCCATCGACTATTTAATACTCCGAGAACAGTGTAGACATTTTACAGACACAACGACAGAACTAAAACTATATCGTCGCTATCATGACTCACGATAGAATCCAAAACATAATACCTATACAAAGATTTCCCAACTATATATACTAGCAAAAGAAACGTCTAATATCCGGAAACACCCACTTCCAGAACAAATCTACTGTAATTAGCATACACGTGTCTTTGTTGATTCGATGTCCGATCTTCCAATCGGATCGAACAACATGTGCCGCCATCTGGTGAGTAGCCAAGACACTATTCAGATGAACCCACGATGTATGCCGTGTGTCTCTGTTCCTTGCAAAGTGAGAAAACATGTATGTGTTTCTGTATTTACGTTTTTAAGACTGGATTCATTAAAAAGTATTTATTCATAAAGGATGGCTAAAAACATCGAAATATTAAAGTGCAAAAGATGAGTAAAAACGATATATTTATAAAAGTAAGATATATTTATGAGACGTGTTTTGTATTTAATAAAGATGGAACTTTAATGTTTATTGTCAAATGTGAGGAGTGTTGAGAGTGCATGAATGTTAATGACTGACAGTATTATGAAATACTTTATAAAAAGTATTTAATTTAATGAGTTGCTTGAGTCAATAAGACTAACAAGCATTATGGAGGCATGTGATTTTCCTAACAAAATCAGTCGGTCGCAGGTAAAGATCGTGAAATTCATCAGTAGAATGCAGGGAAGAAAATCTAAATTTGTGAGTTGGACACAGGAAAAAAAAATCACGAACTTTGTCAATTTGTCGAAATTAAAAACGAGAAATTACGCGAATTTCGTCGATCTGTCGAAATTAAAAACGAGAAATTATGCGAATTTTATCGATCAATCGTGAAAAAAACACGAATCTTGCCAGTTGATCGCGGAAAAACCGCAGATTTCGTCAGTCGATCGTGGAAAAAACGCAAAGTTCGTCGATCGATCGCGGAAAAAATGCAAAGTTCGTCAATCAATCGCAGAAAAACGGAAAGTTCGCCGATCGATCGTGGAAAAACGGAAAGTTTGTCGATCGATCGCAGAAAAAATACAAAGTTCGCTGACCAGTTGCGGAAGAAATGCAAAGTTCGTCGATCTATCGCAGAAAAAACAGAAAGTTCGTCGATCGGTTGCGGAAAAAACGCACAGTTTGTCGACTAGTCATGGAATAAATGCAAAGTTTGTCGATCGATTGCGGAAAAAACGGAAAGTTTGTGTATCGATCCCGGAAAACACGCAAAGTTTGTCGATCAGTCGCCAAAGAGAGCGTGAAGTTTGTCAACCAGTCGCGGAAGAAACCCAAAGTTCATTGACCTGTCGCAAAAAAAACCCGCACAAAGTTCGTCGATCTGTCGCAAAAAAAAAAAAAAACGCAAAGTTCGTCGATCAGTCGCGGAAAAAACGCAAAGTTCGTCGATCGATCGAAAAAAAAGTCATGAAATTTATCGTTCGGTTGCAGGTAAATTAAATAATGCAAATTTCGTCTGAAAATGGTGAAATTTTTTGGGCGGGATTTCAAAATTTTCGGCGCGAATCTCGCAATCCCGCCCTAAAATTCAAGCCCTGTTCTCTATAAAATACATGGGTTTTATTTTATCTAGGGGTGCAGAAAATGTTTTTACTCCCAACATTTCCCCCAATCCATATGAAAATTTCTCCAAAATGTTACGATATGTTATAGGCTTACATAGGCTTCTGTATTACCGTAGGTATAGTAAATTTTGCAACATACAAGTCGCATCTTTAAAAACCTATAGACTGAACTTGTAACATGCCTAGTTATTGGAAAGGTAAATTAAGTTAATGCAATGTAAGCTTTAATCTAATTCTTATGCCTAATATTTATTAATAAATACACAGTTTTAACCAACAAATACAATGTTTTTGATTACCTTTTCTGATAAATTGTCAATTATTGAGAAACTGCAATCTTCCACTCTCTTTGTGGATGTTGTCAATCATTTTTGATGTTTTGTAGATCTTGAGTCTGTTTCTTGAAGAAAATCTAGTAAAATGATAATTTCCACCATGAAAATGTCTGTTTAAGGATGCTTTTAATAGTTCCGTAGTTTTATGCACTGGTGGTCATTCCATGATATAAACACTTCATGAAAGAGATTATCAGATTTTAGGGTTCTGTTATGAATGTGTTTTCCAATAATAGAGCCAACAGATCCACAAACATAGTCACTGTAAATTTTCAAGCAGTTTACAAGGAGCTAATGTATTTCTGGTACCGCTGTCTTGATCTAGAAGTGATGGTTTCTTTTCAAAATTTAGGATTATTTTATTAAATTAAGTTTTTAGAATAATTTTCTTCCAACTTGTCCATAGATTAAAAATATTTTTCTCATTATTAAATTTAAATTATTTTCTATTTTTGCTCACCCATTCAGTGAGAGCTTGTAGTAAGTTTTCCACCAGTTATGGGTGTGTGATCTTCTTGATTTGATTCTCTTTCTAAAGTTTACTCTTTCCTGATTTTTTTTTGTCAGAAAATTATTATCTTTTAAAAAAATTTTCTAAGGAAATTCATTAGAAAAAAATTTAGAAATTTCGATTATTGCAATTGCATAATTACTCCGGAGCATCGGCATTTTTCTAGTCCAAAAATAAATTTCGACTTTTTTGTCCAATGTATAAAGTTGACCTCCCTCCCCTACTTTGAAGCAGATTATTTTTCCAAAATTTCTCGACTTATGCGTGAGTATATACGGTACGTATTATTCTCAGATCGATTTTGTGAAAGTCGCTATACGGATCTTTTTATCTCGGGGAATTATGTAATTCATTGTTAAAATTGAAATCAATTGTATATTTTTCCGACAAATTTCCCCAAATGACTACAATTTCTCCCAATCCTAGATCGCCGGATCGGACATATTCTGCACCCCTGATTTTATCTACTCATTCCATTGTGGAAACTCAGTTCTGAAATTAACAAGTTGGAAATTGTACGTCAAACGTCATCAGGGTTGTAAAAAACCTGGGTTTTAAAAAAAAAAAAGTCCTTCCGGCCTGTACCGGGAGGAAAAGGTAGCTTTCCTATATCTTCGTTTTAAAATTTTAGCTAATGTTACACGAAAACAGCAAGTTAGAATGCAAAGAAACGTTTACAAAAGATTTGTTAATACTGAATTTGAATAAGAAATTCGCCAAATTATTGAGCAATAGCCAAATTGGCTTCATTTATGAAGACTTATTTTGGTCACCAAATTTAGCGATATTTCTCCAATTTTGTCGCCAATTTTGGCACTAACGGATATGAATATATAGTTTTATGCATATGATTGAGAAAATTATTACAACAATGAAAGAAAATAATTTGCGAGTAATCGCGTTAATGTGCTGTTTTGTTTCAAAATGTCTGCCACCCTAGAATTTCAAACTGCTGTATCTCAGCCATTTTTTAAGATAGAGGTAAACCAAAAAATGCTCTGGAATCCTTGTATCAAGGCCTAAAATGTAATTAAAAAATAAATTTGAATTTTTAATTTTTTTGTATATTTATTTCAGTTTTAATTTTTTAAATGGCCGCCATCTTGAAACAAAATGGCAGACCAAGCTGGCCAATGAACTCGGTTGAGACATTGGTTAGCTTAATACACACAATTAGTTTCATCAAAATTGATTTATAAATACGAGCGTTATCGTATGACATAGGTCAGATATATATATATATGGATATATATATATATATATATATATATATATATATAGATATATATATATATATATATATATATATATATATATATATATATATATAAATCAACATTTGAACGGAGGGTGGTTTTGGGGTCTGGGGGTCATGATCGGTGAAAATATATCGAAATTTTCCGGAACTGCTTTCCTCCGAACGGCTGCAATAGGTAGCTTTATACTTTTTTGTATTGAAAGTTACCTAAAACAGCCTGGGAAGCTACCCACTCAGAGATATCAGGCAGGTACCTGAACAGCTACCCACTACAACCCTGAACGTTGTACTGTCATAGTTTCAGTGAAATGAATTATATCATCTGTTATTATGATATGATTAATTTCCGTAATAAAATAAGTACATTTTAAGTTGACAACATTTTATCTTTTGTTTGATATTTACTGAAAATTCCAATGGGAAACTTAAGACCAGCTTTGAAAATTTCAGAACTTGAAATTCATATTTAGATACTTTTTCCATTTACTATCTATTTCTCCAGAAACATCTACCGTAAAATCTTGTTAATCTGCCCCCCTAAACGCAACGGATAATCGTAAAATAATCAGGGGGGGGGGGGGGCGCTTACACGGTATTAGAATTGTAGTATATGATATTTATGGGTGCTGGTGGTGGGGGGGGAGATGCTAATGGCCGATTGTCGCAAAGTATGCATTATTTTAATAAAGTGATAAAAGAAAAACTATTAATGGTGATTTCACTCAGATTATAGAAAATTCTGGATTTCAGAAGCTTTGAAACTGGAATGCATTTACATTAATAATAACAGTAATATCTGTCATTAATATGGTAACAGAAAAATAAAAGGAACTTAATAATTTAAAATAATTAAAAAGCCCTGAGAAATTATAGTTAAAAATGTCCTGAAATACTTTCTAGAATTAGTAACATTTTATGTGGTGTCACCATCTGTTGTAAATTAAAGATATTAAATAACCTTTTTTTTTTTTTTAATCATGATTTCTTATCTATAAATCCTAATTAAATAATACAAATCACAAAAATTGAGAACATACAGAACAAATTGGTAGTGTTGTCAGATTTTTAAAACGAAAAACATTGCTACCACAAAGATAGCACAAAATATACTACAAATTCGACTGTGGCGTCATCTACTGAACAATCAATCGATAATTTTTTTCTGATTGGTTTTCATAATAAGGTTAAATACGACTATAAATTCTGTAATAAAATAAATAGATTATTTTTATAATCAAAATATTTCACACACAGCATCAAATACACATTTTTAAACTTAATTCATGAGGAACTTTCACAATCGATATTTTTATTACCTTTATATCGCCATGGAGATATATTTACAGCAAAACTAATGTTTGGTTATATTGCTTTTTCAGATTGACAATAGTTGAAGTTGTGTATGTTACTTTTGTGTTTGTACACATTTACGATATATCAAAGAATCGCCATTCCTTTCTGATCCATTGAAAAAAAAAAAAAAACACTTGTGAGATAAAATTTTTGGTGTTGATCTTGATGTGCGCGGCGAAATTTCTTTTGGGGGAGAGTGCTTTCTTGGGATTTTTTAAATTTTCCAATTTGTTTACGAAGTGGGAGGGGGGTGCTTAATCAGGAAGGGCGGATTAACGGGATTTTATGGTATCCAAAAAAACTGTCAGTAGATTATATGATTGCTTAAACAATTTTAGTATACAAATTTGATTTTTAAATTCAATAATATGGAAATAACATGACTCCATCTTAAATATGATGTAATCATCATGGCAACCTAGAATCATTACCTATCATGGGATATCAATGAATTAATTACATATGATAGGATTTAATTGAATGAAGAAAACTTTTATTAACATCTTTTTAAGTTTTGATTTGATTTTCATAGAATTTGAAATGACTCGACAAAATTCTGCAACGATAATATATATTAAATTTCAAACCATTCAGATGGGTAGTTTTTGCGCTGTTATAGACGGGCAGACCAGACAACGACTATAGGTGCTAAGTATTTATATAATTACGAACACACCTAAAAATTCAAAGAGAATTTTCACTTATGTTCAATCATTCAGATAAGCTAATTCAAGCAGTCAAGTAGAATTCCAAAAAAGCTTGTTTGTTTTGCATCATGGTAGTATAGAATTATTCCAAAAATTGTTATTTAAAGTTCCCAAATTCCTTACATTTCTAAGTGCTCAGCTATCATTGCCAATCTTAGTAATAATAATGCCTGGAAAATAGCGTTTTCATTCAGCAAATCGATAGCAGACTACTGTCAAAATCACTGAACTATTTCACTTATTTCACGGCATACATGGATCTGGCAACATTTGGACAGTGCTCTGATTGGTGGAGTTAAAATTTGGTTGAAACCGTTCGCTGGGAAAGATGTGGTAAAGTAATTAGTTTTCAACATTTTGCTATAACAGTTAGGAAGGTGAAAGAGGAAGCAGCTGGGATGTCAGTATAAAAAATGGCCCCCAATCTGCCTTCCTATTTTTTTTTTTTATTGTTGGATTTTTGAGTTTACCCTCTAAGATCTTTGTAAATCAAAAGAAATAAAGATCGACATGCAAAATGATTCACTCAAAGCATTATAGAGCTTGATCTAGCTATCTTGAAATAATTAATGATTTCCCCCAGAGCTTCTTTTATGATAAGGACTTCTGAGATGGTTCTCCTATTTTGGCTGCAGTGATTCGTATTTCAAAGTATGATTCCATTGCATATCTTCACAGTCAGTCTCCATATACTCCAGTGTCTGCCATCAAGAATTAAATTTTAGGTAGAAGTTTTAACAACATCCGAAATTTTCTTCATATTGTTGTATCTAGTTCATCTAATATTAACTTTATATTCAGAGGCGGATTACCCATTAGGCTGAAGCCTTGGGGCCAGGAAAAAAAGGGGCCCTGGTGCTAAGATTTTCTTTTGGATTTTTCTTTATATCGGGCTAATATTTTATATGCAAAAGGGAAATGATGCGCAATATTTTTTGTTTCACTTATTTATTGAATCTTTTAGGTTAACAACATATAGATGGTATTCCAAATGTTACTCCTTTTTTAATTTCTTCTATATTCATAAGAAGAAAGTACTGGATTCATGAATTTTTCGGCTTCCAGTTTGTGATGGATTTACGCAGAGGCGGCTTTTGTAGCCACGACAGTCTGAGTGAGATTTTGTCAGCTCTACAAATGATATCTTTTAAAGACACTATTAAGTTTTAATCAAACTTTTTGCCCCTTAGTTTTTAGCGCCTTGGGCAGTCATCCGACGTTGCCCATTTATTTTAATAAAATTCATTGTTAAATTAAGAAAGTCCTTTTGAGGTTAGAGACTCCACATAAATGTCTACATGAAAAATTTTTAATTTGCAAAATTACTTACTGTAAATCAATTCTGAAAGAAAATTTATGCAAAAGATTAAAAAATATTTTCATTAGTTTATTATACCATGTGATACAAAATAGATGTCTCCTCAATTGTCTCTTAAACCTACTGATGATAGTCCGTAAAGGACGCTCGTCACGAAGGCTTTAAGGAAGGTTCCGTTTTCACAGATTTTGCTGTATTTATATATTTATGTTATAAGCAAATTAAAACCTGTCAAAACTGAACCTGCCTGTAACAAAGCCCTATCTTAAATGGAATTTTTTCATGCTGCCAACGGAAGGATTACCATATAATTATACCTACTAAAGTTGACAGAAATCTGTCTAAAACATATTTTTTCGGTCCTTGCAATTGCTTTTTTACACGTTTTTCTGTATACATACATATTGTTTTAAAACCTATGTAAATAGAATCAATCTATAACGAAATTCTGTCTCAATCAGAAACATTCTATAGTCCCAAAGAAAGGAAGGCCTTGAAAATTTACCTGTAAAGACAAAAACCTGTCTAAAATGGAATTTTTACTGTTTTTTTGCAATTTTGTCTTAGAACTTATTATTGTTTTTGTATCTATGGTTCAGTACATTAGTTCCTTGTTCCGGAAGTAGGCAGACCATACCCCTGATCCCCCCCCCTCTCCCGGCTACGCTGCTGGCTGAGCCAAAGAAAAAGAGAGAGACTCTGAGAACACCTCGTTGCATTTTAATCATGAAATTGTCCCATAAAAATACCAAAATATCCATTCAACTGGAAATTATACATTCTTTAAATTTACATTTTTAAAAAAGCTTATCGATAGTCTTCAAACAGAAATTTTCAATACGAAGACCTAATTTTGACATCATATTTGGCTTGTTCGATAAAATTTACCTTAGGATACCAAACAGAAAGTCAGTTGGTCAAGTAGTTTAGGAATATGCAGATTTAAAATTTAGAACTAACGTTAAATCCGCTTGCAGTCATTGCAAAACCAGCCTGCGTGGATAGTATTTTTAAGCATAACTCCAGAACTACTTTGCAAAATAAGCTATATTTTATGATTCACATATTTTGAAGACTTTAGAAATCAATTTTTGTTAAAAAATATCATAAGTTACAATTCATAATTTTTTTTTTAAATATATTTTTTTATTATCTACAAATTTTAATTGCTTAATAGGCATATAGCCAACATAGTGAAAAAGTACCCAAGCCGGAACTCGAACCCAGGTCATCAGTATAGCACACTGACGTTCTACCAATTGTAGCATGTGGTAACGATACTCAGCCTGGAACTTTTTCACTATAACATGTTGGCAAGGCTACAAACGCAGCACAAGATGGAATATTTTCCGTGAGCCACCAACCCTGGAGCAAACACGAAATCAAAGAAAATCCAGCATCGATAATTGAATAAATTCATATTTAATACTTTGGATTTTTTTTTTCCATAGAAAATTTCTTACTCCTTGCATTCATAATATACAAATTTTAATTGCTTAATAGGCATATAGCCAACATAGTGAAAAAGTACCCAAGCCGGGACTCGAACCCAGGTCATCAGTATAGCACACTGACGTTCTACCAGCTGAACCACTTGGTAACGATACTCAGCCTGGAACTTTTTCACTATAACATGTTGACAAAAAAAAAAAAAAAAAAATCCAAAGTATTAAATATGAATTTATTCAATTATCGATGCTGGATTTTCTTTGATTTCATGTTTGCTCCAGGGTTAGTGGCTTACGGAAAATATTCCATCTTCTGCTGCATTTGTAGCCTTGCCAATATGTTATAGTGAAAAAGTTCCAGGCTGAGTATCGTTCCCAAGTGGTTCAGTTGGTAGAACATCAGTGCGCTATACTGATGACCCGGGTTCGAGTCCCGGCTTGGGTACTTTTTCACTATGTTGGCTATACGCCTATTAAGCAATTAAAATTTGTATATTATGAATGCAAGGCGTGAGTAATTTTGTATGAAAAAAAAATTAATTGTAAACTGTGATTAAAAAAAACAGAAATCAATTTCTATAAGCTTCAAATATAATAATATAAAATTACAGCTCATTCCGCCAAGTTTCTCTGAAGTTATGCTTAAAAAAACTATCTGCATTGCAATTTGTTTTCTGACAATTACAAATGGATTTAACATATTAGTAGTTCAAAATTTTAAACCTTCATAATTTCTAAATTACTTGACTGAATGACTTCCCATTTGATATCCTTAAATAAAATTTACAAAAAAAGCTAAATTATGTGATGTCTAAATTAAAGGTTTGTATCAGTGCCGAAACTAGCCTTTTTGGCGCCCGGAGCAAACATGGATTTTGGCGCCCCCCCCCCCCCCCCTCCTCCGAAAAGAAAATTTCCAAAGCGAATTTTTTCTAAGTTTCTAAAATTTAAAGTATATAATCAGATAATCTGTAATACTGAACTAAGTAATCAGCTTTGTCAAATACTGATTCATTAAAACCTTGAAAATGGAATCGAAAGGAACCGAAAAATATTCCGCTTTATACAGGTTTTCATCTTAGGAAGTATAATTATTGATATTCTCAGGGGCGGAATTTAAGGGGTCGTGATGGTCTCAATCGCGAGGGGCCCCGCATCCAAAGGGCCCCCAAAATCCTCTTTTGAGTTCGAGAAAAATTATTTTTTGATCAAAGGATTTTCTTAGCACTTTTTTTTAAATTAGTATTACTACATAATTTTCATGTAATTTAAATAGAATATTTTTTATACCATTTGCTATTCCCAGAAATGTTTTAGTTATGTTTAAATGTTTTTCCTTGTCTTCTTTTCTATTAGCAATTATCAGAACTGTGAATGGTTGTGGAGGGTTGGGGTGAGACTCAAACTTGGATCTGAGCTGAAAGGAACCCTGTTACTGTTAGAGACTTTTATGACGATTTAATTACACAGATTCAGAGTCTAATTAAATCAGATCTGATAAATCTAAATCTGGATCGTGACACTGGGGCCCCTGATTTAGGGGTGCCCCATACTTGGTATGCTGTTTACATAAAGCTGATATTTAGAATGCATTTGACTTTGTTACTGATTATAATAGATATTTTGCAATTTTAGAGTAGGATAAGATTAAAAACAAAAAGAAATTCAACTTGACTATTACAGGGGCACACGGTGTATTTGTCTCAGAAATTTACATCTGGATCTAAAAAAATAATTACAGCAAAAGAAAGGGGTGGCAAAACACGTAAAAATGGGTAAAAGACTTTTTTTTTTTTTTTTTTTTTTTGCAAAGATAAAGGCAGAGACGACTTTATTATCCATGGCACCCTGTGTGAGGTTCTTTTCTGCGTCTCTACAAATGCTATATTCTTAAGAAAGAAAAGAGGGGAGGAGAGGTTACTATTTTATCTTGCATATGTTTCTGTGCCCTTAGTTTTTAGTGTCATTAGCAATAGCCAACTTCGTGCCCTTTAAAGCCGGATCTGTATGTTAAAAAGTAACTGTAACAAACGGTATGGCGGCATTTTTTATTTATCTGGAAATGGCCAAAGGACAAGAAAATAATTTGGGAGGAAGGCAGGGGCGGCTGCGGTTTTATTAGTCATAGCAACTTGGGTATGGTTTTCTCCCTGCACCCCTACAAATGACAATTTTTTTTTCAAAAAAAGTTTTAACAAAGAGTTTTATTTTGCGTATTTTTCAAATTATTCTTTCAAATATTATTTGTTTTTAGTATACAAAGCAGACGCCCAACCTCGCCCCCTCTAATAATAGTGGATTGGATCTGGATTAAAAAGTAATTTCAGCAAAATTAACAGGCCGGCATATTCCAGTTGCCGCCAAGGGCGGCAAAACGCTTAGAAAACTTTTGCAAAAAGACGAGTAAAAAACTTTTTGAAAGATAAAGTTAGGGGCGGTTCCGGCTTTACTAGCCATGGCGCGCTGTATGAGATTTTTTACTGTACCTCTACAAAGGCTGTACTTAAAAGAAAAAGATTTTACTGAGAATTTTACTTTGGGCATTCATCCTCCAATTTGTGTTTATTGTCCAGGGCGGTCACCCCTCGCCCATGACAGAATGGAAAAAGAAGAAAGCTCCACGCTGGGAGAAAAGGGAAAAAATAGAACAGCCTTCATGGAATATTTTTATCTAATAGAAAATCAAAGTGAGGGACTCCTTTGCCAATTATCCATGCTGGACAGTACATTACCGTATCCAGACGATGTTGAACAGTGTCATATACAGACACGAGTAGGGACTGACCTTGAAAAATGTTAGTGATTCTCCTAAACCATAGGAAGATATTTAAATGATAGACGGCATAGACATGATACATTTGGAATGGGAGGAAGAAAATAGCCTAAGAGAACAGTTCATTTTTTATTCATTTGCTATCTTGTATTGTAGATGAATCTTCTTATCTATTTGTCTATTTTAATGCATTTGGTTCATTTTTCTTTTAGATTTTCTGGCTGCAAGACTTTTTATACAAATTTCATACAGGGCCATCGCTAAGATTTTTTATTGAGGGGGGAGAGGACCTTAAATTGCCAAGTCAAATTTCAGTATTTGCCAACTCATTGAAAAGCAAAAATAAATAGTTTTCGCCAATTCAACAAGTTTGCCAACTAGTTTTATAATTTTGCCAAGTTACCACAATCAGAAAACGTAATATAGTTCTTATTTGTAAAAAGTTTAAAAATATTCACAATTAGATTTGTAACTTTTGCCAAGTCTATCAAAAATAGAAAGTATATTATAGTTTTTATTAAAGTTTTAGACAAATTTGCCAACTAAAAGTTTTTAAATTTGCTAAGTGTAACAGCATTCGGGAACGTTTGGTGGGGGAGGCTCCCCCCCCATCCCCCCCCCCTTAGCGAGGGCCCTGATTTCATATATATATAAATTTCTATATCAAACAAGAAACAAAACCTGCATTTGGCGCCCCCTCCACCTTCAGTTCTGCTGGCGCCCGGGGCACGTGCCCCCTCTGCCCCCCCTTAGTTTCGGCCCTGGTTTGTATTGAAAATTTCAGAGTTTGGTGGAGTTTCAATATGAAGATAACTTTAAACTTTTTAAAAATATATATAAATTGAAAAATTCATAATTCCTAGTCAAATGACTATTTCCATTTTTCTCTCTGATAATTTGGACATTAAAATGTTTTGTGGTTTTTTGGCCAACTGTACTATTTTAAAATAAATGTTGCAAAATGAGAAAAGCTAATGCCAAATTTTTCTTTTCTTTCCTTATCTTTTTCTGTAAATTTGTCCCGAAAAATCTTTTTTTCTTTTTATTTTGTAATAAAAATACATAAAGTAGTTATGACAATATTATTATGTTGCTAAGAAGTTTTTTAAATATTACATAAATGTGAAGTTGATTTGAAGGGATTCAATTAGTTCTACAATTGGTTGAAGCATGGAAACTATTTTTTTCCAATATGAATCTAAAACACATCACCAAAAAGTTTTCTCTTTAGCTGATGAGCTACTTCACTAACTACCATATTTTTTAATATAAACTTATTATCTTTTATGCTTTCAACCCCTTTATAATTCTTTGGAATAAACATTTTCCTACCATAGGTTAATTATCTCACTATTGCTTTCTAAAGGGTTAACGTGTCTTATTGGTTCTTTTGTGCCCATTAATGTATCTCAGCATTCCTACTCATTTCTCCATACATCTGGGTACTGGTATAGTCTAGTTTCATCATCACTGGTATAGAAGTTGGACCATGAACAGCATCATTTTCTTGCTTTTGGAGTAAATCTTTGTTTCTCCAGTGCTACAATTGATATGATGTACATGACATCCTATTTATTACATACTGCCACTGCGAGAACAGAAAGAAAATTTTCTTCTTCTCTTGTACTAGTTCGTGGGATGGCCTTTTTATGACTGATGAATAATGATATTTGAAACATGTTACGTTAGCTTATTGTGTACTTAATAATTGTCTTTCTTTGGTATTATGAGACAAAAACTTTAGAAATCCTTATTTCTTTGATGTTTGAAAAATATTTAGATAAAAAAAATCTTGCTTAAATACAAACATTAAAATACCTTGAGCAATGCAAATAACTTTCCCATTTAGTTTTTCCTAGCAATTTCAAGGAATCAGATTTTTTTTACCTTCTTCATCTTGAATTTAACTAAACATTGCATGTAAAGGATTACTTTGTTTAATGATACTCCCCATATCAATGACATTTGATTTTTAAAAAAAGTGTTTAATTGACTGATATTTTAAAATATCAGAACATAGTAAATGTAGATTGGCAAGACCATTCAATCGGACAACTCGCTGGTACTTTTCTTTAACTAATAAGAAAGCTGCTATCATATCATTATTGTAACCTATGATTTCAAGAAATTTTTATCAAGATTATGTTTTCTACAGTGAAGTATGAATATACTCAATTTTTGGGTATTTACCCCAGGCTTGGGTAACAAAAAATAAGTACCCACCCACTGGGTATTTATCCTTCCCACACTGATCCCATAATTTCAATATGGTATTTCAGTAAACAGCTGTTTGGCATGAGTTTAGAAAGTGCACTAGAAAAAAATTCCCAATAATCAGTGTCTGGTGATAACACATCTCTTTCATATATGCCATATATATACAGTAGAAGATCTTTATAATGATATTCTCTAGCTAACGCGCAACTTATCAGTTGTAAATGATAAATTTTGCAGCTAAGACGCCCATGCATTAAAAAAATTGTTACTCTCTACAGGACTAAATTTGATATATCTTTTCATCTTCATCTCCTTAATTTAGAACTTTTTAATGAAAAATTGCTATTTTTACAATAAAATATTTTAAAAGGAGTAATATAATGAGTGATTTAGTCCAAGCATATTTGGATCATGTTTATAAAGAAAATTTAGCAATGTGTGAGATTATCTATATTACGCAAAAATTTATAAATCTGCAAAACTCCTGGTTCTAAAGAATGCAATATCAAGATACTCTACTAAATTTTGATATTTTCAGACATATTTGGTCATGTTTACAAGGTATGTTTAATGAGGTGTGAAATATGATCTGTATAACATGCAGTGTTGAATTCGGGGGGTGGCCTGGGGGGGGGGGGGGGAATGTCCCTTTCCCGGATCATTGAAATGTCCACCATCCCCCCCAGACGATTGAGATTTTATGCTTTTAATGGTGAGAAAGTGCAATTTCCCCTCTGGAACTCTATAATGTCCCCCCCTGGAGCCACAGAAATTCTTCCCGGAGAAAAGTGTCTGAATTCAACACTGATAACACGTATTATCGCTGACATATTTAAAAAATAAGAAATAAGGGATTTTTAATATGTCTTAATCATGACATTTTTCCATATATTTTAGTATGTTTGTAATCTTATTAATGTTTTTATCAATTTACAGAAAAATGCCAATGGATCTACTAAAATAAACCTAGTTCTTGGGAATGAAGCTTGTGACTTAGATTCTGCTGTTTCTGCTCTTGTTACTGCTTATTTTCTTAGCAAGGTAACTGTACTTATATTGCTTATTATTATAATTTTTTTTAACTAAGTGCTATTTTTCAGTTTAATTTAAGCAGGACGTTATTCCCAACTTTTCATTTGATATTTTTCAAGCTATTTTAAAGTCTTATTTAGGAAAATTTCTGCTTGTGACTTTGATAAGTAGTCATTAAACTAAAATGTAAGGTGACCAGATGTTACAGTTTTACCATGTACCAGTTTCCTGGCTGCTTACATTCTTAAATGTCTGTTTTTTAACAAAACTCTTAAATTAATCCGGTTTCCACCTCAGTGATGTGTATCAGTCTCATTATGTTTCAAATTTAATAACATCAATGAAATATTACTGTAAATTATTTTCTTCCATAGACCATAACGTGCATTCAGTAACATAAAAATTACATGACAATTGCAGTACATTTATAAGAGTTAGGGCATGGCCAGACACACTGACAAACTAAATTCATAATCATTTTTTAATTTTCTTGGACAGTGTTAAAAGGTGAAATTTAAAAAAATAGGATACGTAATTGAAATTAGTTTTATATTTTAAAAAATTGCTACTTCCCTTAGTTTCAAACATGCATATTATTATTTTTGTTCTCTTTTAAGAGTTTGTAAATCATCATTGAATTCCCAGTTTTAGAAATAGCAAGAACAAAAAATCAGGCATAGATTATGAAATACTTTCCAACACTAACAGAATTTTATTAGAAGTTGCATTTTTTCATACACAAATGAGATATCTAAATAATCAATTTAAATAAAATGCACACAAACAATTTTTCTCTATGTAACAAAATTATTTTGTGTGTCCCTGTATATGAACTATCAATGCTCCACCCTTTAATTGCAGTAGCAAACATTGTGTAGTGAATCTCATTAATGTAAAAAAAAAATTATGTCAATCTGAGTATATTTATGCAAGTTGGAGCACAGACAGACAGACAGACAGACAGATAAACCGTTTTCATAAACACTTTTCAACTATGTTGGAAAGTGTTAAAAGTGGCAGAAAATATTATTTGGTGTTTAATTGGATTTTATTTTTCTTGGTCCATTTTTTTCTTGCAATTTTTTTTTTTTATATTTCAGCCTTCTAACACAAAATTTCTTTCATAACATATATAACATTTCTTTTATATAATTTCTTTTGTTTCTTTTTAGATTCACAAGGCCACTGATGTGTTTGTACCCATACTAAATGTGAAAAGGAAAGCTTTGCCACTTAGAACAGAAGTTATATTTTTCCTAGAGAACACTAGTGTACCTCTTGATAGCCTCATTTGTGTTGATGAAATTGATCTTAGAGTAAGTACAGTTTTTCCTTATAAAGTGCAATCTGTAATTTTAAGTTAAGCTAAATGTACCAGTAGTGGGCCAAATAAAGGCATTCAGTCAATTATTATCAAAAGTCTAGAGAATTCTAGCATAAATATATTTTTACTTTCTTCTGTCTTTACAAGAAGAAAGTATTTGATTCATGGGAAAGGATCAGGGTTCATAAGCCATGTTTTTGACACATGAAATAGACTAAAATTCGATTCTGTTATGCTGCCTTAATTATTCCACTTTTTAATATTAGAAAGTTTATCCTGGACGATTTCAACAATAGTTTTTGTATTTTGTTTGGATTTATATGACTTACACTAGCTCAAAGTTTGTATTATTCGTAGTTTTGGTGAAGAATATGCAATTTTACCTCAGTTATTTATATGAGCACAATTGTGCAACACTTTCTTCTTTACATATATTATATAAAATACATCAAAATATACAACATTTGTAAAAATAAAAGTGTTGCAAAGCTGTACTCATAGTAAAATATTAAAAATAGAGTGTTAAGTAACTGCATTCCTTCACGTCACTAAGAGACTTTAGGATGCAGTGGCATATTTAAACATGTTAAAATAAATGTAACTATTGCTAATAAGCATGAGCATAGAATAGAGAAGGACTTCAAACGAAATAGTGTTAATATCAAGTCACAACTTTGTACCTAAATATAATGCAAAAATACCACATTTTTTACAAAATAAAAATAAGCATACATGTGAAGAGGTGATTGAATCGAGATTAATAACATATGTCAGCTGGGTCATGGAAGCCATAAATAGTTTAATAAAAAGATGGAAAGCTTTAGACCAAGTAATGCCCAATTCGCAAATACCATTGATAGGTGACTTTGTGCAAAAATACCACATTTTTTGCAAAATATAAATAAGCATACTTGTGAAGAGGTGAATGAATCGAGATTAATAACATATGTCACCTGGGTCATTGAAGCCGCAAATGGTCTAATAAAAAGATGGAAAGCTTTAGACCAAATAATGCCCAATTCACAAATAACCACTGGTAGGTGACTTTGTGTGCATCATCTGTGTCATTTGTAATACTTTTCAACCACCGAGAATCAAGCAAAATAATGATGATGAGATTGTTCAAGAGTTCCGTTATATTATGGGGAGGGAACAATCGTTCGCAGTGTATTTTAATGATGTTATGTTATTGCAAACATAATGAAATTGATATGAATTTCTGAAGTGCACTAAAACATGCTTTCTGTAGAATAAGGAGTGCAAAGTATTTACAACATCACACAAAAGAATTCGGTTACATAATGGTCTACATGGAAAATCTGTTTGCAGCATATTTTAATTATGTTACAGTTACACCATTTCAAATGTAATGAAATTGATATACATAACTGAGGTTTACTACAAGATGCTTGCTGTAGAATATGATGTTCACAGCATTTATTGTTCATTTACAAGGACACACAAAATATTTCTGATACAATACCGTATTCGAAGTATTGTCTGTTAGGAATAATTGTTGGGTGTGCATTTTCAGTTATAGTATGCGTTTTTAAGTTTAGCTAAATTTTGACATACTACATGGTTTGTATAAATCTTATAGATCATATACTGGGCTACACAAAAGAACTCGTAAACATTACTAAGTATGAACGTGAATTGCTTAAATGTGTTTTTTTTATTGAGTTATGCATTTTCTAGTTGAATTATATTTAGCATACAAAATATTTTTTTATAGAATATAAATAAATTCATATACAGGGCTATGCAAAGAACTAGATACATTTCTGCCTATGGATGGTAATTTTTGGAAGAGTGATTTCAGTAGTTTTTGCTGAATGGACAATATTCATGTGATCTTATAGTGGGAATCAAGTGGTGTAAAAATAGCTGCTAGTGTGTTTGTTTACCTTATTGCATCACTTGGTACAGCTTAAATACAAATGAATTGCATGCATAAAATACTTCAGATTCTATATAGAATATATATAAAGAAAATAAATGTATAGATCAAATATAAATGTATAGATCAATATAAATATAAATGTATAGATCAATATAAATATAAATGTATAGATCATATACAGGGCTGCTCAAAAGAAATCAGAGTACCTTTCTGGCTATCAAAGTCTGGTTTTCAAACTTTATTCTTATGCAAAATACCTTAAAGTTTGAAAGTTTTTGTGACCCACCTAATATGTTGGTATATAGAGGCTTTTGTATAATCTATCTTTTGTACAAAGCATATACAGTCAACTCTCTCTAATCTGCACAGCTTGGGACCAAAGGTTGTGCAGATTATAGGTCATTACTTTGTTTTCATTTTTTCTTCCTGTAATTTTACAGTAAATTAATTATTAATGCAAAAATTAATTGGTAAAAAAGAAAGATATTGTAAAACATTGAGTTGTTTAATTAAAAATCTCATATTTAAGGAAAAATTATTTTAATTTTACTGTACAATTTCTTTTGTTTGTTTTTACAACTTTCAAACATAGTATCAATTGTCATTTGATTGAGAACTTTTGATTTTGGTCTAGTATTTTTTTTTTGGAGTCTATGTATAGTCATTATTTCTTGTTCTGCGATAAAACTCTGTTTCTGAAGAAAATTCAGATATTTATAACCCATATCCAAGCCCTGTTCAAGAGTTACTTTTCACCTTCGTTATTGTATTCTGTGTCAGAATTATTTTATTTTCAGTAGAGTTTAACAGAGTAGTACTTATAATGTCATCATCTGTGAAACTCTCTGTAATTGGAGCTTCATCTTGGGAGAATATATATTCAATTATATTTTCCTCATTCAAGAAAACAGACACAACAGGTAGTGATTTTTTTTTTTGTTTTAGTTTTGAGTTAGTGAATTTTTCTGCAGATTTATGTTTAGCATTATCCAAACTGAAGTCACATCTAAAACAGTGTGCGGATTATAGAGTTGCAGATTAAAAGGAGTTGACTGTATATGAAAATAGTAATAGGTATTTTTAACATGAATGTTACAATGATAATAGTGGAATATAATAATAAAACATATCCTTCTTTTACTAACCATGAAAAAATGTATTTATTAATAATTGTACAGTAAAAAAATACATTTAAAAAAATCGATGTGA
The DNA here is from genome assembly GCA_963931845.1 of Maratus michaelseni. Classification (NCBI taxonomy): domain Eukaryota; kingdom Metazoa; phylum Arthropoda; class Arachnida; order Araneae; family Salticidae; genus Maratus; species Maratus michaelseni. The sequence goes on from OZ007598.1 coordinate 71,981,413, forward strand.
TTTATAATAGTTTTGTACCCACAAGATTGTCTGTGGACACAGTTGAAACTTGTTAGTTTTAGCCTCAAGTATAATATATAGCCTCAATATGAAGTTAATAAAACACTCTTATTTCACAAAGTTACTTACTTAAATTTCTTAAAGGAAAAAAATTCATACAAGATTCTACCTAATGTAACAGATTAAAGATGTAATACATAATCATTGTATTTTTAGTAGCAAAAAAAAAAAAGAAATGTTTTTAACTCATCGATTATTCCTCAACTCATAGTTTATGTACCACTGTTTTAACTTACTACTTTTCATAATAAATTATTTTTTATTTATTTTTAAAAAGTCACATTGGATTTTTTTTAAAGTTAATAAATTAGTTTAGTTGGTCTCAAGCCCTATGTACTTATGTGGTAATGTCTCTAGTTTGATTGAACTAATAATTCCAAAAAATATTTCTTGATTATTTTAGGTAAGTTTTTTTATCCTATTATCATTAACATAAGACAAGTAAAAGTGGTCAAAAATAATTTAAATCATACAAAATTTATTTTTCTGTCAAAATAATTTTTAAATATGCTAAGTTGTAGCCAAGGGGGGGGGGGGGGGGAAGAGAAATGTTTGGAGTTCAAACAACCCTTCCAAAATGTTATACACTCATGTTTATTTATTAAAACTAGGGTGTTCTGTCCCTTATGAACTATGCTCGCCAACCTTCATCCATGCTCAGAAAGCTCCAAAAACATGCTAATTTGCTCTGTTTTAAAAAGATTTCCTGATTATGGAAAATTGAATGATATTATCATGACCAGTGGCGATCTTCAGTAATCAGGTTACCATTCATTTCCCTTTGACATGGGGATTTTCTGGTTCTCAATGCCGCATCCACTGCTGTTGCAACAGCTAATGTCCATTTTTGTGATTGATTAAGTAAAATGAATTACACATCTGAAACTCAGCTTGTATTAAATTGTTAAGTAAAAATGTTGTTGCCTCTGGGACTTTTATAATGATACTATAAAAAAATCGTTTTAAATATGACGTTTTAAATTTGTTGTTTTAAATATGTTGTAATTTTCACTGTTATTGAATGTAATAATTTAATTATTTTAAAGTTTTCTTTCTTTTTTAATATTCACGTGTATGTTTTTTTTTTTTTTTAGGTAGATTTCGTAAGAAATACTACCTATTACATTCTCACCTAAGTTAGAAATTTTGAAAAATTTTTGCAGATCTATGCCGATCATGACTCCCAGAACCCAAAACCACCCCCAGTTCAAAAGTTTATCTATCTATCTATCTATGTCACTTTTTTATGAACACGATAACTGGAAAAATTCTGCATGAATCTCTTCCAAACTGATACATAAAATCAAGGAGCATAAAATCTCGGTCAAGTTCGTTAATGGGCAAAATCGAACCAAGAGCGGGGGGGGGGGGGAGGGGAGAATGGGGCTTTTTGTGAAAACAGAAAACTTCTTAATTATGATACACACCGAATCCGTTTAAAGTTATTACTTCTAGGAAAAGGGCCGAAAATTTATGTATGACAGATTTTTGATATCATTAAAAATGGCCCCAATGAGGGGGAAAAAGGGGGGTTTTAGAAGAAAAAAATCATAGCTTCGTCAATTCACAAGATATCAAATCCGCGTAAATTTATTATTAATCCTCTTAATATTATCTAAAACTTTTATATTGACAAGTTTTTTATAAGACCAACCGTTATAGCAAAAAAAAAATTAAAAACAAAAAAAATCCCTGCCGGCTCCACCTGCAAACAAGTTATTTTTCGAAGTAGGCGGTTCCAACTCCCGCATCTTTCCGAAACTGATACATAAAATCAAGGGGCATAAAATCTCGGTCAAGTTCGTTAATGGGCAAAATCGAACCAGGGGGGGGGGGGGTTCTGAAAACAGAAAAAACCCCATAATTTCTTAATTATGATATGTATCGAAACCGTTTGAAGTTATTATTACTTCTAGCAGAAGAGCCGAAAATTTATGTATGACAGATTTTTGATATAATTAAAAATTGCCTTAAAGGGGGGGGGGGGGGTTTAGAAGAAGAAAAAAAATTCATAACTTCGTCAATTCCCAAGATTTCAAATCCGCTTAAATTTATTATAAATCCTCTTAATATTATTTAAAACTTTTATACTGACAAGTTTTTTATAGGACCAACCGTTACAGCAAAAAAAAAAAAATCCCTACCGGCTACGCCTGCAAACAAGTTATTTTTCGAAGTAGGCGGTTCCAACTCCTGCATCTTTTCGAAACTCATACATAAAATCAAGGGGCATAAAATCTCGGTCAAGTTCGTTAATGGGCAAAATCGAACCAGGGGGGGGTGGGGGGGCTTTTTGTGAAAACAGAAAAAAAAACATAATTTCTTAATTATGATACGCATCGAATCCGTTTGAAGTTAGTATTACTTCTAGGAGAAGGGCCGAAAATTTATGTATGACAGATTTTTGATATAATTAAAAATTGCCTTAAGGGGGGGGGGGGGGGGGGGGGTTAGAAGAAAAAAATTCATAACTTCGTCAATTCCCAAGATTTCAAATCCGCTTAAATTTATTATAAATCCTCTTAATATTATCTAAAACTTTTATACTGACAAGTTTTTTATAGGACCAACTCTTATAGCAATATATATATATATATATATATATATATATATATATATATATATATATATATATCTAAAAATCCCTGCTGGCTCCGCCTGCAAACAAGTTAGGTTTCGAAGTAGGTGGTTCTAACTGCCGCATCATCGCAAAAAGGTCATTTCTTCCGCAATTCCCGACAAACAGGCGCCCCACGGTCTGCGTCTTCAAAATCTACCTGTGCCTGTAGGCCGAGCCGTCAGGGATTTTTTCAATTGTATAGTGTTTGTAAATAGTATTATTTGGGCTTTTTAAAATCTCACAACACTATGTAAAAATGGCTATTTCAAAATATGAATTAAATCTCTATTCAGATAACAAAATTTTAAATTAAAAAATTGGAAAAAAAACTTATAAAACATTAGACAAATTTAAAAAATGATTGGACACTGTACACCACAGTCTAGTCAACATGTGCCTACTAAAGATGGATAAAGTGCTATGCATAGTTTTTGATCCTATAAAAGTTATTTAACTGAACTATCTGGACTGATGCAGGTTTAAAGTTTGGAACTCCTAATCTTAAATTCATTTTTAATCATTGCAAAAATGATCAAACTGCATTCAATCTTTTATGCCTCATAGCTCAAAAACTACTTGACAGAATGAGCTGAAATTTTGGATTCACATATTTGAAATTTCTAAAATTCGATTTCTGTTAAATTAATAAGTTACAATTCATACTTTTTTTCGATTATAAATTTCAATATATATATTATTTGAAATTAATATTCGAAAAATAAAAGAATTTTAACTATGAAAGTAGGTTTTGAGTTATGCTTAAAAACTACCTGCATTGAAATCTGTTTTGCAATGATTACAAATGAATTTAACATTAAAAGTTCCAAACTTTAAACCTTCATAATATCATAATTCTAAACTACTTCACCAAATGACTTCTCGTTTGGTATCCTATGGTAAAATTTTGTCCAAATATGTTGTCAAAATTGGGTGTTCATATTGGAAATTTCAAACTTTGATACAATTTTAGTATAAAGACTTTTTTTTTTTTTTTTTTGTTTATCATAAATTGAAAAAAAAGCATAATTAGCAATCAAATGGCTATTTTTGTTTTACTCTTTGACAATTTGGCGACTAAAGTGTATGTTTTTTGTTGTTGTTTGTTTGTAGCCAAATGTACTTTGTTTCACAGCTAATCAGCATTGTTTTATATGAAAGTCTATGTAGATATTCAGAATTTATTTATCTGTATTTTATAATGAAGTATGAAATGCTTTTTGTTTTCTTCTTATGCTTCCTAAAAAAAATAATTTTTTTAAGTATGATTTAACAAATTAACCAAACTTGAATGTTCTCTTGCTAGTTTTTCTTAAGATTATTTTGATTTTATTTATTAATTTTTTAAAATATTATAGTCATTAATTCTATTACTTTTTCTATAGGCACTCTCAGAAAATGAAAATGTAAACATCATTTTGGTTGACCATAATACGCCATCTGTTGAACAGTCATACTTAGAACCAAAAATTGTTCAAATAATTGACCATCACAGTGTAGAAAATCCTGAAAAATTATCTAAGTAAGTAATTGTGATAATTTCATGTTTGGAAATGTGAATGACTTATGATATTGTGTCTAAAGCTAACAATGTAATAATTGCATTTTTTTTTTTTTTTTATATAGTTGAAAAAATATTAAACAAAGAGATTAAAGTTATGAATGAAAATTTGGTTTGGCTTAGAGTGAAATACCCTACATTTTTTACATAAAAATATAATTGTGATCTTGGATTCTTAAACAAACAAGTTGGAAATTGTACGTCAAACGTTACAAACAAGGTGCGTTCGTACTACAGCTAGTTATATAAATATTCAGATCTTGATGATTTTTAATTCTGTGAAATGAATTATATCGTCTGCAGATTAATTTCTGTCATAAAATAAGTATCTCGGTCGCTTGACGATTAAACTACGAAAGCTCCTATAAAAAAAAAAGCACCGATAAAAAAAAAAAAAAAATCAAATTTCTTAATACATGTTTTTATTAATATTTTCTAAAGTTTTGATTCAATTTTTAAAAAAATTGAAATGTCTCGACAAAATTCTGCAAAGATAATATATCTTAAATTTCAAACCATTCGGTTGGGTGGATTTTGCGTTGTTATATGCGGACGGACGGACCAGATGACAACAATAGGTGCTACGTATTTATATAATTACGAACGCACCTAAAAATGTTTGCTCTACCACCTATTAAAATTAGTCATGACTTGCTTTTCCTATCTGAAACTAAATTTCAAACTAGCATTTGCATTTGGAAAATGGTCCCTCATTAATAAAAAAGTACCTATTTTTTGTCTTTGTCATAAACATTTTACTATTTTTTAAAGAAAAATATGTTTATAATAACATAAAGTATTTCTGATCTTTCAAGATCATTTTTAGGGTTTTGTTCATCTCACGAAACCCTATTACTCTCGCTCCATTGTCTGTCCGTCACAGAGCCATTCTCAGAAACTATGTAACTTACAGAGTTGAAACTTTGTGTATATCTAGCTGAATACCAGCTATGAAGCTCAAAATATAAAAATTTGAAAAAATCGTATTTTAATAAATAGAGATAAAAAACCAAAATTGTAACAGCCTTTTCCTATTAAATTTAAACATTTTTCGTTAAAGCAGTTGCCAAAAATTAAAAATCCACAATGGAATTCTTTCTACAATAATTAATTTTCTATTGAACGATTTCCACATGAAAAATGAAAATGAAATAAAAAGTTTCACCAATTGAAAAAAATATTAATATGCAATAAAAATGATTGACGTCATAGTGGTAATAAAATGGAAATTTTCAAAGATTTCTCAATAATACAAGGAGCATGAGTATGTGTATGTACACAAAGCAGATTAATATCACGTCATTAGAGAATTAAAAAGAAAATCTAACGTTATATTGGAAGTTTAACGAATTTTTCAAAAGTTTGAGAAAAATACAAAGCGAGTATCAATATGAGTAATAGAGAATAGTAAATATATGAGTTTGAGAAACATATTGAATCATGATAAAAATCCGATTATGGAAATATTTGCATATTTTAACATTTTGAAAGTCTACAACATGTTTAATTTTGAAATTATTTTTTTTAATATCTCATTTAGTCCGCATGACAGATATTATTATGACAGAATATAATATTGGGCTGGTTTAAATATTCGAAAAAAAAGAAAAAATAGACCGGTAATTTTTTACTTTATAAAAAACATGACTTTTTTTTTTTTTTTTTTTTTTTTTTTGCTAAATGAAATTTATTTGGATTTATTAAAGAAAGGATAAAGTGTTTTGAAAGGAATATTAAACAAAACCCTTTGAGCGATCTTCGATCACCTTACCCACTTGTTACTCTTATTTATATGGTTCATGACCTCAGAATAAGCATTCATTTATCAGAAAGAGAAAAACTTTTAAAATTATTTTATATTAAGCTAAAATCCATACCAGAATTGGTATAATGGTTAAAGAGATTGGTATGTTCTGTAATTATTTCAAAGATTGCGAAATAAAGACGATTTCTGAATCCCATACATATATGTTATATATAAAAAAATATATATAGCATCATAATGACTGTAATACTGTTTTCTGTTATTTCTTTAACATTAAAGTTACATTGTGATGTTCAGAACCAAACCTCAAAGAACTATTATGTAAAACAGCATTTTTAATGTGTAATTAAAGTCTTACAAGATTAAAATGTCTATTGATATGAGATAGAGTTGTTTTCATTGCTAAAAAAAATGTGTCCCCAAAAAAGTATTTGGCTACATTACAATAAGGGTATACATTTTTAGGATGAGATAATAACTGTAATGAAAACTGATGATAAGCATAATGACTGTAATAATTTTTTTTTCTTTAATATTAAAACCACATTGTAATGTTTAGAACTAAATCTCGAAATAAAACAATTTTAATATATAATTAATGTAATCTATAATTAAAGAAATGATATATCTAATAATTGTTTTTAAACAGCTGTTTCTTGTTTTCATTGCTTTAAAAAAAGTGAGTGACCCAAAATATACTTAAAATACATACCACATTAAAATAAGAGTGGTTACTGCATTAAAATAAGAGTAATACACATTTGTAGGATGGGACACTTGCAAAAGTATTTTATTTTTAGTATACGAAATTAACTAAGGTAATATTTTATGCTAAGCAATACAAGTTGTTGTTACTGCTTTGAGAATGTACAGAAGTATTGTGAAAGAAATTTTTGCATTGATTATGAAGTATCTCTATTCCTATTGTGACCAAAAAAAGGGGGGGGGGGGGAAGAAAATGGAAAAAGGAAGTAATGGAACAGCAAAAAATAGAGTAGATGTACAATAAATATTTGAATAAATGCTTCCATAAAATGTGAGTGGACATTATAGAAAGAAAAAAAAAATCTCTCATTGCAACGCTATTATGATTAGTTTTCTTGCTTTATTGTATTAGAATTTTTAGACACTGTTTTGTTTAACCTTGTAATAAATTTAGATTTTATGAAATAATTTTGTAACTGATTGTCTGATAATCAATCAGTTGCAAAAATATTATTTTTACAAATAATAAAGAATGTTGTTTAATTTATCACATTGTAAAATGTACAGAGTGTATTTTCATTTATTATCTGAATCCACATCTTTTCATTTTATCTATTTTTAGATGTAAAGCAAAGGTAGAAGCTGTAGGTTCTTGCTGCACTTTAGTTGCTGAAGAGATTTTTCTTTTAGATGAAAAAATAATGGACCCACAGATTGCCATGCTATTGTATGGTATGTATTCCTGAATATTAATAATTCCTTCTTAATTTATAGAAATGTAATTGCACTAGAAAAATTGCAGTGTTTAGTAGCTTTTTATTTCTTATGCTTCTGTTCCTGAGAAATCAGTGTCATTGGGCATGAAACTTTCCAAAATTTGTACATCCGGAATAATTTTGAAAAAAAAAAAAATTAGGTACCTGCTTACTTTTGCATCAGTTGTTTATGGTAAACAAAAAATCTGTCACCGAATAATGTGATTTAACAAGAATAATAATACAATGTAATGTAATTAATCAGTCACTATAATTGGATGTAAGCTGTAGTTTATTAATATTATTTTCCTGCCAATGCTCCTATTATGCTCAAACTTTGCATTTTATAATTTAAAAAGAAAATTATATTTTAAAATCTGTATTATAGTTTTGATATTCTATTTTTAAAGGAACTATACTGCTGGACACTATTTGTTTACAAGAATCAGCTAAACGTGTTACCGAAAAAGATAAAGCTATAGTGTTAAGATTAGAAAATTATCTAGGAGAAAAGAATAGTCGAGAAGAAGTGTTTGAAACGTTACAAAGAGTAAAATTTGATGTTTCAAGTAAGTTCTTGTTTGTATTTTTAGTATTTCATTTATTTTGTCTTAGTGTATATTCTAAAAAAATGTTTTTATTTTCTTTTACAGAACTGAGCCCCGAATTATTACTACAAAAAGATGTTAAGTTCATTTCACATGACTCTACCAATATTGCTATAGCTGCCCTGCCAGTTCTTTTGCAGGTATAATATATAAATATTAATGTGGATATTTATTTGTAATTTCCATTAAGACTGTTTTATTGTACAAGGAGAAAAATATTGTAGTCAATTCTAAATAATCTGTGAATCATTCACAATGTAAACAATGAATGTTTTCAGTTAAAATTCAGCTTTAGTAATCAAGAAGACTGCAGTTTTTTAGTCCATCGGTAGATTCTAAGCTGCATAACTTATGCTAATGAAGTACTAGTCCATCAATATCTCACAGATGAAAGAGTGATAAGCGAAATAATGTCTTTGGGATACTCATCAGATACTGAATTGGAAAGACAAAAACTTACTTTTGATGAAGGACTTGTTCATAGAGATAAATATTTTAATTCTCTAATGACACAGGCTTTTATGACTGAACAAGAACTGCTAATAATTATTAAATCCTTCTAATTAATAATAACAACATGTTGAGCGAAAAGATTTTAAAATAATAAAAGGAATATTCTTAATCAAACTGCTATTGATCAAATATTTCACAAGTTTAAATTCTAATTTGTAATAGTTATTATAATTTATCAAAATTATTCATTAAATAAATATTTTTGGTAGTTCTTTCTTATAGTGGCATCACAATTAAGATTATGCCAAGTTGTAATCAATTTTGCCAAAGTTGTAGCCATGTGCAAACGTATCTCTCATATATAATAGAGATGTGAAAATAAATACCTGTGCATTAAATAATATAACATTTTATGTTAATAATAATATATTACAATGTTTCATAAAAAAATTCATACCAATGTTTCTTAGCAATTTCTTACAATGCTACACAAGAATAACAATTTTTTAATGTTACACTTTATATTATAGATCAATTTCTGAAATTGCTCTCAATAATTCATCAAAAACACTTTTCCCCTAAATATTTTCTCCACATAAATTCTGTAAAGTATGTTTCCAGGTGATGGTGAGCTGTTCCTCGTTGTTTTTTATCATGCACTTAGCTGAACCCCACATTCTTTCAACATGTTGTATGTGAAATACCCTTTGTTAAATCAACAAAATAGTGTGTATGGTTCACAGTGAAGTGGTTGTAACCTGCTTTTTTCTAGGTCCCCTGAATTGCATCTTTTCCAACAGTCAGGGTAGAATGTTAATCCATCTTCTACATATTCATAAATTTTTTGCATCAGCATACTAACATTTCTATTTGAGATTTGAACAAGGAAGCATTTGCCATTTTCTTGGTATTTGCCTCCAAAAAATCCACTGTTATGGCAGTATCCTGCCGCTGTTGTGTTTTCAACGTACAAACAAACTTTCGTCGATCTCAACAATTTTATTGGCACCACCAATTCGTCCATTAAATCTTTGTATTAGGTGTAGGGAACACACTTTTCTCAAGTAACTATTCCAATCAACTGTCACATTTTCTCTCATATTGAGTTGTTTCTCACACCATTTTATGTATGTTAATTTCTCTGTCCAACAGTACATAAACCTTAAAGCAGTTATGAACGGTATTCTCGAACCACTAAACCAATTTCTAACACAAAAGCCTTTTTTTTTTACAACTTTTTGTGTTTCATCTTCATATAGCTTCACCATTAGTACTGATTGGCATAACGATTATTTTGATTATTCGAATGAATCATTCGGGCATGTGCAGAAGCATATCTGTCAAACTTCAATTTTTTTTAATTCAATTACTAGCAGAAATTTTGGAAGAAAAAAAGAAATTTCTGACAAAATCAGAAACTTCTTTTTAAAAAAAATAAATTTCTGGTAGAAATTGAATTAAAAAAATTTGAAGTTTGTCAGATATGCTTCTGCGCATGCCCAAATGATTTATTCGAATAATCAAAATAATCGTTATGCCCATCGCTAATCATTAGTAACACAGTTTCATATCATGGACATTTTTGCATAGTTGTTTGTTGGGGGCCCTTACTTTTGGAAAAAATAAGATTGCATCCATCTCGGTACTAGGTAAATCAAATATATATATTTTTTCATATTTATAAAAGTAAATACAAGCTATTAAAGAAAAAAAATGCAATATGGAATTTATAAAAAGAAAAATGTAAAATAGGTTCTGGAACATCAGTAAAAAATTAATATGATGATAGCCTAAACACACTCTGCTTTTTCAGATTTTAGGACTGCAAACATTTCAAAAGATTTATAACCTAACTTGGCAATATATCTGTGTCACTTGGCAATTTATCATCGGGGACCGTTATAACAAAGAAGTACCATATTTTTTAATGAATTATTTGAGGGTTTTTTTCTGTTGATTTTTATTAGTGTTTATTTTAAAATTATTTCATAAATATGATTATTTAGAGGATATTTTAAAATATAAACAAAGCCATGATCACAAAATTTAGAAATTTGCAACACTCTTGGTCCCAAGCGTGTGTATTTTTAAAAGTGCACTGTATGTGTATTAGTTTTTCCTTTCCATTTGCATACAAAAATTCTGTCCCAAGTCCCTGAAGTTTATCTTCTTCTATCTCTAATTTTCTTAGACTGTAAATTTTAATCATTGCTTTACTTCCTTTCCTCTAAGTTTAATATCTTTAATAGGGGGGGGGGAATAGGGATATGCATTACAACTAATATATGGAATAAAAACCATGCAGCATACATGATAAAAGTACAGTGCTTTGTGTATGCATGTTCTCAGATATTTTTATATATATAGGGTTGGTTGGGGTAAGTGGGTCTTCCCCCTCAAACTAAAATTTGTACAGGATATTTCACACTTATTTGCATTGATCATGTCACATTTCATCACACTGACGGGTTTTGCATATATTGGAGCTTTGTTTTATTTATTTTTCATGTCATAGAACGATAGAATTAATATAAAATAGATTTCTCGAATAGTTTGTTTAAAGAAATAAAGCTGCATTTTCCCAAGAGGTGTTTCCATATTAGTCTTCATTATCTTTTAATGTTTATTAAACTATTGTGCAAAGTTTAACCTAAAATGCATACTGTACTTTGAATTTATACAAAAACTGTTATTAAGAAGTGTTAAAAAGGAGGGGTCCCACTTTCCCCGTAATTTTAGCCTACTAGGGGTAAGTGCCCCACCCCCACTTAGTAAACTTAAATAAATTTCTGCATTATGGCTTAAAAAAGTTGCCTTAAATTGCTATTAGTACTTACGGTTATGTTTAGTTTTTCAAATTGATTATACAAGGTGTGTCATCTTAGCATGTACATCTCCACGTGCAAACACAATTCCATCAAAGAGATCTAAAGCATCTTCAGGCATTCAAATCATTACGAATGAAGAATACATGCAACAATTAAGAGAAAAAAGTGATGGAAATATAAAGAATAAAGAAAAAACTCAAAGTAAAAAAAAAAGAAAACTGAATATGTAGAAGAATCTCACGACAGTGACTTTTGAATTGAAAAGCAACTCTGATAAAGAGATTTCTATGAATGAATTAAAAGACAATTATGAAGACCTGGAAGGAATTAATAGTTTAGCTAAAAAAACTTCTGAAGCTGGTGACTATGTATTTGTGAAACTTTCATTTTAAAAAAAAAGTATTATGTAACTTTAATTTTAGAAGTTGATGATACAAATGAAAAAAATAACTGTTAAATTTGCAAGAAAGAATAGAAATAGTGAGACTTTTTATTGGCTGGATGCAGATGATGTTGGAATTATTACTGAAGATGAAGTAATAATGATTCATCCTCAGCCAACTTTAAATAGATGCTGCCATTTAGTGTTTCCAATTTCTTTTTCAACTTACAGTGTTTGCTCATGTGCCAAAATTTCTTTATCAACCTTATGTTTCTTCAGCACTGTTTTATACGTTAAAGTAAAACATATGCCTTTAGGCTTTCAAAAAATTTCGTAGATGTACTTGTTTTGCTTTTCATTCTATAATTACACCCACCTGATTTTTTAAAAGAAAAGCAGTTAAAAAATATTTAAAGCATTATTTTAGAAACTAATGATCAACTTTTGTTTATTAATATAGTCTTAAATAAAATAAGTTGATAAGTTCAAATTAAACTGTTTCAAAATTTTTGTATAAGGCTTCAAAAAGGAAGTATTCCTAAAAGGGGTTCCACTTATCCCAACCAACCTTATACAGATTTATCATATACATTATTTCATTTGTGTAAGTACTGGACAACAGTTGTTTCTTAAGATAATTATTTCTTTTATTAGTCATGTTTTAGATATCAGACTTAATGTTCTTCAAAGGAAAATGTTACTGCCATGTTTTATTCTATGATAATGAAAGAAAACACCTAAATAAGTTTAAGTAAAGCTAGCTGTTGCACTGGCTGTCAACTTACTTAGTGTTTACTGTATATATACACAACACACACAGGTTTTGCGAAAAATAAGTTTCCCACTTCAGAGAGCTCTGGAGTGCTGTTGTACTACACTACAAATGATATAAAATTTTAACTGTAGGTATTTCAAATGATGCACTTGGCGTTTATTAAATTAAAAATATAAATACCTAAATTCACCAATAGATGGCACTGTAACACAAATGGTTTTCATTTGCATATATTGAACAAGTGAAACAGCATTTGTATTACAGTGCATGTTCATTAACATTATTTGTTGGATAACAAGAATACAGATTGTACATGAGCATTTGTTACTTATCTGGCACATTATGCCTACCTTGAAAAAAATATCTCTACTGGTACAATTGATCTACTAGAACCAAAAAAACTCTGTTGTAGCCAGGGCCTTATTACCATTGGGGCAGACTTCCACTATTAAAAACAAATAGAAATTTTGCCTTATGTAAAGGCTTTATTCATGCAGAATTTCTGACATAAAAAGGCAATATTTTTTATTCATTTTTACTGATAGAAGTTTGAACCGGTGGTAATCAGGCCCTGGCTGCAATGGAGATTTGTTCGTTCTGGTAGAATAATTTTACCAGTAGAGTTTTTTCTTGCAGTGTAGGCATGATATGCCGGATAAGTAACAAATGCTCTTGCACAATCTGCATTCTTCTTATCCAACAAATAATGCTAATGGGCATCTACTGTTTCATTTGTTCAATATATACAAATAAAAACCATTCATTTTACAACATCATCTATTGGTGATTTTAAGTATTTAATTTTTTTTTATGACATAAATGTCAAGTGCATCATCTGAGTGACCGTAATTAATTTTGTATAATATATAATAGTAAATCTACTTTTGTCTGTTTGCTTCTGAATAAAAAATCATAAATTTACTAATGGCTAACAAGGAAGGTTTCCATAAGTGCATACTCAGAATTTTTTTTAAAAATTACAAATTCTTCTTCTTATGAGGATATATATGTCTATAAAAAAAAATTCTGCAGAACCTCTATATAGCGTCCACAAAAAATAATGAAAATTTCTTTTTTTGGCGATTTGTCATTGGTTGGCAACACAATGAAATTAAAAAAAATAAGGAAAATATTTTTCTTCTTTTCGTACTGAACTAGTTTAAGTAAGTTTAACTGAAATAAATACATTTTTATAACTGCAGTTTTGTCGTATAGATTTATATGTATATAATAAAATTCAACCATCCTATTATATGGTTAATAGCAAAATTTAAATTGATTAAAATTGTTTCAAGCTTAAAATTATGGTTCTATTCTCAGCACTGTCAATTCGGCTTCAATATTGTTACTGTAGGAGACAAGAGAACAGTATTGTCACCATGGAAATAACGAGTTAATTTATAATGACAACACTCTTAATTAGGCAAGTATTTTTAAAATACACTTAAAACTTATCCAGCCAGTGAAACCATGTTAAATGTCATAATTGTAGCAACACACAACTTATATATATTATATAAACTTATAGAAATGATAATAAACTATTTCATCATTTAAGTTTGAATTCATTAACCACTGTACATTTAAACACTCATTTAATAAGTAATTCCAAATGCATTCCTTGCATTTGGGGTGGAAAAAGTGTTGCTCACCAAATCGGGGTTTTTTGCGCCAAATACTCAAAAGATTTTTATTTATTTTACATATTTTCTATTGGAATTCCACAGCTAAATTTTACTGATTTTTTATAAAGTACATTAGTATTTTTATTAGCATTTTTTCAAAATATTCTGATTATGCGTTTTAAGGAGACTTTCCTTCTAAGTACAAATTACGTGTAATCTTCTGTAATTGGATTCATTGTTCAGTGTCCCCTTCAAACATAAACGAAACTTCCAACAGTATAGTAAATATGCCAATTGGCAGGTGAACCGATTACAGAATTATTTTTAAAACCTAGAGAAGATATGCAGAAAAAAAAACTAAAAAAATGACAAATTAAAGAATTTTGAAAATTTATTTCAGCAAGCAATTTATTATTACAAAATGTTAGCTTTTGTGATAGTAATAACTCATAATTGCATAAATTTCCTTAAGAATAAGCTTTAGTTCCTAACATTTGAAGTAGTAAATATTTCTATAAGTGAAATTGATGACATGTTAAGGGGAAAAAAAAGAATGAACAATATTTGCTGATCTGAGTTTGAGGCTATAAAAAATCACAAGTTTGGTGTAAACAAACCAGCATGTTTCCATAGTAAAGTATGGTGAAATTTTTTTTTAAATGTCTGAAATTAAATTATTTTACAATATGTGTACATGTGGCAGACATTTACATAAAATTTAAATATTTGACTATATTTGATCATATTAACTACATTTGAATATGAAAATGTACTTGAAAAATGCTCTTGTACACTTGCAGAAAAAACACCATTCATTGAACATTCCTCAGACTAATGTCATGCTTATGCATTTTTGGTGTAAAATCCCGCTGTTTGGTGAAAAATAAAAAATAATAAATACGTAAACAAATAACATGTACTGTTTGTCGATCACAAGAATAGCTCTCGCCTAAAAGTCTGTGCCTGTCTGTTGCTGTGGAAACAAGACTCGCTCTATTTTCGACAGGGGAAGCCAGAAGATAGGCATTCACATTGGCTTACTGAGCGCCTTGAGGGCGTCTTGGCGATGTTAATCAATTCATCGAGTGAAAGAAAACTGTTTCATATATTATTTATATGATAATATATAGATTTTACAAATGAAAATAAAATAGGAATTAATAGGAATTAATTAATGAAATTTATTACAGTAAAAATGTAATTAAATTAACTTAAATAATTGTTTCAAAATTAATATTTTCATAGCCATTAATAATTATCAATGACTTTAAATAATTAATACAATGTCCGAACTTCAGTGATTATTATAAATTTCAGCATGTATTTTCAAACAATGTGCAAGAACGGAGAAATTTTTTTATCAGTAAAAATATAAAAAATAATACCTTCTAAACTTTTAGAATTTTATTCAAGGATGTGAAAGTTCTTCAAATCACTCTCAAAAGTCTCGGTTTCTTCTGAATCAGAATCGCCGGTATTAATGTTAAATGACAGTTCGTCCAATAAATCCTCTAACAGCCCATCTTTTTCCCAGTAATTATTTTCAGCGTTATCCACATATTTGCAATGCGCTGCCCATTCTGCCGAAGCAGTGTTGAATCCAGGGGGTGTCCTGGGGAGGACATTCCCCCCGGAGCATTAAAATGTCCCCCCCTCCAGAAGATGTGAGATTTTATGCTTTCAATGATCAAAAAGTGGAATCCCCCAGGAACCCCCCGAAAGTTCCCCCCGGAACTCAATAATGTCCCCCCCCCCCTGGAGCCACAGTAATCCCTCCCAAGAAAAGTGTCTGAATTCAACACTGTGCCGAAGTAACCTCAGTGATAGCTGTTTGAAGTAGAGATTTTAGATTGTCCAAACTTGAATCAACAGTAACATTTCGTTCTTTGACTTTTCTTTTCACAGAGGACCACACAAATTCTATTGCGTTTAGATCGCAGTGATAAGGGGAGACTTGTAGAACTTCATGTCTTTATTTCTCTAATAAATTATCAATTTTATAGATGATTTTCTTTGGACGATTACTGTCTATGGTACTTTTCTTTCTCTTATATAAAAGTCTTGAATCGTTTGACGTATAACGTACTTGTCAAAGCAGTTTCGTTCACTAGGTCTTTTGCTATGTTTAGTAGGTGATTTTAAAACTATCGATGAACCCAATGCAGTAACTTCATTTCTTATTTTTTTTATTGTAGCTTCAGAAATTCCACTTGCTCGAGAAGCCCGTTTCAGAGCTTGTGGGAGCGGAATTAATACAGTTTTAGATGAAGCTTCACTGGAACAAAATTCCGCAACATTATATACGATTTTACGTACTTGCGATTTCAAGACTTCAACTTTCCTAAACTGAAAGGGCATCTTTCCAGTTTAACGAATTAGCAAAATTATTTAAAGAAATGGGAACATATAATCTAAAAAGCAAAAGTAAAATTAAATAAAAAATAAGATAACGCGTGCAACTGCTGATCCGAGAAGAAAAATGATTTGGGATAACCTTTTATTCCGCCAATTCCTCACACGCATATTCCCCATTCGAAATGGATAGGTCTTGTTACTATAGCGACCGCCACTAACCAGACTTTTAGGCGAGAGCTATTCTTGTGGTCGACAAACAGTAGCTCACAAGTACAGTCATTTTTACAACACATTCCACTGCCTGGGAGTTCATTCTTTTTTTGGGTTCTATGGGCTCGATATCAACAGGGTTTGGGTCAACAAGGTTTCGACTTGATATAAAAAACTTGAAGGTTTTTTTGTTTTTTGTTTTTTCAATTTATTATCGCAGGTCAGCTAGTTGTAGAATACTATGTAGTATATGTACAAATCTATAGATCCTACACAGCACTGTACAAAAAAAAAATTTAGATACTTTTCTGACTACAAACGGTAATTCCTGACTTTGGGTTTTCAAATGTATCATGTTTTTTTCCAAATTGTACTTAGACATCATCTTTTAAAAAACCTTATTAAACGGGGATTTTTTTTTATAGCATACCGAATGTGTTGGAAAGTGTTTAATAATCTATGCTTGACGCATGATTTTTCGTTCTTGTTTTGTTGTACTCGTAATTTAATGGTTTACTCAAGTAACAAAATATGCTGATAATCTTTAAGTTACTTATTGTAATTACATAATGCTTTTATTAATCAAATACAAGTATTAATATTTTTGTATTCTTGAATTTAAAAACAATTTTTTAACTGAAAAAAATTTTTTTTAGAACGTTGCAGAGTCGGAAACATTTCTATCTGCTCTCAATCAATTTGCTACTGAGAACAAACTAAAATCTGTGATCTTGATGGGTTACAAATTAACTGGTGATAATTCTAGTATGAAACGTCAAATTGGAATATATGATACCTCCGCAGATTCTTTGGTGAAGGTCAGTATTTATTTATTTAAATATTTCATCACAAATGTGAAATTATTCTTTTATTTATAATTTAAAAGGTTATTCGGTATTTTTGTATTAGCTGCATGCCACTGATTTTATGCACAATTTTTATGCCAACTTTTTTTACTCTGATTATTTCAGTTTTTAAGGGTATAGTTTGGTTACATATCTGTATCAACTCCATGGATTTTTTTTTCCTTTGATGAAGTTTAAATTTTATTTGGCTAACAACGGATCAACCATTTTATTCTGATAGTTAGAAGGGGACAAAAGAACTGTAATAATCCAGTCATATTCAATGTAAAGTGAACCACAAATACAATTTTGTTGATCCTGAAATTGGTACGTACACATGCAGTGTAGAGTGCATCCGGGGCCGTCGCAAGAAACAACTTTCTTAACGGGACTGCTTCACAGACTAAACACATGACGTGACGTCACTCTTTAGATCTGGCTCTTGGACGTTTTGTGCTATTTATTATTGTTTGTGATTATTATTTGTGTTATTATGGAATAAAGTTTAAATAATGTGAAAATGTTCAAGGAATATTTGTTCATAAAGGACAATCATAAGTCAGTAAGTACTCTTTTTTCTCATTATTTAAAATACAAAATACTATTCTATACCGTTAATATGTGTACTTATATGCGGAGAGAATTATATGCTTTTATATTGACCTATAGTATAGTAAATACAATTTAGAGTAATATCTAATGGATAGAGGAGTAGTAATACGAAATGCTTTTTTTTTGTCATGTTTTATTCCTAGAATTTACAGTTAATGTAAATCGAAACCTTTAAATAGAATTTTTGTTTTAATTGTTTAGAAAAAGTTAGAATATTTATTTATGAGTCTGTTTATGTAATATCAATCTATTTATTAAATATTATAAAATTAGGTCTTGCTGAACCTTTGTTGTTCATTTATTATATGTATGTTTAAAACAGATCTAAAATAAGCCAGAAATTACCCAAGAAAATATTACAAAACGGAATTTTACAGCACTGTTTTTGAAGCACACACACGCATATTCGATCTGGATCATTTGCTAGTCAGATGTCTTGTGCCACGGTATCTGCGCATTGAAGCAGGCCCATTAAGAGAAGAAAGTTTCATGATTGCCTTGGAGCATCAGAATAAATGCAAAATAGTAAAACAAAAAGCATTTTGGAACAGCTCACCACCCCTTCAAGTCTTACCTGTAGGAAAAGTCAGGCTTCAAATAAAAAGATGTGTTTGATGTCATCCTAAAGAAAATTGTTAAACATTTTCTGCCCAAAACAAAAAGTACATGTTGATAGTGAAGAGGTCCAAAGTTCACTAATGGCATGTGTCTCATACAAAAGTTTTATCAGAGATTAAAATACACTTGTTATGTTCTTGGGTTAAATAAGAAAATCATATATATTATTTCTCCTGTCAACATCCCTTTTTCTAAAAATATACGAAACGCAGAACGACGAATGATATACCATATGAAAGGATTTTGAACAGGCTTCTGACATAGCCCACTTAACATTTTGTTAAAACCTGTTTTTTTGATTAAAATTTGCTGATAATTAAAAATTAAATCGGCATTGATTTCATAAAAGAAATGAAAGGTTTTCATCAAATTATTGTTGCCAAAAAAATAAAATACCACATTATATGATGCTCAGCAATTATTATAAAAAGCTTCTGCACGGGTTTATTTTATATTTATAATTAAAAAGCAAAATTGAAATTGAAATGTTTAAATTTATATTTCTATGTCCCATGTTTTTCCCGAAGCGGATGACGTCATTTTCTAATGCAGTTAAAATACGATTGTTATTTTTTTTTCTCGCACGTGCCTTTTGCAATCTTGGATCAGTTTTTACTCTAACTTTGATGGAATAAATTAGATGATATTCTGGCTTGACTGAAAACTAAATGTTGTTTGCTGATATTTTTATCCTTACTTTTTCTGTAGAAGTTTAAACCTGCATCTAATAAGTATTACATATTGATAAAAAATGGTACTTCTCTATTATCCTGTCGACCACTTTTCATAACAAAAAACTATTGCCAAATAAACGGGAGAACATTTTCATTGGAATATCAAAATAAATAAATAAAATATAAGAAGTTAAGGACATAATTGTTATTTTAATTAATGAAATCAGTAAAACATAATGAAAAATACACGCAAATGTCGAATTAAAAACAACTTGATGACGTAACAAACACGTATAATGCTTCTGACGTTGTAACGACAAAAAGAAATGGTACCGGGGGTGAATTAAAATTACATTAAAATTTAGAGAATTACTTGAAAGTGGGGGGAAAGTAAAAGAGAGGGGGGAATGTTTAAAATTTGGAATATCAAAAAGGAGAAGAATTTGAGATTTTTGAAGAAGAGCCAGTGATCAAAATAATTATTATAAGTATAGTGGTAATACATGGAAAATATATAATGAAGAACGTTGATGGTGAATAACAGAAAGATATCTTACCTGAATAAAAATCCATAAACCTAATCCATACATAATATAACTAGAACTAGAATCGAAAATATCAATGAATCTATGATAATTCTAAATTCTTATCATGCACTTGTTAGAGAAATAAACAATCAAACAAATAAAATAATACTAAAATTCTTTATTATAAAATATTAGAAATAATTGGAAAGTACTGCGCAGACATCCTTACATATATAATAATAAAATCATCAGGAACATTATATTATCATTCCTTCAACTTTGCAAAACATTATAAAAAATTTACTTAATGACATGAATACGAGTATGACGATATTCGTCTTGTACGAATATTATAACAGTGCATTATACTACAGAAGTACCGTGAAAATAAGATGAAACTGAAGAATCGCGAAATTAGATTGTTCATGAACAGATATCTTGTCTTATACAATGCATATACATTAAATGAAGAGCTTATCAAAGCTTTAAATGTTCTTGACATCAAAAGTTTGAAATGATTAAGCCTAGGGTCATCTCAATAGGCACAAGTTCCGTTATAAGAACTTAAAAATGAGGTGTTCACTTAATTGTTGAAGCATGTTCCGTTATAAGAACTAAAAAAATGAGGTGTTCACTTAATTGTTGAAGCATTCAGTACTTGGTTAGCAGTATCCTCGTATGATACTTTAGAGCATCAACGAATTAAATATATAAGATATCTTACCGCCTCTGGATGAACTATAAATCTTACTCAAGTAGGTGGTTGAAGAGAGTATACAGCAGGACATCAAAAGTGACTGTCAGTTTCTCCACGCTCAGTGAACAAATACTAGATGACATTCATAGCTAGCATTCACTTCCAGCACTCATCTCAAATTCAGTAACTATCTCATAGTTATTATGACTTATAAAACAGAGTATTTTATTTAAATAATTATTATGTATATTAAGTTATCCTTTTAAGGAATCTATAATTTAGAAATTTTAAACGGTACCGATCGTCGAACCCGTTTAGTTCGAACGATCGGTCCAAGATTTTATAGACGTTCAAATTTACATCCTTATTCCATGAAGATCATTTTGCAAGAGAGAGAACGCTACGAAAAATTTTAAGAAGTTGCGGGAAACACTAGCCGTTAAAAGCCAGTTAAATTATCTCAACCGCTGGGACTGAAGAGTTCCTCCAATCAGAAAAAAGTATTCGTGATCGGGTTAATCGCAATTAACCGATGCTGTGTTCAAAATCCCCGAACGGGTGCATGTCGCTGAAGCAGTGAACCGTAAAGTCAATGACCTCAGCACCCGCGCCGACACGCTATGAAAGGAATGTTACTGAGAGGCGAAAAAGGGGGATTCTTCCTTTGTAGACTAAACAGAAACGTTAGATAAGATATTGAAAAAGGAAGATGTAGAAATATTATGAATGTAATAGTATTTTATAAAGGACTATCTTTTAAAGTGAAAATTGAATAATAATATTAGAAATAAATAATTTAAAATGATTTAAATTAGGACTTAATAAAATATTGAGTTTAAAATATTTAAATTGCAAAAGATTTAAATTAAAGATATTTAAATTTTAAAATAGAATTAATACACAGCCGTCGCGTAACATTTTCCTTCCCCGAATAGAAAAAAAAAATGAAGAAAAAAAAAGTTTTAGCCTATGGAGTCAAACCAGCGAAAAATTATACAAAAATCCTAAAAGTCTCCCAGAACAAGCGAATAACCATTGCCTCTGGTGCGGGATATATAAAGTTGTAAACACAATATACAAAATAAGAAACACCAAACATAAACATCTAAGATATTATATATCTTAGGATAATTCGGATACCATACTGTACTTGGTATATAAAATTTATAAACATAAACACAAACAACACCTATATACAAAACAATTGCAGACGTCTGACTTTTAATACATAAAACTATACAACAAATGATTATCAGGTAAGAAAAAAAAATTCACCATGAAGAGTAAAGAGAACATCCAAGACTTCAAGAGTACAGATAAAAAGGTAGGTGACATTTGGTTTAGTTAAAGTAAATAAAATATGAGAATATAACAACAATAGTATATAGATTGCATAGACTTGAAATTAACATAACAGATTGAATTGTATACCTTTTAAACAAATCAAGTATTTGATAATAAATATATATATGTATATAGATTGCTCTCAATGAAAATATTTATAAAATTTAAAGTTATATCATCAGGAAATATTTTTTCAAATAGTACATGTCCTTTAAACATGTTTAATTTATTATATAATGATTATAGTCATTGTTTTAAACTAAAATTTCTGTGAGGAGATGCTGAGGAAAAAAAATCAACAAAACTGAGACAATTATATAATTAAATTACTATTAAGCATTGTGTCGTTCAAAACGCGTAAGGAAGTTTCCTCATAACATTGAACTGACAACAATGGGCAAAAGATGACATGATTTCCAAAAAAATTTTCCTATCTACTTCATATCCAAATCTTTCTTTCTATATACACTATCCATCTATATACAACACCCACTAATTCTGTGCATCATCTTCAGAGTCTCACATAAACCATATAGGCATGCGCATTCAAGACAAAAAAAATGACCATGTTAAAAAAAATAAATCTCACTTATCTTTCCATTATTAAAGCTCACATAAATCACAAGGCTGCACCGTGAAGGATTGACAGAGGGAGAAGAATCTGGGATTCCTCTTTTAAATTCCCATATTAGGCTGAGTTTGACCTTCTGTGTGTACTGCCCATAATTCTAGCAAACAAATAATAGAGACCTGCGCATCTATTGAGATTTATCCACCAAAAAAATTTGGTCAAGCTTAAGCAAAACCTTCAAAAAAAAATGGTGAAATTTCCACAATTTGATAATTACTCATCTGCGACATCATGAGAGAGCGAGAGAGCCTGTGGTGAATTTAAAAAATATAAGAAATCATGCTCTTTTCTAAATATCAAAATCAAATTTCATTTCATATATCTTTGATATTTCATTTCAATGTATTATTTTTCATTTTTCATTTCATAATTTTATTTTTCATATTATTTCATTTCATATATTTTTATTTTTCATTTTCAATTTTATTTTGTCTCAAATCAATAATTATTTATAACAATCTATGATCATTTGATGTTAAATGGGCCCATGATCATTTAAAAGTTTTGTTTTTGATAATTTAAAGTTATTCCCCAGCACATAATTTATAGATTTATGACAGCTTGATGCTCTTTTAATGTGACACCATAATAACTAGAGGGAATATGTCAACCAAATGGAAAACATAATACTGCAAAATGATATAAAAATTTTAAAAATAAACAAAAAAATAAATTTAGACTATAGCAAATAAATAAAATTTTGAAAAATAAGATTATGCCAATATACAATTATCCTGCGTAAGCTATACCGGTGAGTGTATGAGGCATTTTGCTCATTGTGACACATCTCATTGATTCCGGCCAGAAAGATTAATTTCTTAAGCTTCGGGTTAATACGAAATAAAAAAAAATAGCTATCGACAACCCCTAGGAAAATTAATATATGACAAAATAGGTAAATTTAGAATAAATTATTGCGTACAAAAATTTTGCCAGAATTTCTTCCTGCCTGAGTAAAACTCAGTCACTAGCCTACTAAACTTTTTGGACGTTTAAGCAGAAATAGATACACAAAATTTTCAAATGAAGTTTAAATTAAATTGGGAGGGTAAATAAAATTTTTGCTATAGTGAAATAAAATTTAAGGGAGAGGGTAAGGTGTCACAAGAGCTGATAAGAAGACATTTTTGTAGAAGCAATTTCATAACTCTTATAAATAATAGCAATATGAATTTGTAAAATTGAATATATAAAATTTTATAATGTATTAAGAAAGTAATGATAAAAATATCCAAAGCAGGAGAGTTAAAATAGGCATAGTAAAATTTCAAATTCTAAAATAATAAGGAAATTGTTATGGCGATAGGCCTTAGCATCATTTCATAATACCATCAAGGGTATTAATAAATAAAATAAAATGATTAGTAGCAACAGAATTAATATAAACATAAAAGGATCAATTGAAGTAGATAAATTAAGAGATATAATGGATAAAATCAAAATAACTTAAATCAATTATGAATGTGAATATACAACATGATGAATAGCTCATGAGGTAATGTGTGATAGCTAGTCACACACACACTACAAGGGCATTTACATTGATATCAAATGCAAATTTTTTATGTCAAACCCGTTGTATAAGTAGTTGCTACTTACTATTGCAAAATTTTAAAATAAAATGTGCATAAATATAAATTTAGGAATTAACTCATTACTCGCAAACCAAAAGTAAAAACAGAAACTAAAAATTTTATAAAACTGTCTCAAAACACAAACTAAAAAATAATATCAGAAACGAAAAATCCTACTGAATCAGTGACATCGATTCATACATTCAGAAGTTCCAATTGATAAAATATGTAGTCAGTGAAAAGAATCAGTAAATAAAATAAAATAATGATTTTTATAAGTTATTGTAAATATTTTTATTAATCAATTTATAGTAAATGCTGCAGATAATAAATTTGTTTATTTAAAACAGAGTAATTTGAAGAAGTATAAATATTTAATAAGAGAATCAAAAGCATTCATAAAATGTAAATATTTTAAAAAGTAATTTGTCAAATTTAATATAAAACTAGCTGGCTTCGCCCGCCAGCGGGCCCCTAATTTACATCGGTAACTAAAATCGATAAAATCCCTAATTTACATCGGTGCCTCGAATCTTTTGTATTCTCCGGCTCGCACCCCCCTCGAACCGAACGAACTTCCGACATGGGTCCCCGCTGCCTTCGGCACCGAATAATCCCTTAATTTGCACATTGAGTAGTATAAACCTGTAACCGAACGAACCTCCGACCCTGGTCCCCGCTGCCTTCGGCACCGTAAATCGGTCTACTCACGCACCGGCACATAGAATAGTATAAACCTCTAACTAAACGAACCTCCGGTTCGGGTCCCCGCTGCCTGTGGCACCGTATAGCAGTCGTGCTGCACACGCGCTGCAGTATACGTTAGTTCCACCTTCCACCACCAGGTGGCACAATCTGTTTATACGATCATAACTGAAATCGTTAAGGCTTTCGATGTCGAGTCGAATGAGCCATACCCCGTCGTTTTCATGCCCGTAGAACCGGAGATAGGAAAGCGCCCCCTGGTGGTGAGACTCGGAGCAAAAATCGATAAGCTCTAGTATCCTCTATCGACGTTGAGTCGATTGAGCCAAACCGCGTCGTGATGTGACCCATAGAACCCGAGTTGGATGAAAAATCCTTTAATTGCACCTTCCACCACCAGGGGGCGCAATCTGTTCTATACGAACATGACCGAAATCTGTAACGCTCTCGAAATCCAGTCAAAAGAGCCAAACCACGTTGTAATCGGGCCCATAGAACCCGATTTCCGAAAGCGCCCCCTGGCGGTGATGTTCCTGTGTTGACTCTTTGGTTTATTTTACTACGATCGAAATGAAGTTGATTCTTTACATAGTGTATAATCTCTGATCCATCGAATAGAAAGTTTCTATAACTCAAATGGCAACATTTCTTTCCGACGAAATGAAAAAAGGATGCGTTTTAAAACGACAAATTTAAATATATCGCATCCCCACACAAACACAAAATCATAAACCGGGTGTTAAATAAACTATATAGAATCCGATACATAAAAAATAGAAAAAAAAAATATTTTGATATCTTTTGGAGCTATCGAAAAAGGTAAACAAAGCAAGTATTTAGCTGCTTCAGAATACAAATATCCTAGTAGAATAGAATTTTAACTATGAAAATATAATTATTTCTCAAAATAAATCATATATTCGGAAAGCCCATTCAATTCTGTACGCAAAATGAACAACGATTTTTTAAATAAAATCGTTAATAAATTAGATAATTACTTCCAAATCAAAGTCACTTATTACACTTTGATTAATCTGTGCTTGCGCCGAAAAACGCTTATTTCTAGAAACGGGTTTCACAAAAGAATTTTTTTTAAATTGATAATACTCGAATTTTTTTAACTGAAAGGTGTCTTTCTAGAGCTGAATGTATGCACTTTTAGCTTCTTCTCTAGGAATTTATGTAATTCGATAAAAAATAGCTGCGGCGGGGGGGGGGGGTATACATTGGCAAATTAGAGGAAACACGAAAGTGACGTACGGGAACAATCGGTTTCTAAAGGGTTAATGTACATATTTTTTAGAACTGAAATATATGTTTCGAAGAATAAGAACGTGGCTATGATCTGGTGTATTTTTTTTGTCTCTATTCACATTTACCGAGTCGATGCGGATTTTTAAACATGGGCCGAAAAACGAAAATTCACGCGAGTGAGTTTCGGAAACCATTTTTTTAGAAGGGTTAAAAAACGAATTTTTCGAAACTGATACCTGATTTTAAAAGGAAAAAGAACGTAGATTAGGCTCGGTATTTTTATTTTTTCGTATCTTGTTTAGAAGCCCAGAAATGAATTTTTAAAGATTGCAGAAATCGCTGAAAAACCGAAAGAGACTTACGGAAAAAAACGATTTCGAAAGGGTTAACTGAAATATTTTTTTAAACTAAAGGTTTTATAGTGATCTCGAAAGAACGGAAATGTACCTGGGTGTCTTTGTTTGTTTTTTTGTTCTTCCAGAGAGCCGATGCGCGATTTTAAAAATCGCAGAGAATCGGAATTTGCAAAAGTGAGTCTGCGCGCGAATTTTTTTCGAGGGGTTAATATTTGTATTTTTAAAAAAGGATCGCAGATTTCGAAAGGAAAAAGAATGTAGATCTCGTCTGGTATTTTTAGTTTTCTCTCACTTGTTTGGAACCGCCGCTGCGATTTTTTTAAAATCTTCCAAATTGCCGAAATCGCGAAACTGTGTACGGAAAATATACATTTTCGAAGGGTTAACTGACGTATTTTTTTTAATGCAAGCTGGCGTTGGAGAGGACAAAGACCGATCTTTTATTTGGTGAAATCCGTTTATCCGAATCTTTCTTAGTCCGGCGGATGCGAGGTTCGGAAGAAGGGAGACAATAAAAAACACGAATTCGACCCTTTTTGATTATTTTTTTTGAAAGGGTTAATATCGAAATTTTTTCGAACCGACAGGATCGTTAGAGACGTAAAAGTACGTTCTTTGAGAATATGTTGACGGTTTTTTCGTATTTCTGTCGGTTCGCCGTCGGCGAGTTTAGACAGTCGTAAAACGAAACCGGCCGAAGCGATTTTTCCTTCTTCTTTTTGTGGAAGATGAGAATTGAGCTCTTCTGGGCATGCGCGGAATAATTTCCAGGTAGGTTTCTTTTTAGTAATTAAAACAGTTTTGTTCGTTAATAACTCCCTTAATTATGGGCCGATTTTTTCGAAACTGCAATTCCTGGAGGTCCGGATTTTTCTGAATTTTTTTATACCAAAAGCGCTTCGCTACTCGCTGCGCTCGCAGAGTTTATCCGGGTACAGATACACACACAGACAGACACACAGACGTATACGAACATTAATAATAAGGATTGTTGATGAATATATAGAGAGTTATCTTTATCAAAGAGAGTCAATAATCAAGGTTGTTGTAATAATTAAATTATATTGTAATTATTGTATAAATCTTGATAATAGAAATTTGTAAAGAATATAACTTCATATTTAAAATATGAGAATGTAAATAAATTTGATAACATTCTTAATCATTAAATGAATCATCAATACCAAGTTACCAAGAGCATAAAATGCATTATGAAAATTTTAACATGAAATTATATAAAGTTATTATCAGTAAAATGATTATTTAATATTTAAATAGATATAATCTGTGAAAAATTATAGAATAACCATATTTGTGAAACTTAATAAATCAGAAACATAATTGGCCAGATTATGTGTTATAAGAAATGTATTGCATTTTGTAAAAATATAGATACCAATAAACAGAACAATTTCATTCCTGAATGATGTAAATAAAAAAAAATTGCGGATGTATTCAGATTTTCAGAAACCACAAAAGTTTGTATTAAACTAATCAATTGGTTGCTCTAAAAATAAATAGCCACACAAAATATTTATTTAATAAATAAATCAGGAAACTCATAAAGTTTGTAAAAATTAATATCATATTGCAAAAAAAATATATATATTTTATATGACTAAGTGTCATATTTAATTAATAACATAATAATAAATAAATCTTTTTTTTTTTTTTATATAGATTGTAAGTAATATTCTAAATAATAACAATCAACACTAGAAAACCAAAAAAGATTTGAAGTCTTGGAATGTCTAAAAGATATTAGAAAACTGCTGTGACCGAATAAACCAGAAAGAAATCCGTCGGAGGGGGGGGGGGGGGAAACGAAAGTACGTTAAATTCAAAAAGTGGGGAAGTTCTTTGGTTTGGAAGGCACCATAAATGTAACGATAAAAACTAAATGGTACCGGGGGTGAATTAAAATTACATTAAAATTTAGAGAATTACTTGAAAGTGGGGGGAAAGTAAAAGAGAGGGGGGAATGTTTAAAATTTGGAATATCAAAAAGGAGAAGAATTTGAGATTTTTGAAGAAGAGCCAGTGATCAAAATAATTATTATAAGTATAGTGGTAATACATGGAAAATATATAATGAAGAACGTTCATGGTGAATAACAGAAAGATATCTTACCTGAATAAAAATCCATAAACCTAATCCATACATAATATAACTAGAACTAGAATCGAAAATATCAATGAATCTATGATAATTCTAAATTCTTATCATGCACTTGTTAGAGAAATAAACAATCAAACAAATAAAATAATACTAAAATTCTTTATTATAAAATATTAGAAATAATTGGAAAGTACTGCACAGACATCCTTACATATATAATAATAAAATCATCAGGAACATTATATTATCATTCCTTCAACTTTGCAAAACATTATAAAAAATTTACTTAATGACATGAATACGAGTATGACGATATTCGTCTTGTACGAATATTATAACAGTGCATTATACTACAGAAGTACCGTGAAAATAAGATGAAACTGAAGAATCGCGAAATTAGATTGTTCATGAACAGATATCTTGTCTTATACAATGCATATACATTAAATGAAGAGCTTATCAAAGCTTTAAATGTTCTTGACATCAAAAGTTTGAAATGATTAAGCCTAGGGTCATCTCAATAGGCACAAGTTCCGTTATAAGAACTTAAAAATGAGGTGTTCACTTAATTGTTGAAGCATGTTCCGTTATAAGAACTAAAAAAATGAGGTGTTCACTTAATTGTTGAAGCATTCAGTACTTGGTTAGCAGTATCCTCGTATGATACTTTAGAGCATCAACGAATTAAATATATAAGATATCTTACCGCCTCTGGATGAACTATAAATCTTACTCAAGTAGGTGGTTGAAGAGAGTATACAGCAGGACATCAAAAGTGACTGTCAGTTTCTCCACGCTCAGTGAACAAATACTAGATGACATTCACTTCCAGCACTCATCTCAAATTCAGTAACTATCTCATAGTTATTATGACTTATAAAACAGAGTATTTTATTTAAATAATTATTATGTATATTAAGTTATCCTTTTAAGGAATCTATAATTTAGAAATTTTAAACGGTACCGATCGTCGAACCCGTTTAGTTCGAACGATCGGTCCAAGATTTTATAGACGTTCAAATTTACATCCTTATTCCATGAAGATCATTTTGCAAGAGAGAGAACGCTACGAAAAATTTTAAGAAGTTGCGGGAAACACTAGCTGTTAAAAGCCAGTTAAATTATCTCAACCGCTGGGACTGAAGAGTTCCTCCAATCAGAAAAAAGTATTCGTGATCGGGTTAATCGCAATTAACCGATGCTGTGTTCAAAATCCCCGAACGGGTGCATGTCGCTGAAGCAGTGAACCGTAAAGTCAATGACCTCAGCACCCGCGCAGACACGCTATGAAAGGAATGTTACTGAGAGGCGAAAAAGGGTGATTCTTCCTTTGTAGACTAAACAGAAACGTTAGATAAGATATTGAAAAAGGAAGATGTAGAAATATTATGAATGTAATAGTATTTTATAAAGGACTATCTTTTAAAGTGAAAATTGAATAATAATATTAGAAATAAATAATTTAAAATGATTTAAATTAGGACTTAATAAAATATTGAGTTTAAAATATTTAAATTGCAAAAGATTTAAATTAAAGATATTTAAATTTTAAAATAGAATTAATACACAGCCGTCGCGTAACAGACGTCAAGTAAATGGGACTGTATTTTTGGCGTTTAATCCTACAGTTTGGCGATAGTTTTTTGTTATGAAAGTGGTCGACGGGATAATAGAGAAGTACCTAGAAAATATTAGATTTCAGTGTGAAATCCTCGCATGGGTCCTCTGTTTTTTTTTTATTGTTTAAAAAAATTATTCAGCTATGTAAAGCATAAAATGCTGGAAGCCTTTATATGTGCGCATATTTAAAAAAAAGTTACAAATTTTAAATACCACTTTTTTGTGTAATATAGTCAGCTTATTTAATCAAAGAATTTTGCAATTATGTAACGGAATATAAATCCATGAAAAATGTGGCATTAAAAATCTGTAGCTCTTAGCACCTATGTGTGTTTATCTATATCATCTATTTGTATTAAATTGCATGATTTGTTGTTATTGTTCTAGTCTTGCTTCATATTTACACGTAATTAATCTTTTGTTTTCTTTTGCTTCTCTTCTATTGCTAGATCACTAATTATCTGCTGAGTTTAGAAAACCCAAGCTTAGGTTTGCATCCACTACCCTTTTCAGGGAAATCAATTGCTTTATTTGATCAAGAAAATATCTCCCTTACTCGCAAATTTGTATTACCTGCCATGCAAACTTACTTAAAGTGTACTTCAGGTATATAATATGTATTTACTTATTGTATCTTTCCTTGCTTAGTGTTTATCTGAAATAAATATTAGTTAAAAGATCATGGGCTTTATTCATTATTTTCTTGCACTCAGTAATTTTTTTTCAGATCTAAAAAGGCAATTATACTGACCTAATTACATAGTTTTAGTTCCATAATTAATATAATAAATTAATCTATTAATCAATTTCTAGCTTCTTAATTTGTTAAAAACCTTAACTTTTTGCAGTAGTTATTGTAGAACCTATAGTACCATCATTCCTTTAGATGACCTATAAAGAAAAAAAAATTGTGTCTACAAGAGAAATCTGTACAATCCTTTTATCCCTTACTTTTATACATTAGTCCTGTCCCCTCTCTATATATTTTTGTATTTGAAATAATCTTTTTATAGCATTATTATAGTTTGAAATTGATAATTTTAGATTTAAATTTTTGGCATAAGCCTTTCTATACAGATGTTTTAAATAATGTGCCAAATTGTAAAATGCTTTGAAAATTGCTTGTTAAGGTGAACAAAAAATTCACATTGGAGAAACTGTTTAACGACTGAATAAAGATTAAAACTTTTAATAAGGTCTCATATAGTTGTAATTTCTAATTTTTTCCCCCATCTAAATTTTTGGGAGAAAAAACAAGGATTATTTTTTGGTAAAATCAGTAATTGGGAGTTCCAAAACTAATATATACTCAGATGTGTAACTCAGAACTGTATTCATGGAAGGTATAATTTATATATTTTTAAAAATAATATCTTATCCCAGAAAGTTATTCATTTGTCTTTTGTCTTATGGTATTTTAAAATATGTCATTCTTAATTTGTTTACATTTTTGTGAGTTTGATTCCAAGTTAAATGGCTAAATAATATTTTAAGGCTTTTTCTTGCAAATAAATTTTAAAAAGTTGGATTAATTTACCTCTCAAGTCTTCATTGAAGGCATTCTCTTTATATAAAATGGCTAAAAATATTTGCAGCTTAATAACAGATGCTTTTTCTGCTTATATACATGTATGAATGACTTTTACAGTAATTTACATTATAAAGATCATTAAAAGACTTAAAATTCTCCTTTTATTCTACTCTGGCAAATAATATGAGGAATTTTTTGCAAATTAAATTTATAATCTAATCAGTCTTTAAAATCTTAATTTGGACTATAGTTTTCAGGACCTCTAGTTTTTTTTAAAATGAATATTAAAATTAAAAGTTACTTATTTTGTGAAATTTAGAAATAAATTTCCTATACATTTTATTTAAATAAATCAGGATTTCTCTTTTATTTAAAATAGATAAAATTTTAAAATGTAATGTTGTTCAGAATACAACATTGCAATCAAAACAGCTACAACTAGATAGTGGCGCAAAATTTTCTTTCACTTCTTTATATTCTTAATATAGTTATATTAATAAAGCAAACACAGTATAATAAATTTGAAAACATGGTATGAAGCAAATTCCAATATTACAGACAAGACAGCTTCATCTACACTGTGAAACAACAGAACCTGTTCTTCTTTCACTTCTAACCATTCTTAATAGATTAAATATTATTACATTCCCATTAATAAATCCTTAACAGTAGAATGAATTTCAATGCATGATGTCATGCATAGTCCAATATTGTAATCAAGACAGTTTCTACTAGGCAATGAAATAGCTTAACTTCATCTTCTTTCATAGCTTCTTATACTTAAAATTAATTAAACTGAATTCTATTCTGTGACACTACGATGCAAGAAGTATCATGGTCTGTGGTACCAAACTCTGCTTTCTTGACCATGGGCTCTGGAATGCTATATATACTAGGGCATCCAACCCGTGCTTCCCGGGATAGAGAATATACGTGAAAACCATACATATATATACTTTTTAAAAACTGTAATACGTTTTTTACATTTAAAATTGTTTTTAGATTGCCCCCTAACAACACCAAAGAGCATTTTTATATGAAATATGTGAATTATATATTCAAGTAAAATTTTGAAATTTATTAAAAGCAGTAACATCGTATTGGCCTCATGCCAGATGTTAATAGCTGAAGAAATCGCTAAAAATTTCGTTATCTACAGCTATTTTTTTATTCTGATAATTTCAGTGGTTTTAAACACTTATTTGAATTACATATGGCTGTTAAATTTGTGTTTTATTTATACTACTATTTTATTTATTGCTAAATGAAGTTTTAATTTTGTTATTGAATATTAGCTGGAAACAAATTCTGAACTTTTTATATTGTTTAAAGTGCAAACAGAAAATTGATTAATATTTTGTAATCGTCTGCAAGCGATAGAGATTAACAACAGATCAGCTTGAAAATTATTTTAAAAGCCATAATAATCAGCAGTCAATTAAGATAAAGTTTTTAAACAAATTGCATTTGAAAGTACATTTTGTTTCCCCATATAACGGTGTAAAAATAAAAAATGTGTGATGTTTAGAAATAAAAAAAAATTGCAGTAGCAAAAGTCGCAAAGCCGAAATTTCATCGCCAAGTATTGCTATTCGCAAAATGACGTCGGTGTTACGCATGGACACGTTTGTCCTTTATAATATATTTCAGTATATGTTTCAGTCAAGTAGTCACCTGACATGGAGCTCCCAAAGCAAGCTTGGTACTCATTTTATTGACATGACCAAAAAGTTCTTTTTATCCTCTGTTGCCTAATAAGAAAATTAAATTATATATCATACATTAAAGTATTAGTCAAAAACTATTCATAAAGCATACATAAAATTTTATTTGAATAAATTTAATTAAATTAGGAAACACAGGAGATGTATTCGCACTAAAATTATACCAAACTGGTATGAATGTATAATATTTTTACACATGCAAATAGTTAAAATTCATTAAACATTTTAAAATCACTGTATACTATCCAACTAATTCCTTTTCTACTGTTTAAAATAGAAACTACATGCAATTAATTACAAGATGATGTTTCACGGATCACTTTCAGTGTAAAAATTTATTTGATATTACAAATTACAAGATACATTTTCTCATTCCTCAAATCGGTATAAATACAACTTTAAGACTATAGTCTACTTACGAGAACTTGGCTGATGAGTAAAGCAAATTTAGAGGAATTTATTCATTAAGATAACAATCACTACTAGCAACTCGCAGAATCTAATTTTTGATTAAACTAGGGAATCTAATACAGACTTCCTAAGTTGCCAAATATAGGGGAAAACAATTTTTTTTTAGTTATTGAAAACTAATAGATTTTTACATATAATATTTTTTTTTAGCTTGCCCACTAATCAGGGTTGGTCATTTTGCCGGCAGAAAGGTATTTTTGCCGGGACAGTGGCAAAAAGTGGTAAAAACCGGCAAAAATGGTAAAAATGGCAAAAATCCAAATTTGCATAACTAAATGCAGTGATGCAGTTAATATGAAAAGGAATCATAACAACAAATGAAACCAAATGTTTTCTTGGTAAAAATAAACAAAAGTATAAACCAAAAATATATTCTTATTCTGTTTTCTTGCACTACTCTTGTCTCTACTCCCCCCCCCCCCCCCCGACCAAAAAAAAAGGATTTTCATGCACCTGCCTCTCCATTCATCATCCACAAACCTGTTTCCCACTTTCCATGAGCTAAGCAAGTGTGGATGGATCCTCCCTCTCTACACAGGTGGCCAATTACCAATCAGGAATCAGCACAACAGCAGGTGCACAAACTTCCTGTTTTCAGTTCTCACCTTATCAGTTTTACAGTAATCTGAGAAATAACTTTAGCCATTTTGTTTTTGAAAGCTTAGATTCTAAGCTTGGCTGCAGAAAATAAAAAAATAACAATTGCAAGAAATAATGAATAAGGAGGAAGAAGTCAAGATCCAATTTGGGAGTCCTTTTATAAGTTATCTGTAGATGGAAAAACTGTTGCTAATTGTAAAAAGTGTAGAAACATTAAGGGCAATAAAGCAGCCAGAATGAGGGCACATGTTTCAAGCTGTGTAAAAATTGTTACAAATGAATGTGTGAATGTGGAAGCACCCTCTTCATCTGAAAGACAAGCAGATTTAAACCAGAATAACAGTGATACAGTGATTGATGAAGAGGTGGACAAGTCGCAGCCTCTTTTAAAAAAGGCAAGATATTTAGAAGGTAGTATAAACAAATTTGTGTCAAAAACTTCAGATCAAGATAAAAGGAAGATTGATCTGATTGTTGCAAAATTCTTTTATGCTTGCAACATATCATTTAATGTTGTGGAAAATGATGCATTTAAAAACTTAATGCACATCTTGAGACCAAGCTACAAACTGCCTTCACACAAAGAATTGGCAGGTAATCTTTTAGATTCTGTTCACAGTCAAATGGAAGAATCAGTACATGGAAGTTTGAAAGGCAGAGAAGGTACACTTGTTATCGACGGATGGAGTAACATCCACAATGAACCCATAACTGCTTCATGTGTTCAAGTTGATGGAAAATCATATATTGTAGACGTAGAGAATACAGGTGCCACCAAAAAGACTGCAGAATTCTTGTAAAAAAAAATGCAGTGATATTATTCAGACTGTTGGAAAAAAGTATGATTGCCAAATAAAAAGCATAGTAACTGACTGCTAAAAATATGGAAAAAATGAGACGGGAGCTGGAACTAAAGTATGAAAGTGAAAATTCATGTCTGATATCATATGGTTGTGCAGCTCATTGGTTAAACCTCCTTGGGGAAGACATTACACCTTCTACTATAATTAAGCATGTAGTGGAGGTTCATAAATATTTTCAAAACCATCATGATCCTTCAGCATGGCTGAAAGAATGTAGTGAATATATTTCACCTCAGTTACCAGGAAGTACTAGGTGGAATAGTCAGTTGACTTGCCTAGAAACTTTTGAACGAAATCATTATTCATATATAAAAGTATCAAATGACCATTTACAAGAAATAGACCAAAATATCATTGCTCGCATACGTGATTTTAATCTTTTGCAACAAGTAAAAGATCTCATTAAGCAATTAAAACCAGTCTCAACAGCTTTAGATATCTTGCAGGCTGATTCCAACAACAATAGCAGATCCTTGCCATTTATGGTACAATTTGCTGAAAGATGATAATTTCAAACCCCATTTTGTAAAAGTTAAAAAAAGGTTTGTAAAGGAATTTTGCCCTGGCATCTTCTTACCTATTTGTTACACCCAAAATATAAGGGTGAGCACCTTAGTTACGAACAAAAAGAACAGGTCAGAGAATGGTTACAAAAAATAAATCCATCTTTCCTATCATATGCCGTGAACTTTGAACTAAAAGAAAAACCTTTCCAAAGTACATTGTTTTCAGAACAAGTAATTATGACAATTGATGCCAATAAGTGGTGGAGAAATGTCGCAAAGTCATGTGAAATTTCCAAAGAATTTTGTGGGTTAATAGCACACCTGCAAGCATGCCCAGACAGTAGTGCTGCAATCGAGAGAATATTTTCCAACTTCTCTTTTGTCCACTCAAAAATTCGAAATAGGTTGACAATAAGTAATGTTTCCAAACTTGTTTTTTGTTATGGAATGCTGATGATGATGATGGT
The DNA here is from genome assembly GCA_963931845.1 of Maratus michaelseni. NCBI lineage: Eukaryota > Metazoa > Arthropoda > Arachnida > Araneae > Salticidae > Maratus > Maratus michaelseni. The sequence goes on from OZ007598.1 coordinate 72,017,850, forward strand.
GATGAAAGTGCCGCTAAATGTTGAATTTGTAATTTTTTATGTTATTGTTATTAAAATATTTAATTTTTTTAAAGAAATTTAAGATTTCACTTATTTGAACACAATACATGTACTTACTACTATTGCTTATATTTGCTTATATTTTGCATCTCTGAATTATTGCATTATGCTGATTGATAGGTTCATACATCTTATTTTAAAATTAGAAGTGTTTATAATTTCTGTAGATTTTGCAATTGTTAATTTATTGCAGCATAAAAATCTGACTAACAATGGCTTTTTTTCAATTAAAGAATTTTTTTATGATGAAATTAATAATTTCTCAGTGATTAAGATGAGTATATTAAGTTATCATCACAGTGCATTGAACTACTATTCTGTGATTGTTAATTTAAGATAAGTAAAAGAAATGAAACGTGCATTTATATGTAAAAAATCAGTTTTTGCCATTTTTGCTGGCAAAAACCTATTTTTGCCAAGACGGTTTTTACCGGTTTTAACCGCGGTTTTTTCCACCTGCGGCAAAAACTTGCCAACCCTGCCACTAACAACACCAAAAAGTATTTTTATATTAAAAATATCAACAATGTATTCTAATAAAGTTTTTTAATTTATTAAAAGTGATACTTTTATATTAGCAGAAATGTCAGTAGTTACTAGCCAAAGAATCACTAAAGATTTCTACTTATAGCAACCTTTTTGATTCTGATAATTTCAGGTCTTTAAACACATAAGTTCAATTACATATCTGTTAATTTTGTGTTTTTTTTTATATTATTTTATTTATTGATTTAATTTCATTATGGAATATTAGCCAGAAACAAATGCTGAACTATTTATATAGTTTTAAGTGCAAATGAATTAATCTTTTATAGTTGAGCTACATGCAATAGAGCTATTTTTAAAATAATTCATGCTTGAAAATTATTTTTAAAACCATAAAAAAATCAGTAAATTGAGATACAGTTTTCAAACAAATTGCATTTGAAAGAGCATCATTTTCCTTTTTCGGTGGTATAAAAATTAAAATTTGTTCAATGTTTAGAAGTAAAAAATTTTTTACTAAAAATTACTAAAAACTAATTTTTGAAAACTGTATCTCAATTTACTGATTTTTTTATGGTTTTAAAAATAATTTTCAAGCATGAATTATTTTAAAAATAGCTCTATTGCATATATCTGATAGTATTTTATCTTGATATGCCTGACACTTGTATAATACAGAGAAAGTTAAAAGCAACTTGTATCATGTTTATTCATGTAATTTATTATGATTGTTACTTGGGTATAGAGAAACTTGTAAAATAATAATAATAAATATATGTTCATGCTTGACAAAAAAATACAAATGTTTATTTTTTTAAACTTAAAATTACCTTTCATTGATTATTTTAAAAGGTTGATAGTGACTTGAGTGTACATAACTCTTTATACAATTTGTAGTTTGATAGTATTTTATCTTGATATGCCTGACACTTGTATAATACAGAGAAAGTTAAAAGCAACTTGTATCATGTTTATTCATGTTATTTATTATGATTGTTACTTGGGTATAGAGAAACTTGTAAAATAATAATAATAAATATCTGTTCATGCTTGACAAAAAAATACAAATGTTTATTTTTTTAAACTTAAAATTACCTTTCATTGATTATTTTAAAAGGTTGATAGTGACTTGAGTGTACATAACTCTTTATACAATTCTCTTATAAATTTATAAACACGTATTTGCCTCTAAAAAGGTGAATACAAAGGTTGTTAAAAGGCAAGAAATGATTTAAGAAAATTTCAGCCTAACAATATTTCTGTGCCTTGGTTTAAAAATTAAACAAATAAATAAAATAATTAATCAAAATCTTATTTTTTGGTATATGTCCATCAATTATTTCATACAATAATCATAGACAGGAGTAGAGTAATACATCAATCTACTCACCACTGGCAGATTTTCTGATTGAATGAGTGAATTTTTAGGCAGTCTTTTAAAAACTGCACAATATGGAATGTATTCCAAAAACTAATATATATTTTTTTCATTGACCATTTTTCACATTTCTCTCAATTTCTATAAGTACTAAGTTCCTTTCTTCAGAGATGGAAATCTTATGCAGTTCCATAGTTTTTCCATTTTAAGTATTTTATTTCAATATTTTCTTTTCTACTGCATTATAGAGATGCGAAGCATCCTCGATTTTGGTGGGAAAAACTCCATTTTCGGTCTGATCTTGTCTATATGTTTTACAGCAATGTTTTTTTTGCAAAAATTTCAACTTTAACATGCAAACTTTCCTCTTTTGTATAGCTTTGTTTTAATTTTATACTAAAATCTTACAAAATAATTTTATACAAATCTATAACATAATTTTATACTAAAATTTTATGTTCCAACAATAATGCATCACAATGAATTATTTTTTGCATTTCTGTAAATTTCGTCATAACAATTTCCGATGGTATGTTGCATCTTGTGATCTGCTAAAAAACATTTTTGGTAAAATTTTCTAAAAATTCCCCATTCCTGATAATAGGTATAATTGAAAAAATTCAAATCTTCCTTCAATATATTCCATATGTATGGCCATTCTTCAATAATCACTATTATTTTTTCCTGTGTCCATCAACCACTTCACAACACTCATCACAGAAATAAATGTCAATGTGTTCGAATTCATTCTCTAAGGAAATTATTTTTTCAACAGTAATTCAAAGATATTTAAAAAATATATTGAATCAGCTTTTTCTCAAAATGACAAAATATACACATTGAGCTTTTTACTACCAGAGTATATATTTATATGATGATATTATCCTTTGTATAAAAAATGGGAGAGTGTGAATAATAATTTTGACTTGCAGTTGTCAATTCTCAGTGTTCTGCATGTACTATAAAAGTTTCCATTAATTCAGATTAAAACTTCAATGAGCCCAATTACTAAAATCATTTTGTACCTATTTCAGGGTTCGTACAGACTCCTTAGACTACTTAGAAACTCCTTATAAATGAAAAAGTTTCCAAACAGTGCTTAGAACTCCTTAGACATACAAAATACTCCTTATAAACTCTTTAGAATTTCGAGAAGCAAAATCAAGTGACTTCATGCACATAATTGAAGTACACAAGATTAGAAAATAGAGATGTACCTCATACACTGAATAATATTGCCTTAATTAATCATCTTTCTTAGATTTGTCATGAAAGCAATTCACTTTTAAAGGAAGTAAAATAAAAAATATTTTTCTGTTTGCAAAAGTAAAATTCAAATGATTAGTGTGATTACAAGTTATTTTCCCTCCAATCAAAAGAGAAAAAAAAAAGTTACCTTGTTTTTTCATATGTTCCATGTGTTTTTCCCCTCCAAAATTTACTTTAAAATTTTAAGTTCATGTGATGCATGGTGAGTATTTGGGATTTGACTGGTCTCTATGTATATGACCATTTTGGCTATTGCATAAAACAAAGGACTCGAAATTTTGTATTTAAATATATGAAACCAGTAAGCAATACATTGTGAATACTGTGCAATTGCAGCACTGACATTAAATTCTAATAGTATACAAGATATTTTGGAATACTTTTCTGTTAATCTTTTTTCTTATTAAAAATTGTGCATGTTACATAAGAGGACAGTGTACTTTAAAAAAAATAATAATAAATCCTTTAAAATTCTTAGACTCCTTAGAATTCTTCTAGACTCCTTGGATTTTTTCTTCTGAAGTCTGTACGAACCCTGCTATTTGTTTTAGTATTCCTTTTACAAATCTATATACATAGTAGATTGAAAATGTGCATTTACTTTATTTGGAAAAGATTGATAAAAACAATTAATGAAAAAAATCCTGTATAATTAATTAAAAACATTTAAAAAATTAAATATCTCTTAATTAATGGTAGCATCTCTTTGTATTAGATATAAATGAAAAGAAATATGGTGTATTATCATAAGAATTAAAATGGTTTAGTAAAGTTGAAAGCAAAGACTATTTTTTAGCTCACAGGCTATCAAAGCCTGAGAGCTTATGTGCCCGCCCGTTCTGTATGTATGTATGTATGTATGTATGTACGTACGTAATGCGATAACTCTTGACAGAAATAACCGTTTTGCTTCCAATTTTGTTTATAGGTTCCTTGTGATAAGGCGCTTCCCTGATTAGTTTTGGGGATTGATTGTTTAACAGTAAAGGGGGGAACGGGGGGGGTAACCCCCGTTAATTAAGATAAATGGTTTTTTCATGCAGAATTGTCCAATTTTCTTCAAATTTTGTATATAGGTTCATTGTGATAAGGTTCTTTCCTGATTAGTTTTGGGGGTTCATAGGTTAAGTATAAAGGGGGTAACAGGGGGGGGGGAATCCTCCCCCTTAATTTAGATAAATGAATTTTTCATGCAGAGTTATCCGATTTTCTTCCAATTTTGTTTATAGGTTCCTTGTGATAAGGCGCTTCCCTGATTAGTTTTGGGGATTGATTGGTTAACTATAAAGGGGGGGACGGGGGGCTAACCCCCCTTAATTTGGATAAATGGTTTTTTATGCAGAATTATCCAATTTTCTTCAAATTTTGTATATAGGTTCATTGTGATAAGGTTCTTTCCTGATTAGTTTTGGGGGTTCATAGGTTAAGTATAAAGGGGGTAACGGGGGGGGGGGGTAATCCTCCCCCCTTATTTTAGATAAATGATTTTTTTCATGCAGAGTTATCCGATTTTCTTCAAACTTTCTATATGGGCTCATTGTGGTAAGGGGCTTCCCTGATTAGTTTTGGGGGTTCATTGGTGAAGTGTAAAGGAGGGAAACAGGGGCTACCCCCCCCCCCTTAATTTTGATAAATTGGTTTTTCATGCAGAATTATCCAATTTACTCCAAATTTTGTATATAGGCTCATTGTGGTAAGGCACTTCCCTGATTAGTTTTGGGGGTTCACTGGTAAAGTATAAAGAGGGGAACGGGGGGGACTAACCCCCCTTGATATAGATAAATGGGTTTTCTAAGCAGAATTATCCGATTTTCTTCAAATTTTATATATATGTTCATTGTGATAAGGCGCTTCTCTGATTAGTTTTGGGGGTTCTTTGGTTAAGTATAAAGGGGGGACGGGGGGCTACCCCCCCCCCCCCTTAATTTAGATAAATGGATTTTTCATGCAGAATTATCCGATTTTTTCAAATTTTGTATATAGGTTCATTGTGGTAAGGCGCTTCTCTGATTAATTCTATGGGTTCATTGGTTAATTATAAGAAGGAGAAATGGGGGATGGTTCCCCCCTCTTAATATATTGTCGATTTCTTCATTTTTCGAGGGCTTATTTCAAATTCTTTGAAATAAGAATATAATTTACAGTTAGTGTGAATAGCCTGTGAGCTCAATGCCGTCAGTTTAACTGGGCAGTTTTCTTTTTTATTTTATTCTCTTGAGATCAGATATTACATTAAAAACAATAACACTGGTTAAATAATAGTGGAAGGAATATGTATCTGAAATGGAATAGGGAGGTATGGAAACACAACCATGAAATTCATATTAATTTCAACTGGTTCAATAGAATTAGGTCTTTCAGGTTTACCACTAAAACTCAAGTGCTTTTTTTTTTTTCACACTTATGTAAATTCAGCTGAGAATTGTACTTTATATTTCTTAAAAACTATCTTTTATTGAGATATTACATTAAAAGCATTTAGTTGCACAGTAAAAAAAAATTGAATGTACATTCAAAAAATGCAAAATGAGAGAAATAACCAAGGAATTTATGATATCAGAAAATTTAAATACACATGCTGCACTTTTGAATATCATGAGATGTGCTGTTAGAGAGTTTCTGAGAATTTATACACATTTACTCTTCAGTCTGGTAATTATCCAGCAACTTTGCAACCTTTAAAAATTTAATATTTTTATGTGCTTAGATTTTTAAAAACTAACAATTATCACCTTTTTATTTTTCTTCATTCAAAATAATTTATTTTTACATGAGAGGAAATTGTAAAAAGTGTTCATAAGCAGTCTAATTGATATTTTTTATAAGATGTCGATTATTTTCTTTTAGCAGAATTACAAAAATATTAACTAGGATATTAATAAGATAATACTTGAGTATTGTTGAAGTGCTAAAAATTGATAATGACATTTTTTAAAATATGATTTTCTTAATATCTTTAAGTAAATGTTGGCTTTTATGAAAACTTAATACTTATATATATTTTTTATTTCTTTAGGTTCTAAAAATGGTGATCGTAAACGGTTAGTATTTTTAATGTTCAAAAAGAAAAAAATAATAGAATATTGAGTTTGTACTAATTTATAAATATCAAATTGCATAAGTTTACTATTATTGTGTTAAGTTCTGTATTTCTTGTTTTTCTCACTTTTATGTATTCTAACCACATCTGTGAAATATTATATAATAAATTTTTGAAACTCCATAACAATAAAAACAGATATCCTGATAGTGAAAGAAATATTTTCTAAAAGAATCAGTGATTTTATTGCTAAGATAGTTGATCATATTGCAATACGAAAGTTCTTAGGAGGAATGAATAATTTTCTGATATATAATGTTTAATATAGCAGTGGAGAATATATATATGTGTGTGTGTGTGTGTATTTTTATTTTATTTATTTTTAATTTAAATTCCTTTTTTAAAGCCTTATGTAGAAATGACTAGTATTTGAAAAGTCAATGTAAATATTGCCTTATTTATCAACTAAAATAAGGTGCCTGTATAAATGAATTGTTAAAAATTAGTTATTTGAATATCATTTTTTAAAAACATACAAATGAATAGCATAACCTCCTTTGTTGGAAGTCGGTTAAAATTAAGAAAAAATAAATATGTATTTTCACTCTATATTGTCTGTCTATACATATACATATCATGAATCCTGTAACACTTAATTATCTTGTCATGATTTGTAGAATAGAATCCCACATCTTAGCCTGTTTTAGGTTATGTAGCAGTTTCCACATTTGTTACATTGATGAATTAAGCCAGGCATGAGTTAACTTGAATAATATATTAAAAGCTGCATAACTATGATGAGAAGACAGCAGGTAAAAATTTTTACCTGTAGCGACCAGAGTGATAATTTCATGGTTTAACATCTCAAGAGATTGGAGCAAGATATTTCATTGTGACAAACAGCTGGTTCAAGAATCTGATGGTGTTTCTATAAAAATAAATCCACCCAAAAAAGTGGAACTAAGTAGTTTTATTCATCAGTTGTTTTATTCATAGTATGAGAACTCTCTACATGCAGCTATAAAGCTCTTACAAAAACTCAAGCAAAATATATTAAATTTCTGTAGAAACTTCTATAATGAAGTTTCTTAAAACAATTAGACATCCACCAATTTCTGTGAGAATAATTCATTAAATTTTGGGTCAAACACTTTGCTGATGTTTTGTAAGTTATTTGGATAGTTGAAAATGTGATAGAAGGTGGCTTCTGAACTCATGCAGATATTTTTATAGATAATGTGTAGAGATACAAAAGACAGATTGCGGTAAAGTTTTTAATCTAATGAAATGCCATGTTTGAAACTCATTTGGAGGAAGCATCAAACCAGAGTAAAATAGTCTTCAAAAGCAATTGAAATACATTCAAAGTATTCCCTCGAAGAAAAATAAAATAGGCTTATGATTAAACTGAATGATTTTAAAATCGAATGAATTGAAATGGGAAGCAAAGTTACGAGCTATCAAGGTCATTGGAACTTAGAAAGGAAGAAAAGTAATTTAAGATGAAAAATAGCAAATTAAATGAAAAGAAATTAAAAAATATTATAAATATGTTATATATACACAATTTAATATTTCTTTTTTAAAGTACTAGGAGGCTATGCTCGCCAAACCCTGCAGGCTCTTACAATACACTAATTTGCTATGTTTTAAAAAGATTACAGAAAATGGAATGATATTATCAGGACCAGTGGCAATCTTCCATAATCAGGTTGTCATTTCCCTTTCACTGGGGTATTTTTCGGTTCCCAAGGCCGCATTAGCCATTAGCATGACTGCTGACAAATATTTTTGTGATTAAGTAAGATCAATTACACATTTAAAAATCAGCTTGCATAAAATGCTTAAGTAAAAAATATCACAGTCTCTCTGACTTTTATAACGTCTAGAAGAAAAGTTATCAGTTAGATACTATAAGAAAATTGTTTTGAATATGACACAATTTTCACCATTAAATGTTTTTCAGTCATAATTAGCTGACCCACTTGGTGTTGCCTGGGCCCGTGGTAATAATTTTTTTAAAAAATCAAGTTTTTATTATTTTATATCTTTAACCCAATTTTGTATGAAATTATATTTTTAAATGAAAAATTCACGAAAAAATATTGATGTTTAGTGATAAAAGCACTCATTTTCTTGTTCCTTTTGTCCAAACTCTTTGAAATCGTTATTGGTTATAAATAAAAGGGTTTTACAGCCTGTGTAAAAATTTTGTGAAAAAATATTGTTATCTAGTTGTAAAAGAAATATTTTCTTCTTGCTTTTTTGTTTGTTTGTTTTCACGTCGACTCCTTTAACGTAGCAATAGAAAAATAGTTCTCATCTTCCGAACTCTTTGAAATTTCAATCTGTTATAAGTATAACTGTATACAAGCTCTCTTTAAAATTTTACGAAAAAGTATGCATATTTAATAGTGAAAACATGAGTTCTTAAAAAAAAAAAAAAAAATGCTTTCAACGCAATGGCAATATTACATCATCCATTATCAATCAACCCTTTTCAATCCTTCTAGGCTAAACAAGTGAGGACTAAACACGTTTCCCATTTCTGAGGGTAGAAGCCTTCAAAAAAATGTTGAAGCATGCAGAAAGAGGTGATTTTCGTATGGAAACGAGAGTGTGAATTTGACAGAATGTGCTTTTCACTTTAAATATATAGATAATTTAGTTAAAGTTTCCTTTCTTTTTTAATATTTATGTGTACATATATTTTTCAATTGAAAAGTGTTTGGAAATAATATTTGGTCTTTTTAAAATATGCCAACAATAAATAAAAGATAGCTATCTATTAATTAAATCTCTATTCAAAAAGTGAAATTTTGAATAAAAAGTTGAAAAAAAAGACAAATTAAAAAAATTTTTGAAACACTGCACACCACAATCTAGTCAAGTATATACCTGCAAAAGATGGTTAACCTCTTAAGTTTTTGATCCTATATAACTTATGTAACTGAACTATCTTGCTTGACTGATTTCAACATTGAATAGCACGTAAAATAATTCTTCAATTTAAAAACTATCTACTTCAATATATTTATCATACATTTCTCTATAAAAGTACCAATTTTCAGGTTTTTATATGCAATAGTTTTAAAGCGGGTAAGCTGAGAAAGTGGAAGGTCACAATAATTTCAATTACAGAAGCAGCAGCATTAGTTATTTTTTTTTAGAATAGAGAGATTCATAATTGCAATTGATTCATATAGTATGTATCAGTGCGCAGTGAAGGATTAAAGGACTTGTGTCTCGACAAGTATGAAAGTAGCCCCTTTTCCAATGGTAAACACGCTAATGGCGCCCGGTGCATGTAAAATCCGTCGTGCGTGCAAAGTCCTCCAAATTCTCTGTGATTTATACATCTGGAGGTGCCTAAATCTGTCATCTCATTTTAACTTAAAAGTATCTCTGTTTTTTGTTCAATTTCTTCGCATACAAAAGTTTTAGATAGTTTTCAATACAAAAAGTAAAAAGCTACCTATTGTAGCCATTCAGAGGAAAGCAATTCCAAAAATTTCCAGTATATTTTCACTGATCATGACCCCAGACCCCAAAACCACCCTCCATTCAAATGTTGATTTATATATATGTAATAATGTTAAATTAGATATAGGACAATATCTCAGGCCCTGATTTCTGTTTTTAAAATGCATTGGATGAGAAGACAGGTGTTGAAATCATCGAAGTTAATGAAAGTTTATTCCATGACAAGCGCTGACTGTATCACACAGCTTTAACTAAACTGCGAATGTAAATCACACTCTTACAGTTAGTCAACAGTCGATATTTTTAAGAGAATTCACAGTTGTATAATTGAGCTGAGTAGAGGCAATCAATTCCAAAAGGTATTTCTCCAAGACATTGAGGAGACTGGATTTAAGAATTAACAGATTCCATTCAACATGTATTAATGCACAACTCCACATAGACACACTTCAATAGAAGCTTGAGACTCGTTTAGATCTATTAGAGGTGATTGAAGAAAAGCTCCCGACGAATAAAAATGGACTTTCTCGACCGGGTCTAGTTGACAATCAAAACAGCATCAAAATCTTTCTCCCAAGCCAGTGTATGCAGTATAAATATCAAAATAATTTGCCCAAGGTTACAAAGGCGCGTTCTGCAAAGCCAACGAATTCTGTGCTAGGAGGGAAGAAAAGGGGTAGTAAGGGCGGAGCTTGCTTGCCAATGGCTGAAAAACTGCGCCAAGAGGGAGGTGTCACTGATGTAATGTCGTAACTCTTTCCTTTAGAGCAGAAATTTAAAAAGGTGAAAAAGTTTAGAAGCACGAGCGAAATGAATTATAGGATATCGAATGATAAAATAAAATAAAAAATAAAAATGGTTTTACAAAATGTTCCAAAGGAACAAAATTCAAAGTCTCAAAATATGAAGAAATAAAACAGGTGCCTTTTACAAGAAGTGTTGCTTTTAATAGAATAAGGTTTTTAGAATAAGAATTAAAAGAATATGTTGATTAAAGATATAGAATTAAAATATAAATGATATTTAAGATATTATTAAAAGACAGGTTAAAAAGGTAGAATTGTAAGAATTTGAAATAATTTAATTACGGGAAAAATTATTACATATATATCTGATTAATTTTATTACATATATATCTGATTTATATGTCATACAATAACACTCATATTTCTGAACTGATTTGGATGAAACTAAGTGTGTGTAAAGCTCACCAATACCTCGACTGAGTTCGTTGGCCAGCTTGGTCTGCCATCTTGTTTAAAAATGATTGACTAAAAGATTTAAAATTCAAAAAAATATATAAAAAGATTAGAAATTCAAATTTATTAGACCTTGATACAAGGATTCCAGAGCATTTTTTGTTTTGCCTCTATCTTAAAAAATGGCTGAGATATGGCAGTTTGAAATTCTAGGGTTGCTGATATTTTGAAACAAGACAGCAGATTACGAAAAATCAGGGATTAATTTATGAGTTTTAGTGACCGTGATTTCTCACAAATTATTATCTTTCATTGTTGTAATCATTATCCCAATCATATACATAAAACTATATTCATATTCATTAGTGTCAAATTTTCCAAGAGTGGTGACACTTGGCAAAATATCGCCAAATTTGGCAACTAAAATAAGCCTCCATAAATGAAGCTAACTTGGCTATAAGCCACTAATTTAGAGAATTTCTTATTCAAATTCAGTATTAACGAATCTTCTGTAATCGGGTTCTTTGAATTTTAGCTTGCTGCTTTCAAATAACATTACCTAAAAATTTAAAACGAAGATATAGGAAAGTTACTTTTTCCCTCTGGTACAGACGGAAGGGCTTTTTAGAATTCATTTTCAGTAACCTACACCTCTTTTCTTCTGAATCAATAATCTGCATGTATATACATGGTTGAATTGAGGAGGAGCTCTTGGAAACATCTTGCCCTTCACACAGGCAAATATAGTGTCCCTTGCAGAAGATTCTTAAATTATTAATATTAGTGAATGTAATTCTCACCTATCTCTGTATTTGTCACACCAGAATGACACATAACTCTGGAGGAAATATGCACATATGTGTCCTCATTGTTACTTCTCTGTCTTAACGATCCAACATATTTTAACTGACTACTGTGCACTTCACCATCTACATAGACATTGTTTTAAAATTGATCACCACATTTGACAAGCCTCATTGGAAAAAAAGTCCTTCCGGCCTGTACCGGGCAGAAAAGATAGCTTTCCTATATCTTCGTTTTAAAATTTTAGCTAATGTTACTCGAAACAACAAGCTAAAATGCAAAGAACCCAATTACAGAACATTCGTTAATACTGAATTTGAATAAGAAATTTGCCAAATTAGTCAACTATAGCCAAGTTGGCTTCATTTATGAAGACTTATTTCGGTCGCCAAATTCGGCGAGAATTTAGCGCTAATGGATATGAATATATAGTTTTATGTGTATGATTGGGAAAATGCTTACAACAATGATAGATAATAATTTGCAAGAAGTCGCGTTCACTAAAATTTATAAATTAATCGTTGGATTTTTGTAATCTTGTTTTTGCTATCTTGTTTCAAAATGTCTGCCACCCTAGAATTTCAAACTGGTGTATCTCAGCCGTTTTTTAAGATAGAGGTAAAACAAAAAATACTCCGGAATCCTTGTAACCAGGCCTATCACTTAAGCAAAAAATAAATTTGAATTTGTAACTTTTTAGTATATTTATTTTAGTTTTAAATTTTTAAATGGACGCCATCTTGAAACAAAATGGCGGACCAAGCTGGCCAACGAACTCGGTTTAGACATTGGTCAGCTTAATACACACAATTAGTTTCATCAAAATTGATTTATAAATACGAGTGTTATCGTATGACATAGGTCATATATATATATATATATATATATATATATATAAATAAATCAACATTTGAACGGAGGGTGGTTTTGGGGTCTGGGGGTCATGATCGGTGAAAATATATCGAAATTTTCCAGAATTGCTTTCCTCCGAACGGCTGCAATAGGTAGCTTTATACTTTTTTGTATTGAAAGTTACCTAATACTTCACAATGCACTTTGTGTTTTTAAAGCATATTATTTTTATTATCACATTTAATTTTCACACTTTACATGTTTTTATGTCAGACATTTGATTCTATATCACATTTTATTTTTACTTTTGCCGTCATCAATTTTCTAATGTGACTTTATCTAAATGGGAGAAAACAGTATTCAGATAAATACTATACCTTAAAATGAATTTATTTTTTATACTTTATATACCTTCTATGCTATTTTACTGTTTGTACTTCCAAATTCGCATTTATTGGCTTTTTTTAATCTTACTTACATTTTAGTCTGCTGCATGTCCATTTATGGACTTTCATAAAACTTAAATCAACCAACTATTAATGTTAGAGGTTCATAATGTGTTATTAATTCTGCCTTCTCCTGCAGTAAAAATCCTTCAGGTGAAATGGTTTCATTAGAAAATTGTTTACATAAAGTTGTCAGTTGGCCTAGTTAATGAAAATGAATTAACATTTTAAATGTCATTTTTCCCATAATGCTAATGCTAATGCTAATTTGTGTTTTCTTTCCTCCATCCAGTTTAAAATTTTTGAGCAGATTAAACTGGTAAAATAAAAGCTTTATGCCATTAAAACTGACATCTGATTTTGTCTTCTTTATAAAATATAAAAATGAAATGACTTTTTCATAATTATTTATTAAAAGCAACATTATGGGAAAACAACTTAAGAAAAAAAAGGAATATTCCATTTCTATTGTGCAAAACAATTTTTCTCACCAAGTTAAATGGTTTATAAGTAACTTTTTTAAATAAATATTTTTAAAATAAAAATTCCATTTTATTCATTAAAAAGAGAAAACTTTAAATCCAAATTTAACTTTAAACACACTGTGTAATGAGCGCCTTGAAGACTTTCTGGTGCCTCAAACATTTTTTTTTTTTGGGGGGGGGGGGGTACTATTGTGTATTCAGCACCAAATCTAATCGCATTTTTAAATAATAATATTTATTTGCAGTCATATTAATTCCATTTTAAATGGATATGAAGATAGAAAAGAACTTGAATATGCTGATGATGTACCATTGTATCAAGCAGAAACTCTTGATGTTCCTGAGTCACCGAAACATTCAAAATTATTGGGAATTACTGTACAACTTCAGGTAAATATTTCTTAATGTTTCATACCATGAAGCTTCAATAGTGTATGAAAATAATCATCCATTTAAAAAATAAGGCTAATAAGTGTTTTACAATGAAATTTGTTTTGAATTTATTTAGTGTGTGTCTCAGAGATTTCAATTAAAACAATAACATTCAGCAGTGTTGCATAAATTTAAATTTAGCTTTGTTTATTTTGGCACCATCTTCTCTGTTTTCATTATAATGTTATCTTATTTATTTGCCAATGAAATATTTCAGTCAAAATTTCATAAATTTATTTTAATCCTCTGTATAATCATATTTTACTCATAAGCAAAATAATTTTCTTATTTAAACAGTAGTGGATTTTTAATAAAATAGTGTAAAATTTTTGTACTACATAAATAAATATAGTAATGTAATGAAAAGCAACTTAAACATAAATAAAAATGGCGAACTTTAGCATACAACATCATGTACTCTTGTTGATGAGAACAAAATAGTGAATGTTGAATACTAATATTTAAGTCCCAAGAAATTTGTGATTATCAAAATTTATAATGATAAACAAAAAAGAGGAGAAAGTAAAGCAGCAAATAAAGTTAGGAAAATAAAGATTTATAAAGAATGAGGGGGAAAAATGTTCAGGCATATTATATATATATATATATATATCCCTAATTAAAAGAAATATGCAGTAGTAGATCATTGACTGAAGATTGTGAGTTCTGAAACAAACAAACAAACAAAAAAACCTTAAGGAAAAGTGGCATCAGTTGAATAAACTAAGACTTTGGTTAGAAGACAATAAAATAGAAAATTATTTATAATTATTTTAAACTAAATTAAAATAATGCATACATAGTTTGTAAAATAGAAAAGGAAGTTAGGTGATCGAAAATAGTGGAAACAGAGAATTTTAATAATTAATTAAACTATTAAAATTTTGACATTTTTAAATAAAAAGTAGAATAATTTAGGTACAGTGATCAAAAGTGGTAATAAAAAAATAAAGAAATACATTGCAATTATGGAATAAAAGGAAATAACAGTAAACAGATCTTCATGGAAAAATTACAGAAATATTCTTACCTGAACTGAGGTAAACTGCATCACTGTAAATATTTATTACACACAGAAAATTGATGTGCCAAAATTATATTTACATTTATTTATGATCCATATGAAAATTTTATAAAATTAATTCTTTATATAAATTTGTATGTTTTATTTTAAATGTGAATTAATTAACATTTTCTTTATAGTGATATATTCAAATTCAAACTATTAGATTTCAATTTATGAAGATTTAAATTATTGATCAAGAATTCAGTATTAGATTAAAATATAGGCACATAAAATAATATCAAAATCTACAAAAACAATGGTGTAAAACTGTATACACAATAAAAGGACAGTAATAATATCAACCAAATATTTTATTAAATATACTTTATTAAATAAACAAAACTTTGGAGTATACTGCGCAGATCTTCTAAATTTATATTTTAGAAATATGGGGTATAGTTAAAATTGAGTTTTACAGGCTTTCTTCTTTTTCAATAACATAATAATATTAATATACATTTTATCATTACTATTATTTACTTTGAAATTACACATCTGATCAAATTTTTCAGTGTTACACTACTTAAAATTGGAAACTGTGATGATTAATTATTTCAGTATGTGTTATTAATACATAGAGATTTTATTTCATAGCCCAAGTCCAGCATATGATAAAAGCTGATTGTTCTAGTTATGAACAGTTCAAGTAAATTGTGGAACTGATAGTTCTTATGCTGTAAAAGGAACTTCTCTTGCAATTAAATTCCAAAACTTTCATCAGTAAAAGAATCATTTAAGATCCAATGTAAATTCATGACAAGAATAATAAAAATAATACCACAGAACTGTATCTCATTCATAATGAATGACTTTTTGTAGATTCAACTCATCTGATTCCATACAGCTTCTGATGTCACTTCATCATCTGTCATTTGCAAACTGCAATTTTGCAGCATCTACAGACAACTTAACTTCTGCAACGAGCATATTCAATCCAATGTTCCACTTTAAATATGATACTCTTGTAACCATATTTTATATATATATACCATGCACATAGTATCTTTTGCAGCAAGTAGTGGTTCAGTCTTGCCAGATTTTTCCTTTCTCTTTCGTGCATAGGGTGTGGCATTTTTTCATCATTGAGTGACATGTGCTCTCAGAGGCCTTAGCTGATTAGGTATCGAGATGCATTCTCCTTGGGAATTGCATTAAAAATACATTGTTATTTTAATGTTATAGAAGTATCTCTAACATACAGAAATATATTTGCTAAAATACATATATTCAAATTTATTTTGCTTTTATTATTATTATTTATGTAATATAATTTATGTATCATGTGTCACATATTATTTGGTTTTTTCCTTCTATTTTATTAATGCATTATCTTTTACATAACAGAAATTGGAGTTAGATTGTGAAAGCCAAAACAATATATCTGAGCCTGATGAAATTGAAGAAACCATCAATGGTATTGGGTTTTCTTTATTATATTAGTACTTAATATTTTTTTATAATTTTTCTAAGTAATTAAATTTTGTTATCATACTTGTAATTTCTTTAAAAAAAAAAAAAAAAAAAACATGTTAAAGGTTTTTTTTTTAAAATCAGTTTATGAAACATTTACAATTTGTGGCTTGACCTTTACTAAATTAAAAATTAATCCTTGCCATTAACATTATCTGATAAATAGTCATATCTTTCTATATATGCTCAAATTACTCGCTATCAGGACTTCTTATAAATTTGTTGCAATACAAAATAATGAAAATGGACACAATATTCAAGATTATGGATTTCAGATTTTTTCTTTCATTTTTAAATTAAGTTATAAAAGTTTAAGTTGGAAAAACAAAATGCATTCTTGTGTTTATGGATTTTATTCCTAAAATGTTAAAAGTACAACATGAGAGGAGGTTTATCAAGATAAAATGTATTAAGTCTGGTTAATCTCTACAACAACAACCAATGTGAAGAGAAATTGAATATCTGGAAACGTTTGCAAAATAATTAACCAAAAATTAGCATTTAAAATCTGATGATTCATTGGTCCAAGATCACTAAAAAAACAAGTGGGTAAGCGTGATCTATTATCACTCAAAGGGTTTCGTTTAATATTCCTTTCAAAACACTTTATCGATTCTTTAATAAGTCCAAATAAATTTCATTCAGCAACCAAAAAAAAAAAAAAAAAAAAAAAAAGTCATGTTTTTATAAAGTGAAAATTTATTGGTCTATTTTTTCGTTTTTTTAAATATCTAAATGCCTGCTGTTATATTCTGTCTTAATAATCTGTCATGCGGACTAAATGCGATATTTAAAAAAATAATTTCAAAATTAAACATGTTGTACACCTTCAAAATATTAAAATATGCGAATATTTCCATAATCGGATTTTTATCACGATTCAATATGTTTCTCAAACTCATATATTTACTATTCTTTATTACTCATATTCATACTCACATTGTATTATTCTCAAATATTTGAAAAATTCGTTAAACTTTCAATATGACGTCAGATTCTCTTTTTAATTCTTTATGACATGATATTAACCTGCTTTGTGTACATAAACATACTCATACTCCTTGTATTATTGATAAATCTTAGAAATTTTCTGCTTTATTACTACTATGACGTCAATCAATTTTATTTCATATTTATCTTTTTTTCAATTGGTGAAACTTTTTATTTCATTTTCACTTTTCACGTGAAAATCGTCTGATTGAAAATTATTTATTGTAGAAAGAATTTCATGTGGATTTTTAATTTTTGGCATCTGCTATAACGAAAAATGTTTAAATTTAATAAGAAAAGGCTGTTAGAATTTAGGTTTCTTATCTATATTTATTAAAATAATACGAATTTTTCAAATTTTAATATTTTCAGCTCTTCACAGCTGATATTCTGATTTATACACAAAGTTTCAACTCTGTAAGTTACATAGTTTTCTAGAATGGCTCTGTGACAGACAGACAACGGAGCGGGAGCAATAGGGTTTCGTGAGATGAACGAAATCCTAATGATTGGGTTCAGTTTTCAATTTTGACATGGTGTATTCAATTTGTTGAATATAGTGTTATTAATAATAGACTACATTCACTGTATTATACAGGGGCTTAAACTCAGATAGGATGGTGGTATTCTCGCTGAAAATTGTGAAATCCCCTCCTTGAAAAATGTCATGGTGGAAGACACCCACCCACCCAGGGAGGGCAATGTATCTACAGGTCACGAATGAAGTTATTTGTTTATGAAAATCACAAAAGTCATCAATTTCATCAATAGGTCAAGAAAAAATTTTTAATTTCAATAACTGGGTCAAACGTCACGCTGAAGCTTACACTGTTCAATCCTTTTCCATTCACAACATTGTTTGTCAACATTTATATTAAAACATTTATATTAAATTCTGACACTTATGCAAGAAATGTAATAAAGTTTTATTTTTTCTTATCTGTTATTTTTTTTATTTTATAAACACATTTTGCACCATAGTATACAAATGACTATCCTGTGAGCATGAATTTAGCACCTAAGTAGAATTAAAGGTAAATTTAGAATTTAAATCTTAAGAAATTAAATATTCTTATACAAGTTTGAGAAAATTGTCCTGAAAATCTGTCAGGTGTGCAAGTTGCAAAAGCCTTTGACATGTAATATAAAATAAAAAAGCAATCAAATTTTGTGCGATATAACTTGATGCATTGTTATATTTTAATTTAGCAACACTTTATATATATAATGTTCATTATACATAAATAATTTTATGTTTATGCTTTGACTCTTTAATTGCAAATCCTTCGTTTTTATCGTATCCATGTTGTACTTTTTGAATCTGTGTGTTTATTACTTTTGTTCACCACAAATTAGCAAAAAAGCAGAGATATCCAAATATTGGGTCATTGGGGGAAGTTCTGCAGTTTTTGATGAGAAATACCACTAAAGCAGTACAAAAACATAAGAAAATTTTATTGAATCAGATACGCACCATTTTGCTCTATTTTTGCCATTGTTTCGGCAGCTGGAAAATTCCTTTTTAAAAACTGTTGTTAGATTTATTCGTAAAGAAGTTATCAAAGTGCTCTTTGACAGTCTTCAAAGAAGTGAACTCCTGGCCATTCAGAGAATTTTGAAGTGACCAGAACAGATAAAAATCTGAGAGGGCCAGGTCTGGTGAATGTGGGAGGGTGGCACAAAACATCTCAGCCATACTCAATAAGTCATTGCCGGACATTCATCGAAATGTTGGACCACCGGGCATTGTTATACTGGAAGACAAACCTTGATGATTGGTCAGGTCTGGACACTTTTCTTCAATTTTTGCTTTCAAAATTGCCATTTGGGTACAGCATTTTTCTGAATTTATTGTCTGATTTCATGGCAACAATTCATAATAAATAATTCCTTTGTAGTCCCACCATACACAAAGCATTACTTTTGTGGGATGCAGCTCCCTTTCAATGTTACTTGCGGATTGGGAAAATTCATTTGGCTTACCCCCTGATCTTTTCCTTGTAAAATTATTGTATAGTATCCATTTCTCGTCTCCAGTAATGAGCCATTTCAAAAAAGCAGCCTCCCCATTTTGTTTCAGCAAAAAATCAATTGCTGAAATTCAAGCAAGCATATTCTGCAGTGTTAAAGTATGGGGTACCCACACATCATAGCAGCATACATGCTCAATCTTCTTCCAATGATTATGCACTGTACTTTTTGAAATATTCCGTCTGTGTGATAGCTCCTGAACTGTGTAATGTGGATTTTCAGTGACAGCTTCTTTTAAGAGGTCCTCCTTTACAGATGATGGTCGTCTGGAGCAGACATTATCTTCGAGGTTGAAATTTCTTTGTTTAAACTTCTCAAATCACTTTCAAACTATGTCTTCCGAAACAGCACTTAGTTCATATACAGTACCAATATTTTGTGTGCTGGCTAGCATTTTTACCTTTCTTGAAATAAAAGAACATAATATGATGCAAATGAACTTTTTCGTTCTCCATTTTAGCACTTCACTAAAACAAAAATTATGCTATAAGCCAAGCAATAATTATGCAACACAAACAAAAAAGACTCAATTTACATATTTGGGTCATTCAAGGTCGTTCCTTATCAACAGTAGCAAAATAACTAGACAAAATCGCGCTTCACTTTGCAAAACTGCAGAACTTTTCAAGAGACCCAATAGTATTGCTATTTTCTCTCCTTACCAACTACTTGTGATCCCCTTTATTTACACATGTTGGAGAGGAGTCCCCCCCCCCCCCTACCACTTAAAAATTTGAATTTTACTCTCTACTATAATTATTTTAATATAGTAAAGATTTCTTTGAAATGAGATTGCTTAAAATTTTTTTATAAATATACATAAGTCTGTAAATTTTCAAAAGGAGGATTGAGCGGTTGATGTGTGGGGGTGTTATACCTCTCTCTCTTTTCTCTTGACTACTGCCTTGAGTTCTTCATATAATTATGTGGAAGGCTACTTCATTTTTAAATAATAAATACAGACCTAGTCAAACCTGTAAAAAATACTCTTTAAAATGTTGATTAAAAACTATGTTATTTAAAATACAAAACATAGCTAGCAGACCACTAATAATTTTTAAGGGCTAGTCAACTATCATGGTCACTGGTCCTTTGGACTACTCAATTTTTCTATTCTAAATAACCTTGTGTATTTTTCAATTAAAAAATGCATCTACAAAATTATTTTTAAGCTCAATGAGAATTCCATTAAAAAAAAAAAAAAGAAAAAATCAAGGAAATATATAAAGAAATCTCTTTAATAAAACTCGGTACACTTAAAAACATTTCCCATTCTTACTGAAGCACTCAGCATGTTTAAAGCATCTTTGGTAAATTTCGCTATTGAACATATAAACATTTTTTTAAAGACTATTCAAAACAAATATTTTTTTTTAAGAGAGGGAGGGGGTAGGGATCTTGTTAAGCGAATGCTTATGGCTTTAAAATTACAACTTAATACAGTTCTCTTTTTTTAACACTCTTATTGTTATTTAATCACGTAAGTTGTATCTCAATTCCAAAAATTAAAAAAATCATTTTACTCTTATTTGGAAATTTTAAAACAAGGCATTTTGCTTATTTAGCTGTACTTAAAGATAACCTAATGGATTCACTAAGATATTTTCATTTTATTATCCATTTAAAAAAAAAAAAAAAAAAAAAAAAAAAAAAAAAAAAAATGTATATTTTCTAAGCAACACTCTAAATTATTTTTGTTCTTGCTTTTAGTGCAAAAAAAATAATAATAATCACAAATTACATTTCATAATTAAAAAATGAGAGTTAAAGAATTATCCTGCAATTTTTTTATTTGGAAATGCTTGATTATGGATCTTTATTTAAGTGGAAATAGTTCTTATTTGTTTAATTGTATTATAGCTCCTGAATTGGATAACATTGAAAGAGGTGGCACCCTGAAAAGGAAAATTGCTGTCTCTCCAATGGATTTGAAAACCAATGAAATAGAAGATGATCAAAGGAGCTTATCATCTCTAAGCAACAAAAGTGATCTGGATATTTTTTCTCCGACTGATGACATCATCCTTCCTGATGATGTAGATACCTTAGAAGAATTAGACAATTCCGATTGTAAGTATTATTTATTTGAAGAAGTTAAGGACTTTGAAGTGTTTTAAAAACTAAATTCTTTGATGATTATTGATTCACAAATCATTATTATTATACTGCAATTAGAAAATAAATACATATGGAATATTTTATGAAATAAGAGCATTTGTATAAAATGGTTTTTAACTGTGCATGCATAAATAGTAGCACAGTTTTTCTTTAATAATTTAATAATCATTTATATGAGACAACTTACATAAAAGGCCAGTTAAATATTGTGTAAATTTAGGAAGTTATTGACTATGTAGTGAGCTGCATCGTTGTAAGTTGCTAAAAGTAACTTCATGATAAGGAAGGGGTTGTTCACAAGTTGTAATTTATACAGTATAAACTATTGTAATTTATGAAATTCTATTTAGTACAGGATATGTGATATATTTTTCTTTATTTATAAGTATGTATGTGTAGTTAGAGTATTAATAATATTTATGTAATTCAGTGTAATTATCTTGTGATTTATGATAAAAATGATAATTTGTGGAACATTCTTTATCTTCCTGTCAGTTTTAGAAAGTAACTGAACTATAGCTCACTTACATTATCTTGCTCCTGCCCTCAAAGTGGTTGCATGTCTTCTTTGTGCCTGACGAAGAAAGGCAAAGTTCTTTCGAAAGGCCTAGCACATTCCTTATTTTACGGTGTTATTAAGAAGTTTTTTATGTTTTTATAGATCATTTAATTGCTGATAACCTCCTGAATTTTTAAGATATTTCACTGGCCTTTAAAAATAAGCTGACTTATGTAGTTGATTATTAAATTATGAAAGAAAAATTGTGCTATCATTAGCACATAAATACAAATGCTCATATTTTATCAAATATTCAATACAGTTAAACCTCGTTAACTCAGACTAATTGGGACCGGAGCCAGTCCGGGTTATAGAAAATCCGGGTTAACCGGAGATCGTGTAAAAAAAAAAATTAAAATGAAACATACTTACAGAAAATCAACTATTTATTGCACAAATCATTGCATATTGTCAAATCCAAGCATTGTTTTACAGAATTGGAAAACATCTAGTCTGAATTTAAAAAGATCGTGATTTTCTGCTGTTGTATAGTTTTGAATATCGCTCGTGAGCGGCACGATCACTCAACCATTTGAATACAAGAAGATCATTTGGTGGTGTATTGGTTTATCACTCAAAATAGACCATCAATTGATCTAGCTGTGTTGCTGCCTCAGCATGGCTCATAGTAGTAGAATTATCATCATAAGTCTGAATTTTATCTGTACAATCATCAATTTATTTAGATAAGCAGGAGGCGATTATCCTTTCATCAGTCAGTGTGGCGTAACTTCTGCCACTGTCAACTTCCAACCAATTGCTGATGTCACTCACATCAACGTCAGTGCAGCCATCAATTTTTCGAAACGTGTCCACAAAATCTTAAAAAACATCTTTTCAAAATATAATGTGAATGGGCAAATAAATGCTGTTTTGGAAATCCGAAACTCGAGTAGATTTAGTCTTGATATCTGGAGATCTGAGTTAAAAGGATCCGAGTTAGCGAGGTTCCACCGTATATTCATTTTTTAATTTCAGTATAATATGTCTCCTGTATATTTCTGAAAATGGGGTTAAATTCGGTTAAAAATGTTGTATGTTATGAGAAAAAACATGCAGATTTTTTTTTTCAAAGAGACGTTTATATCTTTTTTAATATATGAGCTATTCTTACACAAATGCATACATACATTGTACAGGGTCCATTTAATCATTTCTTAGAGTTACCGGTCATTTCAAACTTTTTATGGTACAGAGTGCTTGCAAATATTATTAGTTTTTAATTGAATATGTTATTGATTTCATAATTGTCTTCTTGACTAATTCTTCACTAAAAAATATGAGGTCAAATATATTTTTTTTTATATCTCGGGAGTTCATGAACAATTCATCAAGTATTTCTTTACTATTTTGACAAAACGTCCAAATTGAAAGTGTCCAGATACTTTTCAACAGATAGTGTAGTTCATAATGTGTGATGCTTAATTATTTAATAATAACCTATGTATCAATTAAATTGTCTATTTATTATTAAATAAATGTGAAATTACCCTTTTGTTTGTCATTGATGAAGACATTGTTCTGAAATTATTAACTTTAAATATTTGGTAGGGGTAAAATTATCTGCACTATGCTTGAAATTTATATGTGTTGAACTAGTTCAATATATATATAATTGTATTTATTGGCCATTACTTTTATCATTCAAAATATTTTGTTAATGAGACTTAAAAGGAGCTCTTTTAAGAACTCATAAAGTGGTGTGACAACTACTGTGATAGTATCTTTTAAGGTTAACATAATTTCAAATTTTCAAATATTAAATCGGTACCATAATATTTTTTTTACCAAATGTTCTTTTAGATCTTGAAAGCTCTAACAGTGATCCAATTCCTGAAATGTCAGCTGCTGAGGAGTTTGAAGAAGAACGTAGCTGGAAGTCGTGTGTGGTTAATGGAGAAGAAAAAAGGATTGATATGAAAGTTATTGAGCCTTATCGCAAAGTTCTTTCTCATGGAGGTATAGTATTTATACTATAGGTGCAGATTCCCAAAATCTGTAAGGAGCCAGTGGCTCCTAAACCCAAAAAATCCAGTGGCCACATTCTGAAACAAACGCATAAAAACAATACCATTTATATGGCTATATGGGATTTATTGTTTACTATTAAAGCTTAAAAGTAATAAACAGTATATTTTAAAATAAAATTTACACAAAACTTAAATAAATGATTTATTTTTTCTTTATTAAAATTGGGCAATGGGATTTTATAGAATCTTCCAACCATAATTGTATACAGTTTGTAGGAATAAATATTTTTAATGTAAGACCCCAAATAAACGATTATCTAACTTTTTTGTTCTGTAGATAAATCCCCCCCCCCTTCCAAAGTGTTTTTCATAGCTGAAAATAAATGCTCACCATGGGCATTTGCATCAAAAAGTATGTCTATAAAAAACAAAAGAAAAAATATATATGAAAAAAATATGGAGATTTATTTTCTTTTAAGTTTTAGATTTTAATAAAATAAATTGAACAATTTTTGACATTCAGGGATAATTTCTTTTCAAAGAAGAAAACGGGAAACTTGTAGATCTGCAGAAATGTGGTATCCATGCTTAATCATGTTTTTTAATTATGGACAACAGAAAAAGTAAAGGGGTAAATATCGCAGAAAATGTGCAGAATTGATTTAAAAAATAATTTTTTTTTTTTAAAGCGGAAATCTGACAGTCGGTGGAAAAGGGGCATCCCTGTAAGACACTTAGACTTAGGCGACTTAGACATGGAAAGTTAGTGGCCAAAGAAAAAAATCCAGTCGTCACGTGGCGACTGGCAACCGTGAATCTGCACCTATAATTTATACACATCTTTTTACAATATTGTGATCCCTATTTCTGTAAATTAGCCTTTATCAAACTTTTTCTAAGTGGGGACTACTTTTAACATGAATTCAAAATGTTTTGCAGATTGCCATGTGTAATTTCCAAACTGAGATTTTAGCAATAGTGTGTGATACATACTTCAATTGAAATTTTATTTTTTCTGAATTTTTTGGAAATTTAACCTTTTAGTTACCATATAGGATCTACTGGAGCAATTTTCATTTTTTACAGTTTGTTTTAGCTATTTAACTTCTAAACAAGACAAATCTATGCTATTTTAGTTATTTTTATTTGGTTATAGTGCTGCATACTGTAGTGTGCATTGAGCATTTTAGCAACAATTTTCATACACAAGATTAGTAAAATTATTTCTACTAGTGAAAAAAATCTTAATACAGACCTTTTACAAGCCATTGTAAATGTCAAAGATAATGTAAAAGTCAAAAAGGGAATCAAAAGAGCACCAGGAAGGTTGGAAGTTATAAAAAGTTCTTAGTCATAACAGCGTGTGGATTAAATATTAACATTTTCATTATTTCGGCAAGAAAACAATAGATAGACCTAAAATTGCCTGTGGAGATATTTTTTTTCAAAAATTACAGAGAAAAAAAAAAAACAGAGAGATTTACTCTAGAGGATGCATTGGAAACTGGAGGGTTAAGAGGACTGTAAGGACAGGCTTTGAAGGCCCATTTTGAAAAATGCTGCTGTAAATTATTTTAATGTACTTTGCAACAATTCAAATATTATGGGTGTGTCTCGAGTCTTTTTCAAGTGAATTGAACAATTAGAATTTTCAATAATTAATAAAATATTTATGAGAATAATTAATTGTTCAAACTAATTATTTATGCCACTATGACAAATTCATTATTTCAATTATTTGGCTACAAAATTTAAAATACTGATTTTCAGAGAATTGGGATCATCGAATTAATGAGACAAGGTGTTCAGGAGATCAGAGTTAAATCTCAAACTACTTGATATCTGATTTGTTTTAATGCTAATATGAAAGGAATGAAATTGTAGGTTGGAAGTTTCAAATATTAAATATAACAAGTTAAAAATAAAAAGTATGACTTGCAGAGCCGATGTTTAGGCCCCTGATCTGCAGATTTACTACTTAAAATGTAATCAATATTTATAGTATTTCTTCTTTACTGATAGAATTGTTTTTTTAGAGTTGAATTATCAAACATTTAAGACAGAAATAGTAATCTTTAGAACAGCTTGTGTTATTTAAAAAATTGTCTTCATTTAAATGGGGGGACTTCAGTCTCATGAACTCCTCCCTTTCCAAAGTATCTGTTTTGCAACAGAATTATTATCCTGTCACTCGGAGAATATGCCAAGATTTGAGATAATTTGTGATTAGTATTTTAGTATAGAATTTCTCAGGGGACATATAGCATATAAGTAATTCTAAAACTAAGCTTATTGTAAAATTAAATCTCATCAAAAAGTCACCTGTAAAAAATGCAGCCAAGTCTCGTAACTCATTTACCGTAAAAAGTACTGAGATCGTATAAAGCCAAGTTTAGCTATCTTATTAACTCTGAAATTTTCATTCACAAATCATTCCTAGTCTCTACATCTTTAGTTAATTGTTATTTTGTGACTTGGCAATTACGCAGCACAGGAAAGTTATTACACCTTACTATGTCATGGGATGGGATGGCATAATTTAACTAAAGCAAATTATATACGCACAGGGAAGTTATTACACCTTAATATGCTATTCTATTATTTCATTAAGACTAACTATATACATCACATTCTCGTGCTACGTAATTGCCAAGTCACAAAATAACAATTAACGAAAGATGTAGAGAGTAGGAATGACTTGTGAATGAAATTTTCAGAGTTAATAAGATAGCTAAACTTGGCTTTATACGATCTCAGTACTTTTTACGGTAAATGAGTTACGAGACTTGGCTGCATTTTTTACAGGTGACTTTTTGATGAGATTTCACTTCTTTTTGTAAGTAATCCTCCTTTTCTTGATTTTGGGCTCTTTTTGGAGATCATCCACTGAATTTCGAAGAAGTTACCTTAAAGAATTCTCACTTTTTAAATTTTCGATTTTTTTTTCGAATTATCCATATTTTTTAATGTTTCCTTATTTAGTATCTTAAATATTACCTTTATTCCAAATTTCAAGTTTCTAGCGCTATGAAATCAAATTATTTTCAAATTTTCCTTATTTTTCCGATTTTTTTATTTTATTTTCGATTTTTATTGCGTTTTTTATTTTATCTTATTCTGAATCCTAAACACTATCTTTACTGCGAATTTTAAGTTTCTAAGGCAAATCAAATTATTATCTATCTAATCTACGTTTATCAAATTATTTTAATTTTTTCAATTTTTTTCGAAATTTTTTTTTCGAATTTTCCGGATTTTTTAATTTTTCTTTATTTTGCATCCTAAATACTACCTTTATTCCGAATTCCACGTTCCTAGCGCAACAAAATCGGATTATTTGAAATTTTTCGATTTTTTTCGATTTTTCGATTTTATTTTCGATTTTTTTTGTGTTTTTGATGTTTTCTTTTTCTGAATTCTAAACACTACCTTCACACCAAATTTTAAGTTATTAAGACTACAAGATCGTGTTATTTTCAATTTTGTTCGAATTTGTTGAATTTTCGAATGTTTTTTTTTTTTTGGAATTTTCCGGATTTTATAATTTTTCCTTTCGTTGTATCCGAAACACTAGCTTTATTCCAAATTTTAAGTTTCTATGGCTGCGGGATCTTTTTGATGACGCGAGAGTGAGTGAGTGCGTGAGAGACAAAAAATCGAAACTTTGAGTTCATATATCGTCTGCACTAATTTATGGGTATTTTCGAACTATCCATATTTTTTAATTTTTCCTTATTTAGTATCTTAAATATTACCTTTATTTCAAGTTTCTAGCGCTATGAAATCGAATTATTTTCGAATTTTCCTTATTTTTCGATTTTTCCGATTTTTTTCGATTTTTTTTTACTTTATTTTCGAATTTTATTGCGTTTTTTATTTTAACTTATTCTGAATCTTAAACACTATCTTTACCCCGAATTTTAAGTTTCTAAGGCTAAAAGATAAAATTATTTTAATTTTTTCAACTTTTTTCGAATTTTTGATATTTTTTTTCGAATTTTCTGGATTATTTTTATTTTTTTCTTATTTTGCATCCTAAATACTACCTTTATTCCGAATTCCAAGTTTCTAGCGCAACAAAATCGGATTATTTGAAAATTTTCGATTTTTTTCGATTTTTCGATTTTTTTGGTGTTTTTGATGTTTTCTTTTTCTGGATGCTAAACACTACCTTCACACGAAATCTTAAGTTTCTAAGACTACAAGATCGTATTATTTTCATCTTTCAATTTTGATGGAATTTGTTGAATTTTCGAATGTTTTTTTTTCGAATTTTCCGAATTTTATAATTTTTCCCTTCTTTCTATCCTAAACACTACCTTTTCCCCAAATGTCAAGTTTCTTGGGCTACGGGATCTACCTAATCTTTTTGATGACGCATGAACGAGTGAGTGAGTGAGTGACAAAAAATCGAATGTTTGAGTTCATATATCGTCTGAACTAGAAAAGACAGAAAGTTGTAATTTTAAATTTTGGTCCTGTGTGCCAAATACTCTAGAAAAACGAAGTTTTGAATTTTTGGGATACTCCAGCGCGGAGATGTGGGGGAGTCAAAAGTGCCCTGAGTTGCTTCCAGAAAAGTATGCTTACGGCCGTGCATTCTCGACTTGGCGGAGGCACTGCCGTGCCTCCAGATATATATATAAATTAAATAAACATTACCGACCACTAACAAAAACTGTGAAATTATGAATAATATTAATATATATATGATTTCCTTCTGTACAGTGAAGGCTGTGAAGAAAAATGTCAAGACAGGGTCATAACCTTTGTTCTGCTTCTTACGCTCGTATTCACGAATAACTTCAACCGAGAGTTGAACCGACGGTCCAGTAACCCCAGGTTGAGGTTTTCAACCGAGAGTTGAAAACTCGTATTCACCGTCTACTTCGGACGAAAAGTTACCCAACTCAGAGTTACTGGACCCTGGTTGAATAAAGCGTGCTAATTGGTTAAAAAAATCAGATGACGTTTTCGGTTTCGCGTTGAAGCATTGTTTGTTTATATTATGGAAGAAAAGTGTCGGAAAAAAACAGGAAATTAAATGTAGTACTTATTTTATTTTTTACAAAATATATGCACAAAATAAAAACTTGTAATTACTAAATATGGAGATCAACTTATTTTAATTTCTTACAAAGTTTAATATTTTTTTTAACAATTTATTCAAATTTTATGTATTATTATTATTACTTTTAAACATATATTTGAGTTAAGAAAGGGATATGAAATATGTTAATTGCTAAAGTAAATTTTATAAGTTTATTTTTCAAATAAAATTTAGCTTAGTAGCTAAACGAAAACTTGATTTGATCAAAACGAAAATTTTATTTCAACAGCAATTATGTTGATTTCTATTATTAATAGCTATAATTAGTAATTAATTAAATAATTTCTAATTAAGAAAATATTAAAATGGAGAAAAAGAAAAAATTCCAGAAAGTAGCCTCTTCTACTATTTTTATTTTGTCGAATCAATTTATATATTAAATGATATCCAGATGTATTGATTTGATTGTTTTTTTTTCAGCAATCTAATTAAAATGATTAATTCTAATTGAATTAGATAGTAATTAATATGCACATTGACAAAAACAACAACAACAAAAGAGTGGAAATAATATCAACAGAGCTGCTTAAAAGGTGGTGTTTGTGGTTCTAGCAGTGTCCTGGCACCAGGCACCCAAGTTTTTCAGGAGCTCCAACGGCACATTCAGTTATCGCTTCCGATCGGTTAACAAACATTTTATTTTAACTAGTCACTAAATAATAAACTGCAAACTTGTTTTTAGTTTAAATTGTCTACCATGAATATATTTCTATTTTATTATATGTTATTTTAATGAACACTAATATTTTAAACCTTTTAAGGCTACTATATAAATTTTCATTCAACACAGAATCAAGTAAAGTCTTTTCTAAATAATGATAAATGAATTCTGTATACTACCTGTACATAAAACTGAAGTATTACAAAAAGTTGATTTTTTTCTTTTTGTAGCTTTTAGAAGCTCCACCCCCCACCCCCCCTCAAGCCCTTTTGTATAAGAATTTTTCCATTATCAGATTTACAAGTTCAAAGGTATTCACTTGACTGCCTTTGAATATTTTTTAATAAATTAGCCTAAGTAATTACAAAATATTTGTACATGCATACAGACGCCTATTTTTAGATCCAGTGCATCATTGAAAAAGATGTATTTATATAGAAAATTATACTTCATTTTCTATAGTCATTCTAATTTTTAAATTTTATTTTTTTCACTCATTTAGATGTCACTTCATAGATTCAATTACAATTTTTTTTTATGAGAGAGAGAGACAGAGAGAAAAAAAAAAAAGATATTTTTAAATATTTTTTTTATGAATGAAGGGCGATAGATTTCTAGACTAGATAGGTAGAATAATGATAGTTGGTAATCTGATAAAACAATCTGAATTTATTAACGATAATCTCAGATAATTTTACTGTACCGAATTTTAAGGAATATAACTTTTTTGAATGTGACTTAGTGGAGATAAGTGCCCCGTTTGCCCCACCCTATCCATGCATCTCTCCTGTTATGATTTAAAATTTTACTCTTAATTTATTCTGTGTTTTTAATATTTAACTTTAATTTATTCATCCATTTAATTCAACTCATTAAAATTCATTTAAATTAATTAAGCTAAATTTCATTTTTGCATTTTAAATCAAACATTCTTTTTAAATTGTTTACTTTTGGTGAGAATATAAATTAATTTCAGAATCTTTCCATTACATATGTTTTAGGATATTCATTTCAATTTTAATTTACAATTTATTCACTTTACAATATTAATTAAACTTCATTTCAAATTATCTAAAATAAAAATATTTCTGACTTACTTTTTCTAACTTTTAAATAATATCCATTTTTCTTAAATAACAGACAGTCTAAATTTAATAATTATTCTAAAATATAGTGTATTTCCTTTTTAATAATATTTGTTAAAAAATGGTTAATTGCTAATTTTATTCTTTTCATAAAGTTCTAATTCACTGATTTTGATCAATGCAAAATCTTTCAGAATCGCGAAACTTTTCCAAATATCATTTCAAAATTTCTAAGTCCAATAATCATTTTTCAAAATTCCTTAAATTAAATATTTTTACTTTCAAAACATATCTGGTGGAAAGAACTTTTTATTTTATTTCATTTGCTAAAATTTCATTTATTTTCATCCATAAGTTTGGCAGTTATCGATTTTTATTTACTTTCGTTTATTTTGTTTTGAAGTTCGTCGAGATTCGCTAGGAGACGCCATTGACACAATTTCGGATGCTTCAAGTAAACAAGAACCTTTTTTCCCGCGGATTTTGAACAAGGTCGTTTTGACAGCACTCCAAGGTCGCGATCGAATGTTCTACATACTATTTAATGCTGTTGCTAGGGGTAGACGTGTCAGTGAGAATTCTAGCTGTAACTTTGACCACGGTCTGTTGGGGCTTGTTCAGTAACATTCATCCGGTTCCTATATTCTCATTGGTTATTCCGTAATCGCCGGAAAGTTTTACCTGAGTGGTAAACTGTAAAGACTTAGTCAGTCTTCTAAAAAAATCTACAAGATGTAGCAAGGCAGAAAATCTTGTTCTCCGGGCTTGAGCCATTGTTGGCGAGAGTTAGGAATGATGAATAACAATAGAGTGCGGAGTTCTAATAATTCATTATAAATAATATCTTATAATTTTTAATAAAATAAATAATTTAATAATAATGTAATCTAAAATATACCGGATATGTCATTGTAGTAATGACTTCCTAGAGTTATAGAAGTTTGATACTACTTCCTCTGTGAATTACATTTTGGCTTTCTTCTCAAGATGTTCGTTTTTAGTGATGAATCAGTTTTCCTTCTTCATCAATTTTCATTCTCCTGTCAAGATGTTCACATACCGTCAATAGTAAGATTATTGGATTAATTCTTCATCCTTCTGTATTCGAGATGCATTTCGTTCTTAGTGTATGGTTTTCTTCACCTTACTGATGGAGCGTTTCTTCAGTTCACTAATGATGTACTACAGCCATATCTTCCTAAACATAAATAATAACTCTGAACTTCGAATATCCCGATCGGCTAAGATGAACTTACTTCGATAATAACTTTTAACTTTGAATATCTCGATCTGTTAAGATGAACTTACTTCAACAATAACTCTGAACTTTAAATATCCTGATTTGATAAGATGAACTTACTTCTATCTCTATAATAATATACCATACTCTAATCTGAATCGGACCATTGATTCTTATGACTCACTTTATTACATACATGGAGAGTTAATTACTTTGTATAGAGTAGAAATAATAGAATAAAATGTTGTAATAATGAATAATAGAGATTTCTCTTGATGTTGACAACTAGGAATGTAGTATAAATTTTACAATCTTGTATTTTCATAATTCAATAATATTGTTAAAAGGAAGCACAATCAGTAATGTTGTAATAATGATATTACGTTTGAAGTTATTAAGTGTTTTATTTAATTTGGTGCACTATTCTGCAAATAAATATCTGTTAGCTTCTTTTGGGTGAGTTTTGTCTTTTTTTTTTATTTATAATATTATTTATTAATTTCATATATAAGATATGTTATCAAACTTATAATTTTTACTTAAACTTTAATTTTTATGACTTCGCTTCGTGTACTACCACTATCGTTCATGCCTATAATGGTGTTTGGGGAAAGTGTTGAATATATGTTTTGTCTAAATTTTTAGGTTTTCAGAATCACTCCGGTGCGAGTCGCTGGTGATTCACCCTTTATTAATTTTTCCTTTTATATTCATCACGATCCCCAGATATCATTATATCTCCGTCTATCTTTTTTTTTTTTTTTTTTTTTTTTTGTCAGTATCATAAGTTAATTAAAGTAAATTAAAACATGACTCAAGATTCTATGTAAGATATAGAAATAAAAAGAAAGTTTAAAGTATTAAAAATAGAATGTATGTAATCTCATATACATATATTATCTGCAAACTTTTTAGCTGGTTTGTTTATATTTATACAGACAACTCATATATTATATGTTTAATTATTTGCTTACATAAATATTCAAGATCATGAAGAGTAGAGTTTATTTGCCTTAAAAAATGTCAACATTACCTAAAGGGCTAATAAAACATTACTAAAATAACATATTTTGCATTTAAGGTTATTTTTTTTCTTCAAATTTTCATTTAAAAAAAAATAGGAATAACGAATGTATTTTAACAGTAGTGAAATGACTCCTGTTTACATAAATGAAATTTCAGATATCAAACTAATTAGTATTTTTGATTGATTTACCAACTAAAATAAAAAATCCAAGTTTTTTTTTTTTTTTTTTTTGGGGGGGGGGGGGGGGGGGAGAGGCATTTTTATGAAAAGTAAAAGAAGTTATTTTTGTGAAATGTATTATATTTTTGCGAAAAAAACATTTTGTAACAAAAGAGGAAATTCAGTTATTCAAATTCAACCAAGCATTTATTAAAAATAACTTCTTTAAGTCCTTCTGCTAAAGTTTTACTTTTTGGTGAATTTGTTTTGTTAGTAGATTACACATTTTAAAAGCTAACACAATAAAAATAATTAATGGAGAGTATGTTTTTGTGGAATTGAATTTTGAGAAGAGACCTGTTTTATTAAAAAGAGTTTTGTGAAGGGCCTGTTTTATTAAAAGCAATTTTATGAAGGGCCCTGTTTTATTACATGGACTAGCTGGCTTCGTCCGCCAGCATGCCCCTAATTTACGTCGGTGTCTCGAAACTTTTGTATTCTCCGGCTGGCATCCCCCTCGAACCGAACGAACCTCCGACCTGGGTCCCCACTGCCTTCGGCACTGTATACCGGTCGTGCTACGCACGCACCGGATAATCCCTTAATTTGCACATTGAGTAGTATAAACCTTTAACCGAACGAACCTCCGACTTGGGTTCCCGCTGCCTTCGGCACCGTATACCGGTCGTGCTACGCACGCACAGGTTAAACCCTTAATTTGCACATTGAATAGTACAAACCTCTAACCGACCGAACTTCCGACCCTGGCAGCACTTTCAATTTACAAAAAACTGTTACTTTTTACATTATTTATAACCTTTTATATTTTATTATTGTTATGTAATTATATTCATTGTTTCAAATCTAATAAACAGGCACCTCCTGCAGTGGGGGTTGGAACGTATGGGTGCTATCGGTGTCGGGTAGCGTTTATTTTTCCCCTCGTGGACTTATTGTTCCTATACCTCACGGGTGGCTGTACACGAGTGGGTGATTTCGGTCCCCGCTGCCTTCTGCACCGGATAATCCCTTAAATTGCACATAGAATAGTATAAACATCTAACTGAACGAACCTCCGGCTCGGGTCCCCGCTGCCTGCGGCACCGTATAGCAGTCGTGCTGCACACGTGCTGCAGTATACGTTAGTTCCACCTCCACCACCAAGTGGCGCAAACTGTTTATACGATCATAACTGAAATCGTTTAGGCTTTCGATGTCGAGTCGAATGAGCCATACCCCGTCGTTTTCATGCCCGTAGAACCAGAGATAGGAAAGCGCCCCCTGGTTGTGAAAAATGAACTAAAATCGGTTAGCTCTATCGATGTTGAGTCGAATGAGCCATACCCCGTCGTGATCCTTCCCATAGAAACAGAGATAGGAAAGCGCCCCCTGGTGGTGACACTCGGAGCAAAAATCGATAAGCTGTAGTATCCTCTATCGATGCCCAGACGAATGAGCCATACCTCGTCGTGATCCGGCCCATAGAAACAAAGATAAAAAACGCCCCCTGGTGCTGAAAAAATACTAAAATCGATAAGCTGTATCGATGCCGAGTCGAATGAGCCAAACCACATCGTGATGTGAGTCATAGAACCCGAGTCAGCGGCAAAATTCTTTAATTACACCTTCCACCACCAGGGGGCACAATCTGTTCTATACTAACATAACCCAAATCTGTACAGCTATTGAAATCCAGTCGAAATAGCCAAACCCCGTCGTAATCTGGCCCTTAGATTCAGATTTACGGAAGCGCCCCCTGGTGGTGGAACTGGAAACTAAAATATGTAAGCGCTATCGAAGTCGAGTCGAATGAGCCATACCGCTTCGCGATGGGACCCATACGACGGAAGATATTTTGAAAAAAAATATAGCTAATTCCTTAGCTTTTTTTTTTTCCCCTATATAAAAATCGGGATTTTGCTAAAATCAAAAATTATGGTCCGAATTCGAAAATTTTTTGAATCCCTGAAATGCCAGCCCACTCAAAGCAGGGATGCATGTTTTTCAGATTCGAAAACCCGATATTTAAAATATATATATATTGCCCATAAAAACTGGAATCATTTTAAAATGCATCTTTTTATCAATTTATCTGTTTCGGCAGAAAGGCGTTCAAATGTCTGATGAGAACACCTGCAAATATTTTACTTCTACCCAGTTGAAATAGAAATAAATTCATTTTCCATTTTCATTAATGAGTTTTAATTGATATCTTTAAAAGTTATTGGTCGATTTTTATGAATTTTTTTTTGTTGAATTTGCAATTTTTTTTTACACATGTTTGCAAATTTTCGTGAATGTAGAGTAATTATTTCCACTTGTTTCA
Source organism: Maratus michaelseni (assembly GCA_963931845.1). NCBI lineage: Eukaryota > Metazoa > Arthropoda > Arachnida > Araneae > Salticidae > Maratus > Maratus michaelseni. The sequence continues at coordinate 72,053,596 of OZ007598.1, forward strand.
AAAAGGAATGGAGCGATTTGATCTCGGATGTGTCAACCCGGCATTCATTACAGCAACCTTTTTCCGGTCTGGGGTCAATGTTGGATGTCTGGTCAGTTTTTGGCCGAAATAAAGAAAAGTTACGGTCCGAATTTTAAAAAAATTGAAATTTTAAAACGACAAAAATCGGCCGCGTGTGTACCCCGATTTTTGGATCGATACCTCCGGTAGAATTTTTTGTATTCGATGATGCATCAAAAAGAGACAATTTGGATGTCTGCGATTATCAAAACTGAAATCGTTTCTTTGTTTTGGAAAAAATGCTCCTTTTTCGCTAATTTTCGAGACTTTGTTAATTAATAACTGTCTTAATTGAAGGCCGATTTTTTCGATACTTAATGTCAACAATTCCGGGATTTTCCCGAATTTTTTTAAGCAAAAAGCGCTTCGCTACTCGCTACGGTTGCAGAGTTTTTGCAGGTACAGACACACAGACAGACAGACAGACGTTTCCGAACATTAATAATAAAGATTTTTGTGAAGGGGCCTTAAATAGGCCCCAAATTTTGTCTGGATTGACCCCTAGTATGTGTATATGTGAAAACATGATGGGAAAAGGAGGAGGGGGTAAGTTTGATTCTGAAAGTTTATTATGTACAGCTGTTATAACTTTTTATATACCGTACAATCAATGGTTTGGGTCATATCAATTCTGTCATGATAGACAAAATTGGAAGTGACAAAACATTTATTTGAAGAGAAGCATTATTTTAAAACAAAGGTGTTTCTGGATTTTTTGCCTGGTGTTATTTTAAAAATGAACAATTTTTTATCAATGTATTTCAGCCCTTTACTTCTATTGTAATATTTTAAATTACATATAATTTTTAAATTAAAACACGGTTGCAACTTAAATGTAATTAAAATAAATATTTCAAATTTCTCAAAAATTGGGAAATATAACGTAAAGCTCAAAAAAGAAATAATAATAGTATAGTGTAAATCAATGACAGAGTTGTTTAATTAATATAAAGATATCCGTGATTTAAAAAAAGAATAAACCTACTAAAAATCTTCAATAGATAAATACAACTCAGATGATATATTGTTTAATTTTAAACCACAATATCTAATTTATAAAGCTAATCTTATATTTATATAACAGATCGTGCATAAATAATAATAGTGTATCTTTCACACAAGACCCAAAATTTAACTTTTACCCATATTCTACAAGTACCAAAATCGAAAACCTACATTGAGTCGATGGATACTTGAACATAATCTAAGTATTTTTTACTTAAAGAAAAATGCAAATTAGTCTGATGTCTCAAATGAAATTTTGATTAGAACTTACGTAAGTACGACATTTATATCACTACTATTAAAATACATTCATAAATTATTTTTAAGATCAAAATTGCAAAAACAAATAACCTTAAATGCAACAGTTTTTATTTTAATAGTAATTTATCTGCCATTAATGTAATGTTGACTATTTTTTATGGCAAATAAAATTCTTCGCGACCATGCGTATTTATGTAAACAAACAATTGAACATAAAATATAGAGGATTTATATATAAATATAAACAAACCAGATAAAAAAATTGAAGCTAATACATATATATGAGATCACATACCTTTGCATATTGTTCTTCTGTTTTATAATAGTATTAAATTAAACTTCTATTATATCTTATACACAGACACTTGATTCAGTACGTAAGCCGCCATTATTGTAAAATGTGACCAGACTTGCTCTCTTGTCTTGTTTTTTATTAATTACGCATGCTCGGTTGAAAAACTTGAACTTCAACCTTCTGTAAAGCCAGGTCCAGTAACTGAACCCAGCATTAGATTTCGGCTTCAAACCGGTCCAGTCAGGTAGACGATGAATACCATTTCAGCTTTCGACCCAGGTTTTCGGCTTAACTCATGGTCGAAGTTATTCGTGAATACGAGCGTTAGAATACCTATAAAACTGAGGGGTTAATGTAAATAGATAAAAATATAAAAATTTATTAAGATTTTTTTTTTAAATGTTTGAATTTATACAGATAAAGGCTTATATGTGTAGAGCAAGAATATCTTCCTAAGTAATGTGTGTTGAACTTTAATAACATTAATTTTTTATAAATCATTTAAACATAAAGCTGTGTAGAAAAATATTTATACTTGCAGATGAAGAGTTTGCTTCAGAAATATATTGTTACTTTATTAAAGTGTGGAACAAACTGAAAGAATAATTTTAGTAATTTGAATACTGAATTTTTTATGTAAAAAGTTTGTTCTATTCTGCTAAAAATGTTCATTTCAGAATTAAAATATTTAAAAATACTTCCATTTTTTTAGTATTATGGGTTCAATTTAAGATTAAATTTAAACACAAATTACAGAATACCTGTTTTCATATAATCCATTCTGGTGTTAAATTTATTCAGCTAATTGATATAACAAACCATTCTCTTATAAAAATTTGAGAACTAGGTTCAGTTAGGAAAGAAAAAGAATAAGGATTGTAAAAGTGATTGTTTTAGAATATTCTTCGACATTGCTCATTCATAATTACATATAAGTCGGATAAGGTATGTGCATTATAATTTTCTAAAATACCTTCATTTGAAAATATTTCCTTTTCAACCACAAAATGCTTTTTTGCTGTTACTTGCTTTGCTTATTTAATATTTTTATTTGAGACATTATAATATATACAGCTTCATTTACACCAATTTACTATTAGTAATTGTACTACTATTCATTTTGAAAAGATGCAAATAATTTAAAATCTGAAGAGAAGCTGTCATTTTTCGTAATTTTTATAAATTGAAGTGTGAACAGTCTTAGCAAATTCAGTCAAATCTTAAATTAGAGAGGCTAATTCTGAACAGAAAGCTCTAACATAATTTGTGTTTGATGTAGCATTGTTAATGGAAAACCTGCATGTTCATAGCAGGTGAAAAAATGAAAATAAGGACACAAAAAGCAAAGTATTGAATTTCCTCCTTTCGATGCTCTGAATCAAACTGAAATATGGTTTTAAACTTTTAAATAGATTGTAAAATGAATATTGTTAGAACATATATGATTAAATTAATATGTAATCCAGTTTCAGTAATTCAAGCAATCACATATTCTTCATAGGAAATTTACTTGCTTAGTTACTAGCATTGGCATACATTTTTTTAATACACCAATACTATTTTCTGTTCATAAAAAAAATAACATGTTTTCTAATCTAAATATTTAAAAAAGAATTATTTAACAGTGAAAACATTGTGCAAAATAAATGCCCTTTAACTTTTTCCAGCCTTGTTTTTTTGACTGTCTGTCAGGATGTTTTTCCTCCAAATAGAGTAAATCAGATGCAATAAATTTCTTTATCAATTGACTGCTACCTCCTGCCGGTTACAGACTGGAAGTGTCCAATTTGGCGCATCCTCTAATTTGGCATATCAAATTTGGCGATTTACTGCTCTCTCAGTGCTAAAACTTTTTGCAATAAATAGGCATTTGGCAATTTGCCATAATCGAGACACATGATATAAAGAAGGCATACTCATTTGCTTATAATGTGTGAAGTCAATTACTAGAAGCCACTGCAACTCACAATCAAAATTCTCACCAATCATGCAAACCCAGAACTGAAACTGAACTCTGACTCTGACCAATCCGCTGTCTGAGCAGGGCGGCTGATTCAGTGGTAATTTGGGCAGTGTTTGCACTAAGCAACATGGCTAAACCCGTCTATGCTTTTTGTGCAGTTTTCGATGAAATAAATTCGCCTTTCTATAATTACGTACGCAATGCTGTAATGCAAAGAATAAGGAAGGATAACTGAGCTTCTTTTAGGATATGTTAATCCTAGAGTCTAGAGAAAATTTGGTGATTTTTGTGTTACTTTTGCTGATTAATTGTTAAATCATCTAAGCTTTTAGCTCTTTCTCGTAAATGTAAAATAGTTTAAAATTCTAGAACTAAAGAAATGAACATTGTGGATAATCTGTTGAATGCCTTTTTCAGCAGAATGTAGCTACATGAGAAGCATGTATTATTTCTTTCTATTAAATTATTAGATAATTACTTTTTTGTATCATTTATTTGCTGATTTGTGTGCTCTTTTAATTTTTCAATCGAATAATATTTGATTTAAATAAGTTAAATGGTAATATTGGTAATTAATGGTATGTTTAATATTGCAATTAATTAGATAAATATAAAAGTAATGTTGATTACTTGAAAAAGATAATTAGTATTATATCTCTAAAGCTAAGATTCATTTTCATTTTAATATTAAAAAATTTGTTTGCATATTTGAATAGTAAATATTAATATACAAAAAAAATAACATTTGCTATGGCAGATCGGACACCGCCAGTGAAAATCAGCATGAGCTGGTTTGTTGCAATGATGCAATTTTAAGTTGAATATTTATAAAATGTTCTCTCAGTATAGTGTAATAAATGATTAACATTGAAATTTTAATTGTATCTTATAAATTTTTGCAGGTTATCAGGGATCAGCTCGCAATGCCATCATTATATTTTCTGCTTGCTACCTTCCTGATCGTAGTCGTAGAGATTATGATTACGTTATGGATAATTTGTTTCTGTAAGTAATTTTTATTTTGCTTTTATTTATTGATTACTATCCAGACACATACAGTGTAAGGAAAGTATTGCAATTACAATAAAAATCCGATTATTGATATTTTGGTATATTTTTACATTTTGATGTCCCCTGAATCTGTTTTCATTATAAATCTATTCCATATGTATGTGTGTATGTATGCATATGTATTAGAATTTCCTCATGTTTTCAGCTGTCCAGAGCCCGTTTTTGGTGTGTGTTTTTTTTATCAGTCAATATATGTAATGTATGTATTGTGAAAATGAACATAATAGCATTCAAACGAGCTTCCATTTGGTAAATATGTTATAAGCCACTGTTTCAAGAGCTGTTTTCATTGTTGTACAAATCAGACAATGGATTTAGTATCTAAACCATTTTTCTATCATTTTTCAACCATTTTGTGACCAGAGAAAACCGATAAGTATTTCTTCTTTTAAATTATTCAAATAAACTATTCACACTCATTAAATATTGATACAATAATGATATTTTACTAGAACATGACTTAATTTAGTAAAACTTTTTTTTAATTATAAAACCAAAGTAAGAAAAATTATGTGAGATTTATGGTCTGATAAGAACATATGGAAATTTAAATATTGCATTTATTGAGGAAAAAAGCAAATATATGCATTTAAAACAACTTAAAACTTCCATTAGCATGGCTATTCAGTTTCAGTACTTACTATTTTCCAGACACATATAGTGTAAGGAAAGTTGTAATTATGATGTATGTGATTGAGATGTGTGTGAGTGAACACAATAATGTCCAAACAATGTTTTCAACTAAGCTACTAGTTGGTAGATATATTATAGCTTCCTGTCGCAAGAACTCTATGTACTTACTGGATTTGATTGTGAAAGATTAGTTCTATAACGGAATTATTTTAGTAGAATAAATTGGATGAGTTGCATTACATATTTTTAGTAGAATAAATTGGACTTTTGGATTACATGGAATCTGAATGGAAAGTATTCTATAAAGTGTTTGGCAAGTCAAATAATTTCAAATAAATTCACATCATATTTTTTTTTTTTTTTTTTTTTGAGAGAAAAGATTATCACTTGCCTTAAAATTTGGTCAAATTTTATTGTTTATTGTTCTCCCCTTTTCTTTCTGTGAAATATTTATAAAGGTACATACACTTGTTTATTTTTATGTATACGCTTGTGTGCAGATTAAATTTGATTATTATTTTTTTTTTCCCTTCACCTTTCTAAATTTAGACAAAACTAAAACATAAAGAATTGTGCAACACAGGAATATAAATCTTAAAAACATCACACAAACAGTCAACTGGTATTTGTTGCTTTCATGCATATAAGTTTATAGCTTCTTACAGTATATGTATTCACTTTTTTCTAAATTTAGCAATTTGTTCAAGTGTGATTATGTTTTATAAAGAGGATAAAATTACCCCTTTTCCCTTACTTTTCTTATCACAAATATTATAGACATTTTGACAGAAAGTTACAATCACCACTGCCATGTACTTACAATCACCAAAAACATTTTTTTCAACTCTGTTTCATTTTGTTATTTATATCTAGCACAAAAATATTTTTTTTAGTTGTAATTATATCATATTTCTTTATTTTTAAAGCTATGTAATTACCACACTGGATGAGTTAGTAGCTGAAGATTATATTTTAGTTTATCTTCATGGAGCAACTGAACGAAGCAATATGCCAAGTTTTGGCTGGTTGAAACGCTGTTATCAAATGATTGATCGACGGTAAGAAATAATAAATTTCAAAAGTTAGTTTTTTTCTTTTGCTATATCATGCATTGTTTATTAAAATGTTGTTTAAAAAATTAAAATATTTTTTCCCTCTTTATACATTACAGCTTTTATTTGCTTGTTTAACTGAAGTAATTGTCAGAGCCCACTCCGGCTTCCCATAAAAAATTACATTTTTGTCAACACGATAGCTCCTAAAATATTACTCATACTGTCACTCAAATTGGACTGAAAGTTGATAGTGCCAAAATCTCGCCATAGATTGAAAATCAAAAACTTTCATCTGAAAGCATTGGCCCTAAAAGCCTGTAGAAGTTTATATATTACTAGCCGACCCTGCGCAGAGTATCTGCACTCTAGTGCCTACTCTTTTAAATACTATACGCATATTAGAATACACGAATTTCAGCATTATATGTATAAATATCATACATAAGAACTTCTCCACTTAGGACTGGGAACTTTGAAATAAAAAATATATACACATCATAAGATATGGACACCACTTAGAAATATGAAAAGAGAGGTATTTTTTCAGCGTCGTGCATATAAAAAACGTTTGCATACACACAATAGTTGTTGGATACTCTTTAAAATTAAAAAAGTGTATAACATATTGAAAATATCTACACCATTCACAATTATGAAAATATTTTTATCCCTTTTTTTTTTTCTGCATCGAAAACGTCTTTATATACACAATTATAAATTTCAGAGCTCGGAAATATTATTATTAATTTTAATTGACATTGTTTGTCACTGTTAGTATGGCTCGTCCTTTAAGCTTTTAGGGTGTCACCGTTGAAAAATCAATGTTACTGAAAAATTGCTTCACTGGATATTGTATACCTGGATAGCAAATTGGGGGAAACTCAATAGTTTTCCCACTTTGACATTTGCCAACCTGTAATAGTGAACTTGCTAACACTCTCTCTGTTTGAAAGACACGCATATTTGCTGTGAGTTGCATACTGTAAAATATTCTCTTTATGCAACATAAAACTGTTAGTGATCTTGAACCTCTAAAAATGACAGGTAGGACTGACTTGACGGAAATCTTCACCCAATAAGATTATTTTATTTATTTATTATTATTATTCATCTGTTATTACTCAATCTGTATTATAAATAACAAATACATGCATTCGTAACATTGACGTCATAACGATGCAGACAACAATGATTCTAAACTGCATAAGATACAACAATAGAGTAAATATTTTAATTAATAACAAAATGGCACGTTTCTTGGTTTGATTTCGCACTTTATTTTCTTTCCTTTTTAGAAAGTAGCTAGTTTTTTAAAATAAATAAGAAAAATTGCCGTTCAATTTTTACAAAATTTGTATTTTTGGATGCAAAAAATTTTTCTATATATGTGTAGTGACTTTTAAATCAATACCTCAAATACTTTTCTTAATATTCGCAAATTAGTGAAAACAAACCTCTCGTTGCCATCGGCAAATGATAAATAATCGCGATTTCTGTGCCACGTACGATAGCCTAATATATATATAGATATTTTTTTTACTTTATATTCATATAAATAATTTTATTGCTCACATTCATGTTATGTCAATACAACAGTTATTTTACATCAGAATATGACTTCACATAATGAAACTTTTTACTTTCCAGACACATATAATGTAAGGAAAAAATTGTAATCATTATAAAAATCCAATTATGGAAATTTTGGTATATCTTTGAATTTTGAGATTATTTGAATCTGTTTACGCTATTTTAAAATCTGTTATGTATGCATGTATATTGGAATTTCCTCATGTTTTAGGCCCCCACGGCTCATATTTGGTGTTTCTATGATGCTAAAGTGCTGAAATAAAGGCTTCATGTTTTTGTTTTTTTCACAGAATTTTTATAGTTATCATTTTTTTATCATGCAAAAATTATTTGAAAAAAAGATGAAACAATCTTTTAGCAAAATGTCTAAATCTTCATTTTGTCCCAGACAAAATAAAAAAGAATTAAAAATTATGTAAATTAAGACTCAATCGTTGCAAAATAGTGCAAATTTAGTAATAAAATGCAAGTTAATGGCGTCCTTTTCACAAGCAAAAATATTTTACTCTTCTGAACTTAGGGCCCATATTTTTTAATCTTAAAATACATGTAATGAAGCTAAAACTAAACTTTAAAATAAACTTTTGTTTCTTTCAAAAATATTAAGTAGAGGAATTTAATATATATATTTTTAATCAAACTCAGCCGACAGTGCAGTTCAACTCTTTGTTTTCAATCAAGCTTATTGTAAACACAGTCTGAATCTGTTTATTTCAGGCAATCCAGCATTAAAAAAGGGGATTAACAAGAACTTTATATAGGGGAGGATTATATTTTTTGTTCTACAACTTTTTTTCTGTTATACATTATATTGGCATGGTAAAATATATCTTCTAGGACACAGGACTCTGGTTTCCAGGCTTACCACAAGCATTAACAGTTGAATTTAATAATTACCAGGGCCATTTCTGATCGAAAGACTCTCCCTGTCACATCTATTTCTAAATCTTGGAGAAAAAAAAATAGTCTCATGTTTATGAAGTAAATTGTCTTTAACAGTTGCAAGTTGCATATGTTATCACCATCCACAAATCCAAGAGTTTGTCAAAAATTGCAGTGGACATCCAGAGGAATTGTCACCTGCAGCAACATGTATCATTTTTAGTAGCTGTCATCATTTAGATGATATTCTTTTTGAAGTGCCTTTTGAAAAGGATGAAGTTGCTGATAGATTAGCATTTGAGCATTATCTGAGGCAATTGATGACTAAATAAACACTTGAGAATGACTATTCAACAGCTGTTATTGCAAACTTAGTTTTATACTTCAAAACAGTAAACATAAAAGAATATATGTGTTTAATATTGTCTCTCAATTTTCGGCGAGGCGATGCTCTGATATTTTGGCCTAACGAATACTTGTAAATATTTTTCCAAGTATTTTCCTTTTATTAGCTCACAGGCTATCAAAGCCTGAGAGCTAATGTGCCTGCCCGTTCTGTATGTATGTATGTACGTACGTAACGCGATAACTCGTGATAGAATTATCCGTTTTGCTTCAAATTTTGTTTACAGGTTCATTCTAATAAGGGGCTTCCCTGATTAGTTTTGGGAGTTCATTGGTTAAGTATAAAGGGGAAATGGGGGGCTAACTCCCCCTTAATTTAGATAAATGGGTTTTTCATGCAGAAGTATCCGTTTTTCTTCAAATTTCGTATGTAGGTTCATTGTGATAAGGTGCTTCCCTGATTATTTTTGGGAGTTCATTAGTTAAGTATAAAGGGGGGGGAATGGGGGGGCTAACCCCCTTAATTTAGATAAATGGGTTTTTCATGCAGAATTATCCGATTTTCTTCAAATTTTGTATATAGGCTCATTGTGATAAGGCACTTCCCTGATTCGTTTTGGGGGTTCATTGGATAAGTATAAAGGGGGGAAACGGTAGGCTATCCCCCTTAATTTAGATAAATGGGTTTTTCATGCAGAATTATCCGATTTTCTTTAAACTTTGTATATAGGCTCATTGTGATACGGCACTTCCCTAATTAGTTTTGGGAGTTCATTGGTTAAGTATAAAGGAGGGTAAACGGGGGGCTAATCCCCCTTAATTTAGATAAATGGGTTTTTCATGCAGAATTATCTGACTTTCTTCAAATTTTGTATATAGATTCATTGTGGTAAGGCGCTTGCCTGATTAGTTTTGGGTTTTCATTTGTTAAGTATAAAGGGGGGGGACGGGGGGGGGGGTTACCTCCCTTAATTTAGATAAATGGGTTTTTCAAGCAAAATTATCTGATTTTTTTCAAATTTTGTGTATAAATTCATTGTGGTAAGGCGCTTGCCTGATTAGATTTCGGGCGTTTATTGGTTAAGTATAAAGGGTGGGAACGGGTGCTTATCCCCCCCCCCCACCTTAATATATTGTCGATTTCTTTATTTTTCGAGTGGCGTTATTCTTTGAAAAAATAGCATAATATAAAATTAGTGTGAATAGTCTGTGAGCTCAATGCCCTCAGTTTAACTGGGCAGTTTTCTTTAGTTTTAATCAAAACTTAAATTTTAAACATGATGGATCCAAAAATCATATTCTGGATCACTTTAACCAACAAAAAATATTTTCTACAACTTTTGATTGCACAAAAAAAAGAAAAATGAAAATATTATGCATTATATTTTTAAAATGTACTTTTCATTTTTTATGCACATTTGATAATTTTATCAGCAGGTTCATGAGATTATAATTTAATTGGGCAACATGCCCACCAGCTTCTGTGGCATTAATAAATTATTATATTGTTGGTAGGAGAACAGAAATCTTGAAGTTGTGCATTTTAAATCAAAACTATTGTTTGGAATTAATATTAGGCTGAGATCTTTAGTGATACATTGCAATGTAGAATCAAACACAAAAATCCTGTGCAATTTGAGCATCTGTTCTTTTGGAAACTTGGAAGAGAAAGTAATCAAATTAAATTAAATAAACATCTTACTTTATTTGCAGAAACACAGTAACAGGAAGCCAGGGAACGAAGAAACCATTTTAGCAATTTAATCCATCTTTATTTATTCATGAAAGGAAGTAGAGGAAAGTGTTGAGATAAAATGGACTCTGTATGGACACTTTATAAAGATTCCACCCTCAAGATTATTTTTTATTCTAAAAATATTAATTATCATCACTGGCCATATTCGTGGAGATTCTTGATAAACCAATTAAAAACTTTAAATTACTTTAGTATTCTTTTAAAATCACTAAATTAAAAGTATAGTGCTTCGGCATCACAGACTTAAAAAAAAAAACATTAGGTACTTTGAGTGGCCACTGATTCTGAAGCAGAACCAAAGCCCAAGCTTCTAAAAGGGAACAGCTCTGTCATGTTGTTTAGATTACATCATTTAATTTCAATTTTAACAAAAAATTTCAGTGACATTCATGTAAATACGAGAAAAAGGGTGCACACAAATGTGCCTGCACGAATACTTTAAATTCATTAGCTAAATAAAAATGACAATGAATATGAAAGAACAAATTAACAATCCAGAAAGAAAACAAAACTTTTAATTCATTCAGAACAAAACAACACCCTTTTACAAACACCGAAATGTAGAAAACCCAAAGCAAGACTGCCTTGGCGCATGTACATTATGCACAAAGCATAGCAACTCCAGCGAGAGAAGAGCTCCAATAAAAACAGCTGTGCCAATAGCCAATGAAGAGAAGTGATGATCAGGAGAAAATGCTGATGTCGTAGAATGTCAAAGAACAAGCTCGCGATAAAAACACAAAGTTTGCTGAAAAGAAATAAAAAATATGCAAAAATGTAAACAATATGATAGTAATATCACAGTTTCCATTTGCATTAGCCAAAACAACTCTCTCAGTATGAAAATTACTTTTTTTTTTTTTAATGCTTCATTCAGATAGGCTTTATGATGTTGCTATAAGATTTGACAATTTTTCGAACAACCAACTTTTGAGTTGATTTTAACTCCAATTTCTATGTGTACCAGCCGAAAGAATTATAATTGACATTGCAAATGTTGCATGAACAGCCAGATATTAAATATTATTTATCGCTCTTTCATTCGTGCAAATAAATCACCATATTACTGCTATGTTTGCTATTTTCTGCTATTATTTAATAGGATTTTTAAGGTTCTATTGGATATAAATTATTTTTTATATCCCACAGATGTCTTCTTTCTCTTACTGTGTCGATTAATATACATTATTTCTTGCACTTCCGCTTCATAATTTCCCTGCTAGATTTCATTGTGTCACCCATCTTGGAAATGACATTGCAAAATGCTTATCTCTGATTGGGCTATTAAAGGAGAAATTGACAATTTGTCCTAGAAAATTGGCTCAAATAAAGGGTTAGTTTAAAAATTGCTGAAAAGTTGTTTAAGGTGATTGTAATTTTAGTCAATCTCTAACTTTGGTACTTCAAAATGTCTTATGTGACAATCTCAGTTCAAAGCTATAAATTTAGATCTAGAGCTAAGATGTGTATATGAATATATTCAACTAAAATCTTAAAAACTCTTTTAATACATCTTCTGTCTTCCTTCTCTCAAACAAACAAACAAATCATCACTTATCACTCTAAAATTTTATTAGTAGTAGTAAGATGCATAATTATTTGTACTTATTTGTATTTTGATTTCTAGCTATTAGATTATTATTAAAGATTTAAATAAACAATTTAGTAATTATTTTGCCTTTCTTAATGTTTGAATGTCTTAAAACTGAACATTTCATTCATCCTACATGTGGAATTTAAAGTAATGCTTTGCCTATCCCTGATTTAAGTGTTAGAAATTTTATACTTTAGTAGATCATAAAAATAATATTTTTTTGCAAGTAGATTCAAAATGTTAGTTTTTTCTTGATACCTTTTTTTCCTCTATTTTTCTTGAATTTATAATTGCTATATATTTATTTTTATCATCTGAAAACCTTTTTATATTTGAATTTCATAGTTTACGAAAAAACTTAAAAGGATTGTATCTAGTTCATCCCACATTTTGGTTAAAGACAATTGTTATAATGACCAAGCCTTTTATTAGGTATGTATTTTTGGTTAATCTTTTATGTGTGTGTGTGTGTGTTTCCATTTAATGTGAAAGGGTCTCTGAGGTATATTATTAGTGTAAATAAACAATGAATGCTATGCATTCCATGTTGTAAGCATCTTGTAGTGTGTTCCACCTCAGTGATATATATCAATTTCAATATGTTTGAAATGTGTAATATCATTAAAATACAGCACAAAAGATTTTTGTCCATAGGTCGGTAACAGAAATCTTCCCTGTAAAGAAACTATAAATGCTACACACTTCATTTTCAATACCAAACATGTCACAGTAAATATCAATAAGATTTATTAATTGCATGACAATCCAAATGTATTTACATAAGTTGGAGCATGGACAGATGGCAGACAGACAGACAAACTGAATTTGTAAACACTTTTCAACTATGTTGGAGAGTGTTAAAAAGTGCCAAGATAAAAGGAAGTACCAAAATATTAAACTGTAATTTGATTCTCCTTATTTAAGACTGTTTTTAAATTAACTTTGAGTAAACATTGGTAGACAGTTTTCATCCATAATAAATATTCTGATTCAGTTTTAAAGTAATTGAGTTTTTTTTATTAGTAGTAGTAGTTATGCCTGAATATCATACATTTTATGCAAAATTTTATAAGAAATTAACCTTTTTTGGCATGAAAATGTAATGAAAAAGGTATTATTATTTTATTTAGTCAATAAAACTTTCAGGGCATTTCAATACAATGGAAATTATTTCATGTTTTTGTATTCAAAAATATAGTACTAATAAATATTTTGTATTCTAAAATGGCCATATCCCTCTTGGCATTTGAAGCATTATTTTCCGTTATGTAATTTCTGAATTCAAAGGCTAATGTAACAGTTTTTTTTTTTAATTCATTTTGATTTTTTCCAGAGCTTACGATAAATAAATACTTAAGGTATCCAAATACAAATTCTCCTTTCATAACTATTTTTTTTTTAAATCATCAAGCAGATATGTAAAAATCCTACCACATGCTTAGTGTGTTATGAAAGTATTATTTTGTTTAATTATGCATATTACTATATTTTTCATGAACATTTGATTTATGAATGAGAAAAATGTGTAGATAATTTATTTTTAAAGTAGATTGTGCTTTTGTGTAATATTGGGAAAATAAAACTACGAGGGTGGATCCAAAAAAAAAAAGGTTACAAGCAGCAGCATTTGAAAAGAAAAGTAATTATTGTCGGAAGAATATTTTCCTCCCAGCGTGGAAACAGATAGAGGTAGTTAGTTGCCTTACAGCGGTTGTGCGGAGCGATTGAAATGACAAGAAGTTTAGAAAAGTGGTCTTCTTTGGAGGTGCAAGTCATGATTCGTTTCTTATGGGCAGATAATGTGTGTCATGTTGAGTGATGGTGTCATCCTCCTGCATGACAATGCCAGGCCCCATATTGCTCGGCAAATTCAAGAATTGCTGCAAAAGTGAAAGTGGGAAGTCTGGAACCATCCCTATACAGTCCAGATTTGGCACCCACTGACTATTTCCTTCTTCCGAAATTGAAGGAACACTTATCTGGAACAAGGTTGTGTTCAGACAGTGATGTGAAAATAGCTGTCAAGAACTGACTGAATGAGAAGGGACATGATTTCTATCAAGCCGGTTAAACAAGTTGGTCCTGCGTTCAGATAAATGCCTAAATAGATTTGGTGAATATGTGCAAAAGTGATCAGTAAGTATGCCACTCAATTCCCTTTTGTATTTTCTGTCTATTGTTAATAAATAGTTTTTTATTACCCTTGTAACCTTTTTTTTTTTTTTTTATCCATCCTTGTATGTATTTACATAGAGTTATAGAAGAAGCTTCTGACCAGTGGTGTAGTCGAGGGGGGACGCGGGGGGACGGCGTCCCCTCACTTTTTTATTTTATCTCGAGCGTCCCCTTACTTTTTATTTTCAAGGGGGACGCTAGAGACGCGAGAGGACGCAATCTTTTCAACCTTACTAATTTTTTAAAAGGATGAGCACACCAATAAATTAACAATTTTAAGAAATAAGGCATTGATTTTTAATACTTTTCAACAACATGGAAAGTGTTTACGGTGTCGGATCGCGTGTCTGTCTCCATCTGTTCGCATTCTACTCGTAACTTCCAAAAGTTTGCTTGAATTTCGACAACATTTTATGCATATTTTTTCAATGTAGTATTATCACTATTGTAAATTAGGTGTATAGCATCAGTATTTTGTTTACGAGTGATCAAAAAAGAGTTCTTTCAGTGTTTATGGGCGGAGATTGTTTGAAATTCACATAAATGAAGTAATGCCATATGGTATTGAAATTTGTTGCAACATATTCCCTATTGAAAATAGCATTTTTCGTTCGTTTACAGGAACATTCAAAAATATTTCGAAACACCAAAACACCATGAGCTATTAACAGTAATTGTTTGCAATGCATAGAAAACGGTGAACGAAACATTTATAGTTCTTTTACAAGGCCAAAGAATCCGGATACATTGTCATATGTGGTTTCAATTGCTCGAAACGTGTTTTCGGTTATTTTGCATTTTTCAGCTGAATAAAATATTCATTAGCTAAGTTATACGTAAATGATATTCGTATACAGGGCCACACAAAATAATTCAAATACACTACCGTCATGGCCGGATATATCTTGAAATACGTTTTGCAGCTGGTTTAAATTTTAGTGTTATGTGATGCGCATATGATCATTAATTTCTATACATGACCACTCAAAATAATTCGAATGAATACATTTCCATTTATAGGTAATTATTACTTGGTATGTGTTTAAACTGAACGAAATTTTATTTTCGATTTAAAAAAAATGCTAGACATGCTTTTCCTTCACACATTGTGGCACAAAATTAATTTTAGAAACATTTGTGAGTAATGTATATAATATATATTGGCCGGTATACAGCGTGTCTGTGTATTATAAAGGTTGACACGCACTTCAAATTTTTACCTGCTGGAGATAAGTAGATAATGTAAATTATAAAAATGTTTAAAATAAAGTAAAAAAATAATACTGGAATAATATTGTCAATGAAATAATTATCTCATTAATTTTCAAACATTTATACAATAACTTTTTATACGACTCTTCTATTCAAAATTTGTCAGTCAGAAAAATTTTCCTTTTTGCTGCAACAAAATCATTAAAAATCTGCACACCTATATATTTAAAATTAAATTTTAAAAATGAAGGAAGAAAGCTGACTTATAAAACCTTTTCGGACCATTTAAATATAACTTCATCAGTGAAAATGGTCCTGTGCACATATTGGCGATAGCATTTTCAGAACAAAATTAAATATTAACAAGTGTAAAAAGAAAAAAATGGATCACAAGTACAGGGTGATTATAAAAAAACTATCCCGACATTTTGGCCCCTAACTATCATACCATTCACAGAAACTGAATGAAATTTTGGCAAAAGGTATTTTGAGGTATGCGCTCAAGAATGATATGGAAAACAACAGTGTCACTCAAACAGTTATGGTTACAGTGAGAAAATTTCAAAAAAATCAAATGGCAACACCCAGTTTTTTGTATTGGAATGTGATGTCCATTGTGAAAAACCCTAAATAGCGTTGGAACGGCAACTGTAGCATGAAAATCACCGGAACTAGGCAAGGGAAAAGTAAAAAGGACTTTGCCGTGCACCAGAACATTAATTTTCGTTTCATTTACGTCACACCGTTTCTTTGGCTGATATCCCAGCCTGATTAGTTCTCCACAAAACGAGAAGAAGAAACCAAGAAAGGCAAATTTCGGGTTCTACGTAAGACACAGTCATGACTGACGTCGTCACGCTAGGTGAAAGAAAAGGCACTGCGAAATGCGAGCAGCGTATGTTACTTTCTGCCATTCTGAACAAGATGCCGCTTTCAGGGAAAGAACGTGGGGAAATCGTAAATATTTATTACCTGAATGGACAAAATGCCGCAGAGACATTGTGTGTTTACCGCAGAAACCATGGATTACGGCGAGGCCCGTGCACTGTCAAAACTGTACGGGACTTGATTCATAAATTTGAAGAAACTGGTTGCACATGCGATCGACCTCGGTCTGGACGACTTTCCATTCCTGTGGAAGCTGTTGCAGAAGTCCATCAGACGATAAGCACAGTTCGTCCCGCAACTGCACGCGGTGTTTCACGTGTTCTGGATCTGCCGAATTCAACTGTACGCAAGATTCTGCGCTTTGTTCTAAACATGTTTCCGTATCGATTCTAGCGTGTCCAGATGTTGGAAGAGGGAGACTATCAATTACGGCTGGATTTTGCAAATCAATTCCTTATCCGGTACGATAGCAGCTGGCCTTTACGCATTCTGTGGACAGATGAGGCGCATTTCTCGTTAACTGGTAACGTGAATTCGTAAAATTGTGTGCACTGGGCAGAGAATAATCCACATGATGTGCATGCACGTCCATTACACGAGGAAAAAGTGACTCTGTGGTGTTGTATAACGAGTACATTCATCCTTGGCCCTTACTTTTTTGAAGAAGTTACTGCCGGTGATCTGCAAACGTGTACCGTAACGAGTGCTCGCTATATGGACATGTTAACTCATTACGCGATTCCCGCATTGCAACGGCAAAATGCTCTATCTGAAGTTGTATGGATGCAAGATGGCGCTCCTCCACATGTCGGGTCTTGAGTCAAACGTGTCTTAACTCAACAGTTTGGTGACAGAGTTATCTCCCGTCATTTCCCATTTCCGTGGCCACCAAGGTCTCCTGATCTGACACCAATGGATTTCTGGCTGTGGGGGATATCTGAAATCCAAAGTGTATCAGTTTCGTCCTCAAACTGCATCTGATTTGAAAGATGCCATCAGAACTACGATTCAACAGATTCCTATTGCCATGATACGTGCTGTAGTGCTATCCACCATCAGCCGCATGCAAAGTGTCATCGTGTGTGAAAGAGGTCATGTGGAAAATTTGTGAAACACAATAAAATGCTTTATTTTATGTTGCTTCTCTGTCCTTATTGATTGTCCACACTTTTAGCCTATCTACCGCCGGTGATTTTCATGCTACAGTTGCCGTTCCAACGCTATTTAGGGTTTTTCACAATGGACATCACATTCCAATACAAAAAACTGGGTGTTGCCATTTGATTTTTTCGAAATTTTCTCACTGTAACCATAACTGTTTGAGTGACACTGTTGTTTTCCATATCATTCTTGAGCGCATACCTCAAAATACCTTTTGCCAAAATTTCATTCAGTTTCTGTGAATGGTATGATAGTTAGGGGCCCAAATGTCGGGATAGTTTTTTTATAATCACCCTGTATATTTAAATAAAAAGCTACACAGGCAGAAATAATGTAAAGAGACAGTGTAGTTTTAAAACTTAAAAATTAATTAAAACAAAAAATAAGAATTGACTCTATGAATTTTCCGTCAGCTGCAGTACATAACTGGGGGTCAACCGCGCATGTTTATTATCATCCATGTTACTGTTACCTTCTTGTAATATCTCATAGCTTTTCTAATTTGATCTATAGTCGTTGTCCCCTTCCTCCCTCCTGCATATTTCTTACCTAATTTTAAACTTTTTTGCATCTTTCATTGACTACTTATCTTCAAGTTTAAATTTTTTCGGACACCCTGTAAAAGTCGACCTTAGCTCAAATTAGAAAACTTCGTTGAAAAAATGCAAGACTTTGATAGCAACGTGGTTCGAAGTGGTTTTTAGTGACAAAACTTGATGATTTTAATTTAAAATAGTAATTTATCTTTAACGATTCATCCTTATCTAAGTGAAAACCACAGCCTTACTCAAAATTTGGAAACCGGCAAATCATAGAATGGCGACTGACACAAAATCTAGAAAATATAAAGAAGAGAGAATTTTTTTGAAAATAAGTATTTCTGTAAAGAAAGAGGAAAAATAATACATATTATTAAACTGTGACAGAATTAAATATATTGCTGTTGTTTTCAACACATTTTCCCCTTTTATTTAAATATTTAATAAATAAAAGAAATTAATTTGAGCCACTTTTTTACATACTTTCTTTTAACTTACATTTCTGTATCTGTGTGGCAGTCCAATCTTGTGACTCATTTTTCACCCACTTCCTGTTGACGTAGAGCTTTGAAATTTGGAATACATATATGTATACCTGAAGACAATAGATGAATTGGGCATTATTTTTTAAAATTTCTATCCCTAAAGGGGGTCAACGTCGACACAAAACTTGCATTTTCCCCATAAAAATAACGTTACGATTGTTTATTTGAAAAAATAGCTCCATTGTTGCAACATTCATCCATTTTCACCACATTGTTGCCCACATCAGTATGACATCTTCATTGAGAGACGCACACATTTTTGCTTTATAATATAAGTTGACTTTTTGTGAATCTTAATGAAAGTATGTTTTTTTTTTCTATATTTAATTTATTTTTATTAACGTTAAAAGTAATTTTATTAGGAAAGTGTTTCTTAACTATGTCATCTGGCACAAGTATAAGTATTAGTATACAATAGTTATTTTATGACTTTCTCAAAAATAAACAATTTCTAACAAAAGTCTCGTTGCGTCGATTACTGTTATTGAATTACGATTTCTATTTCAAATATTTTCACACATGAAATAAGGTTAACAAAATTTTAATTATTAGCAAGCTATGAACGACCAACAGATAAAGAAACTTTAATTAATTTAATTAAAAAAATTTAATTTAAATTTTGTAATTTAATTTTTCAATTACTTTAAAAGCATAAGATTCATAATCAAGTTTGCCCTAAGGGTGATACAGACCTTAATGATCGAGATTATGAGCGTCCCCCCACTTTTTCCCCCAGGACTACACCACTGCTTCTGACCAACATATGCAAGGAAATGAAATAAATGCTATTTAACTTTTAGACAGCCTTTCATAATGGTATGAGAAAACTGCATTCAAAATATTTTGTTCTTTGCATGGACTGCTAGATTTTACATTGTTATAAATATGTTTTATACTATAAAAATATTTTTCAAACACAGTACTGGGAAGTTTGTGTGTTAGAACCTTTCTGTGTCACACCATCCATATAATTTTTCATTTTTTATTTAAATGCCTTGAAATAAATCACTCTCACTTACAAAATAAGTGTAAAATTTGTGAGCCTGTTCTTTACATTTCATGAAATATTGTGTTATAAATCTCAATTTGCCGAAAATTGACTGATCTGGAACAGAAAACAAACTTGTTATTGAAAATTCTTTTTCTGTTGTTTTTCTATTATAGTTCCAAATTCAGTAGAAAATTGAAGTTTGTCTACAGTTTAAAAGAGTTGTCATCTTTAATTCCATTAGATAATGTTAGCATTCCTGACAAAGTGAAACAGTAAGTAGTAGCCTTTAAAATATTAGTATTTTTTACGTATTTCATAGCTACCATTTTTTTCTATGTTTTACTTAACAATTTTATCAAAAGTTTATATAAGCATAATTTACATGAAATACTCATCTCTGCAATTTAGTCTTATGTTTTCTTGGCATCCAAAATTTTTCCATTATCTGAATTACCAACCTAGAATTAATTGCTAGTTATTATCAAAATAGAGCCCCTCTACCCCCCCCCCCCCCACCCCCCACCTTCTCCCCTTCCACTATTAAAAAATTTGTTATTGAAGTTTATATGCTTCAAACTATTCATGACCTTTGTTGTTTGTTATGAATTTGTAGAATATTTTCATTAAGGATTTCATTTAGAAGTTAATGATGTTGATAACAAACATATGTCTGTCATGAAAGTATGGTTTAAGCGATTCTGGGTTTCTTCTGCAGTTATAGTAACATTCTTTTACTTTAGATTTATTTTCCCTAAGCTGTTTTTGCTTTTCCAACATGCTTTGAAAACCATAGAGATAGATTTAGTAGTTTACGTGAATGAACAATATTCAAACTAACTTTTCGAAAATAAATTAAAGAAATTTTAATTTTAAAACTTGATTCTTCTTTTGTGGTATTTAGAATCCTTCTAATTACATGATTGCTATTTTAGACAAGTGTAATATTTATTTGGTTTAATATTGAATCAATTATCGTACTTAGTAAATATTTTTACTTTGTGACTTTTCAATGTTTAAAATTTGAAACAAAACTTCTGTTAGTTAGAAAATGCATGCTTGTAAAGGTTACGTCAAAGCTAGCTAGAAGCTAATGTGAAAGTTAGAAAATGTATTTTCTGAAGATCTAAGATCCAAAACTGCAGTAGCAACTGAGAAAAAAAATCTCTATTAAAGGGACAATTTACATATTTATTTTATTTACTTATTTATTTTTACCTTTACTCACCATGTAACAAATAGCAATTACGAATATTCACCTTTATTTTCTGCCTAACATATACAAATATTTATAACCTGTTATATATAATATTTAATTCCAATAAGTAAAAATATTTTTTATAATAATCTTATTTTAAATATAAAGTAAATCAGTTCAGAATTCTGAAATTCATCTTTGTAAAACAGTATAAAAATGCACAAATAATGTGATCAATTAGCTAAAAGATGACTAAAATACTTTAATGGGTGTTAAAAAAAATTGCATTAAAATCATCTTGTACTTCCAGCTTCATACCCAGCCTTCATCAGGATTCAGGATTCAAAATGATGTTAACGTTGCTTGTCTGGATCTCATGAGATCCAGACAAGCAACGTTAACATCATTTTGAATCCTGAATCCTGATGAAGGTTGGGTATGAAGCCGAAAGTACTAGATGATTTTAAGGTAAATTTTTTTAACATCCGTTAAAGTATTTTAGTTATCTTTTAGGTAATTGATAACATTATTTGCGTACTTTTATATTATTTTAAATATTTATAATATAAATGAAACATAAGTATAATAAATTAATCTGTGCTATTTTCTTGCACATAACCATTTTTTTCTTTTAAACTCTTTTATAAAAAATTTCTTTACTGTTACTAACTATGTATTATTTAACCATTCAAAGATTCGACCAGGACCTTTTTCCTCCCGATTCATAAAGATGGAGTATTCTGCCATGGTATGTGCATTAACAAACCATACTTGCATGTTTTTTACTAATTTCCAGCCCTAGTATATGCATGTGAAAGCTTTTTGTTGTTTTGCTTATTTTTATTGTTGTTGTATTTAAATTAATTTCATGCCATTGGAGGTAATTTTATTAAATCTTGTACAGCCGATATTGTCAGGAGTTTGCTTGATCAAAAAACAGTTAATTTAGCAAAATTCGTACACTCTTTGGAATTTCGAAGGAATCTGCCACCACTAATAAAAATCAGAAAGTTTCTATTTAATATTTAAATCATAGACTTTGTAGTCACCTCATTTAATCTCAGACTTTGTAATAATTTTCTGCAATTAAATAAGGTGGGAAATTCTATTAAAAAATTGTGGGAAAACTGTATGCATCCTGATATAGTCTCTAACACCCTTTTGTTAAAAAGCAATGATGTTCGATACATTAGCGATATGGTGGACGTCATAAAAGAAGCATTTATTAGTCATCTCACATGTAAAAAATGTGCACTGCAAATAGATGAATCAACTGATATCGCTGGATTTGCAGGTTAAATAGTATTTGAATGCTGTCAGGATGATCTTCTTATTTGCAGGTAGTACAAACTAATGCATGAGAGAATGAAATATTTAATCTTTTGGATGAATTGTTATCATCAAATGGAATACTATGGGTAAATTGTGCAGATATATGCACTGATGATGCGAGAGTAATGATAGGCCACATTGTTGCCGCTGTTGTCAAAATTAAAGGTAACACAAAGAACTGTAGCAGCAGCCATTGCATTTTTCATAGACACTGGCAAGCCCTGCGATTAATGTCTTCTGAACTTATGATAGTGTTGAATGATTCCCTAAAAGTAATGAACCATGAAACAACCTCTTAAAAGCAAAATTTTCAAACTGAAGTAAGTTGGTTATATCTTGAGAAAGAGTGTTTCACATTTGATGTAACTGCATGCAGAGGTACAAAGATTTTTGATGGACTATAACTATCAACTATCAAAGTTTTTAAATAATGAAGATTGGATATCCAAATTGGCATATTTGACCAACACATTTGGCAAAATGAATGAAAGAAACTTATCATTGCAAGAAAAAAAGTGATAGTTTTTGATGGAAATGCTGAAGTGTCTCCTTTTAAGAGAAAACTTATGTATTGAAGTGTGTCCTTTTAAGAAAAAACTTATGTATTGGTTGGCATGTAAGAAAATAGAATATATTGTTGGCTTTCCTCTTGAAAAAAAAAATTCTTGAATTAAAATAACTTCCAGCTGCAAGAAAAAATACAGAAAAATAGTCAGGAAATTCTTGAAGCTTTGAAAGATTTATTTAAACACTATATTCCAGTAGCTTGAGAGAAGGTGCTGGATGACTTTAAATGGGTACTGAATGTGTTTATCGCCAACAGAAAACTAACCTACTTAAACTCAGATAAAAACAAGGTTCTCATTGATTTGACATCTCACAGCAAACTAAAAATCACATTTAAAAATTAATGTCTATCAGAGTATTGGTGTCATTTGACAGATGAATTAAAAAATCTTGTTGAGGAAAGTTAAATTAATTTTGCTTCCTTTCTCAGCAACATATGTCTGTGTTGTGGGTTTTTCTATTTATAGAGACATCAAAGAACCTCATTAAAGTTTGGATTCATTTATCATCCATTGAACCTGATATGAGAAAACAATGCAGCTACAGGTTTCTCATTTAACATTTGTACGAGGGTGAGTCAAATGAAAGTGAGCCAATCCACCCTGCACAATAATGGTTCGGTCCATTATCTGTGACGCATGTGCATAGCAGACAGGCATCTCTCATTTACGAAAATTACACGAAAGTGTGAGGATAAAAGTTTTTTAATGCTCTCGTACACCGGGTTAAAGACTGTTGCGTGACATAATGGATGCTTCAAAAGATGAACAGCATGGTGTGGTCAGGTTTTTGACAGCTGAAGGTGTTTCCCAAAATGAAATTAGTCGCAGTATGGGACGAACATTGCATTTCATTGGCCACTGTCAAGTGTTGGAGCAAACAGTTCAAAGAAGGATGTGAAAGTTGCAAAGACAATCCAAGACCTGGCCAAAGCCACCATGCAGTCATCCCTAACACAATTGCTACAACATCCACCATACAGCCCAGACCTCTCGCCTTGTGACTTTCACATTTTCAGGCAATTGAAAAAACAGCTCAAGGGAACCAGATTCGTTTCAGACGATGATGTGAAGGAGGCAGTTGCAGACATTTTGAAGCCACAACCCAAGGAGTTTTATGAGAAGGGAATCATGAGACTCTTTAGTCAGTGGGACAAATGTCTAAATGCTCATGGAAACTATTTTTAAATAAAGTACTCCGTTTGTCATATATTTGCATTGACTCACTTTCATTTGACTCGCTCTCGTACATTAAGGCTCATTACACTAACATTGTAAAATTTATTATAATACCAATGTAAAATCTATTGTAATTGTGTTATTTTGATTTATCAAATTTTGTAGAATTTTTGTGTATGGGAAAGTTTTGATAATATGTGTATTGGGGGTAATTCAGAATAAATTGAATATTGTGCTAAAAATTTAAAAACATAAATTTATTGCAGAGACAATACACAATTTTTTATATTACTATGTACCCCTCATCCTCTGCTCTGTGTCAGTGCATTTAAATAACATTAATTGGTAAAATATGGGGTATGATAAGCTTAAGTGTGTTCTTCAAACAAAACTTTTTCCCGTGAAACTTTTTGACAAATTTACAGATTGTTGTTATTATTAACATAAAAGTATGACATTAGTTACAATAGTATGAGTTACAAACAATTGTTGTTTTATAACGACCTTTATTGGGCTGTCGTATGTAGAAATTTGGTTCAAAATGCCATCTTTGACAGCATTTTCTGAAAGATCCTCCGCTTTTAATGAAAAATGAAAAAAAAAAACTATTAAATTTCCCAGTTTCTAAGTAAGAACACCTGCAAATTCCATGTTTTTAGGAACAAAAATGAATTTAATAATGTGTCAGAAAGTAGCCAGTTTGGATTTGAAAACAACTTTAAGGGGCTCCATCGTAGAATTTCATTCCCAAAAGAGCACCGTGAGTCAAAAAGGTTGGGAACTTACTGTGCTAGATCATTTTTTATAAAAATTAATAAGGAAAAGTATCAGGAAGAATTCATTTAAAACATTTTTGAAGTTCACAAATTTCTTTCCTGAGACTCGATTAAAGTTCTATGAAATTAAAAGAGAAAAAATGCAACAATGGTATTAATTTTAGTTTTTTTTTTTCCTACCTTATAAACTATCTTTCTTTGCTGAAACATATGTGTATTGTTTTATTTTATTTTTTTGCTTTACTTTTTTTTTAATTAAATACTAATTCTTCATTTTCTTTCAAATCTTTATATAGTTCTGAAACTATTTTGCAAATGTATTTCTAGATTAGAACTTGAGAGAAAATTAAAAGAATGCCTGAAACGATTAAAGTCTGGACAGTATATATCAGATACAGTTTCTCTTAGTTCATTAAATATTTGATATACTGTTATAATGTTTATATCTAGAAGAGCTTATCTGTGGCTGAAAAATATATAAGGAAGTCAACATACTTTGTGACTTACAAACTATATCATTATAATGCTTTACTACTTTGTAAGAGTTCCATTTTGGTACTTCTGTGCAGTTCATATATCATACGTTTCATTATTATTCTCTTAACATATTGTGACTGGTTTTCTTTTCTTAAAGATATTTGTTAAACTTTTCACAAACTAAATTTTGTACTTCCATTTTATAGGGGACTTGGAGAGATTAAAAAATGGCCTTGGCAGGGGAAAAAAATATTTTACAAGATTTTTTTTTGTCCACCTATTCACTGTTTCATATACACAAGAAAATTTTTCAATATTTACACATTTTTTTTAAATGTATACATTTGCGTACAGAATTTATTTATCAAAAATATGCAAACAGAAGTAATTTATCTAATACATGTAATCAGATATTTTAATTAAACTAAATATTTTTTAAAATACTCACATAGTTCATCAGTTTTGTTTTCATAGTTGTTTATATCATTTAGCAACATATCACTCTTTCTAAGCCTGAACTGTGCCAATGCCATTTTAAAAAGTCCCAAGGCCCCATAACGAAGAAATACCCTAAAATTTTATAGCACTTGTTCATTTATGTGATTTATAAGAATTATTATTTTATATGTTCTTTTATTTTTCTATGTTCCATGATTATAGATATATATATTTCTGTTGCTTTTTGTGTGGTATTTTTGTTTTTTTAAAGAGATCTCATGAAATAATTTAATGTTTTCACTTTACCTTTTTATTGTGCCATTTTTAAAGTTATTGATAAACTGATTGTATTTATTAATACATAGATATATATATATATATTACTAATAAAATTGTATAAAATCATAAAATAAAATAAATATTTTAAATAATGTATTTTTGTTATGTTTTCCCAGAAAAGTTTGATTAGAAAAATGTTTTTTGACAGCTTATTTTTGTTTAACATTAAGGATAGTTATTAAGTATGAAATTGAGAACACTATTATACTTTGTCTTTATAAGAAAAAAAAATTAATTATTGAAACTAATTTAAAAGATAAATTTTACAAAACTGATAATTTTCTTTAAGATATTACTAAAATCATTAAAATTACAATACTTGAATTAAAAAATTTTACATAGTAAAATTGCAATTTTCTAATATTAAAATACTTTTTATAACTTGCATTCAAGCTTTAAAGCTGTGAAAAGTTAATATTTCTTCATTGTTCTTGGAATTTTCTGAGTTTTTACATTTATAAGTTATTTTTCTTCTAAAAGCATCAACCGTTTCTTTATATTTATTGGGTGAAATAAATGTTCTTGTAATATGCTGAGATATTTTGCTTTAAACTACATATTTAAGTTTCTAATTTATGGCCATTTAGATCTGTAAATGTAACATAATGCAGTCTATTTTTAAAGGAAAAGAATAATCACCTATACTAAACTGTATGTATGTCACTTAACTCTTTCTGTCTGTATCTGGGATGTCAAATGGAAAATCATATCTTAACAAAATAATATCAAAGATAGTCAATATGTTTAAATTTTCAAAAACATATTTTTAAATTTTCATTCTTTAAAAATATTTAAACGTTTCTAAATCATATATAAAAAATTCATGACATTTTCTCAATCACCACATTGTTCTGTAAATTATTTTTTATATTGTAGTTAATAATGAATCACATTTAAAGACTTTTTTTTTTTTTCAAATCATGTTTTAGTTGCCATATTGTCATATTAAATTATTTATACTGTACATCCATAATTTTTAACATAAAACAAAAAATAAATAATTAAACCAGTTAAAATTGTCTTTAAAAAAAAAAAAAAAAAAAATGCATGTCTACATTATTGATTAGTAGATTTGTATTTATAGTTTTTGCATATTTATATTTAATACATTGTATCTAAACATATTATTGGGCGTGGTTAATTTAAAAATTAGTTTATGCAATAATATTGTGCAGTAATTGAAAAATGAAACAATAAAAGACATAATGTAAGCTAAACATACAGTTTTCATCATGTATTTGATGTAAAAGTAGATTGAAATCCTATATAATTTTAAATGCATGGATAGTTTTTTTGCCTTTAAAAGTAAAATTTTGAGTAAAATTATCTTTAAAAATCGCCATTATGCAACTTTTATGAATGATTTAAATGGTTGAAAATATAAAATATTTTTTTAAAGTCTATAGGTTCATTCTTTTAATATTCTTTTTAAAAATCAAAATTTTACATTTTAATAGAATCTGTATTTTTTATATTTTAAAGATTCTTTTAAAATATAAGAATTGATTTTTTTTTAAATTAAGGTAATCTAATTCTCTTTAAAGGCTGTTTTGTAACATTGTTCTTAATCAAAGAATTAAGCTTAGATAGACTCTTAATACCCCTCCTTCAAACACATTTTTTATTATAGTACTATTGATTAATTTATTCCATAATTCCAATATTGATCATTTTTAAGTTGAATTCAGTTGAGTTTTACTCAGCCCTTGTAAAACTTGTTTTTTTTCATCATTAGTTTATATTATACTTAATGATAACTTTTTAGTATTTTCAGTTGCTGTTTGAGAATGTAAATATGGCCGTTTGGAGAATGAGGTTAAAAAAAAAAGGGGGGGGGGTATATAAAACTAATCAGAAAGCCTACCTCACATCTCATGAATAATTATTTTGTAATTGATGTAAATTAAAAGAATTGATTAAATAAAAAATAACTGTTTTGATTTGAGAGTTCTCTTGAATTCAAAGAACATCAGTTAAGAAATTTTTAAAAACTGGTAACTATATAAATGTCATTAAGTTTGACTACACAATTTTCTAATTTTTCTTTATACTGTGTATGTAATAAAGATGGATGAGAGTTATATTGTTTACATAGATAAATTTTTAATTAATTGAGGTATTGAATATGTAAGATTAATTCGAAAAAATGTGTAGAAATAGTACTTACTCGAGAGATGGTTTTAAGCATCGCTTTAGAAAAAACTTGCAGTTTGTAGACAAAAAATTATAATCTGCAAATGGGTATATTTATCTATGTGTATAAATGTTTAAAATGATGCACAAAATAACCTCTTTACTAAGCACAGCTTCTTTTTAAATATTTTCTTTTTAGCATAATAGAATCTTTTTGTTATTGAATTAGAATTAGGGCTTCAGTTAGTAACTTTTAATTTTTGTAATTCTCAATAATTAGTCTATTAATATCTAAATTCAAGTCCCTCTTTCGTCCCCCTTTACTTTTTTTAAAATCATGATCAGAAAAAAAAACTTGTTTACTATACATATAAAAATAAGCAGGATTATGTTGTTTTATTTTGTATGTATGACATTTTTTTTCTTCTATGCCTTTTATTTTAGGAATTTTATGAATTGAAAGACTGAATCAAAGAGCATATATTATGTTTTAAATGTTAATAATGTTTATTGTAATCTTGAAGATTATTGATTGATGTTGGCTGTAAAGAACATAATAAATTTTTTATTAGATAAAATTTATCTTCTAATTAATTGATTGCTTGTTTTATAAATGCATTATTTGTAATATTCATTTCTGAAATTTAATAAAGCAATACTGTTCATATTTTTTCTTTGAAATTTTGTTATATAAAATTCTTTAAATAAGTTTTAATTTTTATTTGTAAGCTTAAATGTACTTATATTCTTGTATTTTAAAATTACACATATTCATTGGAAGTGTGCTTGTAAAATTACTCCTTTTGCTTGCTGACAAGAATTAAGTTTTGTTAATGAAATGAAAAAAAAAATAGTATTGTTAGTCTAGATATTTATATCATAATAAATTCTATTTAATTTTTATTGGTTTAATTGTTTATTTTTTGTGTTTTGATCTTCAAGAATTATGATTCTTTCTAGATCCACTTTTTAAGTGCAATATTTCATGATTGTTCCAACTAATTGTGTATTCATGTAGCTTGAAAAATTAAGTGCCAAAATTATTTATCAAATCAATGTTAATTTATAAATTTCATTCTCCCATTTTTTCTTAAATATATATATTTCATTTGTTATTTGTCATATCTTACTTATGGTATACACTAGAAATTGTAATCATAATGGTTTGTGGTTCATCAAAGTGATAATGAATAATGTGTTTTGTACATTTTTATGATCATACAACAAATGCAGTTTATTTGCGATAAATCATTTATATTTAAATAGATCAAATAATAATTGATTGAAATAATGTCTCCTGTAATATGCTGTTTATTCACTGATGGCACATTCAAAGCTACAGAAAATGACTGGATTGCACAGGAACTTTTTTTTTTTTGTATATTTCTTCTTTTTATTATTATTATTGTTATTGCAGTAAAAGATCTTTATAACACACACCTTGAGACGAAAAATATGTGTATTATAGAATTTTGCATGATATAGATCATATTTCACACATCATTAAACTTCCCTTGTAAGAATGGCCAGATATGTTTGAAACATGTCAATATACAGTAGAAGATCTTTATATTGCATTACTTGGGGCCAGAAGTTGTGCGGATCATAAAATTTTGTATAATATAGATTATTTCCCATATTCTTAAATTACCTTATAAACATGATCCAAATATGCCTGGATCAAATTATTATGTTACTCATTTATAATTTTTTTTATATAATTTAATAATAGCAATTTTTTTAGGGTTTCGTTCATCTCACAAAACCCTATTACCCCCGTTCCGTTGTCTGTCCATCACAGAGCCATTCTCAAAAAGTATGTAACCTACAGAGTTGAAACTTAGTGTATAAATCTGAGTAGCAGCTCTGAAGAGCTCAAAATATTAAAATTTGAAAAATTCGTGTTATTTTAATAAATAGAGATAAAAAACAAAATTCTAACAGCCTTTTCCTATTAAATTGAAACATTTTTCGTTATAGCAGATGCCAAAGATTTAAAATCCACAATGAAATTCTTTCTACAATAATTAATTTCCTATCAGACGATTTTCACGTGAAAAATGAAAATGAAATAAAAAGTTTCACCAATTGAAAAAAACATAAATATGAAATAAAATTGATTGACGTCATAGTCGTAATAAAACGGAAAATGTCTAAGATTTCTCAATAATACAAGGAGTATGAGTATGTGTAAGTGGACAAAGCAGATTAATATCACGTCATTAGAGAATTAAAAAGAAAATATGACATCCTATAGAAAGTTTAACTAATTTTTCAAATGTTTGAGAATAATACAAAGCGAGTATCAATATAAATAATAGAGAATAGTAAATATATGAGTTTGAGAAACATATTGAAACGTGATAAAAATCCGATTATGTAAATATTCGCTTATTTTAACATTTTGTAGGTGTACAATTTGTTTAATTTTGAAATTATTTTTTTAAATATTGCATTTAGTCCGTATGACGGATATTATTATGAAAGAATATAATAGCGGGTTTGGACCGCTATCCGGCTGGTTTAGATATACGAAAAAAGGAAAAAGATAGACCGGTAAATTTTTACTGTATAAAAAATGACTTTTTTTTGTTGTTGTTGCTAAATGAAATATGTTTGAATTTATTAAAGAAAGGATAAAGTGTTTTGAAAGGAATATTAAACGAAACCCTTTGAGCGATTTTCGATCACACTTACCCACTTGTTTATTAAAAACTCTGAATTAAGGAGATAAAGATAAAATAATATCCTGAAACTTAGTCCTCTAGAGCAACAGTTCCCAATCTGGGATACATGGTGGTTGGTTGATTTATGATGGCCAATTATCTACACGAGGGATATAGGCCCTAGGAGGTAGTGCCCTCTGTGTGGGTCTTTCTAAGGGATCCTAACCCGTATTTACGGCAAGGTTCGAAGAAAACCACGGAAAACTCCAAACGGTTAGGTCAGAGAGTGCGGCAATGGTTTGAACCTAGCACTTCCCGTCTACCAGCTTTGAGAGCAGAACCTCTCAGCCACTGGTGGGGCCAGGATACATGGTTAAACAGTTGGGAGTATGTGAAAATTACATTGAAAATGATGGATAATGCAAAAAATAAAACTTAAAATGAAAACAGAAAAACAAAACTCTAAACTTTTCATTTACAAACAGAGACTTGTGAAAAATTAAAGTAGTCTATTCACATAAAATGAAGGGAAATGCCTAAAATTAGTAATTGATTGATCATTTGTTACCATTATCTCTGCCCATTCCTAATAACATCTTGCAATTTTGCATTCTTTTCTTCCTAGTAATTCTAGAAGTATCTAGAAAAAACATTAATTGCATCAGGACTTCTGGTTTTGACGATTTCATTTAAAACACAATTTAAAGCAGGTCATCATTTTAGTGTTTTACTGGTCAGAATCAGTATAAACTCATTAACATGTATTAATGGGTATAGTTTCATCCGTTCTTTATGAGTCCTTAATTTGAAATCTTTAACTAATATTTGGAGATTTGAGTGAATATATGTTATGATTCAAAATGGATAAGTGGTTGAAAATTGGAATTCTGAAGAGAACTGCATCTAACATTGGTAACTAGCATAAGAGTATTACTGAATTCATTAATGAATGAAAACAAAAATTCTTGGAATGGATTTATGTGAGAAGGGGTGCACATAAATGAAAAGTCTAAGCAAGGGGTATGTGAGAGAAAAAAGGTTTGGAACCGCTGCTCTAGAGGGTAGCAAAAATCCTACAATGTGGATTGCAGGTGCTTCGTAACTGCAAAATTCATTGTTTACAGCTGAGAAGTTGTTCATTATATAGAGAATTGCATTGTAAAGATCTTCTACTGTATTTCCATTCTGTATTTATCCAAAATATAGTGGTAGTTTGTTTTACAATTCCTTAAAGCAGCAATATTGCAATTTTTTATGTGGGCTGTGCCACTCAATAACATGTGCACTCTGACTTTTAATGCCTCATTTGTGGAAAAAAAAATTCTGATAAAAATTAAGAGAAAAACATTTGAAACCGATTTTATCTTATTAAAATCTAGCAGTTAGTAATAAAATTGCACAACATTCTCAATGTGTGTCATATGTGTCTTCTTGAGTTTGTAAAATGGTAATTCAAAATAATCTCTCAATGATTTTATGAAGCGACCAATGGACATATATACATAGACCATTCAAATCGGTGTCACGCACACCATGATTCTTAAATAAATTTGGAGGAGAATAAAACATACAACATACACAAAAATATATGATCGTATTAGTATATTATTTTTGTATATGATTATTTTTGAATATTTATAAGCTGTTTTTGCATTTTTTTTATATTCATTTTGAAAACAATTTCAGATGAAAATAAGATTGCACATTGAAACTGTTTGAATACATTATAATTGAAGACTGTTTCGTTTTATACTAGAAAACCCTGTTAAGTGTTATTTTTCTATTGACATTCTTAATGAATTTGCAAACATAAATTTTCTCTGAATAGAAACACTCACATAAATTAAGCATTTCCTTACTGATTAGGGAAAGAGAGGGGGCTATTTTTACAAATTACTCATATTAATGGGTGAAAAGAAACATATTTTGAGTAATAATTTTTTAAACATGCATGAAATGTTATCATTTTAGCAATCAATCATTAAAGATATATTCTTTATCATAATATTGCAAATTATAGTCTGCAGTTAGATGATACGCCCATCTGTAGTTTTCTTTACATCTTATGCTTGTTGAATTTCAAAATGTAATTTAAGATGCTATTAATAATATAGATGCATATATATATATATTTAACATTTCATTAGTTTTATTATTCCTTTAATGAAAATGTAAATATTCCTGTTAAAATCAAAATTTAAAATTACTACATTCCTTCTCTGTACTATATTTAATATTGTTTTTTACTATGTATGTTTAGAAATCATTTTCTTCCATTTTATAGTATTTATTATTTATTTTACTTATGTTAAGGTGTTTTATAATTGTATTCTTAATTTTTGGCTTGTGTTCAAATATGTATTATATGTTGTATAGTTATTGTGGATTGTATTATTATTGCATTGCTTATGTAGTATAGCAATGTTTTGTATGTGTTATCTTTATGTAATTTTGATAATTACTCTATCTTTTCACTTTGGGTTGGTTGGGTTGGGTTGATTGTTGACGGCCGATTATCTACACATGGGATATAGGCCCGGGGGGAGTGCCCTTCGTGGGGGTCTTTCTAAGGGAACCTAACCCGTATTTACGCATGGATAAATCCACGGTTCGAAGAAAACCACGAAAACTCCGAACGATTAGGCCGACGGGCGCGATTGGGATCGAACCCAGCACCTCCCGTCTACCAGCTTCGAGAGCACAACCTCTCACTTTTCACTTTGGATGAGGCTGTTTAACAGAAAAACATTTCCGTATATATTTTTTTAATTTATTGGTTTTTATGTTATAAAGGCTCTTAATTGATGAGTACTTTCTATGAATTAAATTTATGGCTTAAAAAGAAAAAAAAACAAGTTTCAACTTTAAGCCATTGAGCCAAAATGGCACTGATCTCTTGTATGTGATATTTTTAAATACTAATATATATGTTTTTTTTTTTTTTTTTTATACTTAAGGAATTTTTGTTATGCATTTAATTTATCAAAGATTGTAAATATTGCTACTTTATAAATTTAATATAGCTTTAATTTTTTTTTTATTATAATCATTATTATTCTATAAAAGTCTAAAAAGGAAGTAAAAACTATCAGTTGTCTGTATGTAGATTTCTATATTAGAATATTGCGAGTTATTTAAAGTGTAAGATTGTTGCAATGAATTCTTGCACCTTTTTTGTCTGAGAGAATTTATTCTATGATTTACAAAGTTTGTAGAGTTTAGTTAGTTCCTGGTTAACACTGAATCAAAAGTAATTTTCAATTTAGTTGGTCAGTGAGAGTGTTTTTGTTTTGGTATCTTCTAAACTGAGAATGGAAAGTTTGATTGCGTGTGTTACTGTTATTATTGGTAATTTATCTATTATGATTGTTTGGTATCTAATAATCAAATTTTAAAAAAGTGAGTGTTTGGTTAGAGATTGATCTGTTAAGTATTTTATATATATTTAGACTAATATATTTAAAAAATATTTTATAAAAAAATCATTATCAAAATTGTACAACCCGGGAAAAAAAAGAAAAAGAGAGAACACACATTTTAATCAACAAATTGTCTAAGAAAAAATCAGAAATAGCGATTTGATTGGAAATTATGTCTACTTTCAATTTATGTTTAAAAAAAAAAAAAAAAAAGCTTAGAGGGTCATCTTCATACTTAAATTGTACTAAACTCTTTTCAATATGAAAATCCCATTTTGGCAGATTTCATTTTTTCAGTACATTTTACCTTAGGATACCGAACAAAGTTATTTGGTCAAATAGCTTAGGAATTATGAAGGTTTAAAATTTGGAACTCCTAATGGTAAACTCTTTTAATCATTGCAGAATAGATTGCAATGCAGGTAGTTTTTAAAGTATAACTCAAAAACTACGTAGCAGAATGAACTTTAATTTTGGATTTGCACATTTGAAGCTTCTGAAAATGAATTTGTGTTAAAAACTTCATAGGCTACAATTTATTTATTTTTTTAAAATCAACTTCAAATTATATATATTTTCAAAATTAATTTTTGATAACAATTTGAATTGTGACCTATGATTATTATTATTTTTTTTTTTTTTTTTAACAGAAATTGATTTTAAGAAGTTTTGAATATACAAATCCAAAATTTCAGCTCATTTTGCCAAGTAATTCTTAAACTACCCACATTGCAATCGGTTTTGCAACAATTAAAAAGTAATTTAAAATCAGAATTTCCCAACTTTAAACCTTCATAATTTCTAAACTATTTGACTATTTTCTTGTTTAGTACCAGAAAGTAAAATTTACTGGAGGGGAAAAAAATGCTGTCAAAATTGGGTGTTCATGTTGAACAATTTAGAATTTGGTACAATTTCAGCATAAAGATGACTCGCTAAGTTTTTTTTTTAATTTATTTGTTATTTATTTTTATTTATTTTTTATTTTTTATTTTTTTTTTACATAATTGGAAAGAAGACATATTTTCTAGTTGAATGGCTTTTTCTGAGACAATTTGGTAATTGAAATGTATGAGGTGCGTTTTTTTTTTTTTTTTTGGCCAACTGTACATTTTTGTTGCATTCTTATTAGCATTTAACTACTGACATTATCTGCACAATGTATAATAGTGGCATTTTAGATCTTTTTTATTTTTCCATAGAAATAGCTTAACATTGCATTTTTTTTTTTTTTTTTTTTTTTTTTTTTTATATATATATATATGTGTATTCTGTAAATAATTTACACATTTCAAAGCAACCAGGCCCTGCGCTTACAGATTCCCATCCCTCTCTGATGAGATTAAAAGATCTTTTTTTAGGTTAGTGTCTGTCCCCAAAAAGTTTTGCACCAGGTCTACACTTGGCCCCTATACTTAAAAAGGGCTCCCAATGAGATAAAGATTTTTGCTTTATCTTTGAAAATAATTTAGGGCCCAAAAATTTTTTTGTGCCTGGTCCAATTTGAAGAGAAGTTTGTTCTGGTCATATGTGCATTCTAAGACATTGAAATTGTTGATTTTTTTTTTTTTGCAACTGTATAGAAAGTAGGCCTCGAATGAACACTAGGTGTGGCACTCCACTTATGTTTGATCAGGCCCTGGTTTCAGGTAAATCATGTGATTACATGATGAGTTCTTTAATATATATATTTTTTTATGAGTTAATTTCACAGCCATCTTAATACTTAACATGAACCAGACAATATTCAGATTTGGTTTATTTTTATTTTAAACCCTAAACTGCCAACCACAAATGTCACTCTCTACTTTTCTCTTCAAAATAGCCAATAAAAATTTCGAAACCTTAATTCTTAATATTTTTTTCTTCATAAAAGTAGCTATGCTTATGTACTGTTTTATTAGTAAAAAGTAAATATAAATTATCTTTATATGAAAAAATATTACTGCGAAATCTCAGGGAGAAAGAAGATAAAAATGGCTGTTAAAATGTCCAAATAAGCCATTTTCTGTTTATTGAATAATTGGATTACATAATCTCACATTTCCCCCCTGTTTTAACTTAACAAAATATAAATCTCTTTTGATAGTAACCTTACACTGTTTTTAATTATCAAATAATATATCAATTTGTGAATTTAAAAAAAAAGTGAAACTAGATGGTATTTTTATTGTTTTTTGTTTGGTTATATATGTGTTAATGAGAGAAATTATGAGTTAATAACAGTTGCCTCAGCACATTTTAGTTTAATCTTGTTCATTAAATGTTTAGTATGACCTTGGAGTACCAAAACACCATTTTGTCTTTCTTTAACCCTTTAGTGGGTGGTATCTACAAAAAAGGACACCTAATTTTAATTCCAAAACTTACAAACGGCACCAAGAATATTTAATTAAATTTTTCCTTTTATAAATTACGGGAAAATAAGCAAGTTTTTATTTTGTAATAAATTCTTTTGTAAATTCTAGTGTCAGTCGATAATTTCATCATTTTAAAAACAGACTTACTCCGCGCCGGAAAGGATTAACCAAATGTCATCATAAAGCTTTTAAAAGAGTCCATACAGACTTCAGAAAAAAATTCTAAGGAATCCAAAACTTTTTAAGAACTTAAAACCACTAAGCACAGAGGATGATGTGCAGCAACACATTGCTTTTCAGTCACTAAATAACTTTTTTTGTATATCCAGAAACTTTAAATTAATTTACTTCATAAAAAAAAAAAAATTATTCATATGATGAAAGTTAAAGAATAGTTGCTGGTGAAATATGATGAAAGTAATATTTCAGCTGCATAACATGCCAAAAGGGTTACTGTGCATTTTGCAATTTATAATTTTCCCCCCAAGCAATAATACATATTTTAAAGCTGTGTAAATTTTACTTCACAATAATTTAAGTTTTTAAAGAGTATTTTGTTTATTTAAAGAGCTGTAGGCACC
The DNA here is from genome assembly GCA_963931845.1 of Maratus michaelseni. NCBI lineage: Eukaryota > Metazoa > Arthropoda > Arachnida > Araneae > Salticidae > Maratus > Maratus michaelseni. The sequence continues at coordinate 72,091,078 of OZ007598.1, forward strand.
TTAAAACTGTTTTTCATTTATAAGGAATTTTTAAAGAGGCTGTACCACACCTTGTATTAAGTTTACTAAGCACCTGAATAGAAAAATCTCTATTGTATTGCATAATCATATTTTTCATTTTTTAGGCAAGGAATTGAAATGTTTAATTAGGTTTTAAGCAGACTTTAATCTTTTACTTGAATAATTAGTGGTTTTCAGGCTAGTTTTCTGAATTCTAAAGAATGGTTTGGTTACGGTTGTCTTATTTCATGCTATTTAAATTGAAATAAATAAAAACAGGTTTAGCATAAATGTCTTGCTATTTTGCTGAATTCGGTGTTAAGGTGTTTTGGTACTAGAAAGGTTATCTTCATACCTGCTTTGCAATACTTCATTTCAGGATCCTAGTTAATTTAGATTATCAAATCAGGATTCCAGTGTGTCCATGCCAATTGACTATAATCATAATAATTTAATGCATGTTAAGACTATCACATTTTAATAAAGATGTGTTGAAAATTTTTTAAATAAACCTGCCATATTCTTACTGTAAGTTATCTGCCATATTTTCTTAATTAAAAAGTATATATGTTAAATAAGTATTTAAATCTGAATCCTGTATACAACTGTCTTCTTAATTCTGCTTATCAGTGCTAAACAGGGCTTTGAACCAGAAGCAGGGAAAAAAAGTTTCTGATGGTACAAAAACCAGAACTGAACTTAAATTTATTTTGGTCTTTCTGTAACTGAACCAAAATTATTTTTCTACTCCAAAACTGAACTATAAAAACTTTTAATTTATAAAATTTCAATTATTTAAAAGATAAAATACAAGCCATTAACATCACATACTTCTGGTCTTTAACTTTTTGATATATATATAAGGAGGGTTCCCAGGGTCCTTATATTTACTTTTCTAAGAGTATTTTCTACCATTATTAGTACTTAATTTTTGCAAATAGTCTTTAGTTTTCTTTTTAAATTTAATTTAACTTTCAAGTGACACAATTATCTTCTGGCACTGAATGATAAAAAATTTCTGGTTAATGACACTTTCCAATTTTTTATCTTAAAAAATACAAGGAAACTTTAAAAAGGCTTTTTTTTTTTTTTTTTTTTTCAAAAACTAAGATTGAGAATATGGTTTTTCGTTTTATACAAGTCCATTAAAAAAAAAAAAAAAAAAAAAAAAAAAATCTTTAAAAAGTGCTTAAAAAGTCCTTTTTTGTAATTTTGGAAGAGGAAAGGGAACTCTGCATAAAGCATGTCAAAATTAAATGAGAAATTAAATGTGCTGAAGATAAATAAATTATATTTATTACTAAGATGTATAAGAATGAAACCTAAAATAGTAATAAAAATTGGTTTCATTCATTCTAATCTAGACCAGAATCAAACAAAAGATTTGTTCTTTTACAAATAGCAGAGCTGAAACAAAAAAATTTATTTTAACTGAACATGGAAGATAGTACATTAGGGTTCAAGGCCCTGGTGCAAAATATGTTGCCTGCAAAATACGTCCTTTGTATTTCAAACCATCCTGGAAATTTTTTGCCATATTTTCTTAACTTGAACAATGTTTCTGCTGTATGTAAGATGAGCCTATAATTTTAGATTTATGTACATGTAACTGTTATCTTTATCCTGCCTTTCAATGCAAAATAAGTTACTTGCAAAGTATATTTCTTGACATTTAAAACCATCCTGCTATGTAACTGCATTTTAAAACCTTGTATAGCACGCACTAGTGCATTTATTTTTTATCAAAACCAATCATTCCCACCTGTTGTTATTTGAAGATTTATATTACATGAATTATATAATTAAATATAAAGATATATAAATACAATGACTGTGAAAAGATTTTTAATAAAATCATGTTTTAAATGAAAATGATATGTAAAAACAGATTTTAGGTAAAGGAAATAAAAAAGAATTTTGTAACAGTTGTGAATCATAATAAAATTACTTTTAATTAAATGAGTGTTTTCATTATTTCTCTTAATTAAATGTTTTAATTTGTGGCTCTTAATCTTTATATTTGATGAATATTCCTAAATTTCTGCTCATAAACTCAATTGCTAAAAGTGTAATAAGTTGTGAAAAAAAAAATTAATGTACTTAATCATATTTTCATTTACTTTTATGTTGCATAAATGATACTTTAAACTCACAAAAATAATACTGCCTAAGGCTAAGATTTTAAGATAAAGTAAACGAGAATGTAACCACATATTTAAGGTGGATTTGCACCATGATCTAACTCAGCTTCTCAAACTGTTCCCACCTGCAACCCCTTTTAACCAAACAAATATTTTCACAGCCTTGAATATAGATATACTCGTATAAACTAGGAATACCAGTTAAAACATCTTATGATATCTACCCTATATATATATATATATATAAATCCTTATGGCACACATGGGTGCAACAAGTCCATCCACGCCAAGACTGAAAATTTTTATGAGTATCAGGAATAGCCAAATGGAAATGGACTGGAAGATTGCTGTGTCTTGCATTATGCCTAAAAATGGATCTCTTACAAAAAAAAGATAGTAATATTGGTATTATTTAAGTATATAAAGTACAGTTTTCTATCAGTGAAAAATTTCTCCAAGACTGAAATCAGTCCTGAGACTAAAGTCTTGCACCCATGATGACACGACTGATTAAATGAATAACAAGAAAAAAATCAAGCATAGATTATGAAACACTTTCCAACACTCACAGAATACTTTAACAAACCTTTGCTGTTTAATAAGGTAAATAAAATACCTAAGTAAACATTTTAGAAAATGCAAAACCCATTTGAAAACCAGATTTCAACAATTGCAGGCTATAGCCAGAAATGTACTTCCATTCTTTTGTACAGCCTTGTATATAATTTATAGATTTGTATATACTTTATATAGTATGCTGCATTTTAGTGTAGTATAAGAAAAAACATAACACCATTGAAAATTCACCTTCAGCAGTTTCTACCAATAGACAGAAACCTTTTTGAATTATTTTATACTGCGCTGTACAGTACCGTAATCTACATACATGCCACATATTAAGCTAAAGTTTAGTTCAGGCAAAAACACGCTGAAAACTATTTAAATCACACTTACCTGAAATTATCATTCAGAGGTGGCCCTGCATATGATTTTATTTATATTCAACAAACATCTCTTAGTATACTAAATATATTTCACATTCAACATGCATAACTTGATTTTAAAAAACTCTTTAAGCAATTTACACTGATACACAGTAATGCTTACGAATTCTTTTGTGTAGGCCTGTATATGATGTATAGCATTTATACATACCACATAGGTATGCATTTAGCAAAATTTTTAATACTAACTGAAACCGCATTTCCAGTAATTATCACTTATAGATAATACTTTGGATACAGTACTGTATCCGAAATCTTGTGTGTGTCCCTGTAAATGAACAATAAACGCTATGCACATCATATTATACAACAAGTATCTTATAGTAAACCTCAGCAACGTATATCAATTTCATTATATTTCAAATAGTGTAACATAATTAAAATACGCTGCAAACAGTTTTTTCCTGTAAACCATTATGTAACCAAATACTTTTGTGTGGTGCTGTAAATCAATGATAAACGCTTTACACTCCATATTCTACAGAAAGCATGTTTTAGTGCAACCTTAGAAAATGATATCAATTTCAATATGTTTGTAATAGTGTAACATGATTAAAATGCACCGCAAACGATTTTTCTCCTTAGTAGACCATAATATAACGAAATTCTTTTGAGCTATACTGTAAACTAATTATAAATGTTACATGTGCTATATTCGATAGTAAGCATCTTGTAGTGCACTTCAACATTGTATATCAATTTCAACATATTCAAATAGTGTTAACACCATTAAAATACACTGCAAAGGATTTTCTCCCATAGACCATAATGTAACGGCATTCTTTTGAGTGCCCCTGTACATGAAATATAAGTGCTACATACTTCATTTTCAGTACCAGACATGCCATAGTAAACCTCAATAACATATATCAATTGCATGGCAATCGGAGTATATTTACACCAGTTAGAACCTGGACAGATGGCAAACAGACAGACAAATCAAATTCATAAACACTTTTCAACTATGTTGGAAAGTGTTAAAAAGACTGATTAAACAAATGTATGCTAATGCAATCTTAATATGTTCTTACAGTCCTTTATAGTTGTGTTACAGAGCTGCACAAAAGAATAAGAATATATGAAACGAATATGTGTTACCTACAGTATGTTTTCCCTCAAAGAGGGTGTATATAGCATTTATATTTATTTTACAAAGCTGCACAAAAGAATAGGAATATATGAAACGAATGTGTTAATATTGGGATTTGTAGAATGCTGAGGGTAATGTAATTTTAGCATGTTTTTTCTCAAAGAGGGTGTATATAGCATTTATAGTTCTGTTACAGAGCCGCACAAAAGAATAAGAATATATGAAATGAATAGTGTTAATTGTGGAATTTGTAGAATGCTGGCAGTAAAGTAATTTTAAAATGTTGTTAGTCACCTACAGCATTTTTTTTTTCGAAGGTGTATATAGCATTTATAGTTATTTTACAGAGCCACACAAAAGAATATGAATAAATGAAACATATATATGTTAAATGTGTGGTAGGTTGAATGCTGGTGGTAATGTATTTAATATATTTTTAGTAGGTTGTTAATCACCTACAGTGTGTTTTTTCTTGAAGAGGGTGTATACAGCATTTATAGTTATTGTACATGGCCACACTACATTACTGTCTATGGGAGGTAATTAATCAAAATGCATTTAAGTGTCATTATGTTATTTGAAACTACAAAATTTGTATATGTTACTAAGGCTTACTACAAGATGTTCTCCATTGAAAATATAGAGTTTAGCATTTATAGTTCTTTTACAAGGCAGCACAAAACAATGCAGATGCATTACACTTTACCGCTAATAGCTGTTGGAAGAGTTAATTTTCTATGACATTTAACTTATGCTGCTTCATGTATATCTATGTGTATTACTTATCTTCAACTAACTTTTCAAACACATTTTAAGCTCACTCGCAATGAACGAATTTCACACAGATCTTCAAAAAAAGCTTCCACCATTATCAAACATATTTTGATAAAATTTTTCTCTTTAATCTTTTTACAGTCATAGCTCCTCTGGTGGGAAATTGCATAACTAAAATTTTAAAATGAATTTTTTTAATGTTTTCTCATATAGCAACAATATTTCAAGTTAAAATTGGATAGAGTAATTTAAACTCAACTTTCTTTTATGCCGATAATACTCCCTAGCGAGGAATATTTTAACCAAGACTAAATAAAAGGGTTTTTTTAATGTTTCATATTATGATAGCGGTATTTAAGATAAAAATAGGTAGTATTGATTCAACACAATTTACACTTGCATTTATAGCACCCACTAGGAGGAAATAGGGTAACCAAATTTAAGTAAAATTGATATTTTTGTTCACTGTATGATAGTTATACTAAAGTTAAAAGTAAATTGCACAGATTCAACACAATTTGGTACTTCTCCATTATTCCGTCGACCACTTTCCATAAGAAAAACTATCGCCAAATTATTCACCAAACTGTAGCGCTCAATAAACAAATGGAAGAATGTTGCCATTGGAATCTCAAAAATATAAATAAATAAACAAGAAATCAGGGAAAGCCCCATTCACTAAAGTATCATTTATCAGTAACTTTAAGCAATAAAATTTACAATATATTAATAAGAACAGAAACAAAAATAATCTTTGATATTTATTTATTTACATTATTTTTCTTAATCATCCCACTCGACTGTTGGATAAATGTTTGTGACGTCAGTGGAAATTGATCTATTGTCAATTAGTAATGATGCATAGAAGCATTTTTCAATGCTTTTTCTCTTGTAATATCATGATGTCGAAGATGTAATTTTTATTTTAATTAATGAAATAACTAATAAATATGTAAAACATAATTAAAAATACATTAAATGTTGAATTAAAAATTACTTTATGAGATAGATAAAAAAACACGTGTAACGCATTTGACATCAAGTGAATGAGCTACCATGATCGTGCATTTTTAGCGTTAAATCCTATAGTTTTTTGGGATTTTTTTAAATGAAAAGTGGTCGACGGGATAATGGAGAAGTACCCACAATTTTCTTTTGTATTTATAGCGTCACCTGGCCGGAAATATGGATTTTTTTTTGTTTCTTAAATGTATTTTCAAAATAAGCTTCTACCACATTCGGTTTTATTACCCTAGTGGGGAATTCCATAATGAAAACTTTAGAATTTTTTCATATGAGAACCACATTTCAAAGTAAAATTAGGTGATACAAATTAAACAAAATTTTCTTTTGTATTTATAGCGCCCCCTGGGAAGAAATAAGGTAACCAATTTAAGTAAAATGATTTTTTTTTTGTTGTTGTTTTACTGTATGACAGCTATACTGATGTTAAAAAGAAATAGTACAGGTTCAACACATTTTTCTTTTGCACTGATAACATCTCCTGGTGGGAAATGGGGTAAGCAAATTTAAATAAATTTGATATTTTATAGGTTTTTTTAATAGATATTCAGAATAGTTTCTAAGATGGTCAAATTTATGTTTCAATAAAAACTTTTACGATAGGATTTTTTTTTTTTTTTTTTTTTTTTTTTTTTGACGCTAGTAGCACACCCAATGAGAAATTTCATAGCTAAATGGGATTTTTTTGTTTTGTCATATTACAACGATACTCTGAGTTAGAATTATTCAACAAAATTTTCTTTTGTGATTATAGTGCCCCCTGGGAGGAAATAGAGTGACCAAATAGCTAATAGTAATAATTAAATAGTAATTAATAGTAATATTATAATGAAAATTTATTTGAAGAAAAATTTTAGTTTACATAGGAATAATCACATAATGAGATGGTTGTATTTGTTTAGTTTTGCTGGAAACTAATAGAATAATAAGCATTTATATTGTTTTTGTGGGCAAAAAAAAAAATAATGTAGTTTATTGGTAAAATATGATGAACACTTATTGTTAAAAATTCTACGATAGCTGTGACTAAATGTATCATAGAATCATAAAGCATTTTTTAAATCTGCTGCTAATTTTTGGACTATGAGAACTTCCTGATGGATCATACATTGTATAACAATTATCAGCTTTAATGTTTGATCCAAATTTACTATTCTCATCCACTTTGCACCAGCACCATCTGTTCAGACACTAGTGCAATTACTATGTTATAAATCTTCATTTGTGTTAAAAATTATCATTTAAAGATAAATGTCTTCCACTTAGGTTGAATATTTGGCCAAACTAAATATTTAACGTCTCAAAAATATTTTTAAAACCTTACACGACTTCTTACCTTTGACTGTCAATCAATAAATATATTCAGAATAATTAAACAGAATCATATTTAAATAAAGGAGAATGCTTTTACATTATTTATTTGCTGTTTGAAAAACAACATTCCATTAATGATGTACAAATACAATTCAAATTCCTGAATTGTCTGGTAATGATCTGTTTCGTGCTTTTTCACAAACAAGGTGATTCTAAACAAAATGGAACTAACTTTCAAGGGGTGGAAAATAAACATAAAGAGAGACAATTTTTGTTTAGGAATTCAGGATCACAATCGACTTATTCAGTCAAAAATACAGTGTATCTCACTCCAGGTCGAACTTTGATTTTGCTTGTTACTTTAACAATAATGAAGATATTCTAATGATATTTTCAACAAGCTTACTTTGATATCTGTGAAATAAGATGACATGTTGAGAAGTGCTGGAAATTACCACCATTCATATCCAAACAACACTGACCTAGACATTCCATTACTCAGAATGCAGCTCATAGTACTTATACTATGTAATTGACCTAAATCCAGTCACTTCTAATGATGTCATCACATTTCGCACATGCAAAGTTAATGTGATGAAAATCACGCAATCATCATCATTATTGTTAATATAATGAACAAAAATTTGGTTTCAGCTTATAGTGACACAGCCTCTATTTTTAACCGACTTAAAAAAAGGAGGAGGTTATCAATTCGAACCGTATGTATGTATTATGTTGTTCACGCATAACTCTTGTAAATGTGCATAGATTTTGATAATTTTTATTTTGTTTGAAAGAGTAAGGGTCCAAGGTGGTCCCATTTCAATTTCGTCAAAATCTGATCATTAGAACAAATTATTTTATTCAAATTTCCATTATTTTGATAATTTAATTTATATTTCAAAAAGTCCATTATTTGATTTGTTGCCAATTTGTAAAATAGCGTGCATAATAATATTCCCTTTCAATTAAAAAACGTATTTACACGTGACTATCAAAAACAGAAATAAAACTTTAAAACAATAATTAAATTATCACGTGTTAAAAGCAGTAAATGTAGAAAAATACGTTATAAAAAATATACCTATGTGTGAATATTACCAAATTTGTTGATATTTCGCCAAATATTGCCTAGCTTGGAGAAAATTTAACGCTGGCGAACATGAATATATAGTGTTGAGAATGTGAGAGTTAGAATGATGGTTACAACAGTGAAATAAAACTTGCGAGATAGCATGTTCACTAAAACTCTTAAATGAAAACCGTTTATGGAGGAATCCTTCTGTCTTGTTTCAAAATGTCAGCCACTCTAAAATTTCAAAATGCTACATCTCAGGCACTTTTTAAGGTAGATGCAAAACAAAAATTGTTCCGGTATCCTTGGATCAAGGCTGAACATTCAATTGAAAAAAACCTTTAGGATTTCTAATATTTTTAACGACTTTGTACATCTTTTTGAAATCTTTAAGTGTCTATCATAGCGCCTCCTTCTTGCCGAATATCCCCAAATTCAACTGGGACCTGCAGGCCATAGTAAAAAACACATAAACAAATTTGGTTCAGTACTGTGGATAACCTAATACACTTTTCGATGATACAATAATTTAAATGGAACAAAAATCACTATCACAGCGCCCGCTTTCGGCAGAATATCCGCAAATTCAAGTGGGACCTGCTGGTCACAGCCAAAAACCTATAAATGAAATTTCGTTCAATTCTAGGTTGCTTCATAATTTGACACACTTTTCATTGATACAAAGAGGGCACACACGGACAGACAGATATTTTGTAAAAACATGTTTTTCGGAATCTTTGACTCCTAAAACATATAAATCCGTCGAAAACCGGAAGTTGAAAAAATTTTGATCACAATACTTTTTTCTATTTAGATAGAAGGTGAGAAAAGGAGGATGTTAATAATTTGACCCTATGTATGTATGTATGTATGTATGTTTTAGTCCTGTTCACGCATAACTTTCGTAAATGTGCACAGATTTTGATATATATATTTTTTTTGTTTAAAAGTGTAAGACACCCTGGTGGTGCCATTTAAATTTCGTCAAATTCTGATGATTAGAACAATTTTGTTGTTAAAAAATTTTCAAAATTAAAAAATGCGTGGAACCCAATTACAGAAGATTCATTCCCAATTCTTGTCAATCTGAATGAGAATTTCGTCAAATTAGTCAACTATAACCACGTTGGCTTCATTTAGGGCAACATATTTTGATCGCCAAATTTGGTGATATTTCTCCAGTTGTCGTCCAGATTGACAAGAATTTGATTCTGTCAAAGATTTTATTAAAAAATATTTATTTAATGGATAATTTTGGTAAATTATAATTTCTATTACAAATTACTTATTTATTCAGCAGATGTTGAAATCAAGATAATTGTCTATTACTGTATTAATAACTAAAAAGTAGGAAATAAAATAAACTTTTACAAAAAAAATATTAACCGACTTAAAAAAAAAGCACTAAAAAGTATTAAATAATTCTTTAAAATTCTCTAATGACAAAATGTTATCCATTAACCACAAATCTGATATCATGTGTCGGAATAAAAATGATAAATTTAATATGTACAGTTTAATACCCACCAAACATGGATTTTCGAGAGAATATATTTTACAAGAGATGAATATACAGACTTATGATTCAGTTTACGAATATATACATATGAAAAGCAATCAATTACTTTTTGAAGTCGGTGCCAAACAACCCCAATCGATAAATTAGTAGATACTAGGTACAATGTATTCGCAATTCTTACTAAACTTAAGGTAGTTTGGCACAGACTTCAAAAAGTAATTGATTGTTTTTTATATGTATGTATCCGTAAACTGAATCATAAGTCTGTATATTCATCTCTTGTAAAATATATTCTCTCGAAAATCCATGTTTGGTGGGTATTAAACTGTACATATTAAATTTATCATTTTTATTCTGACACATGATATCAGATTTGTGGTTAATGGATAACATTTTGTCATTAGAGAATTTTAAAGAATTATTTAATACTTTTTAGTGGGTTTTTTTAAGTCGGTTAATATTTTTTTTGTAAAAGTTTATTTTATTGATGGAATAAAAGGATTAAAATGCTGGTTTCCTGTACAAAAAGTATTTGTCTTGACCACATTATCTCCCTTAAAAGTTTGTTCAAAGATTTTAGGAACACCCTGTATGTTTAGAACCTCTCCAGGGTCCAGACACTGCTTACACTTTGTTAAATTTAAAAAAGCATGAAAGTTATTCTTGCTGAGTTGTCACAATTTGAATAATTTTATTTATTTTTTATTGTAGTCCTTACCTGAGAAATAAATATGACTAAAATTTTCCTCCTAATACCTTCAAAATTTCTCTTCGATTTTAACATGAGTGCTTTAGAACATAAGAAAATTTTATTCATTTATTTTAATTCATAGAAGAAGCCATCAAGTTTAAAGTTTTATTAATTAAAACTATTTTTTCTTCTTAAATAATAACTCGAAGTATAGATTTTTTTTTTTTTAGTCTAAAGTTTACTTGTAAAAAGATCTTGTTCATCAAAATGGAAGTATTTGTGTTAAATATTATGTAAAATTGTTTTAAAATTTAACTTTTTAATACCTTTAAACTCTGAAACATAGGTGTATTCAGCCTAATAGTTACTATTTGGAATATTGGCTGAATATCCAGTATTTGATTTATCTGTGTGGTGACTATTTGGTGCATCTCTAATCTCAACCTATACTTTGAGAGACACTGGTCTAACTCATACAGACACCACCACAATTAATTTAAAATGATGGAAGGTCATGCAAATTTGTAACTCTCCATGATACTTCTGCTCAGAGAAATAGTGTGTTTGATGCTTAAAACAAGCTTCAATGCATGATCAATGGGCACGAATGAAACTTTTGGGCAACAAAAACATGGTAACGAGCCATAGCACACTGCTTCAGTAAAATAGCCAAAAAGTTTCTTCAGTTATCTCTATGGTCTAACTTGTTATCTCAAAGGTGTACGAGATTTTATAAAATATTTGCTTGCACAAGTTTTGGTTACTGTAGATCAGTATGACATCTTTCATGAGTATTGTAATCAACATTATCATTTTAAATATGGCTTTCATTGATTAATTGAACTTGTGCACCTGTTGTAACTGACAGTGAAGCAAGTTTCTTTGTTCGGATTGCATAAAATGTCATACATTTTAGACTTGAAAATATCAATTCCTACCTAAGCAAAAAAAAAATGTAATGAATAAATGAAACAACTGGCCACTTTTTCTCACAATCGATGAGGAATTAGTTTTCATACATAATTACAGTCGAACCCAGTAAAAACACATTTCAAGGAACTGGAAAAAGTCACGTATTAAGCGGGATCGGGTAGTAAATTCGATTTGTATAATGTTGCAGAAACTGAGCTTATTTACACATCTAATAGTCTAAATGAGCTTTAGAGACTTTGTTTATGTGTGTACAGTCGAATATTGATCTTTTACACGTATTTAGGTAACTTTAATTTTACTATTCTTTATACGACATCTAATTTCTTGGCTCCTACCTTCGTTCTCTTGGACAAATAAGCCGCTAATTTTTTCTTGATTACTTTGAACTGTTTTAGAAGGATAAGGAACATTCATTTTGAAATATTTATTGATTTTGCGAAGTGCGCTTTTATTTATCATGGCCTTCAGAGTCATATTTTCATATAATGACACAGATAAACAGGAGCACATAGTATGTGTAAGGTTTTGTTTCCTACACTGTACGAGTGAGAAAACAAAAGAATCAATAGCATACACAGAGCAAAGAAAGAAAAAATGACAAAAAATTTTCCATCTCACTTTAAATCAACAAAAACATACACAAAGCGAGAGACAGAGAATGTTAGGACGAGGGATCAAAGAAGAATTGCAGTGTTGCTAATTTAGTGGGGTTTTTTTTCATTCAAATATCGACCACTATTCCTGATCAGTAATGTTCGCCTTAACAAATCTACTATTAAATAAGCCAAAAATTACTGTTCGGAAACATTATTTTTATCTGAATAAAAAAATTTATTAAATTGGCAATACCAGAAAAGAGAAAAGAAAGTCGCACCTTGGTTTATGTATTCACATATTAAGCATGGTTTTTTGCCTCAAAGGACAAACTCCATCGCGTATTAAGCGGGATTGCTTAGTAACCTTTCACATATTAAACATGATATTTTTGCATTAGTCTTATGGGTGATTTCAAAAGACTGTAAACAAATCTGCCTATTAAGCGAAATCGGGTGTATTAACCGTGGGCGTCTTAACTGGGTCTGAGTGTATTATTGATCATTCAGTTCTATATTTATTTTTCAGGATATTTTAACACAAAGTTAACTTAGGCTTGCAAATGTATTTTCTCAACCTAATATATTGATTGTAAACAATGGATGCCACCATCTTAGATGGCTGTCATGTTGGTTCCGAGTGGTCAGAATTGCTAAGGCCACATTGAACAGCTTACATAACTGTCTTTTAAAATGTTGTTGCCTGATAAATCTCTTTTCTTTAACAATAAAAATTTACCTCCTAAAAACACCCATACAAAGAAAAAAATATTGCTTTGAAAATTAAAGCTAAATGTTTTTTAATTATATTTTGGCTTACTTAACATTTCCAGTCTTTTAACGTTTCATCTGTAATAGATCCAACATGTACATTTTTAACATTTTAAGCCACTTTATAAGAAATTATCATAAACTATATTAAAAAGTTATATATATATATATATGAAATCAACAAATTTCATATATATATATATGAAATCAACAAATTTCATATGTAATATTCTAGTTTTTTTTCATAAAATTTTTAAAGGTGTCCCAATTTTTCAGCAGTTTGATCAACATTTTTTAAACTCATCTGGATCTTACAGTTTAAGTGATCAATACAAGTTGTGCCATCTATATAAGAAGTTTTAATATATTCAATTTAGTTAGTTTGCAAAAAAGTGACTACTGAGCTAAAAAGGTCTACTGACCACTAAAAATTTAAATTTTCAAATCTACCTCTTGAGACAGATTAAACTAAAAATTAGCAAGCTGTGGCTCACAAGTTGCATATAGCACATTTTTATTAACACTTTCCAACATAGTTGAAAAGTGTTTATGACTTTGGTTTGTCTGGCTGTCCTCTAATCCTCGTAAATATGCTCGCCTTGCCCTGTAACTTTTGTATGTTATTGACATTTACTATAGCACAATCACTATAAAAAATGAAGCGTGTAGCATTTATAATTTATTTACAGGGACAGTCAAAAGTATTCCATTACATTACGGTGAATAAGAAAAAATTGTTTCAACTGTATTTTGATGATGTTACACCATTTCAAACATAATGAAACTGACATGCATTTATGAAGTGTACTAAAATATAATTTCTGTAGAATATGGAGTGCAAAGCATTTATTGCCGAAACGTCAGTTGAGACTCACTGTGGAGACCCGAAAAGTTTTTGGTTTCCGTCTCTTTGTCTGTCTGTTCTACGATAACTGCCGTAAAAAAAAATCCGATTACGTTGATTTTTGGTGGGTATGTTGGTGAGGTACCCGGAATTAGCTGTATAGCTTACAGTTACATTTGGTTCATTCATTCGAAAAATATAAAACATTTCTTTTTAGGTCATAATGCTTTCCTATGGAATGCAGACTATTTTCAAATTTCATGTTTAACTGATCATATATTTGAATAATGGATTTAAGCGTAAAATTATGAATGCTAAATTTTTGATATGGAGGTTTTAAATATATCCAATAGCTCTGAAAATTTGCCGATACTGTTATGTGACATTCGTTAATTGTGAGTAATTTAAATTCAATATCTTAAATCGTTATTAATTTAAATATTTTAAAAGCAATATTTATTTATTCAAAATGTAAATCATTTATCTTGCTTAAATTCATTTAAAATTCTTCCATCTCCCGTCAATAAATTATTTTCTTAAATATTACTTTAACATTATTACATTCAATCTCCCGATCTCAATGTAATAATACTTTTCTTAATCATTATCCCATTCATAGATATATTTCATCTGCCTTTTTTAGTTATATAATCTTCTGCTCCCGCCTGGTTTCAAAACTAAGCACCCCCTTTTCACCTCTTGGAGTCGAAATTCCTTTCTTAGCGTGGCAGCTGCTTCTGAGGTCATTGACTCTCCATTTCACTCATGCATGCACGTTCGCAGATCAGGAACGCGGCGTAGGCTAGATGGATTCCACGGATCACATATACTAATTTCTGATTGGAGGATCACTGAAATCTTAATGGTTAGAACCTTTTAACGGTTCGGTTCTTTCCGCTCATGCTTTGAATTTGAGATAGCTTCTTCTCTCTTTCTGCTTGTGACCGCCGCCGAGGGTGCATGTGTGCCCTCGGTGTGTATGACAAGGGAATATATTTACATTACGTTGCATCTAACTTTTGAATATATAAAATTTGCTTTATATTAATAATAATAGATCAAAATACAGAATAGTTAGTTATTCAGCAAAGGAATGGAAATTTCACACTATCATCATTAGCAGTGGAACGAAGAATATCTTCATTATGCATGGTTCTATCGGCAGACTCTCCAATGGGTATCTTAGGGTGTGTCTCTTTGACGATTTCTACCGGCCTGAATGCTCGTTTCAACAAAAACATGCATTGGAGAAAAGGTTTGTGGTATTCAGTAAATCTACAGTATTATCCTTAGATGATCTCTACCAGCCCTAGTGTTCGTTTCAACGAAATCCATCAGTGGTAATTATCGATTGGCATGGATATTATTCGTAGAAGCATGTACTTTCGTTGCCGTTTCATGGACGCTTCTAATGTTTCTAGACCATACAATTTACTTGTGTAATAATTGGACGATTATATTCAAGATCTACGTACTGTATAATGTACTTTCATTGACATTTCATGGACGCTTCTAATGCTTCTAGACCGTACAATTTACTTGTGTAATAATTTGACGATTATATTCAAGATCTACATACTGTATAATGTACTTTCGTTGACGTTTCATGAACGCTTCTAGACCGTACAATTCTCTTGTGCAAAAATTGGATGATTATTTTCAAGATCCACGTACGGTATACAATACATGTTATTGTATTTGAAAGAGTGATTCTACAAGGGTATGTTTTGAAATATATCTTCATTTTGTTAAATATGATCTGATTCATTTAAGTATTAATATTATAAAATTGTTTGCCAAACCACTAGTAATTACTTTATAATAAATGTATTGTGTAATATCTATTTCAAAATTAAGTGCACTTGATTTTTTTAGTTATGTTTGTTTAATATATTATTTGATATACTTAAAGAATATTTTATTTATTGTCTCTTTTTTGAATTTCACAAAAATATACTGTTTTATATTTCTATATTGGTTATACAATTTATGGAATTTAATCAAAAAATAAAGGTATAAAATGTAATCTACAGTAATAGAAATATGGTTCGTTTTAAATATAAAAATTATGAAGGCACAAATTTTAGATAGGTTGGATTAATGTTTTCAGCGTAACATTCATGTACTGGCTATTTGTATTCTAAAATCAGGTAAGATAATTTGATATGTTATTCACCACGATTTTTCTCTTAAATATATTTATTATGTTTATAATATTATTTTCCTTGTACTTCCACTATAGTGATTTATTTTTTGATCACTGGCTCATTCTCAAAATTCAATCGCTTCTCATTTTAATAATCTTCAAAATTTAAATATCTCCCCCTTTCTTCTGCTTTCTCCCACTTTTAATTATTTCAATATGCAAATTTATATTAATTAACCCCTTAATATTTTAACTTTGTAACAGATACATTTATTAGAATTTAGAAATTAATTGTTTTAAATTATTGGAAAAATTTTTGCATCTGTTCGGGAAATATAAAACATTTTATTTTCATATTATTTTACAAATTTTAAATTGCATTTCTTTTTACTTTGCTCTTTATTAGTTGCTTAGTTGCTTCAAAGAATATCAAAATAATAAATATCAAGTAACTCGCACTATTTTGCTGCAATATTTTATTAGCAAAATAAATTATTTTCGGGTGATTGTAATATTCTATTGACATAAATGAGAATTATTTTGATACAAGTTACCATTTAACTACTATAGAATGATTACCGAAATATTTTTTTCCAAGCGAAAATTACAAAAACATTGAACGTGTAATTTCAAGTCTCGTAGTATAAATTTACATTTGTATATGTATATTTATTACATGAGATATTATTCATTTTCTGGAACAGATGTGGATGTTTCATCGTTGAAAAGTTAATATAATTTTAAAAATGGGATAAAATCACATGTACAACGAGGTGGTTAATCTAAAGAAATTACGAGTAGTAAAATGATGCTGAAATATTACAATTACAATTAAGACAATTACAAATATTATGATTAATTGCTGAAGCTAGGTTTTTAAATTTGTGTAGGTTTTCTAAACTAGTTATTTACATATCTTCACTCATCTTATTTAATGGTGAAGTTTCGTTACAATTTTCTGGATGTGTTAGAAAGTGTTTCATAAACTATGCTTAATGCATGATTTAGCATTCTTGTTCTCTTTAAAACAGAATAAATTAGCATGTTTTTAGAGCCAATGGAGCCTAAATGTGGTTAGTGATTGTAGTGATAGTTGACAGAACCCCTAGTGCCATAAATTAAAAACAGCTGGTTACAAATCAGATGTACAGAAGCTGTTTAAGGAAATACAAACTCATTGCTTACCTGATTAAAAACAATACCAGCATTTTTTCCTTTCCATGAGTAAGATATCATTAATTTGTAATTTTTCAGTTTTGATTGGCTGATGAATAATTTTTCAAACTATAGTAAATAACAGGTTTAACTCTTTCATTTTTATTAATATTTCAAAAGTAGTGCAGAGCAATCTATGATGGTATCTGTGGTTTTTAAAATCACTTGAAAGAAAGTTTTATAGATAATTTTGTCCTCTAGTATTTGAAAAGAACTAGAGCACTTTATGCTTTGATAATTTTGTAATCGATATTAGTTATTCACATAAAAGGAAATTATCAGTTTGAATAATACTTTTCGATCTATTCTATTAGATTGAAAGTGCATTATAATTCTGCTACAAAAAATAAACCTCATAAGAGAGGGGGGGGGGGGGGAGGGGTAAAAATGAGACATGTTTCTGTAAATGACATTTTTATTTAATATACTTTGTCATAAGTGTACAGAAAATTCATAGCACATTTGAATGAAAATGAAGTAGCACGGGCATGTCTTATTTGACAGTAATATATAACATTATAAATTACACTAACTTTCAAATTCTACAGAATTTGTCGCTATGCGATGCAAGATTGTTGCATTCATATTTGCTGCATTGCTTGTTCGCTGTGTCATGCGTACAGACAAGATGAGAAGAAATTATTACAGGCAAAAATATCTATTCCTATAAACATCACAAATGATGAAATGTTAAAATTCCTATGCTAACAACATGTAAAAGAAACAAAAAATAACATCATTTCAAATTGGCCATGAAAATTTCAAGGCCAATTTAAACAAATGAAATCCGACTGAGCCAAAAAGGGTTTTTTAAAAATGCAAAATGTGCATCAAATAAATACATATTAAGTATGTACAAAAGACAAATTATATGTTTCATTCACATGATATTTACATTTCACATCAGTTTCATATTAAATATTTATAAAAGAAAATTCATTAGCAATGAAAACATATTTGGAATATGAAATCTATGCAAAATCCATAATACTACCATTTACAATTAATAGAAATTCAATGTGTTCTTATTAAAAAAAAAATGATAAACATTTTGGAAAAATAAATATTTTAAAAAGCAAAAGAATTTACTACTAAAAAACTCCAAGAATAATGTATGAAATATATATATATATTTAAATGATTAGCAAGTTAACTAAGAAAACTTGATATAAATTAGTCAATTCATAGATCACTATATCCATGTTAAAATGTATTATTAATTATTAAATCTGATCTACTGTGCTATAATCATATGTTCAACTTATCAACACAGTACTCACATACAGATTATTATTGAGAAGTTTGATAAATAATATTGTTTTAAAAATCTAAATGATGTAATGTACTAACTAAATTCCAAGCCATTAATTTTTTTTTTCTTTCAAATTTCAATTATTTTCTTGAAAAATGTAAATTATATTTTAAAAAAAATCTAGTTAATATTATAGTCAATTATGCAACTTAAAACAGAGGTCGCCAACCGGTAATTTGCAAAAAAATTTTGGTGGTCCAAAGAAAAATCTGAACATTATTTAAATCTTTTTATGTTTTACTAATAACTGTACTCTATTAATAATCAAGCTAATTATAATCTTAGAATTCTGCAATGAAATAAAGCAAACATTTCTTTTCAGAAATACTGGTACTAGACAATCTGTAGATTTGGCAGCTGTGTTATTACTGACTGAAAAAGTAATGAAATCTCTAACTCAATTTTCAACAATATATTTATGTGAAAATACGTTTTCATCTGTCACAGCAATTGAAACTTGGCACAGGTCTCAGCTTGCAATAAAAACCGGAATATCAATATGATTTTTTTTTAAATGTAAATATATTTGTATAAAGATCATATATTTATATTAAGATCACCTTCAAGTCCCAGTGACATTGCTGAAGGTGAAATGTATGAAAGTTGACATTTATTGAACTTATAGACTTATTTCAAAAAAGTGGGAACAAATACCGCATTAAAAATGTAAGATACTTAAGCTTCAAATTAAAATAGGTGTTCATTTGTTAATGTCTGTAAATTTACTATTTATTGTAAATGATCACAACTGATGATGCTCTAGCTAAAGCGAAAGCGCTTTTGTGGAGTGGTGAAGATTTTTTATTTGAAACTGTTTTTACATTTTTTTAAATGGGGGACATCTTTAATGAAAATTTTTGACCATGTTTTTTAAATAATGTCTGAATGAAAATTGGTAAAATGGACAATAAATAAGCTTCAATTATTTTATAATAATTAAGGTAACTTTAATGATTTATTTACAATTAAACAACTTTTTAATATTTTTGTTATGATTAAATAAACTCTTTCTGCGAGTAAATAAGGTAAAGATTAAAAAATAGTTGTATTCCGTAGGACACAGTTTGACACCCTTCATTTATAATTTTATTATATTAAATGGATTTTGTTTCATATAAATAAAATGATAACTCTCTGATGCTACAAATGTCTTTACATTTTTTTTTTTTTGAAAATTCATATTGATTGTCTGCCGAATTTAAAATTTTGAAATTAGTGGTTAGTGAGGTCCAGAAGGTTGGCACTGCTGAACTAAAAAAAAAAACATTTAGCAGGTGTCAGAAAATGCAGACATCTAAGAATAAAACAAACAGATATGCTGTTATAACTACAAAACAAATAATAATAATTAACCTTCTCATGCATGAATATTTTTAAATGAATGAAAAACATATTTTGTACTTTTAAAATGGATTTATAAAATGAAAATCTTACATTTATTATGACAAACCTCATTATAACCTCATATTTAAAAGCACTAAAAAATTATTAATACTTATTAAATAGTTTTGGTGATGATTTAAACTTTGAATTCATAAACACAAAATCTAAAGTTAAAAATATATATATGGTGATGTTAGAGACATTCTTAGAGAAAATATTTTCTCATACAAAAGAGAAACAATTTTATGAAAAGTAGATTCATTAACTGATTATTTGAAAAGAAAATTGTTCTGACATCTATTGTTGTATTTCAAAATTATTACTGAACTTCACATGAGGTTTATATGTGATAAAGGAGTAAAAATAAAATATGAACAGTTCTCTGAAGGTTGTTTTCCAATGCAACCTTCTACCAGGATATCATGCGCGAGAGGATAATGAATAAGTATAAAAGTAAAAAGTTTTTTTTTAAAATACTCTATATAAGCATTCAACATTTATCTTAAAAATCACGCTTAATTTTACGAGTTCAATTCATGCTGTTCCAAAAAACTTTGTGACAATACATTAATTTTTGCATGGGTCCCAATTGGAAAAAAAAAATCTCACTTTGACTTACGCTTGGTACAAAGCACAACCTGGTGAATTTATTTTTAAAATTGTAATTTTTGCATTGTTTATTTTTTAACATATGGCAACATGAAAGTAAAACCATTATTCAAACTATCTATTCAGAAATTTTTAATTGTTTTCTAAACGTATAATCATAAATTAATATTAAACTAATTGAAGCGTATTTTGTAAAAATAGTATTCTTAATTTTTTTTCTACTTTTTAGTGCTTAAAATATTTCATTGGTGCAGTTTCTTAACCAGTTGGCAAATTTTGGCAAATGTAGTTTGGCACATTAATGAACTCAATTGTTTTGTAACTGGTATCATAGTTGTACCCTTAAAAAATATTTAGTGATTTATCAACCGCAGCTGGCTAACTGAAAAAATCAACATATTAATGTATAATTACTTTCTAAAAATATTAAATTGTTGTATTGTCGTTGGAAACACACCTGTGTACATAATTTGCATAATTCTAGCTTATCAGGAAGTGACTGAAAAATCGATTACAAAATTCCATCTTTACATACAAAAACAAAGTTGAGTTAAATAAAAGAGTAAAAATATCCCATTTATGACGCATATTATCAAATAATAATAATAAAAAAAACATTCTTTTACTAGCTATCATTTTCAATCTAAATCTACTACAATCACTGCTGATAATATGGAATGTCAAAAACTAAATACAAGAAAAGAATTGTACTGTACCCCCCAAAAATGATATCCAATTTTCAATAATAACATTTTGAGAAAAAAAAACCCTTTAATAAATATTTATTAGCATAATTTAATAAAAAATAGTGAACTATGAATTTCATACAACTTTCCAAAATGTTATGCAATGCTTAAAATATAAACATGAAAAGAATGAAACCTATAATTTCAAAATGTTAAATATTTATTTTGTTTTTGTGAATGTTAAAGTCACATAAAATACAGCTTGCCTGTAAGTAATCATACACATACTATTTTACAATCATTAAATGATAAAGATTCTAATAATCACCTCTCCTACATTTAGAAAAAAAAAAATGTAATGAATGTTTGTACATTTCCTTCACATATTTGTTTATTGATGAGAAATATTACATACAATTTTGTGAACGTATTTTAATAGAAGTCTCATTTCACATGCATTAAGGAGCTTAATAGTGGTCTAAATTAAGCAGAAAAGAACATTTAAAAAATAAAGCATGCTTAAATGGATGCATAATAATTTATATAAAAAATGTGTGATTAAATAAATTAAGAAGTGAAGGGGAAAAAAAAACAGACATTTAACCATTCACTTATATTACTGGAAACCAAACTAATTTATATTTGGGTGAAAGAATATACAGTCAACTCTCAAAAATCCACAAATCTGTAAATCATTCACGATGTAAACAATAAAATTTCCTATTTCACAAAAAAAACAGGATAGCTGCATTTGATCAAGAAAGAAGGGGTGGTGAATACTTTTGATAAGGAACTTGCTTGTGACAGATTTTTTTTTTTTTTAATTTAATTTTCTAATGACATAGACTTTTGTGACTGAGCAAAAACTTTTGAATGCAGGTTGTAAGAAAAGACTTTAAAACAAATCAAATTACTATTGACCAAATATTTAGCTAATTATAATTTGTAGAAGTAATATTTTATCATGATTATTCATTAAATAAATAATTTAATAAATTATGTGTGTTTTCATTAGATACATTGACTTTTAATTAACATTTTTTATTTATAAAATATACCTATTTCATAAAAGTATAATTATTCTGATGAAGTTAAAAAATGTAATGAAGCTACATAATGATCTAAAATCTGCAAAGATTATAGTTCCAAATTGTGCAGATTTTTGAGAGTATACTGTGTTCAAACTGTGAAGAAGTATTTAAAAACATTAAGATAAAGTAAAATGCTAAATATGATTTTCTTCAGTATAATTGTTAGATTTATTTTTTTTTTAATCATTGCAATCTTATTATTATTAACAAAATTAAAGCCAAACATGGGAAATATTTCATACAGGCTTATTTTTCTGGGTTTATTATTATTGTTTTTAACAACCATTACATTTTTTTTTCCTTAAATGGGGGGTGGTTAGACATTATGATATTTGTCTGACTCAGCTCTCAAGCAGCGCTTTTATTACAAAATATCTACAGCAGTTGATGACAATGACCCTGGAATGCATCATATGATAGCGCTATTTACAAGTACACATCATCAAATGGTTCAAAAACTTAAACCAGTATAAAACTGTACAAATAAATAAGATATACATAGCTTTAAAAAATAATTCGAAACTTATCTGCAGAAAAGGAAAACAAAAATGCTGCATGCACTTTAAAATATAAATATCAGTTCTTAGAAAAAAGAAAATAAATGTAATATATATTATATTTAAGAAACTAGATTTCTAGAATTATTTCAGTTACAAAATAATAATACATATTTATTTTATGTAAAAAATGAATTTTTGCAGCATTTTTTTTCTATCAAATTTAAATATTAGATTTAGAAACAGAATTTAGCCATTACAATAATAATCAATAATGAAAATACTTTTTTTTTTTTAAAAGAAGTTTATTTTGATTCCATAAAATGGTACATGCAGCATAATAAGAAAAAATATTCCAGAAAATTATAAAATATTCAAAATTAATCAAATATGCAAAAAGGTAACTAAAATTGAAAAAAAAAAAAATCAAATATAATCAGGTAAAATAACACTTTTTATTCACAAAATTTTTTTCATATTTAAAAGGAATGGATAAAATTACAATTGGAATGAATCAGAAACAAAAGAGTAGCTAGACCCAACACTCTAATGAACTTTAGATAGATATTTGAATAATATTGATAGCTAGAAAGTTATAATTAAAAAATTAAATAATTTAACATTTAAAAAAATCACATTGTCATAATAATTCACTAACAAGAAGATTCATCTTACCTGATTAAAATGATTAATATAGAAAATCCATTAAGATATAATAGTAAGCTCAGTGTTATATGAAATTCAGCACCATATACTGTGCTGTTTGGTATAAAATTACATTGTGCATTTCATGTTATATATGTATTATTGTTGCCATTTTCTAATTGGCTTCTATCCTCTAAATAAGTAATGATTATAGCAAGTAAATACATAATACACCAGTGTTTCTAAATATTTTTTGTTGCAACAATAGAAATATAAATTTTATCAAATTTTTAAATGTTTATTTATAATTAAGTTAAAAAATAAATTGGTGATCATATTGAAGAAGGCAATTAACAAAAGATAATTTAAAAAAATCAGAATTAAATAGTTATTTGTGAGATTTGTGAATAATTTTCAGTTGATAATTTCTAAAAAATCAGAGCAGATCTTAAAAATTAAAACAAACATAAATTGACAAAATTAAAAGAGAAAAACATTAAATGTGATCTTATTTTGTTAAAAGGGCAAGAGAGGGGTAGATACGGATAAATAAGCAAAAAGTTATTCATCCCCCCCCCCCCTCCTCACATACACACACTCCGGGAGAGAGGGGAAAAAAAAGTGAATTTCATGCTAATCAAATCTAGCATGAGAATAATTTCACAAATGACACTGTGTTAACTGAGCAACCACTTCAATAGAACTCATTAAAAATTTTGATAACTACAGAGATGTTATGATATGTATCACAAAATAAGTGAAAAACATGGTAGGTAAAATTTTTGTGTTTAATTTTTTAAAACTATATAAAATTAAAATATTATAATTACCTACAAAACTTATGGAAGCTTTTCAAAGCACTGAAATACTTACCATTGCCAAACATGCTATTAATTTTTTCTATGATAAAACAAAGCCACAATTAACATCTTTTGAAATATTCATAATATGAATGCAGTGTGTAATTTTTGATTGAAATTACATTAAAGCTGCTTAAAATTTAACTGTTAAATTATTGATTATTAATGATATATTTCACCAACTTGATTCATTAAAAGAAAGATTTCCAATTTAAAAATTAAAACATAATATACTAAAAGTGTGTGATATGTTTATATTTAAATATAAATCACATCATTAAAAACAAAAAAGTAAATAAAAAAATTCAACTAAAATATTCATCTTAATGACAGAGGGGGAAAAAAAAGAGCTAGATAAGATATTAAATATCTATAATTAACTCTTGAAGTATAAAGTTATCAAAACTAAAACTTCTCCCATTTTTTTTTTCTTTTGAGATCACTATTTTTGAGTTCAATCTTTATCTTATTTTATCGCAGAATTTGTCATTAAATAAAGTAAAATATTTGTTTTTGGAAATAGTGGTACTTAAAAAAACAGGAGGGTTGGCAGCTATAAAAGTGTTTAAAACATAAAAATATAATTTTTAATATTAAATATATGAATTATTTTCTAATGACTAATTTTCAAATAATTTTTTTAAATACATACAAGAGAATGGTGCATATAAAGTGTAGAACACTAAATTGTTCCAAAACCCTTTTTTTTTTTCTTTTGAAAGTTAGAAACACTGGTATGCATAAATTTAAAAAAGGTCGAAATTAAATAATGCTGCTTTACAATTGAATTATTTAAGAATGTTTTTAGTTACATATATATATTTAAAAAAAGAATAATCAAGGAAAACATCAGCATATTTGCACATTATATTAATATTACTAATGTAGTATATAAAATACTCTTGCACACATAGAAAACAGCTCTAATTCTAAAACTGGAATAAAACACAATTATATCTCCAGTCCAAGATTCTAAATCATGCAATTGTTATACCAGTAGCAAGTCATCTCTACAAAATATGCTTTCATTCTGTATTCTCATGATTTACAGCGATGATTTAGGTTACAACCAACTGTTCTATTATGAACAGCCAATATAAAACTAGAATATAAATGTTTGGCAGAAACCAGAAATGTTTAAATTCGAGTCTCATATCACTTCATCATGTAATTACCATAACATAAACACAAAAAAAGATGCATTCCCATTTTTAAGCAATGTAGGTATGTAGCAATATTAACAAACATGTATGATGAAAATACAGTATGAATGATGATAGAATGTGTGTTATCAAATTTATGATATAAATACGTCACAGGTTGCAAGTATATATGATTCTTTTATAAGGAACTAAATGTTTGACTAGGAAATGCTTTTATGTGAAACAAAAAAATTTTATTTCATTAATATTATTTTATTTGTTTAACTTCTGAAAAGGAAACTGAAATTGTATGTTTCACATTAATGTTTCACAATTGAAACTGTACAATAAACTTTCACTAGTTAAATTTTCTGAATATTTCTACAAAAATAAAACAGTAGTCTCTTGATAACATCCCAACTTAGTGTATTAAAACATTCTCAGTATATAGCAGAAACAAAACTTTTAAATGGAAAAAGGAAAGTTGATAAATAAATATAAAATTTGTAATGGCAGCATTTCTATCAAG
This sequence comes from Maratus michaelseni, assembly GCA_963931845.1. Taxonomy (NCBI): domain Eukaryota; kingdom Metazoa; phylum Arthropoda; class Arachnida; order Araneae; family Salticidae; genus Maratus; species Maratus michaelseni. The sequence goes on from OZ007598.1 coordinate 72,116,965, forward strand.
ATTTAATAAGCTAGAAATGAAGCACCAAGATTTGATTAAAGTCTATTTATATAAAATAAATATAATATGGTAATTAAAATGACAGTTTAGATAACTTGCTGAGTTTGTGATAAACTATCTTGCTCATCTGGACCTTGTATAATGTTCCCTACCTAAGTTACAAAATTCAATGTTTTAAAATCAGTTTTCAACTAAACTTTATTTTGACTGGCACCTATTAAATACCAAGGCCTCATATGGAGTATAAATTATTTTTTCTATGCAATTTAGAATAGCATTTTAATATAAATTCAAACAATGATTTTTTTGCAAGAGGGTTAAATAAGACTTTTTTTTAAAATTGAACTTCTTGTTCAACATGAATGTTTCTCAAATGATAAATCAAGAATGATTTGCATGAAAATTATTAATTGTATCTGAACTCATTAACTTAAAATTAGTTTCCCCTCAAAACTCAATAGATCTAAACTAATAAACTTAAGAGTGTTTTCTCTAAAAATATAACATGTCTAAACTCATACCTTAAAAAATGATTTACCATGAAAACTACTCTATATATCTAAATGGGTTCATTAATGAATAGATAAATTTAGCAGGTCTCATAGTAAGCTCAAATGATTAATTAAAGAACAGTTTGAATGAAATTATTGAACATGTCTAAAATAGCTAATTAAATAATCATTTGCCACAAAACTTCTAAATTGGTAAATTAGAAAATTATTAAGTGCATTCAAACTGAATAATTTGAAAAATCTTAGTCTTATTCTCTTGTTTCTTATTTATCTTATAATCTTTAAGCTTATTAATTCAAAAATCATGTCATGAAAACTATTAGTTGTATTCAAGTTAGTTATCAAGGGGAGTGTTTTGATTAGAGCTCATAATTTATTGTAATTCGTTAATATACAAAAATTTCAATTTTTCTTCTGGACTTTCAAAAAGTACATGTAATTTTTTTAAGGGCTTGTCTTTTTGGGGAAAATTACTTTTTAATGGATTGTATATTAAAAAGACTTTTTTGTTGTTGTTATTAATCTTGACAGACATGACTGCAAAATTTGCAAATTAAAAGAAATATATTTTAAAATTAATTCTGAAAAGCAGTGTAGCCACCTCAAATGCATATTTTCATTAGCACCAAAATTTTAGAAATCTAAGACTAGTGAGCAGAAATTGAAATTAATCAGCATTTTTTTGATAGGCTAAATTAGCACTAAGCAAAAATATTAGTAGTTCCATAATAGCTAGCACAATAATAGGAAAAATATGTATGAAGCTCTTTTCTAAAAACCATGCATTCAGTTTTTGATAATTCTAAACAGAAACTATATTAAGTTGCAGTAACACTCATAATTACAGATTCGATGATAGACATTTCTGACAATATGCAAGTTTTGATTTCATAGAGTTATGAATTTGTGCCAAGTTCAAACACAACCAAAATGCTTGTCCATAAACTTAATACATCAAAGTTTTTGCAAACTTTAGCATATGTGATTTCAATATCAAATTCAATAGCAAACTTATTTCGTGAATGAAATTATAAAGTTTGGATAGAGTTATCAAGGGTGCTACTGAAATTTATTTTTTTCCTAAGACATCAATGAAAATATTACAGTGAAATAGCAGATCACAAAACAAAGACATACAACTATTAACACTATATGGAAAAATTGTTAAGTTTCAAATAAAAAAATAAAAATATTAATACATTTATGTCATAGCTTTCTAAAAATATTAATTATTTTAGCACACTATATTTCTCTGTCAAATTCTCTTTAAGCATATTAGTTTAAACTATGCAAGATATTTTGAGTCAATCATATTTCAAACCCTATATATTAAATATACCAAGCTCTCATACATTTAGTGACTATTCACTAATGCCATTGAAAGATGCCTGCATTTTACAAAGTACATTTTATTACAGACACATACTTTTATCAATCCTAGTAAAGATTAAAGACATTTTTTCATATACATATGTACCTATAAAAGGTCAGTCAAGTAGGTTCAGTTGAAAAAAAAAAATCTTTAAAGAAGTCAAATAAGCTCATATTTCAAAAAGATTACAAGCTATTGTCGTAAAATTGAGATATGAAAAACTAGATAAATAAAATTTAGATAATAAACATAAGAATATTATTATACAAAAGCAATATTCAACATAAAATTTAAACTAAGAAAAATTTTAACAAAAGTATTTTCAATCAGCTATAAGAAATACTATAGTGAGGAGATTAATAATATCAGGAAATAGAAAACATTGAAAATATATAAAGATTATATTTAAAATTTTCAAATTCAAAAAAAGAGAATACTGATTACAAGTAATGCAGTCTATATATTTATGTAACAAATTACTGTCATATACATAAATAAAATTAACAAAAAAAAAAAAAAAAAGGGGGGGGGGAAGAAATCAAAATATATAATTTTAATTAGAAAACAAAAAAGAAACAAATAAGGGAAGCTGCAAGTTAAAAAAAAAAAAAAAAAAAAAAAAAAAAAAAAAAAAAAAAAAAAAAGAAAAAAAATCAACCTTCAAACAAAATATGCTGACTTTATGAAAGGTTGTATTAACACATTAAGAGCTTTGCACATCTTACAGAATTATACAACAGTTTTTATTGTATTTTGATCAATTATGCAGGTTTTCTCTGGAATTATGCTTGGACTTAAGAGAAAAAATTACTAGACTTCAAACAAACAAACATAAAATATACAAGGCTTATAACATATGTTCAAAGACTAATATAACAGTTTTATCTCAATTACACTACCACTTTATTCATTCACTAAGCATTTTGATATAGGCTAGACTTCTCTTAAGGTCTACAACAGTTCTTGCATTGATAACTTTAAGATTTTCAAACACATTTTTTTATTATTAAATGCCATGAATTCTGAAAGATTAATAACTAACAGGTAATTAATTTGATAGTTGCTAGCTCTTAGTACAAAAGAAAAAAAATGCATAAAGTAATATATATTTTTTAAACTTTACAAATTTGTTACATACAGTTTACATATAATTCATGATAGGCATAGCACTTAATGTGTTAAACTATTTTCCTTTCCGCTAACTTCATAAGTGTACTATTAACATCTTTAAAATAAAATATCAGATCCCTAAAATAAATTCTAAATTGATTAACTAAAATAAATTTAACAAAACAATATTCATATTTTATAAAAGTGAATTAAAATTATTAAACAATTTTTAATTTAACAAATGGAATATGACAGATTTAAGTATCAGAAATTTTATTGTGCAGTTCAAATTTTTATTTTATTTTATACATAATTTGTATTTAAAATATAAAAATTAACTATAAAATTAATTTACAAAAATTTAATATAAAAGTCTGAATTAAAATTTAAAATTTCTACCTGCCTAAATTTTGTAATTCAAATAATGCAATGGACAGGTTTAATATTTCAACAAAGTATAATAAAAATAGTCTCTTAAAAATAAATCAAATCCATCAGTTAATTTCCATATTAAATAAAAACATATAAATTGATTTGGCATGATTTTGTGTTGTTATACTCATTCTTCGCTCACAATAAAAACACAAACTTGAAATATCTTTTTGTGAATGTATTCAGTTCATTTTTAAAAAGAAAAATTTAAATGAAAATGTTGTAGCATATTGAGCTATTAAGTAGAAAAAATACCAAAAAAATACCAATATACAACTGGACAAAGAAAACAATGGATATACACAACCTATAAAATTTAAATATGCAGATACAGCTTTTTTTTCCCTTTAAAAAAAAGGGGGGGGGGGTTAAAGATAACCCAAATTCTTAAGCAATACGTGAATTTTGTGCAGTAACAAATCAAAATAAGAAACAATATTTAAAGTATAAAAACTGGAAACTGGTTTTGACAGTATAAGATTAAATATAGGACAGTATACGATTATATTTATTGTTTGTCAAATTGGTCAGTGGTTTTAATGTTCTATTGGTGTCACGATGCTACTTCGCTCATCAACCTAAATATTTATGTTGGTATAAGAGATATGAAAAGTAAACAACAATATAAAAAGATAAAAAATGACTTAATGAATATTGGGTAGAAGATTTAATTTATCCAATTTGAAAATGGAAAGACAAACTAATCTATTTTCATAGAACTTTTCAAATTATTTAATATTAATTGTTTAAATTATCATTCCGTATAAATAAAAATTAATTAATTACTACTAAAGCTTTTTTTTCCAAAGTTTCACATTATACCCTGTGTCAGAAAGTTAACAATTATAAATTGCTTTATTAAGAGATCTCTTAAAATACTTTCAAGTTATAATGTATAACATAATGAAAAACAGATGTAAGACTTTGTTCAATTTGTGCACTATTAGATAAATCACAGCTATTACCAATATAAAATATGTAAATGTAATGAAAATACAATTTGAAGACATACATTTGAAAAAGTATTTTTCCAGAAATTTTATGATTCAAGTAGGGGAAAAAGAATAACATTAGCCAAAGAATTTTTAGTACTCAATATATTATTTCCAGAATTAATACTTTTTTTATATATATAAAATTTTAAGAGCTAATATCTACAGAAAATCATTTTTTAATTGTTAAAGGTTAGATATTTCAAGAAAAAATAACTGCGGTTGACTATTACTTCATATTTAACTCAAGTAAAAATATTTATGTTAAAAATAAATACATATACAACAAACAGGGCTGTATGAATGACATTTCAATGAACATTTAACACAAACATTTTTTTTATCATATGTACAGGAAAATAAATATATACAATATCAAATATTTAAATATTTGATTTTTGACTTCATATACTAGGTATCTTAATTTTAAATAATTCCTTATTATTAGTGACCAAGAGCGGAATGAAATTGTAACAATAAAAAAAAAAAAAAAAAAAAAAAAAACAGTTGATCTTGCAATAAAATATAACACATTAAAAATATTTTCTTTAGATAATAAAATATAAAAAACACCATACATACACAGAAAAATTAAATGTGAAGAATACATTCTCCTAATCATGGGTGACTGAAAGAAGGGGCAAGGAAGAGTCATTTCCCCCTCCTGGGCAATGAAATTTAATAAACAAAATTTTCTTATTTCAAATTTATTTTAAAAAACACAACCTATGTAACAGACCACAACAAACAATTTCTGTTTGGAAATCTTGTTCCTTCCTGGATTTGGTTCTGCCAGGACCCATGCTTATACTCGAAGATTAAGAAAATTTCAACTACTGCACTACCAGGATGGACTGGGAGTGAAACTAAACATGCTTGCTCTCTTGTAATGCTTGCACGCTTTTAATCAAAAAAAAAAAAAAAAAAAAAAAGATTAACTCTTTTGAAATACATTTTCTTTTTCTATGCATTTATGGTGCTTGTAAGAAGTTAAAAACTTTATTGTGTAAGCTTTATCTGCTTAAAAATTATTTCATTTTTGTTAACTTTTCTAATAAATAAAAAAAGCAGTAAAATATTATTTATTTTTTAAAATCTAATTTACAAATATAAATTATGTTTTGGTAAATGCAGTAGAACCTTGATTTATTTTGTTTCTCTAAAAAGAAACAAAGAAAATAGTGGATGAGGCTAAGCAAATAGACTTCTATTTATTAATGTATGTATATCTGTTTTCTATTATCTTAATTAAAAACAAAAAAAAAGGTGTTAAATAAAACCAAACAAAACAGAAATGACTTCTTTGTTATGCTTTGAGAGCATATTAATTTGGAAATTACAGATATTGTAGAATGTATTTAGAGTGCACAATAATCATCATACATGTAAAAAAATGAAATGGCATTTCTATTTACATTTTCCTAGATGTAAAAGTAAATTAAAATGAGTTCATTACATTGTTTAGTTAAAATAACTGCCAATTAAAATGAACATTCTGAATAAAATCATATATACTAGTAAATCTACAGATCAGAGGCCTCAACGTCAGCTCTACAAATCATTGTTCATTAATCTCACTAATTTTTAATGTAATTTGCATAATATTTTATATCCTAAAATTACGATTTTTAAAGTTATTTATACATTTATAAGAATATAAGATTTATTGAAAGTTCTAGAAATTTTAGAAGTATCACATTAAATACAATTTTATGTGGGATAAATGATAGGATAAACTACTTATTACTGTATTATTACTGTATTTTTTCAGAATAAGGTTACATTCCTTCAGGCAGGGGTGCTCCCGTTGTCACTTTAATTTTATATTCTCAATTTCCAGTAATTGTGTTATTTCATTATTAGAGTATGTGTCTGAGGGCATTTACTATTGTAATTTCATTAGATTAACCATCTCTTTGTACAAGAGATTTTATCCTATCCTTAAAAGAATACTTATTTTTTCAACCACTAAACATATCTTTCTGAAATTGTATAAAATTCTGTGTATTAAATATACTTATACAAATGTCAATTCCTCTTATGAGACATATTCAATTTACACATTCAACATTTTTATAATTTTCGTTTGGAAAACAGATTTGGTCATCTTTCTTTAGTAGTTAAAGTAAATCTTATCTATTTCATTAGAAAAAGCATATTAAAAACTTAAATCACCTGAAAATTAGGTATTTTGTTAATAAAATTCCGCGTCAAAATAATGGGAAAGGTTTTTGAACTGGCTTCTGACACAGTATGTACATTTTATTAAAACGTGTTTTTGATTACAGTGAATTGAAAATTAAATCTGCATTTTTTTCATAAATGAAATGAAAAGATTTCCTCAGATCAATGTTACCACAAAAATAAAATACTGCATTATAATGTGCTTAACAATGATTATAAAAAAAATAAATAGTACAAAAAAGATAAAGTGGCACGTCACCGCACAAGTTTATTTTATATTTATGAGTAAAAAGCAAAACTGAAATGTTTAGAAGAAAAATACACCATCGATTGATTGAAGTCGTAATATTTCATTTGTAGCCTAAAAGGTATGCTTTGTTATATTAAATTAAATTGTATTTTATATATATTCAGTTTTTTTTTCCCCCCGTGTTTTCTTCAAAGCAGATGACGTCATCCTCTAATTCAGTTAAAATACAATTGTTAATTTTTTTTCTCTTGCTTGCCTTTTGCTATCTTTCATCAGTTTTTAATGTATGGAATAAATGAGACGATATTCTGGCTTGAGTAATCTTGTTTGCAGATTTTTTTATCCTTAATTTTTCTTTAGAAGTTTAAACCTGCATCTAAAAAATATTGAATAGAGCTAAAAAAAATTTGACTGCAGTGCAAAATCCTCGCATGGGTCCACTGGCAATGTCTTAATACAATTATTTTAAATAACTTTTCTCTCCAGTCTATACTATCCATCCATAATAAGAGAAACTTTGGAGATATTAATATGCAAAAATACAATATATAATGATGCAGTATCTTTTAACTTACTGAAATTGTGGCTCGAGTTATTCCATGGTTACAAATATGAAAATAAACAACCAAGTAAAAATAAAAGATAACGTGCATAATTTTAAAAAAGTAAGTGAAAATTAAATAACATTTCAAATAGTAATTTCAAAGACTGTGCAATTATAGAATATTCTCATTTGTTTTTGAAAATGGCTCGGAGTAAGCCAAAACATGTCAACAATCTAATAAAAGTTATTTTACTGTATTTTATGTTGTTAATTATTCTTTTTAGCAATTAAAAGAAAAAAAATTATCTTTTTAAAAAATGTGTGCTATTAATAAAAAGCTCATATGATTTTCCCTTCTTTTTCCCATTTTTTATAGTCAGGTTTATGAAGAGAAAGGCTATGAAAGCTTCTAATATACTTCATACTTGGATTATATGCCCTATTATTTTTTATCATTTATAGGCCGCAATTTTTTAACGGGGTGAAAAGTTCTTGAAAGAACCTGAAAGCAAAAAAATGTTTTGCAAATTTTACTTTGACCATTAAAATAGGATATGTACCAGGACAAAAACAATGAACGCAAGTAAAGGAAAAATATTAAAATGATAAATCAAGATTCTACTGGTTTTTTTTGTTTTTGTTTTTTTCTTTAAAGTTATGGTATTTTTTTCTTTTATTTGTTTACTTCATAATCTGCATCATAAAACTTAACTTTTTTGTTAAAGAACAAAAAATTAAATAAAAACTTAATTTGGAAATAAAAACCTCAATTATTTTTACACTTTGCAGAAATAAGTATTTTTGCTTCAATTTAATCCCCCCCCCCCCATGTTAATCTGTGTACTAAATTGGTAAAATAGTGAAACCAGGTCTTCTATTATTTTCCAAATTTTATTTTTATATATAAATTAAATGCTGAAGATTCTTCTTTATTTAAGAAACTCAAATTTATTTAAAACGGATTATATATATATATATATATATATATATATATATATATATATATTTATTTATTTAAAAGAGTATTAAAAATAAGAATGTGGGCTTAAAAGTGAAGAAAATAACATGTCACTTTGAAGATATATATTTTTTTCACATATAATAGATGATATGGATTATAATAGTTGATAAAAATATATAACACTTTTATCAAATGAAATAAATTCATTCAACCAATGGCCACTAAAAAATAAGTTTAAAACTAGATTTCAGGAAGTAACATATATTTTCAGGGCCAGTGCTAGAAATTCCACATTTTTCATCAATAGCCAAACTCAAAAATAGAATTAGCTGCTTTTAATACCTTAGTCAAAATTTATAAATGTTTTAATTTTTGAGCAACAATTTTTAATTTTTGATACATATTGAAAACATTTATAAATTTCATTAGTAGTAATAGGATATTTAATAATTATAAAACACAGCTATTTGGCAAAAAGCAAAATTAGTTATTTTGAGTCAGATGGTTTTGAAAAAATATATTTGCTAATAGTTCTGTTGAGATACATTTTTCTAGCTTAAGATTTATGCATCACTGACACAGAAATGAAATAGACCCCATATTGATTTGGGGAAAAACATATCAAAGGAACTTAATTACAAAAGTCATATTAACATGTATGATTCTATCTAATAGAATCAAGACTGACATAGCATTTAATTACACGTGTAATTAAGTGACTAAAATGAAAATTTAAATACAATATTGATATGATTTATGTACATATAATAGAAAAAGGAACAACAACAAAAACAAAAAGAAGTTGATGGGAGATAAGCATTAAAATCTTTGGTAAAAACTAGTGATAAAAGACATGCAGTAACTCCCATTTCCAAATGTTCTTCGATAAGTGGACTGAACTAGATGGACTCAAGACGAGAGATTTGGCATCTCTCAATTAAAGTCTTTGGCATGATTCAATACTTTTGAGTGAGCACCAGTAATCTAAAATGGTACATTGCTAGAGGAAAAATGTACTTGATATATTTGTTGGATCACAGCAAACTGAAGCTTTCATGCTATACATGGTTTTGACATAAAACATTTTAAAATATTTATTGTAAATTACAATAAATCTTTTAATACTCATGCACCTAGGGTTCCCAGTAATAAAAAAAAAATCTTATGATAATTATATAAAATATTTTATATGAAAAACAAATATTGATATAGGTGCCTCTTCTTTAATAATTTTACAAAATTACATACAATTAACCCCTTTGCTCCAAGCGTATTCACCAGGAGTTATTCTATCTGGAAGAAAAGGGGTTAATAATGCAACTCAATATACTATAACTTTGCTGTATATTGACATGACTCAAAAGCAGTTCAAACTAAGAATTCTCTGTGACAATTTTGTTAGAAAAGTTAAGTTTAAATGATATTCTGAATATGTTTGTATTAAACATTACAAAGATTAAAAAATTAATGTGCATACGTGACAGTAATGGCAGAAGCTTTAGAGTTATACCTTGAAAACTGGTAACCAAGTTAAAAATTCAATCAGCCAAAAAATGTAAGAAGCAACTTAGATGTTAAATTATTCATTTCTAATTTAAAACCGCTTCTGTCAATTTTTTTCAAAAAGATAAAATGTGAAGGAAAGAAAAAGTAATGTTAGAGCTATAAAAATTGAGCAAAACATCATGCCAGGAAATACAATTTTTGATTTTCAATACAGCACTGTTATAAGACTTAATAATAATAAAGACGCTTCAGTATATTGAAAATAAACTAAATATAAACGGTAAACATTTACATCTAAGTTTGGAAAAATTTTAGCCAAGATAAAAAGAAATTAAGTAATAACAATCAGATAAGTTTTGGCATTTTATATTATTTTAATGCCAATAATTTAATGTCATGTCAGAGGAACAATAAAAGAATTTGTCAACATTAATAAAAAATTATTGTAACATAATCAATATCTTAATTTTTTCATTTATTTATTTAGTTAGTTATTTAATTCTTATCAAACAAAACACATGATGCAATTTGATCTATATGCATTGTGATATATGAGAGTTAAAATTTTTATATGCAAAAAGATAAATAATGTACAGTTTCAATTCTTCATATTCTTCTTTCTTACAACCCATTTTGAAACAACTGTCCTATACCCCCACCCCCCTCTCCTTCTCTTGAATGATTAGCCATTTGCTTTAAATACTTTGATAAAAAATATTATAACATTATATTTCTGTTCTGATCAGAGTAGTATGGATGAGAAAAATATGGGAACCCTAGAACCAAAATACAACATTTTTTTTTTTTTTTCATTCACCATTAGGTGCAAATAAATTAAAAAATACCACACAAAATGCTTTCTCCATGAAACTCAAAAACATTACTGATAAATTTGGTAGAATATCCATAAATCTCCTAATCCAAAAAAAGAAACTGCATTATTTTTTATAACTATTTCAAAGCAATCAATGAAATGTCTTATCAAGAATACTGTTAGTTGGATGAAATTTATGATATGTAGAAAGTTAATTAAAATTTCAGATAATTTGCATTAAAACCAAAGTAAACACCCAAAAATAAAGAAAGTACCAGCTGCTCTCCAATTATTTCTTAAATACATTTTTCAAAGCTCATATCATATTGTCTATCCTACATAAGCATCAATATCCAGATAGGCAAACTTTTTTTTTTTTTATAACATTCACATAATGGTATCAAATAACCACATTTATTATGAAATATTTGTATTAAAATATAACTGTATTATATCGGTGACACGGACTATGAAAACAGGGTGACCAACATTTACTGAACTCGCTATCTTTTTGTTAGCATCAATTAAAATAATTAATTTAGCCAAGAAACTTGTGCATTGTGTGAACTATCTACAAATGAAAAATTAATATTGATAAATGTTAAGTACTTGTATGAATTTGTGACTATTTAAACAAAAATTTTAAATTTAATGTATCTAATAGATTAAGCATTTCTTAAAAATAATAAGAATCCAATTAATCATGTAAGTCTGTATTTTGATCAATTAAAAAAATATCCACAGTAAAATGGCTCAAGTAGTTTTAAAAATATGCATATAAGCATGCATACTTTTAAAACTTAGAGCTTAAAGTAATAAATACTATTTTGTAAAAATTTTGCAGTTAAAAAAAATATTGCTTAAGGTCAGTAAATTCTTTTATAATTTGAGGATGATTTTTTTTTTTAAATGACCATAAACTGAAACTTTCTTATCTTTCTTTGGGATACAGATTTTTTCCTCTTTTCTAGCATGAGTTTAAGTATAATATAGTTATAATAACTACATAAAAAGATCACAAAATACAACCAAGTATACTGGAGTTGGAATAAATCCTAAATGTTGAAATTTCCTCATATAATATTTATTTGAGCTCAAAGAGAAAGAATGAAGAAAGGATATTTTGATATCAATAATAAGATTTAGGCAGATAAAGAAAATTATTATTATTTTACACATATATATTGATAAATATTGATGATAACCACCTTTAAGCTTTCAAGATTTCCTTAATATTATGGAATGGTATCCTGAATTTAAGAATCATACCTAAAATCTCAAAATTAAATTATTTTCATAATAAATATTCGGAAAAATAAGCAAATGATTTTGATAGAATCAATTATGATACACACAAAATTTTAATAATCCTTTTTTAAGCTCTGCATAATTGTTTAGCTTTCAGCAAAAGCTAATTAATACTTTAAGTATAAAATCGAGTCAAAATTTCATAGTTAAAATGTCATTAAATTCATTTTTGATATAAAATTGATTAATTTCTTGAAAAGTTATTAGAAAATGTGCTTCGAGAATTTTATAAAATACTTGTGCAATTTTATAGATTACAAATATTTTATAAAACTTTTCTTGGAATTATTTTCATGATATGCTTTTTATACATGCATTTATACTTATTTTAAATGCTTTTTATAAAAAGAAAAATTATAGTCACAAATGCATCAAAAACTTAAGTTTGTATGCATGGGCGCCCAGGGGACAATTACCCTTCACTCAAATTTAATTATCTTTCTTTTTCTCCTAAGGTTTAAAAAAAGTGTTATTCTTCTCGAATGATTTTAAAATAATTCAAATACTAAGAGAGAAAAAAACTAAGGATTTTTTGCCAGGAGCTCAGACAATTTCTTGTTTATATACATATATAAACATGTATTAAAGAATTATCTTAAATGAAGGGTTCAGGGGAGCTCCTATGATGAAAAAAATAATAAACTATTTTAATTCTTCATTTTTTAACAAAGCTAGTAAAAGCTTTTTTTTTTCTTTTAATGTCTAATTTGGTGTATATTTCTATAATTTTTTTTAAGCTGAAATGTTTTAAAAAAGGAGAAAAAAAATCTTAATTTAAACTTGCCTTAACAGCAGACTACAGACATATATGCTCCAAAATCTTACCCTCCCTGAATTTTTTTGTGGGCACCCATGTTCCTTTGTAATTATATAAAATAAACTATTTTATTTAATGGTAAAAATGTTTAAAAAAAAATAGTTAGCCACCCTAAGAGACAAATGTTTCTTAACCCTATAAGAAGCATTTGAATATCAAACAGTATAAAAAGTATGTTGTAATATTTAATAATGTAAGATTTAGTTCACTCTTACTGACTACAACATTTAGGAATAGTTAAAAACAATATTGTGCTAAACTTTGGCCATTCAAGTGAACCTGTAGATATAAAATTTTGTACATTAGTCTAGAACATAAAAACCTCTTAGATAATTAGTTCACAAATTTTAAATCAATAAAGATGGTTCTAAAATTTATTCATTGCTCAAATAAAAAATAGCAATTTGATAAAACCTAATTAAAAATTTCACAAAATTGTTCGGTATTATGAAACATTTCTGTCTTTTTTTTTTTTTTTTTTTTTTTCACATATATACTGCAGAGCTATATAATAATTGAATAAATAATGCATATGTGCAATTTTTTCCCTCATAAAATTGTAAAAGTTCATAATCTAAATAAAATATGTCAATAGTGATAAGAGAAAGATAATTATTTACATGGGCATAATAAAATCTTGAATAATAAAAAAGTCATAAATAAACTGTCCATACACAATGCCAGTAAAATACTAGGACACATTTTCAAAATTTTCAAAAATGCTACCAGCAATTGATATGACTAATAATTTGAATTCACCAGTCTTTTAGATATATATATGTATACTGCCAGCATATAACTATCAAACTACATTTTCTGGCAAACAATTGATCTTAGTTTGTAAAAGTACAAAGTAGAAAATAAATTTTCCACCACAATTTGAATGATGTGACCACTGAGTTATTTTCTTTGTCGGAAAGAAATAAAAGTGGCAAGTGCGATTTTCAGCAAAAGAAAACAAATGAATGTGAGGGCATCCATTTAACTTCAGTAAAAGCACTTCTTTCTCTCACAGTACATCAACAGATATCTACTTTGGCACCTATATAATAAAAAAAAGGCATTTATTAGTGTAAGATACTTTTATTGGTCAGTAAAACTCAAAAAATCAAAATTCCTGTCTTTAGAAAAACTAATTTATTGGTCTTAACTTTTAGTCATTGTCACACTATTCTTGACTACAGTTTACTCTATTTTTTATTTTTATAATACATTTAGACAAACTAGAGTACACACACAAAAAAAAAAAAAAAAAAAAAAATGTGTAGTATAAATGCTTTGATTTAAAGAATGTTTCAGAATTATATATTGCAAAAGAAGGAAGAAATAGCATTAAAATTAAAGATTTTGACAAAATGCATAAATTAAGCAGAATGCATGATAAATGTGTTTCATAAACAAAAATGTTAATGAGATGCATTTTATCTTTTTCATATCATTAAATGGTTAGGAACTTATAACCCCCTGTTTAATTCAGCATGGATGAATAATAATAGAATCAATGATCATGGTAGAAAAAAAAAATGCAAAGTGAATCTCTCCCCCCACCTTCCCCATGAGGGATTTTATAGCATTAACCAGCATCTAAAAAATCAGATTAAATTATTTACTAATTTCTTAGATTATTTAAAAATAAAATTTCAAAACTCTGCAAAATTCAATATATACTGAGTTGATTTATTAGGCATCAGCTAATTTGGGCCATATTGCCATTAGTTGAATGCCTAAAGGGAAGATTTTTAAAAGGAAAGTGACTGGAATTTTTGTTTTGTGCAAGTAAAATCCTGAAAAACTGACACAATCCCCCTGCATAACCTATGCAAAATTAAACCCTCAAGCTTTTGCCAAACAGAGTTGGACTTTTATAAAAATGATGAAATGACAATTTTGTAGAAATCATTAAATGGAACTCATATTAATAAGATACATTAAAACATATTTGACAGATAGTAATAAACAGTATTACTTATGAGAGGGAAAAAATAAAACCTCATTCCCTACCAATAGACTTAGAAATTGGACGTCAGTAGGGCCGACCCGATTCCCTTGGACGCTTGAGCTGAACTTTGAGCCTCTTTGTACCCACCTGAAAGCCATTCATTGCTTGGATAGCAGCCTGGGCACTCTGCGGATTATCAAAACTTACGAAGCCTGCAATTTAAATTTAAATCAATCAAATAAAAGAAATAGTCATAACACAGTTACAAATTTTGAATAATTTATCAAATTTATTAAATGATTTTTATTTAAAATAATATTTTAAAAAGACATTCAGAGACAATGTAGAAAAAAGTTTTAAAAAAATTATACAAAAAGATAAAATATTTTAAAAGCATTTAATGTTAGGTAATTTTTTTTTTTTTTTTAATGATATTGCTATTAAATCAAGGGATTTATTTATTTTATTATAGCCTAGTGAATGAATCTTGCGAGTTTATACAAGTCATTGTGAAAAATCTCAATAGTTAAAATGGATGAAACTACATTCAAAAATTCTTTTATTGTTTTCACTACGAAATGCATTAATTGAATTTGTATTTGTTTTATTTGCATAGGTATTTCTCAAAAATATTTTTTATTTATACTAATATTTATTATTATGGATAATAAAGCAAAATTTTAAATAACCTTTAACCCTTTTTATAAGAAAAGAAAATACAGCAAATCTTTATAACAAAAATCTAAAAATGTGAGGTTGTGCATTATATGGATAGCATTTTATACATTATTAAACTTACTTTGTAAACATAGCCAAATATGTCTAAAACATATAAAAATACAGTAGAATATCTTTATTTTACATTCTTTGCTCCCAGGAGTTTAGTTGATTATAAATTTTTGCATAATATAGATCATTTCACATATTGTTAAATTTATAAACATGGTCCGAATATACTTGGCCAAATCATTCCCTCATTTCCAAAGAAAATTTATTGTATTAACAATATTTGTTTCATTAAAAAGCTCTGAATTGAGGAGTTGAACTAATGTATCAAATTTAGTCCTGTAGAAAGTAGCACTTTTTTTAAACCTTTTCTTCTGATTTTCTACTGTATATGGTATTCTGGACAACATACGATCTTTAAATACTAAATGGGGAAACCTTAATTTAACTGATTCTTTTATTATTAATCTCATTTTTTCCAAAGAAAAATATATTTGCATTAGCTTTTTGTTTGTTACATTCTCTTTTTTTACATTTGTCATCCAAATTTCTTCAAAACGTTTGTCTATTTTCAGAATGATTATACCAAACAGATCAATAAGTTCTTTGTAAAATTATAACAAATTAAAAAGTAAAACTTTTTTTTTAATTCAATGCAGATGAAAAAGCAATAGAATACTGATGTCAAATGACATATGATGTTAATATAGCTAAATTGGGATAAACTTGCTTCATTTAGATATTTAAATGTGAAACATGATTATAAAAAAGATAAACCAAATAAATAAAAGAATGTATAAAAACAAACATGTTTAAATTTTTGATTCTATACTAAACTGCACTGCATTAAAAATATTTAAAAAAAAAAAAAAAAAATCCACCAAAATAAGTTTTGATATTCTAATTTTAATCTAAATCTTTAAACCCTGATCACAATGCTGATACATTTTAAGGATGAAGATTTGTATAATTTTCTTCTTGTCTCTCAGAGTTTAAAGAATTCAGTCAAAGTTCAAAGTGATACATTATTATGATTTATTATTATTATTTTAATCTGAAAATAGAAGGCACAAATGTATGCACAAACAACATATGGGTACTGCAGTAGACAAATGTACCACAGACTGAACTGAAACATATAACGATCTGAGTTTGAATTTGATCTGAGATTTTTTTCATACAATTAAAATTCAAGGGCTTGCAGCAAAAAGTTGGCTCTATTTTTGCTCTTTTGAGAAATTAAATAAAAACTTTGAAATTTAATTTTAAAGCTTTGGCAATTTTTTCTTTCTCTTATGCATAGTTTGCCTCCAACAATATCCACAATTACCTATTCTGAACATTATATTTTTTTTAAACAAGAAAGTGGACATCTGAAAGATGGAGCTAACCTCTAGCTGCATGACCTTCAATTTGTGTTTTTAACCGTATGTCATTTTTTTTTTTATGGGAATAAGAAAAATAAAGTTAGTAGAAAGAAGACTTTTGAAGATATAACATTTTAATTATATTAATTGAAATATTCAATAACTAATGAAAACTAAATCAAATGAGAAGGGAAAAAAAGACTGACAATTACATCATTAGTGATCATAAAAAACACTTTAAATGTGACAAAAATATAGCTAACTATGAACTATATAGAATTATTTTCTTAAATTCAATGAGTGCTATAAAATAATAAATAAATAAAATGAATACCGAAGCATTTGCTTTGATTTGTGACTCTGTCAATGAATACTTTTGCACTGACAATGTTACCAAACGGCATAAATATTTGCATTAATTCCACATCTCCAAATTCTTGGGGCAGATGATAGATGAAGAGATTACACCCTTCAGGACCTACATAAATCAGCAGTTAACTGTTAGTGGAAAGACATTTCAAGAAAATAATCTAAATAACAAAAACAATTTAAATAACAATTTAAAAGAAAAACTAAATAATCATTCCCCCCAGGATTACATTGTCATTTTTCACATATTGCTTTCTGCTACAAAATGTTGAATAAAACAGCACAAAAGTAATTAGATAAACATGCACAAAAGATGATAAAAGAAAATCACTAAATAAATTAATGAAATATTCCTCACTCACTGTTTAAAAACTACAAATATATTTTTCGAGTTAATGATTTATTAAATTTTAACAAAAGGAGAGCATTTAAAAAATGCATTGCATATTACAGTAAAACCTGTGAAAATGGAACTTGTATAATAGCCTGAAACAAGAATATTTCATGGTCACAAGAAAAGTATGCAATACAATTATAACAGATGATGTACTTATTATTTTTTTCTGGTCCCTTGTGATTTTGTCTCAGCAGGTTTTACTGTCTTATTAAATTACAGAGCTGCCAGCCCGCAGGATTTTTTTACTACCACTATTTCTGAGCAATGGTCAGTCTTATTTAATCACAGAATTTTTGCATTAATTAAAGCAAAATTTTCTATTAAAAAATAGTGATAGTCAAAAATCTAGATGGTTAGAAGCTCTGAAATTCCATAAATTTAGAAATAATGCTTATCTATGTAAAGAGTTTATGGAATCTCTAATTAATAATACATAAGATCAGGTAAAGTAATTACCTTCCCTCTGAACAGGAGAGGTAACTGGAGGTGGTGGACATAATGGGGATGCATACTGACCATAAGCTGCAGAGTAAGCTAATTTAAAATAAAATTTGTGATTACACAAAGAATATTTCAAATATAAAACAAAAAAAAATCTTTTTTTTTTTTTCTTTTTTAAGATAAAATTAAAATAATTTGTTAATTGAAAACTGAGAAATCTGATGCATAACAATGTTCAAACACAGACAATTATTTAAATACACAATCTTGAACAGCTATTCCCAAACTATGTTTACAAACTACATGTGTAATGTGTAGTTTGTACACATAGTAATTACTTTGAGAAAGAAATCTCTTTTGCATTTTGTATATACAAATCAATGCAAAAATGCATTTTTAATTTACACTTAGACCAAAAATTAATACAGTAGTAGACTGGACTTCCCTCAGACATTCACACTCAATTATTCAATATAGAAGAGAATTTTAAATCTATCAAATAAAAAGGCGAATAAAAAAATTGTTCATGACATTAATATGAAGTAGATAACACTAGCATGCAATTTTATGAAATAAATATGTTTATTAAAGACAAAAGTCTTTATAAATAAGGCAAAAGACAAGATACTTCTTGCTATCATACTAAGATTTAAACCTAAACCAAATACTGTTTGATATAACTCATGAATCCAAGAAATCCTATGATCGAATGAAGTTAGGATTATGTATCAAACCATGTATTTGGTAAGAGTTTTGTGATAGTAAAAAGTTATGAAAGTTTATCAAGAATCTTCTGATTTAGAATAGTGACATGTAAATATTTTTGTACAAGAGAACAAAAATATACTAAAGTTATAAATAACTTACACACATTTAATCTGAATGGGTCTGGCATCCTATTAATAATACGTCTTTTCATTCAATATTATTTTGTCTTAACAAATATTTTCGAAGATGCAGACCGTGGGGCGCCTGTTTGTTGGGAATTGCAGAATAAATTACCTTTTTGCCATGATGCCGCAGTTGGGACCGCCCACTTTGAAATCTAACTTGTTTACAGGCAGAGCCGGCAGGGATATTTTAATTTTTAATTTTTTTTTGCTATAAGGGTTGGTCCTATAAAAAACTTGTCGGCATAAAAGTTTTAGATAATATTAAGAGGATTTATAATAAATTTAAGCGGATTTGATATCTTGTGAATTGACAAAGTTATGAATTTTTTCTTCTAAACCCCCCCCTTGGGGCCATTTTTAATGATATCAAAAAACTGTCATACATAAATTTTTGGCCCTTTTTCTAGAAATAATAACTTTAAACGGATTTGATACATATCATAATTAAGAAATTATGGGTTTTTTCTGTTTTCACAAAAAGCCCCCCCCCCCATTTCCACCCCCTCTTGGTTCGATTTTGCCCATTATCGAACTTGATTAAGATTTTATGCCCCTTGATTTTATATATCAATTTGGAAGAGATTTGTGCAGAATTATTGCAGTTATCGTGTCCATAAAAAAGTGATATAGATAGATAGATACATAAAGTTTTGAACTGGGGGTGTTTTTGGGTTCTGAGAGTCATGATCGGCGTAGATGTGCAAAAAATTTTCAAAAATTCCAACTTAGGGGAAAATGTAATAGGGAGTATTTCTTACGAAATCTACCTAATAGGAGCTACTTTTCCAAACGAATAACTTGAAAAAAGAAAACACAAAAAGTACCAGAAAGTTGTTATGCCTGCTTAATTATGCTGCTGTAGCACACCACTTTCCAAACATCTTCAAAAGTTCTTCCTTAGCCTATTGTTATAAGAATAGTATGCAAAATAACTATATTTATTAGATTTCTGTGAATGACATATTTGTTAAATTTCAGTAAAGCTTAACTTCTGTGATTTGGATAGCTATTTTTAATCTTATTAACACAAAAGTACTTTTTCTGCAAAATTTTTTTTTTAATTTGAACTTGAAAGGGTTACTAGTTTAATGGTAATTTTTATTTATTTTTTTTTTTTTTAAGTTCAGCAGAAAAGGAATAGGTACATGCTGTACAAGCAAAACTTTATTATACAAAAATCTACCATAACAGATAAAGTTGTTTTTGTAGTTTTCTCCCACTGACAATATAAAATAACTATTTAAAAACTTTAAACTGTTTTAGTTGGATAATGCAGGAACACTGGAAGATAAAACAAAGTGTGATACTGGAAGTTAAAAATGGTGTGAAGTGATGTCCAGTGGTGTTTTTAGGTGTTCAGTAAAAGAATAAAAGCAGTCATTTAATTATTGACTACATGGAAGGAGCAGCATGTACATACACCACAAGAGTTTAAGTAAATCTGTAGTTGAATGTTACAGTTTAATTTAAAATAGTAAATTAAAAAAAAAAAAAAAAAAAAATGAAAACATAAATCTGTCAGTGTAAAGTTGCATGTTAGAGGTTAGGCAGACATCCTAGGTTAGTGAAAGAAGAAAATCCACAGGTAGAGAAATGAAAAACATTCCATAAATAGAAAATTTCTACATCAAATGATATGTGGGTGGATATATATATGGATGGAAATTAAAAAGGGGAGACATAGAAAAAATAGAATAAGGTAGTGATAGAAATTATCATAAATCCAGAAAAATGGGTATTCAAGAGTGATATTTGTTGGAGGTTTAAGAAGGATTCTCAGTTCACATCATTCAAAGTGCTTTATAATAATTTTCTCCAAAATATGTGTTGGTAGCTTTTCCAAGGTTGCCATCCATTTGACAGTAAATGTAATGCAGAGAAAGAACGACACAAAAATTTTATAAGTTACAACTTTGTTACAAGAATTTTCCCTTTCAAAATAATTTTTAACTATGTGAATACTAATATAACTCTATACGAGGGATCATGATATGGAAAAAAATAAGGTGTGTTTTCTCACTGTAATTATTATTATTTTTAATATTTAAATATAAGATACTTTAAAGTTATTTTCAGCAGAATTTTTAAAAGTACAATGGAAATTTCACAATTATGCACTCTTGTGCAAACCTTGTTATATTGCTGGGATATTAAAACAATATTTGTGACATGCAAGAAGCAAAGAATAATTAACTTCCAAGCAAGTATCCAATACAATGAATATTAATTATTTTATGACAAATATCTAAAATGTTTATAATTATGGTAAAAGTATAGAAAATTTGTCTTTGTGTATTAACTTATTTACTCTGCAATATTAAATAATATATGTGACCATACACAGCAAGTTGGAAGACATTTATTTAAAGAACAGAATACTGTAAAAAATCTTGAGAATATAAGTTAAAACAGATATTTAAATTTGATTAATTAAAGTTATTTTTGGTGAGAATTGTTTAAAGTTGATTCC
The DNA here is from genome assembly GCA_963931845.1 of Maratus michaelseni. NCBI lineage: Eukaryota > Metazoa > Arthropoda > Arachnida > Araneae > Salticidae > Maratus > Maratus michaelseni. The sequence goes on from OZ007598.1 coordinate 72,138,369, forward strand.
AAACATCTAATTTTCTATCATTCAGAAAAGCAATTTTAAAATTTATACTACAATAACTGAAACCTTTTCATCATTACATACATAATATTCAGATTGATTCTATGTCAGATTCAAATAAATGAACAGTGCAACCTTTTTCTTGCATAAATGTGATATGTCATACAATATAATTGATTTCTAGCTGATAATCGCTTCTATATGGTTAAGATAGTCTGAAAATTAGTTTTGAATATGACTTATGACATTTCTGATTATTATTTTTATTTTAAAAGAAATTCAGAACAAATACATTAATTTCTCAAGAATTTCAATTAGTATCTCTCAAATTTTTATGCAAGCATGAATGAAAATTTTGCAATTATAACAATAAATAGCATATTGAATTTAAGAACAGCCTTCTCAAAATATTCAGTAATGTTAGGTAACATTTTTTCAGTTTGGCACAACAAAGGAAAACTGAATATTATAAATTCAATATTAGACACAAAGAAGTACAAATCAACAAAATAACTGTTATTGTGTTTACTATGATTATTATGACACAATTATATTACAAATTACTACATCAATATATAACTATTGACACTAAAAAAATAAAATTCCCTTTTCGTCAGTGAAATGTCACATCTCCTTAAATACATAAAGACAAATGAAAACAATATTTATAAATTTTTTTAATGTAATGAAGACGAATAACTACAAATTTAAGAAAGTATAACTAAGTTAGCAGATTTAGTATTTGACTATTATCCCATCAACCACTTTCTATAAAAAAATAATTGTCACCAAAAACTAAGATTAACACCAAAAAATGCATAATCATTACGTCACATTCACTTGACATCTCATTTATTACACATTCACAATTTTCGTCCAATAACTGTGGTTGAATTCCTCATCAGCTTATTCCGAATATGGAAGATTGTCAGGAAGGTACCCTGTAAAAAAATTTTTAAAAAACTTGATTTTTTTTTAAACCATTGGGAAAATGGTTGTTGTTTTCGGTCGAGAATGGGCTTCTTGACGTCGTCACTTTATTTTTTAAGCATTTTTAACGGAATTCTGTAACTTTAGAAGAATTTTTAACGAAATTCTGTAACTTTAGAAGAATTTTTAACGAAATTCTGTAACTTTAGAAGAATTTTTAACGAAATTCTGTAACTTTAGAAGAATTTTTAACGAATTTATGTAACTTTAGAAGAATTTTTAACGAAATTCTGTAACTTTAGAAGAATTTTTAACGAATTTATGTAACTTTAGAAGAATTTTTAACGAAATTCTGTAACTTTAGAAGAATTTTTCTTTGAATATGCAATAGAAATGCATAAAATCGTCACAAAAATCTTAAAGTTACAAAAAGGATAGATGCAAATTATCATATATGAAAAATAAAGTAGAAATTTGGTACTTTGATGTTTTTTTTGTTTTTGTTTACTTTGCAAAGACTTTCATGAATATCTACAACTTTTTTGGCCCTCTGATTTTTCTGGAATATCTTTCTAGAAGGTTACACATACAAAATTCTCTGAAATAATCATTCTAATCAATCACTGTACTCCAATCTGTACTTAACTGTCTGTCCAATAACTGTACTTAAATCCAACTGTTTTTTTACACATTTGATTAATGCAAATTCATTTGACCAGCGATAAATAAACTTTAATGCAATTAGAAATGATTTTGTAACTGTCAAACCACATTCCTTTTTTAATAGATTTTTGCTTATAACAGTTTCTAATACTACATCACTATTGTTTATCCATTTGCAGATAAAGGCTCATATTATGCCAATTAATGCATACTTTGTTTGATGGCAGAATCCTATAATTTTGAAAATAGTTTATTGCATTAAGTTCTGTAGATGGAATATCCCAAATCTTTATTATTTTTTTTTTCCAAAATGCTAGTAAACAGAGAAATAGCAGTTAACTTATAACCTACATTAGAAAATTAAACTGGCTTATGCACAAATAAAAATGGAATATGTACATTGTGTGCTATTTTAAATCAAATGTGACATCACGCTTTTGTATTATTGGTGTTAAATCCCATTGTTTGGCGATATATATATATATATTTTATATATACAGTGGAACCCCGATTTTACGTTTTTCACGGGGCCAGCAGAAAAAAACGTACGAAACGGGAAAACGTAAAATCGGGGTCAAATAGAAAAAAACACTTCAAGAAAACAAATTATACAAAAGTAAACTTACCAATACCATATTAGTATTTTAAAAAGTCTGTTATTCTTTATTGCGTTTTCTTTTTAAGTGTAATTTCACATACACTCTACTTTCAATACATGCAAGTTTTTGCAAGTTTGTTTCTTAATTTTCATGTCCAGTTAAAATTTCTTTAAAATTTTTAAACTCGCAATGGCCTTTGCCGATGAGGGCACGATATCTTCTAGATCTTCATCAATATCATCCACACTTCAATATTGCGAAATTAAATCGGAAATTGTCTGAATTTCCGATGATATATGAATGTTAAATAGTAAAATTTTAGAGAAACAGTTTTAATATTTATGCAAATTATTTGAGAGTTCCAGTGATTGCTTATTTGGAATTTGGGCTAATTTTAATGAGCCTGAAGTTTTTGAAGTCTTGCTGAATCATTTTATGATAGGGATTCAAAAGACATGGTAATTTGCTGGTCATATGGGTAGTTCTTTTTAATGCTATTAATGAAAATTGATTTTTCATGACAAAATAGTAAATAGCTTGTGTAAAAGGCTGTTTTCTCTTGACAGGTTCATAGTATAAGTTAGGTTCCTGTAATTTAGAGGGCTGAAAAGGTGTTAGTTGACAAGTGATGCTGGTGTAATATGCTTTGAATTGAAATAAGAAGTAGATAGAGAAAAAGGGAAAAGGAAAAAGGGAGTTCGTGAATATTTGAGGAAAGTTGTATCAGGTGTCCGGATGCTTGATGTATCAGGTGTAAAAAGAGTTCTTGTTGGAGATGTTGTTTTTCTTGATGGAGTGTCTGTGTGGTGCCTGTTGTAGTCGTAGTTAAAATCGTTTGTAAATGGTGAAATAAGTTGGTGCTCTATTACCATAACAGCAGTAATTTTCAGTTTTTAAATTGCTGGTTTTTAAATGGTCTTTTTCTTGAAGTTTAAGTGAATTTTTGAGTAAGTTTTTGCTCATCTGTGTCTACAATTGACCTTTGTCCTAATTTTTTTTTTGAGAGAATGTGTGTGAAGTCTTTGGCCAAAGCAAATGGGAGAGTGTATGGAAGCAAATGTACCGAGACGTCGGTGATGAAAGTTGTATGAGTGTTATGTTCCCTTTCATTGTGTATCCGGTTTATCTGGTTTTTGTTAAGGTGGATTGTAGCATTAAATTTTTTTTTAAAATTGGTTTAGTAAGTCAAAAGTTGTTGAAGATGTATGTCAGGAGCATTTTTCTGTTTTTACCATAAATGTAAAGCCTTAAATGAGATAGTAAGGATTGACATGTTTTCTAATGGGCTACTTTGGACTGCTTGGTGGGTACCATATAGATTAGTTCATTTGTAGGTAAAATTAGAATATGAAGTGTTTGACCGGCATTGCTTGATCATATAGATAAATTAAATTTTTCTTATATTGGTAACATATGTATAGTGAAATGTAATATGCATGTAGAAAGAGGATAAATTCAAATTTTTAGATGGGTGTATTTGTTAAGATTTTCTATGAAGAATTTTAAATGTATTAAAGTGTTATTATGCAGTATATGAACATTTTTTTGATAATGTTAGACCTGTGAGAAGGATATTGAAGATGATAAGCTGGACTGTATGTGGTAACTGGTTATATTTTTGTTATAGTGTGTGTCTTAAATTAATGTATTGCGTCTATATATATTTTTTTTTCTTATGTGTGTAGCATTCTGGAACTCATCGTAGTTTTAAATTTCTCCAGCTTTCTTTCATCATTCAGGTTTTTGGTATATTTTCGTGTTAGGTGAATTTTAAATTGGAAATTTTAAAAATTGGTTGCTGTTTGAGGTTTCATGGATGTATGGAGAGTTTGTTTTAGCCATTGGGGATCTTTGGTATTAGATTGCAATTCTTCATTATTGTATGTGGTTTTCTTTTGGCAAAGCTTTTCACGCATGGATGATAAGAGGGGGGGCTTCTGTTAGGAAATATAACAGTCCCTGGTATATTTAATATCTTATCACCATGCTTATTTCCTTTACATCTCATACATTCCATAAGTACCATTCATTAAAATATAATATAATACTTTTCCTAATATAATATCATACTTTAAACAAGCTAAAGATAATTAAATTTAATTAACTTACCTTTAATTGTTCTTAATAAATAAACTAAATAAATATCTTTAAGTATCTTTATTAAATGCCTTTTAATAAACTTGCCTTTAAATTCCTGTTTCATATTTTTAATATTTAAAAGCTCTTTTATTTAGTATATCAATCTTTAACTCACGGCGTTTTCAGCTATCTTCGTATCGACACATCGGCCACGTTTCTGTTGTTTTTCTGAGTGGTTCTTACGAACACTCCTAGATGGCAGTGCGATCTAACGCAGCCGCGTTTCGCTCCTTGCCTCGTGTCGATGTTCTTAATTTGCATACGACATTCGAGACTCCGATGGAAGTGGCGATCGGACATGCGTGGATGTTGTTTTGGTAGAATGTCATGAAGATAAATAGATCTATCTACCGGCATTATTGCCTGGCTTTTATTTCTGTTGTTTGTTTTACTTTCGTGAGACGTCGAGGAATATGAATGAAACCTTGATTGTTTTTCCTTAGAGTTGTGTAATGGGTAAAAGTCTAAATTAAGTTTAGTTTCCAAACGTTTTGGTTTTAGTTGTGAAAGAAGATAATTTAATGTGATATCGTGTTTTACTTGTGTGATCATTCTGGAACTGGGGGTTTTCCCTTTTTCAACGATGTCGATATTTTAGGCATGGTGATTTCTTCGTATGAGCTGAGATAATATACGTAAGATTAACCTAGCTGGATGAGATCGTCATCAAAGTGTTCGACTCCATACTAAAGTGTCTGGAGATTACGTGTTTATGGTTCCAGATGATTAATGCAAATGCATGCGGTTTAGCGGTTAATGTCATCGTCTATTTACTTTGAGTTCCAGAACATGTGTTTAAGGATGTTTTTGGTTATAAATATTTTCCTTAATTTCTGTGCACGTCATGATGTCTGATTATCGTTTATTTGAATAACTCTTTTTATTTTAAGTGAGTAAAATCTTTATTTAAGTTCATTGTATTTATATGTATTAAGTTTAAATAAATATATTTGATTGTTTTAAATAAATTGTCATCAATTCTAATCTTCACAGAACTTATATCCATTTTGATAATTGATTAATTAGAATCCTAATTTAATAGTTTAATTTTTGGGGTTAATAAAATCAGCTATTACGTTTCTACTGTAATTTCCTCTGCTATTTTCTTTAACAACCCCAGTCAGTACATTTGTACTGACACAATATGAATGTCTGTGGCAGCGATAACATCCTTATCGCAATCAATGTACTCATCAACATTGATGTCTGCAAGTATAAATTCATCCTCTTTTGTGTAGTCTTCCATAGAGAGCTCTTCCTACGGTGCTTCACTGTTAATTTCGGATTTCTCCCTTCAGAAAAGCATTTGACATACATTTTTCCTCTACACCATTCCACGCCAATGAGATGAAATGAAATGCATCCAGCACATTTAGCTTTGTTTTCTAAGCATCTTGAAGCTCAATTGAATCAAGTGAAAAAAGGCATTTTCTTACCAGTTTCTTGCATTTTGGAGGATCTGTTTATTCGTATGTCACCTGGCTGAAGTAAACTGGTACAGTTGCGTGGGAAAAATTCTATACACACATTCTTTAAATTCAGATTAACATGAGTGCACTGGTGTACGAATAAAATTATTTGTTGCTTTTGTAAGCTCATTTTTATATTCAATTTTATTACAAAATCTTGAAAAAGAGTTAGGGTTATCCAAGCATTGTGGTTCGCATTGTAATCTGTCGGCAAACTTTGAATGTTTTTGAAACATCGAGGTTTCTTGGATTTACCAATCACAAAAGGTGTTAGCTTCTCAGTTCTGTAATAACAACAAAACTGTTAATCGAACTTTTGATAGCTTCCGGCTGTGCCACGTTTCTCCTTTCACGGTGTATGTTCTATCAGGGAAGATATTAAAAAAACAATCCGGTCTCATCTGCGTTAAAGATGTCATTTTTGAGTAATTACACACAACAAAAGGCAATGTTTTTGTCCATCCATTCCTCAACGACTGCAGTATTTAGTCCATTTGCTTCACCACAAATAAACTTGTAAGACAAATTATACCTCTTCTTGAATCGGTCGATCCAACCGTTGGATGCTATGAAATTCTGCATTTCAAGTCGAGAAGAAATTTTAAGAGCCTTTTCTTACAAAATTGAGCCATTGATTGGAATCTTGGCAGCACGGGCTTGTTTAAACCACTCGTACAAAATATTTTCCAGTTCCTCAAAAGGAAAGTTTTTCAATGTTTTTCGTTTTATGACAAATTTTCCCGTTTTTCAGATTTTAATTCCACAGAGACCTCTTGTTTTACGATGATTTGTAACGTGGAATAAGCGATACCGAACGATTTTACGAGATCCACTTTAGTTCCTTTAGAAACTTTGGATTTTTCGATAATTTCTGTCTTTTCGGCGACAGAGAAACATTTTCTTTTAGACATCTTACTTTTGACTGACAATCACTAAGATATAGCAAAAGAAAGCTACTCCACAGCGGGTTGAAATGAATGAACGACGGAAAAAAACACCCCCCCCCCCCCTCCCCGATATTACGTAACACAGGTTTAGTCAAGTGTAATGCTGATAGACGAATAATAGTTCTTCGTTATTTTGAACTACTTTTGGTAATAAACAACCAGTTGACCAAGTGGAAAGCATTTTTGTTCTTTAAAAAAAATTTCCATGAGTGAAAAAAGAAAATTTCCTGAGGTACTTCGCCTAAAATTACGTACCAAGCGGGAAACGCTAAGAGTAAATAACGTAGAATCAAGGTACTTTTAACATTATCGTAATAGGAATTTTCTGGGACCGACGAAAAATAACGTAGGAAGCGGGATAACGTACGAAACGGGTTACGTAAAATCGGGGTTCCACTGTATATATATATATATATATATATATATATATATATAGAAAGTGGTCAATGGGATAATAGACAAGTACAGATTCATACTTTTATGAAAAACTATACAGGTACTTACCCAAATTTGTAATTATATAGTATGTAATTCCTAATAATCTGTTATTCACTTTTAACAATTAACTTCATAATACAAATAATTTGGCTTTTATATTAATTATCAATTTTTCAAAATAAGTTAATCATGATTTATTAATTTTGTATACTGTATATTAATATTAGCTAAAGCTTTTAGTTTAGTAACATAAGAATTTTAGTTTTTAGTTAACTGGAAGAAACAACCAAACACAAATATCAAAAGAACAATTTCAACTTTAAACTGTGTATTGATGAAAAAAATAGGACATCTGAGGAACTCAATACATTTGTAAGTAATTAACTTAGAAAAAGTGTCATAAAATTATATACATTATATATTAATTTGGCAACAACATTTTATCACAAAACCAGAGAAAATCACCATGCAAAGAATACAGAAAAAAAATTATTGGTCATAAATCAAACTACCAATGTACCAATGTTGAAAAAATACAAATAACAATCAATAAATTTAATATGTATTTAATTGTTTACATTCAAAATATTTAGCATTAATAAACTATCGTTATATATTCTTAGTATTATTAAACTATCTTTCAATCTTTATATATACAGTATGGAACCAGTTATCCAGAATGGCAATAACCAGATATATTCTGGATAACTGGTTGCTCATCGATACAACACCCATTATTCAGACTTGTATAATATATTTGGCTCTGGCTTTATTTGTGAATCAAAGATTAATCAGAATATGAAAGGAGAGCAATTATAAAGGAATCCCTTTCAATAAATTAAATAATTCCATATAAAAATCAAAATCTGCCCTTATTCAAATGCTTCAAATCCTGATTAATCAATGTTTTTTAAACATGTAATATTACTATACAATAAGTAATCTCTGTAGTAAGCATGCAACAAAAGTTGTAAATTAAACAGAACTGCTGCCCATCCCCATAGTACGTATGCAACAAAGTTGAAAATGAACTAAATGGAACAATTGCCAATCTGAAGGAGCAATGTAGCAAAACATTTTTTAGCTGTTTATAAATATTCATAGAGATATGAAAAAAACATAAAATCTCAAAAGTTTAATTCAGAGAATTTATAAGCGGAGAAAATTTATTACAAAACTAGAGTTTTTTTTGTTGTTGTTTACTGTTGTTACTTTGCCTTTTCTTCTAAGAATTTTATTTTCAGTCTATGCAGAGCTGCCAACTGCTATGAAAAAATCGTAGTTGATACGATTTTGAGCCACAAACTACGATGTTACGAAAATCTGTCTAAAACTACGATTTTCTGAAAAAAAAAAAAAACGCGAATTTTGTCACAGGATCACTCGAAAAATCACGAATTTTGTCACAGGACCACGTGAAAAATCATGAATTTCGTCGCAGGATCGAGCTAAGAAATGCGAATTTCGTTACAAGATCGCTGAAAAAACACGAATTTCGTCAAAGAATTGGCAGGAAAAAGCAAATTTCGCCAAGGTATCGCCGAAAAAACGTGAATTTCATTCAACTGATTGCTGAAAAAATGCAAATTTCATCAAAAGATCGTTCAGAGGTGATTCTGGTCCGAATTTTCCAAAAAATTAAGACAATGATTTCGGAAAAAGAAAATATCTGTCATAAATCTGAAAATTCGGACATTAAATGTATCGGTATTTCGACAAATGATCGCCGAAAAAAATCAATCTCGTCTTTCGTTCGAAGAAAAGTCACCAATTTTGTCAACAGATCGTGGGAAAAACGTGACTTTCGTCAGAAACTCATGAAAAAACGGCAAATTTTGTGAAAAACATTGCGAAAAACGACAAATTTCGTCAAAAGATTGCGAAAAAACGGCAAATTTCGTCATAAACATTGCAAAAAATGGCAAATTTTGTCAAAAGATCGCGAAAAAACGACAAATTTTTGTCAACAGATCGCGAGAAAAACGTAACTTTCGTCAGAAAATTGCAAAAAAATATTGCGAAAAATGGCAAATTTCGTCAAAAAATCTCAAAATAACAACAACTTTCGTGAAAAACATTGTGAAAAATGGCAAATTTCGTCAAAAGATCGCGAAAAAACGACAAATTTCGTCATAAACATTGCAAAAAACGACAAATTTCGTCAAAAGATCAACAAATTTTTGTCGACAGATCGCGGGAAAAACGTGACTTTTGTCAGAGAATCTCGTAAAAACGGCAAATTCCATCAAAAACGGCAAATTTTGTCGAAATATATTGAAAAATCGCAAATTTCGTCAAAAGATCGCGAAAAAACACAAATTTCGTCAAAGGGACGCAAAAAAAAGTGGCAGGAGTGGACACCCCCCACTCCCAATTGTATCAGCTTACTCGACCTGATGAAGGACTCTAACTCAGACATTTTTCTCTGGAAGATATACCCGTAGTTCAGTCACCCCCTCCCCCCAACCGCCTTGGAATCTTTCAGAAAATTCTCTGTGAAGTTCAGAAATTTGGCTTAGGAGTAGACAGAGCATTAATTGAATAGGAATAATTATGTTTAATCAATCCCACCTGCAACAAAAAAATTAGCTAAAACAAAAGAGTCTCCTACTTTGTGTGCCTATGGATATACACATGCGTTTAATTGATTAGTATTTGCTCGCTTAAAATTTACAGCGTAAAAAACAGTCACCAACCAACCAACCTTCAGATAAATTTGAATTTGGTGTGCTACTATTTCTCATTTTCAAAGGTTGGCAGGTCTGTCTATGCCATTTGGTAGTTTTTTTTTTTTTTTGTCTTGTTGTTTACTGTTGTTACTGTGCCTTTTCTTCTAAGAATTTTATTTTCAGTCTATACCATTTAGTCTGGCGCCATCTGCTGAGAAAAATAAGAAATGCAATGCATGTCAAACTGTAACTTTTGGCGAACAGTTACCACTCTTTTCTTCATATCTCCGTGTAGGTGAATAACCAGCGTAATTTCTATCTTGTTTCTACAGATTGGCAACAATTCTGCGTTGCTTATTTGTTCATGTTGTAAATTAAGCACTACGAAGCAAAATTATTGCCACACACATATATATATATATATATATATATATATATATGGGCAATAAATATACCACATTCCAGTGAAATAATAAGTCTGAAATAAAAAATACTACACCACTAATTAAAAAAATATATATGTTGAAATTTTATGATAAATGGTGTTTTTTTTTTCTGGAAAGATTCTGCAGTTGGTCGATCGAAATACTATTCTGGTTAACTGGTTTTTGCTTTAACTGGTTGCTGGATAAACGGTTCCATACTGTATATATTTCTGTCTTTTAATTTTATTATCAATATTGCTAATTTAGACTACAGAAAATGATTTAAAAATAATAATACACATATTATTTCTATAAGACAAGTGTGTTACCAAAAACTGTGAACAGTACAAATTATGTTTCTAGGGCCCTTCTACAACGTACCAAACATTAAACTTATATACTAAAAAATTCATGGGATACAAGTAATGCATGTAACTTTACAACTGAGAGAAAAAAAAATAGCAACAATGATAAAAAAAAATTTATTGAAATTGGAAGATATGGAATTGAAACAAAAAAGTAAATGAATCATAAATGTTCAGGAGAAAAGCATTATCAAAATTTATAAACGTTATTAATGCATACTATAAAACTAGTCGGATGTGCCAATCCCAAAACTTTCTACTATCTCACACAGGTTTCACATACACTAAAAAAAAATCAGCACCAATTTATATCAAGGTCTAACTGAATCTAAAGTTTTATTAAGTTCTGTGCATTAGTTCTTGAGATATGACTATTGCTAAAATCGTGTAAATCCTGAAAAATGCAGTATAGCAGTGCCACCTGTTGGGAGATTTACACCAAAACCTAATCAACAACAACTTGTGTCAACGTCTAACTGAATCTCAAGTTTGATGAAAATCTGTGCATTAGTTCTTGAGATAATTATCGTGAAAATCAGGAAAAAGGTAGCATAGCAGCGCCACCTGTTGGGATATTTACACCAAAACGTAAGCAGCATTTATTTATTTCAAGGTCTAACAGAATCTGAAGTTTGATGGAATTCCGTGCATTAGTTCTTGAGATATACCTATTGTAAAAATCGAGGAAAAAGTGGCATAGCAGTGTCACCTGTTAGGATATCTACACCAAAATGTAATCAGTGTCTATTTATGTCAAGGTCTAACTAAACCTGAAGTTTGATGAAAACAAGTGCATTAGTTCTTGAGATGGATCTATTGCGGAAATCATGAAAAAAGCAACATAGCAGCACCACCTGTCGGCGATTTTAACCAAAAACTAATCAGCACCAACTTATATCAGGTACTAACTGAATATAAAGTTTTATTAAATTTTGTGCATTAGTTCTTGAGATAGAGTGCCCACAAAATTTTTGTCACATACAGACAGAGAGAGTCACAGACAGACATTGTCTTAAAACAGTCAAATCGTGTTCAGGACCTTCTAAAACGTATAAATTCGTCGAAAACTGGAAGTCGAAAATTTTCATGAATCCAATACTTTCTTCGTGTAAAGATAGACGAATGTAATAAAGTAAATTACTTCATTTTTGGCCATGTAGATGGAAACTGATAAAATGAAAAATATGAAGATCAATTAGTTTTTTTTTTTTTCATTGTAAAAGTTATTTCGAGAATAAAAAAGTAATTTAATGCAACATGCATCATTTTCAAAATTGCAGTTTTAGTAAATATTCATATATATCTAAATAAATATCAATATTTTTTTATGCATGTTAAACAGGAATGACACGGATGTACTCACACATGCAGGGAAAGGAGGGGAGACTAGAATATGTGGCAGGTTGTAAGGGTTCGGCATTAGCTAGGGCAGTACCTGAAAGAACAATAAACTGTCTAAAATCATGCAATGCAGATTGAAACATTGAAAGACTAATAAGTAAAATTAAATAAATTATTCACCCTTTTCTAAAGCTTCTGTGTAGTCAGCTGGATACAAGAGAAAAAAGGAATTTCCTGAAAAATAAGAGTTAGGAACAATTTATTTACTAATAATTAAAACCATGTACAAGTTGAGACATAGTAAAAGATCAGAAAAAGCAAATAAAATACTGGATACAAAGCAGTGATATGGTGTCACCAACTCACCAAAGAAGTTTCAAAAAGGGGCTGCATTTTTAAAGGAGGAAAATTGCTTAAAAAAGGAGGTAAAGTTCTGTGAAAAGCAATAAAAAAATAAACACATGAATGAGCACTGGATGCATATAACACCACATGTTTTAAGTTGTATTGCTTTCATCTGTACTTATTAAGAAACTGCAGTTGTTAAGTGAAATGTTAATAACATTTCATTTCAGTAATTGAATTAAATTTCAGAAAGCTAGCATTATATCATGTTTTACTCTAGAGAAATATTTAATAATCAAGCAAATGGCAAAACTAAGAAATGCACTAACAGAAGGATTTGATAATACCAATAACTAGATTTAATAATTAAACATACTTTTAGCATGAATGAAACATGTCTAAAATACTGTAATTTAGAATTTCAATAATCAAATTTTAACATTTTACTTAGAGCTAAAAATTAAAGAAGGTAAATCTATATGTTTGGCATTAACTAGAAAAAGCTTCTGAAAATTTCAACTTATCTGGAAAAATTCACTTTAAAAATGAGCTTAAAATAGATATTTAGAGAAAGGCCAAAAAACTCACCAGGTCCAAAGGAAAATTTATCAGGGTGAAATTGGGAATACTGCAGTGATAGTTATGACAGGAGAAATATATGCAGAATGGATCTGGTAATTAGGATTAGTCTTATCTAATAGCAAAGTAAGCAATAGATTCAGGTACTAAACCTGAATAGAAAGATCAGAGATGGGAATAATGCTAAGAGAGAGAAAGAAAGAAAATTCTTTTGGGGGGGGGGCCAAAATTTGAATAAAGCTTTTTAAAGCTCAAAAGATAAGCCTGAATAACTGCAATAAGCAAATTGATATTCTGTTTGGATACATCCCTTTGCAACAAAATGTCTATTTATTTATTTATTTTTATAATAATAGGTACGTGAGTACTGAAATGAGGCCTTGTTGCATCACAAAAATACATATATTACATATGTATGACATTACATCACAGCACAAAGTTATTTAGCTTTTTTTTTTTTTAAAGGTCTTCAAAAAAAAAATTTTTTTTTTAATGATCAGAAATTAGATACATTTAATAATAAATAAAAATTCATATTTACCACAGCAAAATCAAACTTAAACTATAAATTTATTCTAAAATTCACATACTTGATAAATTTGCTACATCATTGGCATAAATATCTGCTTGAGCAGGTATTTCTCCAAGTGTGAAATTCGGGACAGCAGAGGGTGTACAGGCAGATAAGGGGGCTGATAATGGATGTGCAACACCTAAAAGAGAAAAGGCACAAAAAATAAACAAAATATACAGGACAAATGAAACAAAAAAAAAACATTATTTAATCTCATCAGTTACAAATAAAATGTATACAAATAAAACAGCCAAACTTTTCACTACATGCTCGTCAGTGATCCTTTACATACTTTATACCTTGTGCATGTAAAGTATCCAATGGTACATACTTTATAAATATCTTCAAACATATTCTGATATAAATAATTATTCTAAAATCATAAGAAAGAAAACATAAGTACAAGTTATTGCTCTATTTGCATTTTTTAACCATACTAGTTCTTATGAGTTTAATTCTCCAACTGAGTGAAAAAATGCCCAGGCCAGAATTCAAACCAAGGATCTTTAGGCTGAAGCTGACAGTGCTCTGCCAACTAAGGTGTCCTTGGATGCTCACCTGTGATTTATTCTGTTGAGCTGTTTCAGATAACAGACCAGATGCATTATTAATAAGGTTAGCTGGGTGAAATGTGTCTACCAGATTTGTCCAGGATAGCTTATTTTGCAGTGCATTGGCAGCTTCATCCAAATTGTCTCTGTTTGAATCCTAGCCTAGAAACTTTTGCACTCAAGTTGGAAAATTACAACTCATATGATTTACTTACCAATTAGAATAATTGTGTTAATATTAATCAAAATATACAGGACAAATAAAACATTACAAAACATTCTAGCAGAGTTTCCCCCAGGTTTAAAAAAGGGCAGGGTGCTGCTGGTGAGAAAAGGGCACTTTATTATTCTTAAGGGAACTTTTTGGATTCTTGAGGGCACTTTTCGGATTCTTAAGAGCACTTTTTTTAATTGTTAAAGATATTGTTTTGGTTTCTTAAACCACTTTTGATATTTAAAAGTCAGGGCACTCTTTATAAGACAACATTGAGTCAATTTTCACTATCAAATTTTTTAATGCAAAAAGGAGAAGTCACTTATTTTTTACGGAGGGGCAAGAAGGATGCTATTTTATAAAACAAAGGGCAGGCAGGGTGCAGCACCCTTTTGAAACTGTCTGGGGGAAACTCTGATTCTAGTTCTGTTTTAACTCCTGTATTCCCGGGTAAAAGCCAATTAAAATATTAAGTATTTCCAGATATACCTTAATACAAATCAATCATCACAGGAATTAATTTACAATATTTTACAAATTACAATATAAACTCCAGTACTATGACCACTTTTCAATCAGAATTTCCTCATGCAATTAATTTATAATATTCAGAAAGAAAATTTTAAATTTAGTTGAGGCCTTAATAAGAGTATAAATATTAAATTTTCCAAATGCAAAAAAGAAAAGAAAAACTCAAACAGAAATGCAGAAATGAATGCTAATGTCCTGCATTTTTATAGGGGTCCCCAAACACAATCAGACTGATCAAAGAAAAGGGCGTAGATTTTGGATTTTGAGAGAACACGAATTTTTTAATGAACTCAAGTAAGTTTATCTACTTGTTTAGTATCTAACTTTACAAGGTTTAAGACATTTGCACAGCACCAAGTATGAAAATGCAACCTAAGATCAAATTAAACATAAGATATGAGACTATGGCTCTAAACCACTAGTTCCCAACAAAAACAAAGCATCTCTAAAATCATGGTGCCCCCCTCCCCCTTGTATCATATAATTTTTATTATGTAAAGCAAGAACTCATCAACATTTAAAAAGTTCTAGATACTTAAAAATAACTATAATTGATGCTTTTCTATAATATTTATATCATTTTAATTACTGACAGTAAAATAAAAGTACTTGATACTTGTGCTTCATGCAGGCTTCAGAGAGATGTCAAACATTAATTTAGTCAACTTTTTAGAGTTTCGTTCATCTCACAAAACCCTATTCATATCTTGCTTCTCTGTCTGTACGTCACAGAGTCCATTCTCGGAAACTGCATAAATTAGAGACTTGAAATTTTGTGTACTTACAGCTGAATACCTACTGTCACACTGGAAATCATAAAATTTCTTAAATGTCTTAACGCAAATATTAACGCAAAATATTAATTAAAGCCCTAAAAACCCACTCATTAATGGGAAAAAAAATATTCAACTAAAGCATAAAATTTAATCAAACTGCAAAGAAAATTTATTCTGAAACTCCAGAAGAGGGGGAAGGGTTGCTGTAGTCACAGCATTGCGATGGCAGTAACAGACTGGACATTTTCAAAGACACCTCTATATCATAAACTATTCTGCTTAGGAACGTGAAATTTCAGACACACAAGCAAAAAAAAAAAAAAAAAAAAATTAGCTTTCAGAATTTCTAAATATTTTTTTATTTATCCCACTAGAATTGTAAATATCAATTAAAAATCAATTTGAATAAATTTGTTTAATTTTTTTTCACCCGAAAACCACAGACAAATAGTCTGCACCTGTTCCCACAGCCCAAAGATGGTGGACTAAGCATTTTTCAGGTTCTACAGATTTTTTTTTTAATATTGCATTTATCGATTTGAAATTAACACATCTATGCATATTTTTTTACGGCGAACCCAGAAATATAATTTTTATAAAGATGGCATAATTAGAATAGAAATTGCAAATTATTTTTGCGTTAATGAATTTTTTTTTTTTTTTTTTATTATATGATGTTTGCAACTAGCATATGAAATCGACCAGACATCCGGCTTTGTGGAAGGAAGGAAGATAAATAAACCACAGATTTTGATAGTAGTAAAAGATTAAAAACTATTATTTTTTTTAAATACTGCATTTACTGATTTGAAAATTATGAACGTATGCAGAAATCTAATTCATTTAAAGATCGCATTATTATAACCAAAGTTGTATTTATCACAAAATGCTGAATTTTGTATAGAAAGAAGAAATAAAATGCTAATAGACAATGATATAATGAATAATGTGAATAGGGATTATTACTATAGAAGGGGAGAGGGAGAAAAACTACTTTTTATTAAATATTATATTTAGTCCACATGATAGATATTATTATGACAAAGCAGAATAGCAGGCTTTGCCGATTCAGATATACGAAAAAATGAAAAAATAGACCAGTAAATTTTTATTTATAAAAAACATGACTTTTTATTTTTGAAAATGAAATTTATTTGGATTTATTAATTAAAGGATAAGATGTTTTGATAGGAATATTAAATGAAACCCTTCGTGCAATCTCTGATCACACTTACCCACTTGTTTCTCAAGTTTCCTTGTCTAGTGATATCAAATTGATTTATTTTCTTCAGCAGTAAATTATTTACAGCACTAAAGCCACATTCAGCTAGGTATAAAGATGGGGATGGTACAATTATCTTTGCAAATTTGATTGAATTCGGGTATTTAATTCCTAACTCATCACAAAACCATTCCATAGCTCCTTTTATCTCCAACTATAATAAAGAAGGAAGTTTGTGTGTGTGTTTCTCGGTTGTGTTCTGAAGATACCGCTACACACAGAGCTACAAAATTTGGTGGGAAGGTACCTCTATGCATGTAGTTTTGCACCTCGAAGCCCAAATTTGGAATTTTTAAATAGATTTTTTTAAATAAAATTTTTTATGCGATTTTTAGTGTTTTTCATGTTTTGCTGCGATTTTTCTATATTAGTAACCAGAATTTGGTTCCAATCTTTTAACCCAACATAGTAAATTTTGTCCTCTTTTTAATAAAGTTTATGCGAAATTCGTACAGCGATTTTTGAATTTTTGGCAAATTTTTTCCTTTGACACTAAGAAATTTTGGAAAAAGAATGGTTAATTGGTTCAGTGGTTGCTTCTATTTCAACCTAAGCTATGCTCAGAATCATACTTTTTTTTTTTTTTTTTTTTACTCTTTTTAGCTTGGAGAAAGTTCATAATTCTTTACAGATAAAAAATCATTATTTTAAAAGGGAACGGCAGATTATTTATTATCCAGAATTTTTTTAATTTTATTTTTTAAGCATTTTTTAACCTTTTTCTCATGTTTTGCAGCATATGACGTCAATTGATGACGCTAGAAGTTAAAACCATTGATTGGAGGGCAGTTGTGATTGGTAGCTGATAGAACTGTAGGCACAGCAGGAAGTGAACCGGGCAATTGCGATTGGCAGATGAAAGGTCGTTAGCTGATTGCAATTCAAATAGAGAGTTGTGAATTTTTTTTTTAATTTGTTTTATGCGATTTTTAGAGTTTTTTCATGTATGTGACGTCATTTATGTATTTGATTTCAGAAATTAACAACAATAACTTACTGTTTTTGAATGTCAAAAAAAGGTTAAAAGAAATTTAAAAAAAAAAAGTAATTTTGTTTTTGTTTCAAAAGTTAATGATAATTCCTAATAATTTTAACATCATTGGTTTATTTCTGTGGAGAGGGGAGGGCGGAGGTGAGTTTTTTGTTGCAATTTAAATATTGTGTTTATGCTTTGATAGGAACTCCCTCCTTCCCTCCTGCCTCCAAAATCAGAACTTTTCTATTATTAGCCAGATTTAAATGAAACCTTTTCTCAGGTCCTCCAGATACTAGATAAATTTCAGTATAATTTTTTCAGCCCTTGGTCACCACTATTTTTGAACATTAATCACCAGGAACCGGTGGGTATTTTCTCGGATTCTATGGGACTAATTTCAATGAGAATTAGTTCATTCAACTTAACAAGAACTAATTAAGATATAGATAACTAATTAAGATACAGATTTGGTGCCACCTGTTAGTAGAAAATGGAACTAAAAGTGTTTGCAGCGCATGTACAGCACACATGTAATACGGTGCCGTAGGCAGCTGGGACATGTGCCGGAGTGTCGATCGGAAAAAGTTTTATTCAGAACAGAGTACACCCCTAGCGGTGGGAAGTGGAACTAAAAAATTTGGCATTTAAAACTTGTCTGATTTCAATGAGAATTGATTGATTCAACTTTCCATGAACTAATTAATATATAGACAACTAATTAAGACAAATTTGGTGCCCCATAGCAGTGGAAAGTGGAACTAAAAAATTTTCAGCTTGTGCACAGTACGGCTTCTATGGTGGAACTTCTATCTAGCAGTGGAGACAAGTGCTGGAGTTTTGTTTTGAAAGAGGTTTGATTAAAACAGAGTGCACCCCCTGGCTGTGGAAAATATAACTAAAAGATTTTGCATTTAATCTTGGTCATATTCAAACGAAATCTTTTATGACATTCTTCCGAGGTCTCCCAGGTACTAAATAAACGTCAGTATCATTTTTTCGGTCCTTGGTTACCACCATTTATGAATATTTTCTCAGGTTCTATGGGCCCGATTTCAACAGGAATGCATCCCCTGGAGGTGGAACTAAAAGATTTTCCTGCACGTGCTCCGAAAATGGCTATTTTTATTGAACAAAAGAAAGTTACCGATTTGATAATCACAGACAACGAAATAGTTTCATTTTCACTTATCCTTGAGTATTAAGAAAAGTATTACAGATATTGAATCGAAATTCGCAATCTGTACGCAGTTTATTTTTCTGATTCCGAAAATGCAAGTTTTGTGAAAGTTCGACGGTAACTTTTTAAAAATTTTGACCAAAAACTGAACTGCTTTGAATCAAATGATTCAGACCTTTGAGGAGGTGGTATTAAATTTACTTCTGCTTTGGGGTGAATCTCTCTATTTAATTTCTGAAAGACAAAGAGTTACCAGAGGAATGGTTTCGATCAGCGATTTTTAGCGTCATTTCGCGTTTTGTATTATTTTTTTTTATGGGACCGGGCAATGCCAGGTTCATCAGCTAGTATTAAATAAAGTTTTAATTGAAGCATAGTTTTGAATTTTAGAGAACTTTTCTTGGTATTACATTGAAACATCAGATGATCTAACATTGGAAAATTATTTCTATCTTCTAAATCATGGGTCAATATTTTCAAATGATTCACAATGACAGTTATAGCAGTATCTGTCACCTAACATTTTTGTAAACAGTAAGATAGGTCAAACTTTCTCAAACAGAACAAATATTTTTGTCTTTGCCAAGTGTTGTATGTTTTCCTTGAAGTTGTTTATTCAACATATTCAGTTTTTCAAAGATATCTGCCAAATAAATGACAAATGCTTTTCCATCAGCAGTTTGCAGATGCTTCATATGTCCGACTGGTCGCTTAAAAAACCACTAAAATCAAACATTTCCATGAATCTTTTCAAGCAATTCCCCTTTGAGAGTCATCTTACATTAGTGGTACTCACTTTGTTTGCAACAATTCGACAATCTTAATGTTAAAAATCAAATTAAATGTGTATTCTACAAAGCTAACTCAAAATATTTCACATTTTTTATCACTTAAATTCATACAATTTAATTTTAAAAATATCGTCTTACATTAACGCAAATTTTATTTCATTTGAATCCTTTAAACATTACTTCATAATTTAAGAAATTAATGTATTATGTAGTAGTTGAAATTTCGTTGTGAATTTGACACCTACACAATTTATATGAATATAAATTTGAAAAATAGTTATTTCTTCAAAAAGGAGGAAAAAAAAATGAAAATAATATATCTTTCTACATTAAAAAAACACCTAAAATGTAGACAGTCTTGAAAAAGTAAAAAAAGAAAGAAATGAGAAGAACCTAATACAGCCTTATCTGCATTTTTCGCACTGTTTTGAACACTTGCCATTTCTACAACAGACAGAAACTCACACAGAGAAAATAATTGTTTTTATTTCACAATCTAAAAAAAAACGTCATTGAGCTAGGCTGTTATGAATGAACGTGAATAATGTGATTGCTGTAACTTTCTTGAACTCTGCTGAAGTTCTCATTGCTTTAGAATGTTAATGAATATTTTGTGTATCTGGATGAATTTGCAGTCATACCCACTTTGTACTGGGAGGAGGGTGAAGCAGATATTTTCGGGGTGGGAGGAATTTAGATGTGTGAATAATTGTTACAATAAAGCAACAAATGTACAGTAACCTGTTACGCCATAAACTAATTGTACATTCTCAAATTAAAGTGAATTCATAATAAGAAGGTATGTTGCAATACATAGCATACATTTGACGGCAGTCATGCAGCCATCACAGACAACTAATTCTATTTTAAATGACAACACTAGAGGGAAAACTCTTTTGACAAGTTATTTTTTAACCTTTCAAAAATTTTAAAACTCATTAAACATTTTAAGCATACTTTTGATATTAATTTTTTTTTAATTAATTGAAGGAATGTTCATTGTTTATTAAATTTAAACAATATCAGAATATATGTAATAAATATATGTTGTTAACTTTTTCAGGGGCAAGTAATTACGTTGTTGTATTGTTGGGAACTCACCCGAACAATTCCATTTGAAATACAAATATAATTCATACAAATATTTTTTCTTTCACATAAATTATAAAAGCAAAATCTTTTTTAAAAATGCTGGTACAAATTTTGATTAAATTAAGTTGTATATATAATATACTACTGCCATTCAAGGAGTTAACCAGAACATTCCAAAACATAAATATTAGCGATAAAAGTAGGTATCAATAATAATATTGAAATATTTTAATGACAATTACAGCATATCAATATCTGATTTAAGTAGATACTTCAGAAAGTAATTACATATAAATTAATATATTACCTGCATTAGCTGTTATTGTAGGGCTTGGTAAACCATTTGAAACTGGACTCATAGGGCCAAGCTGGAGGGGACCAACAGGTGAAACTGAGTTGATGTAACCTTGTTGTGCAACAGCGGTAGCTAGGGCATGTTGGTGGACCATCTGATGATTAATAAAAAATAATTTAAAATACATTAAAAATTACAATTACTTTTGTGAAACAAAAATGTTTCTAAAATAGCAAAAATAATCCATAAGATATGTATATCTTATCTACAGTATGTTTCAAAATTAATTGAGCACATTTTGAGGGATGATAGAACAGAACTCAGTAAAACAAACTATTTTTACCAAAATATGCATAGCTATAACAGAAATGTTAACTCTTACATGCACCATTTATTTTCTGTAATTGAACATATACACAGCTTATCATCAATGCAGTTACACTAATGCAGTAAAACTTGATCACATCAGTCTTGTGTTGCAATCTATGACCTTCTCTAGTGTTAGATGGTGAAATATGAAGGCATACAAATGAATACAAAGTGCATCTATTGAAAAAAACTTAAGCTCCATTTGATAAATGCAACAGAAATGACTATAGTATGTAGCTGATAAACTACACCAGGCATTGAAGTGTACAAGATGAGTTTGTGAATAGTTAAAAAAGACTTTTATAAAAGCACGCAAATGCACGCAGTGAAATTTTTTTACAAGCTGTTGACAAAGAAAATGCTGATATAAAAATATATACAATAAGTAATTGGAAAATTATCGAATAAGCTTTATTTAATACTCAAAAGAATAACTACACTTTATTCATTTTGAGTAACTCTTGTAATTACTTTAATAAAGCTTATTTTGGTATATTTTGTGTCTTTCTTTGTTTTTCCATATTAGGATTTTATTTGTCAAGTTGTTTTTTGTTAGTCTTCTTTTTCACTAATCATCTATGCAATATTTTAACTCTCTCTAACTGCACTAAACCTCTTCAAATTTTGTAAAGAAAAAGTTTTGATAAACAAATTCTGTTAATCCATTAAAATTTGTTTTATTTATATTTGTGAACATTGTTTACATTCTGTTTAAATACAAATACAGTCAACTCCTTCCTCTAATTCACAAAGCTTGGGGCCAAAAGTTGTGTGAATTATAGAACTTTGAAAATTATAAGTCATTGTTTATTTTATATTATTTTATTTATTTATTTATTTATTGTAGATACAAAATAAGTTATTACTAATATTACTAATACATGAATAAATGTTAAAACAGAAATATTTCAAATTAATTTTGCAAGTTAGTTTGTAGTATTAGTTAGTTTGTAGTATTATCTTTTCCATATTAGTTAAAAATTTCATAAATAAATAATAAAAGCATAATCAAATAATACATAGCAATAAAATTATAAACGACATATAAGCATGTATATTGAAATATACAAATCCAAATTCACATTCATCACAGATTAGTTTTAATTTTTTGAAACACTGATGTAATTGTTTCTTTCAATACTTTAGATTTGTATTTGGAAATTTTATCATGCAAGCAATGAAAAAATGTAATTTCCTTTTCAGAAAGGGAAGATTGTTTTGATAAAAATTAATCTGCTTTTTAAATTATTAATTTAACTATTATTTAATTTATGGTTCAGCGAGAAGCAAGGATTAAACTAATACAAAGGGGGAAAAAAGTTAATTTCAAGTAAAAAATGGAGAAAAAAGTTGTAACTACTGAATTTCTTCGAAATCATAACTATAAATTTCATTGTTTATATCCAAATTTGTATTATGGATTATAGGGAGTTGACTGTATATAAATAAAAAGATATAAAGATCATCAAAATAAGGAAAATTCCCAGTTTTGTAATAAAATCATAAAAATATATTTTTTAGATATTTAAAGTAGGAAATAGACAAAAGAAACTATCTTAAAATCATACAAAAGCTTTAAAATGCAATAGGACTAATCATTCGTACCTGAGCATATGCTCCATAGGCTCCAAGATTACCAAACACAAAAGGATTTAATATGTTGACATTCCCAGACATTTGTTGCATTTTTCTTATTTGCCTTTCTTTTTCTGTATCTGCAAATTTAACAACTAGACTAGAAGAGGCGCCCTGTAAATTAAAAATCAAAAATGCATCTTTTTTAAACAATACAAATGATTTCATTAAGTATTAAATCAAAATATTTCTATCCGAATAATATTAAAAATGTGATTGTGTGTGCGAATGTTTGGATGAAGCATCAAAACGGAGGATTTAATGGCTCTGTATCTTTGCATATAGGGATTATAACCCAGAAATGAACATAGGCTATATTTTGTTATTTTATTCAAATATTTTTCTTAATTCAAAAATTTCTTATTTTTATAGAGAATTATTATAGAGGATATAGACTTATTTTTATAGAGGACATTTTTTCGAATAAAATTTTAATATAGTTAAATTTACTTCATTGTTGCCAATACTAAATCAAAACCCGGAGTAATAATTCTTACTCAACAATTTATTTTCAATAGAAAAATTTCACGTGAAAAATGAAAGTGAAATAAAAAATTTAAGAATTTAAAAGAAGATGAAATATCATTATTAGAAATAAAACTTATATTTTCAAGCATTTCTTTATAATTCAAAATTTCACTATTTTCATAGAGAATAAATGGACATTTTTTTCGTATAAAATTTTAAAATGGTTAAATTTACTTTATTGTTGCTAATACTTTATCGTTGCCAATACTAAATCAAAACCCAGAATAATAATTTTTACTCAACAATTCATTTTCAATAGAAAATTTTCCATGTGAAAAATGAAAATGAAACAAAAAAATTTAAGAATTAAAAAGAAGGTGAAATAACATTATTAGAAATAAAACACACATTTTCAAGCATTTGATAATTATACAAGATGTGCATAGATATGAGTATAAGTATGGAAAGAAGGTAAATAGGACGTCATAAATATCGAAAATAAAATGGATATGCTTTGATGTTGAAATAAAATGATCTTGGGTTATGAAAATTATTTCTTATTATTTTGTTCCTTTTTTTCTTTTCTTTTCTTTATTTCCTTTGTATTTCACTCAAAATGAGCATATTTCAAATGTATATATTTTATGTATTTTATATGTAACAGGTCAATTGAAAAGTCCCCGGCCTGTCACATAGATGGCGCTACTAGAATTAAATCCACATGTTTTTTAGTTAGCCCTAACCCTCAAAAGATGCGTGTATAAATTTGACAGCTGTCGGATCTTTAGTTTGGGAATTTTGAGTGAAGGAATTTTTGTTATTGTGAAAAAAATGGATAAAAAGGAATTTCGTGTGTTGATAAAATATTGCTTTTTGAAGGGAAAAAATACAGTTGAAGCAAAAACTTGGCTTGATGCCAAGTTTCCGGACACTGCCCCAGGAAAATCAACCATCAAGGATTGGTATGCTAAGTTTAGACGTGGTGAAATGAGCACCGAAGACGGTGAACGCAGTAGACGCCCAAAAGAGGTTGTTACCGACGAAAACATTAAAAAAATCCACAAAATGATTTTGAATGACCGTAAATTGAAATTGAATGAATTAGCAGACACTCTAAAGATATCAACTGAATGTGTACATCATATCATTCACGAATATTTGGGTATGAGAAAGCTCTGTGCAAAGTGGGTGCCGCGCGAGCTCACTTTTGACCAAAAACAACGACGAGTTGATGATTCGGAGCAGTGTTTGAAGATGATCAAGTGTAATAAACCCGAGTTTTTGCGTCGATATGTGACAATGGATAAAACATGGCTCCATCATTTCACTCCGAAGTCCAATCGACAGTCATCAGAGTGGACTGCACACGATGAACCCGCTCCAAAGCGTGGGAAAACGCAACAGTCTGCTGGCAAGGTTATGGCGTCTGTATTTTGGGATGCGCATGGAATAATTTTCATTGACTACCTTGAAAAAGGAAGGATCATCAACAGTGACTATTACATAGCATTATTGGACTGTTTGAAGGACGAAATCGCTGAAAAACGGCCACATTTGAAGAAAAAGAAAGTGCTGCTTCACCAAGACAATGCACCGTGTCACAGGTCAGTGAAAACGATGGCAAAAATCCATGAATTGGGCTTCAAATTGCTTCCTCACCCACCGTATTCTCCAGATCTGGCCCCCAGCGATTATTTCCTGTTCTCAGATCTCAAAAGAATGCTCGCTGGGAAGAAATTTTCGTCGAATGAAGAGGTGATCGCCGAAACTGAGGCCTATTTTGAAGCCAAGGACAAATCGTACTACAAAAATGGTATCGAAAAGTTGGAGGGTCGCTATAATCAGTGTATCACCCTTGAAGGGAATTATGTTGAATAAAAAAAACTAATTTTGCCAAAAAAATGTGTTTTACTATGGTAGGCCGGGGACTTTTCGATTGACCTGTTATGTACTATATCTGTATGTTAATTATGTGTTTTAAATTAAAGCTCGATTTTAAATGAAATCCAATAAAAGAAAATGCATAGCAAATGTCAATAATATGCACCACAAAATTATCCATGTCGAAAATGATGTCATGATCAGCGGGAAGTAGTTATTTTCATTCATAGAAACAAAACAAAATATAACTTGATTGCCTGAAAAAAGAAATATCTGACAAGCGTTAATTCTTAAAGGTATTCATCGCAGGAAATCTCAATAAAAATTACTTTTTTCTTAAAAGAAAGTGCCATTTTCATTCATAAAAACCTAAAGATTTAATATTATTGCATCAAAGTAACATCATTTTCCCTCAACAATTAAAATTAAGGCTCAAGGCATTGAAGTACATTGGTACAATCAAGACACGTTTCCAATTTGCTTTCTTCAGCAAGCGAAATTTGTCGCAAAAGTAAATATATTTTTGTAACCAGGTTTCTTTTTTTTTGATAAACACTTAATGGTATTCTAGATGATAAGTTCTCTCATCTTGGATTCCTTTTTCAATTGGTTGCAGTGTCATTTTCACGATTGTTTATATTATTTGGCACAAAATTTTACTTTTTTAAGACTGAGATATTAATGCCCTTATAACAAAGAATGCCACATTGTCTCCGATAAAAAGTGATAAAGCGTTGGTTAATTATATGCTTTTAATTATCAGGAGTGAAATGTTTTGCTTAATTAATGCATTTATTATTCTTTTAATGTTACGTGAATGAAGTCACGGATAACAGCTAGTACTATATAAAGGTTACTAATTTATCAGACTTAAATTTACAGATGCTATTAAAAAAGTACTATAAAAAGACATATTGGCCTATAAAACCTATCATACATCACATATCAGTGTTAAAAACAGGTGTTCATTTGTTAATGTCTGTAAATTTACTATTTACTGTCCATTTTACCAATTTTCATTCAGACATTATTTAAAAAAACATGGTTAAAAATTTTCACTAAAAACGTCCCCTATTTAAAACATGTAAAAACAGTTTTGAATAAAAAAACTTCACTACACCACAAAAGAGCTTTCGCCCTAGCTAGAGCATCATCAGTTGTGATCTTCAATCCTCTGTCTCTCCGCTATATACACGACTGCTGGTTGAAGAGCTCCCCCTATCGACATTCAATTCTCTCTCTCTCTTTCTCTCCTCCTCTTCTAACATTTTTTTTTCTAGCTGCAGTCAATCAATGAATGATATCATTCAATCATCAATGTCAATCAATGATATCATTCAAGCGGCAGTCAATCAATGATATCATTCATTGATTGACTGCAGCTGGAAAAAAAATGTTAGAAGAGGGGGAGAGAAAGAGAGAGAGAGAAAGAGAGAGAGAGAATTGAATGCCGATAGGGGGAGCTCTTCAACCAGCAGTCGTGTATATAGCGGAGAGACAGAGGATTGAAGATCACAACTGATGATGCTCTAGCTAGGGCGAAGTGCTCTAGTAGCTCTTTTGTGGAGTGGTGAAGATTTTTTATTCGAAACTGTTTTTACATTTTTTAAATGGGGGATGTGAAAATGTTTGACCATGTTTTTTTAAATAATGTCTGAATGAAAATTGGTAAAATGGACAATAAATAGTAAAAATAACATATCAGTGGTTGAGTCGCAAGCTTGTCAGACTATAAAATTGAATTTTTAAAAACATCAATACATTTTTCAGTAATGATCTTCTATTTTATTAATATTAAATGCACCAATTTAATACAACAAAATTATAAATGACTATTTAAGTACAAGAAAATGGTAAATGCTTATTAAATCATAGCAAAAATCTTTAAAAGATGTTTAATATAACAATATTATTAAAGTTAGCTTAATTATTACAAAATAGTTGAAGCTTATTTAAGTATCACATATTATCTTAGTGTGGTACAGAAGAAGATCTTTATAACGCAAACCTAAAAACACGAAGTTGTGCATTATATAGATCACATTTCACACATCATTAAATTTAGCTTGTAAAACATGGCCAAATATGTGTAAAATATACCAAAATACATTAGAATATCTTTATATTGCATTCTTTATTACCAGGAGTTGTGCAGATTATAATTTTTTGCATAATACAGATCATTCCACACATTGTTAAATTTACTTTATAAACATTGTCCAAACATACCTGCATCAAATCGTAGCAATTTTTTCAGTAATTAGCTCTGAATTAAGGAGATAAAGTTGAACTAATGTATCAAATTTAGTCCTCTAGAGAATAGCAACTATTTATAATGTGGGAATGCAGGTGTTAACTGAAAATTCATTGTTTACATCTGAGAAGTTGTGCGTTATATCAAGAATTGCGTTATATATAATTGCATTATATAGAATTGTGTTATAAAGATCTTCTACTGTATTTGTTCATAATGAATTTTAAAAAAAATTATCCTTTGAAATTAAAAAAAAAAGAAAGAAGTTAAAAAAAAATTACCTGTTTTACAAATAAATAACAATGCTATTAACATAATTCATGTATGCCTGCATGAATTATGTAAATATTTAGTATATGTATTAACATGCATATACATGTCACTGCATCAATGCTTGTTTTATAATTTAAGTTTTCAAAGCTAAATATCTAGTTTCATAAATATCAAAATTTGTTAGAATATAACTTCTGTTTTATTATCAATAAAACATAAAAAATTCAAATGTCTGGATTTTCTGCATACCGTCAAATTTTTCTCACGGAGCCCCAGCTGGTAACCGCTATTCTATATCATGGGTTTTTACAAATAGAGAGGATGAATATAAAAGATAGGAGAAAAATAATAATCAGTCAATCTATCAATATAACATACATCTATTTTATAAAGCAAAAACATGTACGTGAGTAACGCTCACGTCATACTGACGGTAGCCGAGGACCTAGAGTCCTGCATCGGGCCAGGTTACTCACTTTTACCCACAGTTCGGGTCGGATTGGCACTATATTTTTCCATTGCGGTTCAGGTCGGGTTGACTTCTACTTTTTTTGCTGAGGGTCAGGTTGACTTTCATTGTTTCGGGTTCACCTGATCCGCTTTTCCAAAAGAATGTCCACAATATTTTTGCAGGTTAAAAATATGCATACAATAAGACCTCCATAATGGACACTCCCAAAAAGCGATCTTTTATGCTACTTGGAAAGGAGGAAAAAATGCCATTCTTCTAGTCACTTGATCATAACTCACTTTTTTCTTACAAAATGTGTTCTGTGCAACAATTTGTGAATGTCAGCG
This sequence comes from Maratus michaelseni, assembly GCA_963931845.1. Classification (NCBI taxonomy): domain Eukaryota; kingdom Metazoa; phylum Arthropoda; class Arachnida; order Araneae; family Salticidae; genus Maratus; species Maratus michaelseni. The sequence continues at coordinate 72,167,212 of OZ007598.1, forward strand.
ACAAATCTCAGTTGCAGTGTCATAGATTTTTGCACTGACGCTTACTGATAAAACAAACCAAAGTGCTAACTTACGAAAAGAATAAATTTTCTTGCAGTTAACCCTTTATCTACTAACACATTATTATATCTAATGTTTTAATACCGGGTATCTTCTTTTGCAATTAAAATTATGAAAGAAAATGAACTGCCTGGTCAGCATATAATGAGTATTTTAAAGTTATCGAACAACAATTCTTTGGTAATTACACTATAACTTGTAAATTTTGCCCATTTAATTTTAAAAAAAATGTCAGTTTCAAAATCATCCACTTTCAACATGAAGCTGCACATAGAGGTGAGTTAGCATTTTCATTATTAATAATAATTACTGGATTGCATCACGCACCAAATATCTAAAGCCTATAAACATTGAAAGGAATATTTTCAAATTAAGATTTCTAGTTAAGAAAATATTTTCATCCAATTGTTAATATCGCAAAAATTCATCTTATTAACACGACTTTTGATCGCTGTGAAGTTATTTGTTCCATGCATGCATAAAAATTAATTGAATGCATATTCGCTTCTTCCAGATTCCAGTAGATACAAAAAGTGCTTGGGAGGGAAAAAAAGCCAAAGAATACTTAACTTTATTTTTATAAGCCTAGTTATAAATTTTTGCGAAGTTTCTATGATCAGTTCTCGATATATTCAATATTAACAATTAGGTTAATTTTAGAGGTTGTATATAAAGTCAAATCATTACAAAAACATTTAATACTTTTCAACAGAAAATATCATTAGTATTAAAGAAAACCCTTAATTAAATCAATTAAAAATTCCATTAAATACAAATAATTAACACTGCTATTGCATCTATTAACAGTTTTCTGAGATTAGTCACTTTTTTGATAAATTATGGTCTCTCAAACTGTAGTTCAGCTTCTTTTAAGTATAACTCAAAAATTATTTAGCAGAATATGCTGAAATTTTGTAAAGAAGTTTAGAAGTTTCTAGTAATCGACTTCTAAAATATTTATAGGTTATAATTTACAGTTTTTTCGAATATTAATTTCAGATTTTTTATCATACAGATATGGAAATTAGATTCAAGAGATTTTAAAACTTTCAATCCATGTTACAAGAAATTTGGTATCTGTACGGGAATAAATTTTAAAGTAAATGAATTTTTTTTTTTTCAATTAGAGTGTTGTCATTCAAAGTTGCCATTGATCAAACATTTCAAAAGAAAGTCCTGAATTTTTTTATTTTATGAAAAAACTATATATATGAATATTAATGAGTGTGTATGTGTTCATTTTTATACAAAAAGATAAAATTGATATTAGGTATAATTATGGACTAGTTTCTTCATAGTTGTATTGAAATATGGATTAATTTTCTCTTCCTTAGGTCTTTTGTCAGATTCGGATATAAATATTTTGGGGTTTGGGTCGGTTTCGAGTTGACTTCAAGCAGAATTTTCAAGTTCGGGCCGGATATGCAACCTAACCCGTGCAGAATTCTAATTCTGTGTCCTCAATTTTGAGTGTAGATTGAATCTTTCAACAAAATCTAAAAGTAGCGAAATAATGATTACTTTTGAACAAATAGTTGTAGTTAACAACCTTTTTGATAAAGTAGTTGTAGTTTGCTACTAAAAAAAGTAGTCTTTTCGACCCCTGACTTATTCATATTCAAATATTTATTTATTTTCATCTGAAACATAATTCTGTTCAAACTTTTTGTGAAAACAACAATAAGACATGTTAAAACCTAAATATGAGCCAGAAGAATTATTCAAGGTTGAACATGACTCGCAGAAAGAAAATTAAGAGTCATCCCGACCCAAAAAAATAAATAGAAGCAACCTGACCTGCTGCAGGACTTTATTCAACGTTCTCGAAGTGTCCGCTATTTCGAGGTTTCACTATATCTGAATATTAAAGAATATAGATTTGTCCATTTTTCTATATAAAATATAAAATTGGTATTATAGATATAATTGTACATTACTTTTCATAATAGCATTAAAACATGATTTATTGTCCTTTCATTGTGGTTGCAGGTCGGGTTGCAGTATTGCGGGTGAAATATGTTGTGTTCGGGTCGCCAGAAATTATTTTTGCGGGTTCAGGTCGAGGAATTTTTTTTTGTTTTTGTCGGGTTCAGATCGGGTTGTGCACTGACTTCAAATGGAGTTTGCAGGTTCAGGTCGGATACAACCCGACCCATGCAGGACTCTACAAGTACTTGAGCAATAAATTTCACTTTTACAACAATTTTGTTTTATTCTAAACATCACATAATTTCAAGTTTTGCAGCATCAAATACAAAAAAAATTTACTTTCAAATTAAATTTGTTTGAAAACTATCACAATTTACTGATTTTTTATGGTTTAAAAAAAATTTTCAAACAATTAAATTTTAAGTCTCTGTGCAACACAATTGTGGAAGATTAACCTTTTTGCACTTAAAACAATGTAAAAAATAACTCAGCATTTGTATGTTCTGCATAATATCCCATAACTAAATTGCCAAACAAAATTAAATTTCAAAAATAAATAAATTTAACACAAATTTAACAGATATGTAATTGAACTACATGCTTAAACACTGAAATAATCAGAACAACAAAGGTTGTTTGTAATAGTGGCATGTTTGACCACTGGCTTGCAGCTAATATGAAAGTACCAAAAATGTCTTTTGGTGCAGTTAATGGGCAATCTAAAAAAAATACACTATATTAAAAAAAAAAAATCTATATGAGTTTTCAATTAAAAACTATTTTCATTCAGTTTCTGTATACTGGGCACTATATTGGCTATCTGAATTGGGTAGCTTGGATTGCATAGCCTGGTATTAATAATAAAGACATACTGTGTGCACTTTTCTGTGAAAGAATTAAAAGATTTCAGCTTTAGGCAGAATTAAAAGATTTCTGTACTATACAATTAAACATTTATTTACAGATTAAACAAACAAATAATTAATTCATTTTTTCAAAGGTAAATAATGAAAACTGCATTAATAAAAACATCTATTACTACTGCAAAATCTACAAAAAAACAAACATACAGGCATAGTCTGACTTCCGTGGAGTGCGCTAATAGCAGAATGTGCATCAGATGGGTTCTCAAACTTCACAAAAGCACAACCTAGAAGTAAATTTAATATTTTATAGCACAAATTATAAACAAAGAGATACTGTAAAATAAGTTTTTCGTAGAAAAGTGGCTGCATTACATTATTTACTTTTTCATTAATAAGCATAAATAATAAAATAAAAATTCTACAAAACTAAATATTATATATATATATATATATATTTCTGTTACATACAGGAAAAAATATTTCATGTTAAAGTTGAATTCTAACAACAAAAGATACATTACTTGTGTGTTAGGAAATTTATGAAAAGCCACTAAAACTAGTAAATGATAAACAATCATACTTATCCTTTTCTTACAAAATGTACTATCTAAACATGAATCTGAGATATGCCTTACTGACAATCAGGGCTTAATTTCTAACAAAAAAAAAGTACCGGAGCCCTAATATTCTGCAGTACTAACATCTGTTGGGGAAACTGGAAATAGATTCAATATTTCCACAATAGAATTTATAACAACATCAACATTTATTTAATTGTATGTTTGTAAATTGTATTTAAGCTATTTTCTCTCTATTCTACAAAAAAAGGTAACCAATGCTGTTATCACTGTAAATGAATTTGTGTCGGAAGGTCTTTCTAGGCTAATATTAAGAAAACTATTTATTGCATGCAAAAATATAAACAAGTTAGAAATTGTACGTCACACGTGACAAATGAGGTGCATTCGTACTATAACTAGTTTCAGTAAAATAAATTATATCGTATGTTGTTATGATAGGATTCATTTCCGCTATAAAATAAGTACATTTTAAGTTGCCAACATTTTACCATTTGTTGACATTTACTGAAAACTCCAATGGGAAACTAAAGCCTAGCATTGAAAATTTCAGAACGTGAAATCTCTATTTAGACTTTTTTCGATTTAATATCTATTTCTCCAGAAACATCTATCCAAAAGCTGTCGGTAGATTATAGGATTGCTATAATTAAATAATTTTAGTACACAAATTCAGTTTTTAAATTCAGTAACACGGAAATAATATGACTCCATTTTAAATAGGACGTAATTACCATGGCAACCTAATAGTATCATTACCTATCATGTAATACCATTGAATTAATTATGTATGATAGTATTTAATAGAATGATACATCTCGGTCACTTGACTATTAATCCTCGAAAGCTGCTATAACAAAGTAGTACCAATTTTTAAAAAAAAATTCAAATTACTTAATAAATATTTTTATTAATATCTTTTTAAGTTTTGATTAGATTTTTATAAAAATTGAAATGACTCGACAAAATTCTACAAAGATTATATATATTAAATTTCAAATCATTTGATTGGGTAGTTTTTGCGTTGTTATATGCGGACAGACAGACGGACGGAAGGACCAGATGACAACGTATTTATATAATTATGAACGCACCTAAAAAATGGTAGTTTTATAGAAAAATGTTTGAGAAACACGCTGAAGCAGACAGCTTTTAAATTAAAGAACTATTTAATATTGAAGTCGTTCAAAATAGTTCAGTTAAAAAAGTTTTATAGAGACAAAAACTATGCGTAGTAATTTAACCATATTTTGAAAAGACAAAGTTGACAAGCTTACGGTGTATTGCATGTAATATTTTTAATGACTAATTTTTTGAGGGTTTTATTTCAATTTTTTATTTAAATTTTCCTTATTTTGATAGTGATTTATTTCATATTTCGAAAAGGCCATTTTTTATAATGTTGCCAGTCTGTAAAACAGTGCACATAATAATATTCTTTTCAATTAAAAAATGTATTATTAACGTCTATAACAGATATAAAACTTTAAAATAATAATTAAATGAACACGTGTTAAAAGCAGTAAATGGGAAAAATTATGTCATAAAAAATGTACTTGCATGTGAATATTAAAAAGAGAAATTAAAATAATAATTAAATTACTAAGCAGTAAATGGGAGGAAAATATGCCACATTTAAAATGCTCAAATAATATTTCCAAACAGTTTCAATTTAAAAATATATCTACATGAGAGATTATTTTTTAAAAAAAAATCTTATCACCTATTGTTGCAAATTTTAAAACAGCGCAAATGATATTTCCTTTCAATTAAAAACTGTATTTTTACATTAATATTAAAAATACGAAGAAAACTTTGATGAAAATTACGTCATATTAAAAATGATATAATAAAAGAATTTTCTCATAGCGTCACTATAAAATTCTGTGAGGCAAGGACATTGTTTACTTAGCCATTTTATACAAGCTGATTTTCAAATGTTTAATTGATCTTATTTAATCAATCATAAAAACAGGCATTAGCTGTCTCAAAATAGCATCTGACTTTCAAATTCCTCAGTCAAAGGGAAATGAATGTAAATCCGATTACAGGAGATTGCCACTGGTTATTTAATTGTGATTCAATCTTCCGTAACTGTTTTAAAGTAGATCAAATTAGCAGGTTTTTACAGTCTATAGTGTCTAAATGAGGGTTGGCAAGCATAGCTCATAGAGGGCAGAGCTTCCTAGCACTATAAATATAGCTTGGCAATAAATTTGGCACAGTTAGAATATTGAGGGCTGTGATAACAAGGAAATACATTTACTAAGTTAATATCTTTATTAAGTTACTAGTTAGAATCTTTATGGTGATACTAATAATGATTCTAATACATGTGCTGTCTATGTATATGCAAATATATAAAATTAACACTAACCTTTACTCTGACCATCTGGGCCTCTTAGAATAGTACACTCTTCTATAGGTCCAAATGGTTGGAAAAGCTTCAGGACGTCTTCATCTGTTTGCTGCTTGCTCAGCATGCCAACAAACAGTTTCCTGTCTTCTGAAAAAAAGTAATAACTCAGGAACATGTTTTAAGTTATCAAGTTATACAGCAATTTAAAATGCTCAAAAAAAAAAAAAAAAAAAAAAAAAAAAAATTATGTCTTTTTACAGGGTTTCAACTTTTTTTTTTTTTTTTTTTTTTTTCTAAAATTAAAAATAAAGACTTTCTATGCACTTTTGAAAGACAATTTTATTTTTTTAAGCACTTGAATACAACAAAATACAAAGTTCTTAGTTAGAAACAAAAAGAAAATGTCTTCTTATGCTTTCTTACAGTTTTTATGACCAAAAGTTTGGAAGCGTTATCCAGAAATGTCTGGCAGGAGTAGATAAAAGTTCAAAATTTCGAACACCTAGGACCATTTTTTCAGAAATCAGCACATTATGGAATACAGTAGACTCCCTCAAATCCACAAATTCCTAAAATCTGCACATCATTTCCGATGTAAACAATGAAACTTACAGTTAAGATGTAAATGTAAAAGTTTTTTTTTTTTTTTTTTTTTTAAATCATTCTGTACACATTTTAATATGTAATTCTGGTTAATATGATTCAACTCATGTTTTCTCATGAAGGAAGTATAAATTTATTTTTGAAAAAATTCAAGATAGTGCTGATATCAGTGGCGATCACGATATTTTTACCAAATAATTTATGTATTAATCAAGCTTGTTTGTTTATTAAGTATGGCTAAACATGAAAGAAAACTTTGTTATTTTAAGATTTTGATGTGAATTATTAGTGTACATTTATAAGGTGAGTTTCACTGAATAATTCATGAAAAAAATTTCTCATCATCATTATGCATATTTAGTTATGCATTATTAATTATTTACTTGATCTTTTCTTTTAATATTTCAAATGTTTTTAAATTTTCTTAATTTTTATTTATTTTACTTATTATTTTACTTTATTGTAAGCATTCATTATAATTTTGAGTGCATTATTAAATTCAAATTATTGTATTTCTTTTAAATGCTAAAAGGTGTAAACTAAAAACATAATATACAGTAACATGCAAAAATACAATATGTAATGATGCAGCAGTATTTAACTTACTGAAATTGTGGCTCGAGTTACTCCATGGTTACAAATATAGAAATAAACAACCAAGTAAAAATAAAAAATATTGTGTGTAATTTTAAAAAGTACATGAAAATTAAATGATAGCATTTCAAATAATAACTTCAAAGACCGTTCAATTATAGGATATTCTTAGAGATTGTAGAGAAGTTAACTTATTAGATTGTTGACATGTTTCAGCTCTCACTTCGAGCCATTATCAATAACAAATGAGAATATCCTATAATTGAACGGTCTTTGAAGTTATTATTTGAAATGCTATCATTTAATTTTCATGTACTTTTTAAAATTACACACAATATTTTTAGTTTTACTTGGTTGTTTATTTCTATATTTGTAACCATGGAGTAACTCGAGCCACAATTTCAGTAAGTTAAATACTGCTGCATCATTACATATTGTATTTTTGCATGTTACTGTATATTATGTTTTTAGTTTACAACTTTTAGCATTTAAAAGAAATATATTACAAGGTGTTATAATTTATTACATTTCTCAAATTAAGCTTTAAAAACTGTAAACAAAACAGTGACCAGAAATTTGTAAAGTTCTAAAATCTGCATAAACTCTGATTTTAAGCTATGCATGCAGATTTAAGCGAGTCTACTGTATATGAAAAGTAGCATTCAATTTATACAATTTCATACTGAACTGATAATAGCCAATACATAATAAAATAGATTTCACTGCAAAATAATAAATAAATAAATAAGAATAAAGTGGCTCAGAGAAGTATGGTACACAATCCAGGCATTCTATGTTCCATATTTCCCATTATTTTGTGCACAGGTAACAAAACAGGTTAATATATAGTGGTATTTCTCATTTTGAAGATTATTTTTCACTGTTGTTTATTATATATATATTTGTCTTATATCTTATGGTTATACCATACCAAAGGTTTAACCAGTTATTTCAATTTTATCATATGGTTATATCACAGTAGATCCCATTTATTGTTGGGCTGAAAACAAACTTTTCCTCCATTGGGATATTGGTGCTTAAAGTTGTTCCAGTGCATTAATTATTTTTCACATGTAAATTTACTTGACTAAAAATAACATTTTTTCTTTGGAATGTAAGAGACAGCCTTCTGAAAATGTTTTGCTAAATATGCTATTGTTTTGAGACTTCTCTGTTCGAATAAGCCCAGATATACACTGGAACATTTATATTTAAAAATAAATAAAAATAAAAAAACATTAAAAATTTAGGTGCCAGTTACATTTTTAGATGCCATGGCAAACTGGCACTTAGGCTTTGTCTTTCCCTTATGTCTGGTGTTAGGAAGAGGTAAAATATCAAAAAGAAATTTCATAGTTTGAAAATTGTGTTCTGTTTTTGTAGAAAAATAAGTATTTTTTAATATTATTAATGAAAATTAAGTACTTAGAAATGAAAAGTAAAAAATAAAGACTTCCAAGCACTTTATAAGGATTTCAGAAACACGGTTAAAAAAAAACATAGCATTTAACAGTAAATAGTAGTCTTAGCAAAAACTTTTTATTGAAAAACAGTGGAATCACAAAGGCTATTTGAAATACGAACAAAAGTGAAAACAGATTTTATGAGAGACTTTTTAGATAATGTTTTTTATATTTGCTAATTTCTTCTTATACAATGTAATATATTTTTTAAATAATAATTTTCCATTTAGTAGCAGGTGTAAAACAAATATTTTGCAGATATGATTAAAAAAAATTTTTTTTTAATGTTTCTTTTCTCATTGTCTATTTTAAAACAAAATTACTTCTATTAAAAAACCACCACCCTGCTTAATATATCAAAAACTATAATCATGTGACAAGTGGTTTTGGTTTTAATTTTCAATATTATACATTATTTAATGTGTATATTAATATTACTTGCAGATATGTTATCCATAGTTATCTTAATCTAATAATAATAAATAATTTTGCTTCATTATTTTTATAGGGGTTATTTTGATGAGGGAAAGGGGGAGGGGGGGAGAAGGAGTGAAGGATTATTGGCACGCCATGGTAACTTGACATTTAAAAAAAAAAATAATTTGGTATATACCAGGTTTGCCGATGACCCTGATACATTCACTGTCAAAAGTTAAGCACACAGTTGTAAAATGTGGAAAAATTGACAAGTACTGCTAGGATTGACACGAAATGTGGCAAGAAAGTAACAAATATGTTTATGCATGAAACAAAACCTAGAATTACATACAAAAATGAAAATAATATTAAATTTTCATAAGTTATAAGATGAAGTCATATTGGAGTTACAAACAAAAACTTGTTTAAAGCCAAAACAAACAAACAAAACTGATATTGTTAGGCATAGTTGCCAACCTCCTGGTTTTTTTCCTACCAATATTTTTATGTAAAAATATTTGTTTTACTAAATCGTGCAATTTCTACAATGTAATAATACAAAAATTTTTGTAACATTTTACTGGTATTAAAAAAATCGGGAGGTTGGCAACTATGTATTAGGGTATGTGAGCACGCCTGACCTACATACAAAGTTTACAGCGTGTGATCATACTTTCCATGGGGTGTTCAACCAACATATAGTCAAGTAATCACCATTCCTCCTGTAGAGCAGTTTGCAACTCTGTGAGAGTGGCTGGAGGTGAGAAATGTATACACACAGCACGGCAGAGGGCATCCTAAAGATTTTCAATGGAATTACAGGCAGGCTATTATGTCGGCCACTCCATATGCACAATCCCCTCACTCTACAGGTAGTCTTCTATGAGGACAGCTCTATGGGGACACACATTATCATCCATTAAAGTGAAAGCAGGACCAACTACTGCAGCATACAATCTTACAGTGGGATCTAGGATTTCATCCTGATACCAGACAGCCGTCATAAGACCCCATCTAAAGATGTGCAGGTTGGTCCGATATTCCAACGAAATCCTTGCCCACACCATGATGCTTCCAGCTCAGAATGTGCCATATTCGGTGATGTTCTGTAGCCAACTGTGTGAGCCTACTTCTGTCCACACCCTTACACTCTTGCCATCTGGTTGCCAGGCAAATCTCAACTTATCCGTGAACATAACGTTGCCGCAATCGGACACAGTCCAATTGATATGTTACCGATAGCACTTTAATCATGCCCCTCTAAATTGGACGGATAGACGAACACAAATTCGGAGTACCCGGACATACAGTTCACTCATATGTAGCCTTCGACGCACAGTAGTAGCAGATATTGCCTTATCAAGGGACGCTACAACCATATAATCACACGTGTGGAGGTCACTCTTTGATTTTGGTTGGCTATACTAGCAATATATCAATTATCTGCAGGGGTCATGACCCTTGGACAGCTATTTGACTGGTTAGGAATTTTTTCCATAATCTTGAAATGACAAACACCGAAGAAAAGAGCAACATCTGTGATTGATTGCCCCACTTCAATGCATTCGACGAGACACCAACACTCAGAATCTTCCATTCATCTTCTGGAAGCCAGAGAAACAGGCCTGTCTTGAAAACAAAAGGTACGAAAGTTCTAAATACTTTCAACTGCACTTACATGAAACGCTTGTAACTCTCCACAATGCTGGCTTCTTATACAACTGACTACCTTTTTTGCGTATTTCTCGACATGAAACAGTGATTTGGCTATTACATAACATATTTGCATACCTCTATCCAACTCTGCAGTAAATTTCAGCGTCTCCAATTAAGATTGGCTTCCGGAAATTAATATTTTTCTCTGTGTGCTTCATTTTTGGCAGTGAGTGTATATACAGTAAAACTTGAGAAAATGGAACTATAACAGAACCCTGCCTTAAATGGAAAAATTTCACAGTCCCAATGAAAGGAATACCATAGAGAATGTGCATGTTTGTCAACAAACTGGTTCCTCACTAGACCACGCCTCTTCGGTAGGCAAAACATTTCCGCTCAATGCGCTATTTCCTACGGTTTCCTATGAGAAAGCGAAATTTTTGCATTCAATTTATGGATCATATTTATTCAAAAACAAATTTTCTTTTATCAGATTATGCACAGAACTTAGATTCTGTTGCTAATCAAGATTATTTAACAAAGCTTAGATTTGTCAAACCGAATAATAGTGTTATTATTTTAGATGATCCGTATATTATTGTGGATGCAGATTGGAAAGCAGATATGGCTTTTTAGCCATCGGTTGCTTCATCAGATATTGAAACTTATTTAAAAAAGTTTCCAGGGAAGAATTCAAGTGCTCAAGAAGCGTTTCAACTTGTTGTAGCTGGTAGGAGAAAGATTTTTTTTTTATTTTTTTTTTTTTAATTATGTTGTAAAGTTAACGTTTTATTTACTTTTTTTCTACTTGTAGTTCAAGTTGTTCTTGTTCGTATGGTAACTTTTTATTGCTTGAGCTAATCGGAAAATGTTTACAAATCTCATTATATTCAGATTAAATGATCGATTAAAATGATACCTATGAGTGTTCTCAAATCAAACTGCTTATTTTCTGAAACACTTTTATATAATTTTAACATGTTGTATTATGACAAGGAAATCTATGAAACTGAAGCATAAGTTTTGTCAGAATTCGGTTTTATTAGCTGAAATAATTTTTATATTAAATAAACATTCCTTAGGTTTAAAAAAAATATTTTTACTATTCTAATAATATGTATAAAAACAGGACAAAACAAAAAATTGACTTATATGAAACATTTAATGAAGTACTAAGGGTGATATTTTTTAAAGAAACATTTTACTCTTTTTTTTTTTTTTTTGTAAAAGCGAATTATATAATTTTTTTTTTTTTTTCTTGGAGTGGGAGGGGGGGGGGGCATTTTGTGAAAAATAAAATTTATTTTTCTGAAATTTGTTATATTTTTGTGAAAAATAACATTTTGTAACAAAATATGATATCCAGTTACTCAAAATCGAACCAAACATTTATTAATAACGAACTGACTAGCGCCCGTGATAATAAATTTAAAAAAAAACAACTCAAGTTTTCAATATCGAGTCGAATGAACGAAAACTGCTGTTGAAATCGAGCCTTTAGAACCCAATAAAAAAATGAGTCCCCAGGCGGTGGAATATGCACCCCTGTAAATTTAAGGAATTTCCTTTAACATTAACGCGATATTTAATTTACAGATGCATCCCCCCCCCCCACACACACACACTTTCTAAACTTAACCCCTTATCTTTAACAGTAACGTGATTTCTAATTTACGACTGTGGTGAGTAAACGTAAGTTGATGCCGAAAAAGAAGATTAATATTTAAAAAAATATCCTTGACAGCTTGGCCTACAGGCACAGGTAAATATCGAAGATGCAATTACAGAAGAAATGACCTTTTTGCCATGATGCGGCAGTTGGGACCGCTCAATTCGAAATCTACCTGTGTTTGTAGGCGGAGCACACAAAGATTTTTTTTTCTGTAAGGGTTTGTTTTATAAAAAAAACCTGTCAATATAAAAGTTGTAGATAATATTAAGAGGATTTGTAATAAATTAGCGGATTTGATAACTTGTGAATTGACAAAGTTATGATTTTTTTTCTTCTTAAACTCCTGTTCTCTCTCCCCCCCCCCCCTCATCCCCCAACCACTTGAGGCCATTTTTAATGATATAAAAAATCTGTCATATATAAATTTTCGGCCCTTTTCCTAGAAATAATAATAACTTTAAACGGATTCGATACGTATCATAATTAAGAAGTTATGGGTAACGTAAGGGGTCCAGGGGCCCGGATCTTGTCCGAGAAATTTTTGGTCATTCATGTAGTAGCTGAAAAATCCTAAGAAGTTATTAGAAAAAAAAGCTAGCGAATTGGACGATTTTTAAGGGAGCTATAGTAGGGGGCCCAAAAGGGGCCGCTGATAGTTTTGAGCAGGGCCCTAAGATGAACGTCCTACCTGGAATGTAGAAATGGGGAAATAACTAAATTGAGAAAACGCCCCCAAAAACGAAGATCGAATTAAAAGGAGACAAGGTATTAACAATTTAGGGAACAATAACTTCGAGGGGCCCGGATCTTCTTTTTTTTTTTTTTTTTTTTTTTTTTTTTTTTTTTTTTTTCGTTTATGTAGTAGCTAGAAGTTCTAAGTTGTTAGAAAAAAAAAGTTAGTGAATCGGATGATTTTTAGGAGAAATATAGTAGGGGGCCCAAAGAGGGGCCAGCTGATAGTTTTGAGCAGGGCCCTAAGATGAACGCTCCTAACTGGAATGGGGGAAAGAAATGGGGGGAAAGTTAAATGGAGAAATGGCCCCAAAAACGAAAATCGGATTAAAAGGGGACAAGGTATTAACAATTTAGGGAGCAAAAACTTCAAGGGGCCCAGGGGGCCCGGATCTTCATCGATTTTTTTTGTTTTTGTTGTTCATGTAGTAGCTGGAAGTTCTAAGTTGTTAGAAAAAAAAAGTTAGTGAATCGGACGATTTTTAGGGGAACTATAGCAGGGGGCCGAAAAAGGGACCAGCCGATAGTTTTGAGCAGGGCCCTAAGATGAAGGGTCCTAATTAGAAAGTAGCAATGGGGAAATAACTAAATGAAGAAAGGCCCCAAAAACTAAGAAAATCGGATTAAAAGCGGAAAAGTAATTATCAGTTTAGGAAACAAAAACTTCAACGGGCCCCGTACCAGGCCCTAGGGGGCCAGGGTCATAACTAGAACGTAAAAATGGGGGTGAAAGCTAAACGGAAAAAAGGCCCCAAAAACGATGAGGATCGGATAAAAATTGGGTAAATTATTAACAATTTAGGGCAAAAATCTTAAAGGGGCCCCAGGGGGCCGGGGTATCAAAAAATAAAAAATCCGAGCCTCAGGTGCATCAGGACCTACCTTGGGCTATCCGCTGCAATTAAGAAAGGCAAAATTAATGAATAATTAATTTTAAAAATATGAATAATAAGCATATAACACAGCTAACTATACAGTAGGCATGCGTATGTTTTGCCTACCGTTCGTTCTTTACGGCTTCGTGACGTCACATGCACATTCTCTATACCATTATGCCTTTTACAAGATGGAAACCTGTCTAAAACAGAATTTTATTCCAGTATTTGGCAAAAAGGTGAACCAAATAAAGAATACTCAGCCAGCCGAATAGTAAATATTTAGCCGAATACCAAATATTCGGCCAAATACTCCTATATTTTAGGGTTTAAGTTTTAAAAGGTTAAATTTTAAAATAATTTTACATCATATTTAACACAATTTTGATGGACAAAACCTTTTCACAGTTAAACTTTATAATTAAAATAAATCTATGTTTTGAATTATTATTAAAGAAGCATAGTTTTAAAACTTTTTTAATTAATAAAAAAATTAACTCTACAGTTTCTTCTGTGAACTAAAATAAATTATAAAATTTTCTTGTATTCTAAAACAAATATTTTAAAATCAAAAAGAAATTTCGAAGGAATATTTTACAGTCATATAGTGTTTAATTTGCCAGGAAGATAGTAAAAAAAAAGGTAAATATTCACATGGTGGCAACTTAGCAAGAAAGTTTTTGAATGTACCAGAACGTCTAAAGTGGAACAATGTCTAAAATGAACTATTATTTTCAGAGGTTGGAAATGTACAGGGTAGGATGTTCCTAAAATTTCAGAGCAAACTTTCAAGGGAGATAATGTGGTCAAGAGGTCAAGACAAACATTTTAAACCAGCATTGCAATCCAATTATTCAATCAAAAATACAGGGTCTTTTACTACAAGCTGAACCTGAATTTTCATTCATAACTTACACAAATGAAGATATTTCAGCAATATTTTCATCATATTAACTTTGCTTTGTATGATATGTGATGAAATTATTGGCAGTGACTGAATTTTATTCAGTGACACAGTATATGTACTGTCCTGCATTCTGAATAATGCAATCTCTAGCTTAGTGTTTCTTTGTAGTTTGCACTGCAATGATGGCAATTTCTAGCACTTCTTGCCATTTTTCATAGAAAGCAAAGCAAGTCTGATGTTAGAATATATTTTTGCAATATCTTCATTATTGTTAAAATTAAATGAAAATGCAAGTTTGATCCAACTTCTTGGAGTGAGATACACTGTATCCCTGCGATCTTCGTTTCCCCACAGAAAAACTGTTTGTCTTGTTACTTATTACAGCCCCTGAAAGCTGCGTATTATCTTCCATTATGATATGGTTAGAAATACCCAGTTGTGAAACAGCAAACAATACTCAGGAACTTGCATTTATGCATCATTAGTTTCTATGAATGTCGTCATTAACAGTTAATTTTCTTAATTGTTATTTTTCAAACAGCAAATAAATAATGTAAGAGCAAATTTCCCTGGATATCTTTATTGACAGTTAAAAATAAAGTTATTTAAGGTTTTAAAAAATATATTTAAAAGTTTTTCTTTAAATATTCGGTTTAGCTGAATATCTTAATATTAGGTCAAACCAAATATTTGGCAGACCAAATAGTTTGTTTTTTAGCGTAACCAAATAATTTTAACCCTTTCAGGGGCAAAGTACTTTCAGTGCTAAAATGTTGAAATAAATGACTGACACCAGTATTTACGAAAAAATTATTTGGAAATAAGAAAAAGGCTATATTTCACATACATATTAAATGGTCTAATTAACAAAATTCTGGTGCCATTGTGGCGTTTGGGAATTAAAATTCACTTCATAAACATACCACTGCCCCGGAAAGGGTTAATATTTGGCCTAACCAAATATTCGTTAGTACAGCCAAATACCAAACACAGTATACGCTCGATTATCCATGCATGGATTATCCGGTTTGCAGATTATTTGCAGCTCATTCTGGACTCAAAAAAAAAAAATTTTTTTTTGAAGAGAAACATTTTTATGCTTATCAATGCATGTAAAATCAATGTTGATGCGAATTAGAATCTTGTCCGGTTTAGCTGTTAGTATTGTGAAGTGCGTAGAGGTCAAATCGAATGCTCTGGAACCTGTTTGACGGGATAGGGTTCGGAATATTGTTTGTACTCCTTTCAGCTGTCCTCTCTCACTTTTGCACATGTTCCTTTAGTTTTTGCTTCTTGTTTATCATCAGTTAGCAGCGTGAAATTTTTTGCTGGTAAAAATGATTGGTGTGAAACAAAAACGAAACATTTTAAATGTTAAACAAAAGTTAGAAATCCTTCAAAAACTTGATAATGGAGAAGCAGCTAGAAAATTAGCAAAGGATTATCAAATTGGAGTACAAATTGTACGTAATATAAAAGAGAACAAAGAAAAACTCATTACCTTCATGAGAGATGGTGGTGACGCATCTGCACTTTTGAAATAGAAAAGTTTGAAAACATCAACAACCAAAGATCTAGATTCTACTCTACTACAGTAGTTTAAACAAAAAAGAGCAGAAGGAAGGTATACCTATTTTGAGTGCCATGTGTTCTGAAAAAGCGAGATTTTTTTTATGAAACACTAGAATTAGAAGACTTTAATGCTTCATCTGGTTGGCTCACTCAATTAACGCTATGGAATTCAGCTGTTAAATATTGAAAAACGTCTAAATGTGGATGACTGCTGCAGAATTGTTTTGCGTGAAATTCCAAGAATTTATTGACGAAGAAAATTTGATTTGCGATCAAATTTATAATGCCAATGAGACAGGATTATATTGGAAATGTCTCCCAACAAAAACACTTCACGCGAAGAAAAGTCAGCTCCAAGCTGCAAATCATTGAAGGAGCGAGCGCATTACCATCATGTGCATGTGCTTTGCAAATGCTTCAGGTGGCCATAAAATGAAACTCGTAATGATCAGAAAAGCTATGAAACCCCGCTCGTTTAAGGGTACAGAACCAAAAAATTTACCAGCGGTTTATTTCAATTAAAAGTAGGCATGGATGACAAGGGAGATTTTTCTCTGATTGTTCCATGAACATTTTATTACTGAAGTCAGGAAACACTTACAAGCAAAAGGATTACACCAAAAAGCAGTATTGCTTTTAGACAATGTCCCTTCACATCCAAATGAAAGTTTCCTAGCGTCTGATGATGGATTCATATTATCGGTAAATTTCTCCCTCAAAATGCTGTAGCAGAAATACAGCCTATGGATCAAGGTCTAATTTCAGCAATAAAGACTAAAGCTTATTAATTAATTAACATGACATCACACATTTAATAATTTTAATTAATTGGTCTAAACTTGGTTTTGCATATCATTTATAATGAATGTGGTGTTATCTTATATCTCGTGTGGCGATATACCAAGTGCTGCGTTATTCTCAGAAAATATCGTATTTGCTGAGTAGGTGTTTGCTAATTAGGAGTTCCGTATAGAGATTTTACTGTACTGTGTAGATGGGATGTATAATATACAGTATACTTTCTCAAATCTGCATGCCTTGGGACCAGAGGTTGTGTGGATTTTAGAATTCTGTGGATTTCTGGTCACTGTTTTGTTTCAATTCTTTAAACAGTAATTTGAATGTAATAATACACTCAAAATTATAATGAATGCTTACAATAAAGTAAAATATTAAAATGATTAAGGAAAATAATAAAGTAAAATAACAAAAATTAAGAGCATTTAAAAAGATTAAAATATTAAAAGTAAAGATGAAATAAATAATTAATAATGCATCACTAAATATGCATAATAATGATGAGATAATTTTTTTCTTGAATTATTCAATGAACTCACCTCATATAAAGGTGCACTAATAATTTACATCAAAACCGTAAAATAATGAAATTTTATTTCATGTTCTCCAGATTTATAAAACCAAAAAAGCTTGATTAATATGTAATAATAATATAAATGTATTTGATAAAAAGATCACAACCATCACTGATATCAGTGCTATCTTGAAGTTTTTGGAAATAAATTTATACTTTCTTCATGAGAAAGCATGAATTCAATTACCGTAAAATCCCATTAATCCACCCCCCTAAACACGACGGAAAATCATAAAATAATCAGGGAGGGCGCTTACACGGTATTAAAATTGTAGTATATAATATTTATGGGTGGTGGTGGTGGGGGGGGGGATGCTAATGGCCGATCGTCGCAAAGTATGCATTACTTTAATGAAGTGACAAAAGAAAAACATTTTGAAAAAAAAAAAAAATGATATACAAAATAGAAAAACGATATAACTTCACTATTAATGGCGATTTCAGATTATAGAAAATTCTGGATTTCAGAAGTTTTGAAATTGGAATGCATTTAGATTCATAATAACACAAATATCTGTCATTAATATGGTAACAGAAAAATAAAAGGAACTTAATAATTTAAAATAATTAAAAAACACTGAGAAATTGCAGTTGAAAATGTCCTGAAATACTTTCTTGAACTAGTAACATTTTATGTGGTGTCGCCATCTGTTGTAAATTAGGTAAATTAAATAACTGTTTTTTTTAATCATGATTTCTTATCTATAAATGCTAAATAAATAGTACAAATCACAAAAATTGAGAACATACAGATCGAATTGGTAGTGTTGTCAGATTTTTAAAACGAAAAACATTGCTACCACAAAGATAACACAAAATACGCTAAATTCGACTGTGGCGCCATCTACTGAACAATCAATCGATGAATTTTTTCTGATTGGTTTTCATAATAATGTTAAATAAGACTATAAATTCTGTGATATAATAAATAGATTCTTTTGTAATCAAAATATTTCACACACAGCATCAAATACACATTTTTTAACTTATTTCATGAGAAACTTTCACTATCGATATTTTTATTACCTTCATATCGCCATGGAGATATATTTACAGCAAAACTAATGTTTGGTTATATTGCTTTTTTCAGATTGACAATAGTTGAAGTTGTGTATGTTACTTTTGTGTTTGTACACGTTTACGATATATCAAAGAATCGTCATGCTTTTCTAATCTGTCGAAAAAAAAAAAAAAAACACATGTGAGATGAAATATTTGGTGTTGATCTTGACGTGCGCGGCGAAATTTCTTTTGGGAGGAGGGTGCTTTCTCGGGATTTTTTAAATTTTCCAATTTGTTTACAAAGTGGGAGGGGGGCGCTTAATCGGGAAGGGCGGATTAACAGGATTTTACGGTATATTAACCAGAATTACATATTGAAATGTGTACGGAATGATATAAAAATTTAAAATATTTTGAATTTTCCCCCTACATCTTAAATGTAAGTTCCACTGTTTACATCTGAAACCATGTGCGGATTTTAGGTGTTTGCGGATTTGTGGAAGTGTACTATAATTAAAATTTTTAAACTGTATTGATAGCAGATGAAAGTTGAGGTTTTTTATTACCCCTTTAAATTATAAAATTAGTTTAAATCTTAATTTAAACTAGAAAATGCAGCTGAAATGATTGTTTTAACAACTGAAAAATGGTGTTAAATTAAGCAACGAAAACTTCTGTGGAAACTACTAAATTTTTAATAGTAAAAATCATTTATTTTGTAGCATATTCATTTAAGGTGAAAACTTTTTATTTATTTATTTATTCTGTGTGTGTGTGTATATATATAAGCCTAAAAGATGTTTAATTTATGTTTTCTAAGAAAAATAATTGCAATAAAAAGATTTTATTTGTAAAAATCATTTTCCCCAAAATTTCTAATTTTCCCAGAAAAAAAAATTTCTAATTTAACAAATTACAACAACCACTAGGAAAATGCAGAGGGATAGTGGGGCAGTGTTTGAACTCTACCATAACCATTACCTCGTACTATAGGACATTTAAAAATTGTATTAATTAACCCCCCCCCCCCTCCTAAAATGTCCCTCTCTTATAGCAGACCTATTCACCCCACCCTACTATAACATAGCTTCCCCACACTAGCTATTCCACCCACCTACTATAGTATGATCTTGGCAGCAGGCGGCGTTATCACTGCACCGCTGTCATCACCTGCTGCTGACGCAGAAGACCATTCCCAATCTACTGACTTCCCGTTTAGTATCCAAAGTTAGAATAAACCGAAATATCCAAATAGGCTGCCAACTTTAGGTGTTAGAATTGAAATTTTTAAAGTTTGGTATAATTTCTATTTGTAGACCATCCCCTAAGCAAAATTTAAGTATTGCTTTAATTCTTGTTTAGATTGATGTTTGAGCTAAAGGTATTTTGAGGAAATTAAAGTTGAAGACCACGTTTTTTGCTTTATAAGATGATTTCTCATCCGACGTCAATTTTTGAATTCGGCTTTTTTTCATATCTGATAATTTGCATCTATCCTTTTTGTAACTTTACATTTTTGCAACAATTTTATGCATTTCTATTGCCTATTCAAAGAAAAATTCTTCTAAAGTTACAGAATTTCATTAAAAAATTCTTCTAAAGTTAGAGAATTTTGTTAAAAACGCTTAAAAAAAATAAAGTGACGACATCAAGAAGTCCATTCTCGACAAAAACAACAACCATTTTCCCAATGGTTTAAAAAAAATAATAATTTCCACCACTTTAAAATTTCCTGAAATTTTACAAACCTCTAGTCCTACCTTTTTAAAATTGCAAAATGTGACTCACTTTTTTTTTTAAATAGTGAAATGCACTTATGTTCTACCTAGAGATAATTCATAAAAATCTTAATATTTAATCTACATGTATGACTGAGAGCTTGTAAAAATCATACAAACTCCTCACTTTTCAAAAAACAGATTATTTAATCATATTATAATTTTATTTAGATTATAATTCATTAAGTCATTTGATTTTAAGGTTTATGTATCAGAATGCAAATTTTTCCCCATTCACTCTCTATTTCTCCAAATGATTTGAAAGTCAATCCCGAAAACCATATCTTAAGTATTTTTCCCATTTATATCTCCTTCTTAGTTGCGTTTCCAAGATCTCACCGATTTTAATGTTATTTTACTTATCATATGATTGTTTAAAAAAAATTAACTAAACACACAGTTACTTTATTTATTTTTTTTAATTAGTGCCTTTTTTCTCATCTTTTTTTCTTTCTAGAGTAAATACTATTTAAGAACCATTAAACATTTTGATTTTTATTAAAAAAGTAATTTTTTAAGAAATGTAAATTTGTGAAGGCCCTAAAGCTTAACCATGCCTGAAATATGTCCTCTTTTAGGCAATGTTATGCATATCAATATAAACAGAAAAGTGGAAGGATAAAAGGAGAGATTATGTATCATAAAATCTCTAACCAATATCCAAAATAACACAAATTTTTAGCAAACATTTCTTACAAACAATGTATATAAAAGTATTGAGAGAAAGCCCGGTAAAATTTTGAATTTAAGATTGAAAACTGAAAAGACAAGAAAATCACAAAGACATGCAGAAAATTTTACCTCCTTTATTTTCACTATCAGCAGGCTTTACTTGTATGGGTCGTGTCATCTATAATTAAAACAATCTATTAGAAATATGTATTAAAAAGTGGTGCATTTATATACAAATGTAACAAAAGTAAATATACATATTATATATATGCATAATAAAACACTTTCTTTCCAAGATTTCAAATTTTCAGTGTTATATTGAATTAACTTACATAGGAAGTTTTAAATAGTTACCATAGAATTTGTTTTTTAAAGCAAAATTGGATTAGCTCATAAAAATAAAAAATAAGATTATGCAAAAAATCAAGAAAAATTGTGTTGAAAAATAAATATATTCATTTATTGAAATCAAAAATAGAAATTAAAACTAAATAGAGAAATATTTAGAGTTATTTCAAACAAATTGTAAAAAAAGTATTGTTCCTCCTTATCCTTTATATATATATATATATATATATATATATATATATATATATAAACTTTAAATGCCTGTGTAAAAACTCATTTACATATCCAAACAAAGCAATTTTTTGCTATGCAGAAAAATTCTAATGTTTTTTCTGAGAAAAGGTAAACTTCAACTTCAGTTATATAATCTTAACACAGGGTAAACTAGTTGTTGGGGGACACCGTAATAATTACCCATCATGGATATGCATAATGTAAAATATTAAAATAAAAATATGTAAACTACTTATAAAATGCATTGCAATTCAAATAAAATCGTGGCTTGATGACGTCATAAACTTTAAAGGCTCGATTGCTGAATTTCTAGAAAGAAACATCCTTATAACTCCAAAAATAATAATCCTATTAACTAGCGGTTTATTGCATCTGATTAAGCGTCAAATTTCCAATTAAAATATATCTTTGAAGTGAAATTTGGATGAAATACAGGGTCATGAAAAATCGAAGAGTGTGGAAAATAGGATTCCAAATATCTCAGCAACTCATTATCCGATCGACTTCATGCTTTATTCAAAATTTATGTTTTTTTATTGTCTTTTATATTCATTTCTTAAAATAAACAATTTCGAAAATTTTTATATACCTTTTATCAGAACGAATATTTCGAGAATCCGAAAAAAATAGTTCCGGTTAATCGAGGTTATTGAAATGAAATAGGCTTCTTCCCATTATTACATACTAAGTACATACCAAATTGCAAGTCTCTATCTCAATTTTTTCGGGAGATAAAGAGTTTACAGACACACAGACATACAGACGGACGGCAGTTTTTTTTTTTTCTAAAAATATGTTTTTCGAAATCTCCAGTGTCTGAAACGTGTAAATCCGTCAAAATTTTTTTTTCGATTTTCAAAACGATTACAAGACTTACCCTATACTACGTATGATGGGTAAGTAAAAGGAGAGTTTTCTCCACAGAGCAGTTTTACAAGAAGCTTTAATACCTCATCTTGTATAGAATCAAAGCCTAATTTCCAACAAAAATAGAAATTGAGATAATTGTGAATTCTGATTAATGAGGGGTACTATAAAATAGCATACAAATATGTTCCAGCACACAAATTAAAATGATAAAAAATTATTTATATCTGTAATGGGATTAAAATACAGCTTAACAGTGGCCTTTGACCTTATCAGTAATCCTCATTTATAACTTTCAATCTCTCTTTTTCCTTGAAATCTCTTACAAAATATTTTCAGAGACTCAAAACAGTAATTTGTGATAATCTTCTAAAATAAAACCGTAAGTCATGTGACTGTCCTCAACAGTTCCGGGATGTCCGTTTCACTTTTTCATATGCCAAGCGGCCATTTTTATTCAAAATTATTTTTTCGAATAAACTGCATAAAAGTTACATTTTAAGAAAGATCGTTCAAAATAAATTAATATTTGAGAGATGACTTGCGTTCAATTATGTATATATTCTGCAATAACTTCAGTCGAAAGATTCGCAGTTCAAATTCTCTATTCATAAAAGTAAACAAAAAAAAGATTGATTCGTCGTGAACATTTAAAATATTAAATCATGGAGGTAATCATTCGCAAAGCAAGTTCTCCGCGAATGAATTTTTGGACCGCTGCCTCGCGTCAAAAAAATAATTCGCACCAGTGAGACAATCAAAGTTTACCATAATTATGTGCTATACAACTCAACTTTCGGACCTTTTCTTGACGTAAATTGAACTCATGTAATAATATTTAATGAATCAGATTTTTAGCATTTTTAAAATCGCTAATACAGCTTTTATTTATCGCGTGTACAAATTAGAAATGATACTTTGATTTTGAAATCAAATGTTTTGATTTATGATATTATTTCTTATTTATTTATTTATTTTCTCTTTTAAATGAAAAGTGTGAAGTATTTTAAATTTATGTAATATAAGCATTTTAGATTAAAGTTAAGTATTTTAAATGAAATGAGTGACAGGTTTATAATTTAAAATTAAATTAATTGTAGTATGAATGACGGTGATGGGAACGATATTTGGCGAATTATCATCTGCTCCCGGCTAACAAAAATACTCATAATTAAAAAAAAGAATAAAAATAAATAAATGATAGTTTGATGTAAATAAATATTGATATACATATCAAAAATAATTTATAGAATTAAAATAAAAAATAAAAGTAAATAAACAACAATTTCCATAACAAAGTTTTCGCCAAATTGGCGGGTGAGGGGGGGGAATCGCGCCAACGTGCGTATGTGACATTTGTGCCCAAAAAATATGCGAAATGCTACCATGATCGCAAAAGTTCATAATTTGTCTATTAGAATCTTCCGATTTGGCGAAGGATTAAGGGAAAATTAAATTATGAATAAATGTAACGTGTTGCAATGTTTAACATACATTTAAGGGAGACCAAACTGGTCGCCAGTGGCGGCTAGTTTACATATATTTTGACAAAATCCAAAATTATTTTTATTCAATACTGCTGTTGAGACTATACCTGTTTAAAACTATAAAGCAATGAATAAATTCTTACAATAATATTTTGCTAATACAACATAAAATTATAGTCATACTGTTATCACTAAAAATAACATTAAAATAGCGTTCACATTAAGCCATTATTTAAGGATGAAAAGCCCTATCCTCTTTAAAGTCAGAGATGTGCCCTGCCATTTTTAAAAATAGTGAAATGCAACTCATATTAGAGACTACCACTACCCAACTACCACCCAGGTTTTAAAAATCTTTCCCATATCACAATATTTCTCAATCTGTTCATGTGTGTGAAACTTGCAAAAATCATTTCTTCCTTTCTCTAAGAAAAATATAGGGAATTATTCAAATTGCTGTAATTTAATTGCATTTTAATTTAAAATTAATTAAATCATTACTGCTGTATTTATCATATTAAAAATTACTTTTTTTTTTTTTTTTTTTTTTTTTGTTACTAAGCCCAATTTATTTTCTTCTGAACTAATGCCCTTTTTCTGTTTCAATATACAGACCTTTATAAGTGACAAGCCTTCTTCCTCCCCTTCGAGTAAACAGTAGTTAAAATTAAGAGAAAATTGGTTTAAAAAATTGGAAATAAAGTTCCTTGATTCATTCAGTGTTTGTCTGGATTATTTGTTACATTATTCTTCCTTTTCATCATTTTAAAATCTAATGAATTAGCTTTATAATTTCAAAGGGTCTGAGTCTGTTAATAATTCCATTTTCAGCAGCTATTGACATTTGTTAGCACAGAATTAGAAATCCAGAGTTCATCTGGATAAATTGTTGATTTACTTCTCTTAACATGATTTTTAAAAAACCCAGCCCATGTGGGGTTTTCTATCCCCCCCCCCCCCACTACCACCCAGGTTTTAATAAAACACTTTTTTAACCCTTCCTACAAATATTTTTAAAAGCTTTTTCTAATGAATCAGCAATAAAATTTAACAAGTGGGTAAGTGTGATCGAAAATCGCTCAAAGGGTTTCATTTAATATTCCTTTCAAAACACTTTATTCTTTCTTTAATAAATCCAAATAAATTTCATTTAGCAACAAAAAAAAGTCATGTTTTTTATAAAGTAAAAATTTACTAGTCTATTTTTTTGTTTTTTTTTTGAATATCTAAACCAGCCCAAGTCAATCAATTTTATTTCCTATTTATCTTTTTTTCCAATTGGAGAAACTTTTAATTTCATTTTCATTTTTCACGGGGAAATTGTTCAATAGAAAATTAATTATTGTAGAAAGAATTTCATTGTGGATTTTTAATTTTTGGCAACTGCTATAACGATACATGTTTAAATTTAATAGGAAAAGGCTGTTAGAATTTTGTTTTTTTATCTCTATTTATTAAAATAGAATTTTTTCAAATTTTAATATTTTGAGCTTCATAGATGGTATTCTGCTATATATACGCAAAGTTTCAACTCTGTAGGTTACATAGTTTTTGAGAATGGCTCTGTGAAGGACAGACAATGGAGTGGGAGTAATAGGGTTTCGTGAGATGAACGAAACTCTAAAAAGGGAAAGCTTCAAAAATGCCCAATAAAGATTCCAATTTCATCCTTTGTTGTTGTTGTTGCTATGTTAGTACAAAATTAGAAGAAAAATAAAAATAGCAGCATTTTTTTTTTCTATAACAGATTAATTTTAACTTTAACCTTAGATCAATAAACACTTGTTGAAAAACTACTAGTCCCAACTATAGGTGCAGATTCACGGTCGCCAGTCGCCACGTGGCGACTAAAGTTTTTGCTTTGGCGACTAACTTTCTATGTCTATGTCGCCATGTGTTTTACATGGATGTCCCTTTTTCGCCGAAAGGCAGATTTCCACTTGTTTTTTAAAAATATGAAATCTGGGCATTCTCCTCCATAATTCATCAATATTTAGCTCTTTTTTTTCCTTTTTTCTACTGTCCCTGTCCATAATTAAAAAATAAGATTGAACATAAATGCCACATTTCCACTAATTAGCAAATTTCCTTTTTTTTTTTTAAATCTGCAATGTTTACAGAATCGGAAAATAAAATCCTGTTGATATGCGTCGCGAATGAACTCTGTGCCAATGGCATGCCACAATAAGCCCGCGACACAGTATAATTTGTGCCAAGAGAATAAATGTGTAGCTCTGGGATTTTTCAGATATGTTCTTACAGGTACACATAGATATTGGCATGCGATTCTTCCACTAATTAGCAAAACTCCTCGAACTATCATTATTTATTTATTTATTTATTTTTAAATTTCAGCAAATCAATTCGCCAATCAGTCATGAAAAGCAATCTAAAATTTCTTCCATCGGTCACGATTTTCTTGAAATCGGTCACTGAAAACTTTTGCAAATTTCATCAATTGCTAGGCAAATAAAACCACGAATTTCATCAATTGCTGATGAAATAAAACCGAGAATTTTCGCCAGTCGGTCGCGAAATAAAACTGTGAATTTACCCAATTAGTCTCGGGGAAAAAAAAAAAACGAATTTCAAGAAACAAAAAATGCAAATTTCATCAATTGGTCGCGAAAAAACCGCGAAGTTCATCAATCGATTGCAGAAAAAAATTGTGAATTTCGTCAAGGAGTTGGGATAATAAAACATAAAAATCGGCGATCGGTCACAAAAATTTAAATTTTTCTTTTGTCTCCATAGGGATTTAAAAATTCTTTAATAAAAAAAGTCTCCTTAAAAATCTACCTTAAAAAAATCTCCTTGCAACAAAAGTTGCAATGAGGCTTATAGTATTCGATCTTTTTCCATCATCCTTGAAAAATGTCAAAAATTGTTAAATTTATTTTATTAAAATATAAAACCTAAAAGAAATTTATGTCGATTTAAAAATCGCGACCGACTGAAGAAATTTTAGATTTATTTTGACTGATTGGCGAATTGATTTGCAAATATTTAAAAATAAATAAATAAATAATGATAATTTGAAGAGTTTTGCTAATTCGTGGAAGAATGGCATGCCAATATCTATGTGTGCCTGTAAGAACATATCTAAAAAATCCCAGAGCTAGAATTTTTGTTTTCATATATATTTAGTTTTAATTTTGATTTTTATAGATATATTTTCTTATGCATGTTTCCTAAGTTGAGCATTTATATTCAGCTATGAAAAATCCTTTTTTTTTTTTTTTTTTTTTGGGGGGGGGGGGGGGGGAGAAGTTTATTTATAGATAAAAAAAACTTTAGAGAATCGTTTATTCACAAAATATTCAGGTCTTACATTACAAAATTTATTCCTACAAACTGTATGCAATTATGGTGAGAAGATTCAATATTCCATTGTCCAAATTTAATTGAGAAAAAAATATTGTTTTTATGTGTTTGTTTTACAATGTGGCCACTGCATTTTTTGGGTTTAGGAGTCATTGGCTCCTTCCAGATTTTGGGAATCTGCAGCTATAGTCCCAACTTAATTTCTATTATTGATTTATGAAAGAAGGCTGCACATTTGGAAATTATAATATTTTATTTAGAATCAAATAAAGCATTTTATCTCATTGTGGCTGACTTCTGTAAGGGTGGTTGAACATAGGAACACTTACCCTTTTCCGAATACAGTAAATTATCAATTATCTTTTCAAAGATAGGGATAAAAAATAGTAATCAATTAAAATTGTTACTCAAAGCTTTCAAAAAGTTGTTTTTAACTCCTCAGCTTTCAAAAAATAATGCAGACACCAATTACTATGTTAAAGTACACAGAAAGCAGTTATTCAAACTGTTAAGCTTCCAAAATAATAATTTATTCAATGGTAAATATTTCAACCTTTTCTACAAAAAACATTCCAACAGTAAAACAATTTTGTTTTTTGAAAGTACATCTTATGAAAAATGCATCATGAGAATTAGAAATGAGAGGATAATCATAAAATAAATAAAACAAACAATAGATGTAACAAGAATTTCTAAAAATAAATTACCTGATAAATTCAACTATAAAGCAATTTTTAATGTTTTTGTTATATGTGTCATAAATAATTCAGTTAATAATGTCATTAAAATCCTGCATAAAAAGGGTCATATAAAAATTAATGGCAATTCTCTATTATCCCGTTGACCACTTTTCATAACAAAAAACTATCACCAAACTGTAAGATTAAACACCAAAAATGCAATCCCATTTACTTGATGTCAGAGGAATTATACGTGTTTGTTATGTCATCAAGTGGTTTTTAATTCGACATTTGTGTGTATTTTTCATTATGTTACACTGATTTATTGTTATTTCATTAATTAAAATAACAATTGTGTCCTTAAATTCTTATATTTTATTTATTTATTTATTTTGATATTCCAATGGCAACGTTCTTCCGTTTATTTGGCGTTGCAGTTTGGCGATAGTTTTTTGTTATGAAAAGTGGTCGACGGGATAATAGAGAAGTACCAAATTAACTTATGATGAAAATAATAATGTAAATTGAATTGATAATATACCATATAAAATAATTGTCTTTAAATTTGTGGTTGAGGCTGCATTAGTTAAAAAACAATACTAGGTAACGAATGATAATACAGTCGACTCTGTGAAATCTGCCAATGTATAATCCGCAAATCTCTATAATCCACCATCCATTTTCAAATGTAAACAATGGAAATCATACTTTCATAGTTAAGCTCATTAAAGAAATTACGTATAGTTGTTTTTATGAATTATCAATTTTTAAATGCTTTAAATTGTGATTTAACAAGTTTTATGTGATTTGCATGATGTATATTAAAATAATAACTTTAGGTAAGCAAAAGGAACAACTAAATGCTAATATCAGTGGAGTAATTTACATTTTAAAACTAATACATTCATGTAACAGCTGACTAAAGAAATATCTGCAGAAATCAGTAACTGATTTGGTCTTATTTGAAAGGCACTTTTGCTAAATACACCTTTAAACAACTTGGATATAAATATATATTCAGATTTAAGCCAAAACTTAAATTCCCATTGAGTAAATGTTCAAAAAATTAAATAGCAGCTAATGAAATTTAAATTTTATAATAATTCCAACATACTTAGAATTAAGAGCTAAAAGATCTTAAGAAGATTGTTTAGCTCTTATTGTTTCACACCAGTTTCAACTTATTTTCTATACTTAGAATTATTAAATTACTTTTGAGTTATAGTGTTCCTTTTTATATTGTTATTTTTGTACAAATATTAGTAATTTATAGTTCAGTTTAAAAAGAAAACAAAGGAATGATCTGTAATCTGCAAAATTTTATAATCTGCAACACTTTTGGTTTCAAACTGTGCGGATTTAACAGAGTTGACTGTATTTAAAAAATGAATAATATAAATAAAATTTGCATTGTATAATTAATTTTTCTTTAAATTAACTTAGTTATTAAATAATTTAAACCAGTTATGCATTATATTTTCTTTGTCTATTGTAATTTATGTTTAAATATTTCTAATTAATAGTCCGATTATAAAAAAATAAAATGTAAACAAAAAAATGATCTATAATCCGCCAAACCCTTGGTCCCTAAGTGTGCGGATTTCACAGAGTTGACTGTATATCATTTAAATGCTGTAAAATTTATATGTAAAGCATTTAGTAGAAAATTAAAACATTACATTTCCAATTGTTATATTTAATATTACTAAAGTACTAGGAGATAATCAGACATATTTGGGGTTTGAAGATTCATTCACAATAGTTAACATTAGGTTACTAAATTTCAATATAGGTCATAAATCACTTAAGCTTTAAAATATGTAATAGAACACATTTTATCACACTTATTAATTACAAAGAAAATGGTTCCATAAATATTCATTAATAACTTTTGTTGTTATCATTGTTGTCAGATGACATATTTGATCAATCACTCAGAAAGACATCACAAAAATTTGTCATGAGACCAGTAGACTATTGGGTAAATGTTTAATTATTTAAAGACAAAGAAGCCTAATATGCATACTATTCAGATTTTTTATCCCAAGAAATATGTTACACTAAAGTTAAGTTACATAGTTTATAAGTTATATAGTTTTTTATATTGTTAAGTTAAATAGTTTCTGAGAATCGGCTCTGTGACAGACAGACAACTACTGGGACGAATAAGGTTTTGTGAGAGGAACGAAATCCTAAAAATAGTTCAAAGAGTCCCATAACACTGTTCAAATTTCAAATGTTAAAAATTTAACAACTTGTCACATCGGAA
Source organism: Maratus michaelseni (assembly GCA_963931845.1). Lineage (NCBI taxonomy): Eukaryota > Metazoa > Arthropoda > Arachnida > Araneae > Salticidae > Maratus > Maratus michaelseni. The sequence continues at coordinate 72,197,528 of OZ007598.1, forward strand.
AGCAGTCTGCACTATAAAACTTGGCAAATGGCAGAATTTTTGCAGCAAAAATAGTTCAAAGAAAATTTGAACCTTTATTTATTTACTTAATTTTTTTGGGGGAGCCCACAAAAAATCCAGCATTTTGATATATTTTATGAAGCAAACTGCACTCAGATACAACAATGTTAATTTTTTATGAGATTTTGAAACGTGAACGGATTTATGAAACACCCTGCATGTATAAATTATAAGCAGTTGCTTTTTTTTTTTTCTTTGCCACAAATATTCTTTACTTCATTTGTATTTAGTTAGCTATTTTGAATTTTTAAGGAGTAAATATTCATTGAAAACACTTTATAAAAAAAGATTAATTTATTTTATTTTTTGGATAAACTACTAGCAGTTAGTAAATGCATGAGTATTAAATAATATAATTGACAAAATAAAAACTCCAATGAATCTCTAAGGACCATTAATTTGGAAACTGCATTAGTTAAAATACTATTTCACAGAAAAGTGAAATAATGAAAAAGTTTATGCTAAATATTTACTATAATTTCATGCCAATAATCCCTAGTGGAACACAATTCACATGTGTATTATTTCCTCAAAATAAATAAAAGTACAAACAAAACAGTCAAAACAACATATTGCATCTATACTTTTTTCACCCCTCCCCTTCTCATGTATATATAAGGAAAATATTAAGTTTTTAAATGCAAATGAAAAGATAAATCATTGTATGGGGACATTATACTATGGCACATTGTTTTGTAAGTTTCCTTGATTTCAAGAATAAAAGATAATTATGCAGGAAAAATATATTAGATAATATATATATATATATATATATATATGATTCTTTTGATTGAAGACCATTAAATTTAGAATAAAAATGTAATAATAATAATAAACTACTTCCTTAATTGACTAATTATATTAAACAATACTGAACTGTAAGTAATACTCTTCTTTAGACTGGTGTGAATTTCATGAAATTTAAAAAATATGTATTTTTTAAACAGCTTTTATTATATTAATTTTTGTTTTAAATGGCTTTTAATTATTACCTCAGATACAACATAACATGCTCACTTTAACTCTTTCACTCCCAAATTCTGAATTAAAATGACATAGTACCTTTCCATCTTCAAAAAATAGATTTAAAAAAAAATTCTATAAAAAAAAAAAAAAAAAGGTTGTGCTTTAGTCACATTTTAATCAGCGTCGCTGGCTTTTAGCCAGGTCAAAAAAAGATGGTTGTCTTTTTTTGGTTTTAAACATTTTAAAAAAGCCAGCTGCCTTATTTTGGTTTTAACCATTTAAAAAAAGCCAGCTGCTTTATTTTGGTTTTAACCATTTAAAAAAAGTAGTTTACAGCAACTTCATATTAAATTTTTATTATTTTTCTTTAATGCACTAATAAATGTTTTCTACTAATCTAAATATAATAAAACCCAATGTAAGGATTGGGAATTGCAATGGGAAACAATGGAGTACTTTCCATTGTTAAGAAATAATGACTCATGAATACAAGTTGGATTTTTTGGACATATATTTTTTGATTTGTAGGATAAATTTCAATAAAAATATTTTTTCATGTGTACTTTGTTTTTATAAGGGAATTAAAAAAAACTTAATATAAACTGCGATATCACTAGAATAGCACCTATTGGGTTTATTTTTTTCTTTATATGAGGGAAAGTCATTAAGTAAGTCACAAAAGATCATTAAATAACAACTTACAATGATATTCACTTCAAAACTATTTTTATTTCTCAACCAACATATTCTCCACCAATATTTATACACTTATATCACCTTTTTATCAGTGTCCCAACACCAGCTGCATAACATTCTTTGGGTTGCTGTCTCGGCCACATTATGACTTCAAGTTGAACACAGGAGACAATTCAAAAGTTTGGTTGGCAACTTCTTCAACATCCACCACACAGCTTCGACTTAACCCCAAGAGATTTTCACTTGTTTAGTCCACTAAAAAACCATCTTGAAAGCAAGTTGATGGTCACAGATGATGAAAAGGTTTAACTTGAAGTCCTAATGTGGCTGAGACAGCAATCTAAAGAATGTTATGCAGCTGGTGTTGGGGCACTGATAAAATGGTGATATAAGTGCATAAATATTGGTGGAGAATACGTTGAGAAATAAGAATAGTTTTGAAGTGGAAACTATTGTAACTTATTATATAATTATTTTTTGTGACTTACTTAATGATTTTCCCTCATACATTTACTGCCATTTTTTTTCATTCCAATTAAATAAAAATTATATTTTTATTTGGATTCATGGAGGTTAAATATAAAATACGTGCAAAAATGTGCCGGTGAGCTCATATCCATTAAACAAGTGGGTAAGTATGATCGAAGATCACACAAAGGGTTTCGTTTAATATTCCTTTCAAAACACTTTATCCTTTCTTTAATAAATCCAAATAAATTTCATTTAAAAAAGAAAAAAAATCATGTTTTTTAGAAAGTAAAAATTTACCGGTCTATTTTTCTCGTTTTTTCGAAAATCTGAACCGGTCCGATAGCTCACTATTATACTCTGTCATAATAATATCTGTCATATGGACTAAATGCGATATTAAAAAAAAATTAATTTCAAAATTAAATATCAGGACTTGGAAGAGAAAGAGCAAACTCGAAAAATCGATTTTTTTTTTGTTTTGTTTTTTCCACGTCAGATAGATGTAGGCAACACGTAGATAAGTCGTTTTGCCCTGGTTTGCCCTTAGTATCCTCACAGTGTCAAGCTAAAGTGAGTAGTACTATCTTCTATAATAAACTTGTGGTCTGATTTTTCTAAAGGAGCAAAGGCAAACCCCGGGTCTGAAACCCCTCTCTGCATGTTTTTCGTTCAATCTGGTTTTTGAATCAGCAATGATTAAAATAAGGATTCGCCCTTGCTATCTTGAACTACTTGCAAAATTTTGGACTTGATTTCCCAACATCCCAATTTCTGGATTCGCCCTTTCTCTTCCAAGGTCCTGATATGTTGTATAGAGACCTTCAAAATGTTAGACATCGGATTAATTTTCTTTTTAATTCTCTAATGACATCATATTAAGCTGCTTTCTGCATCTACACACACTTATATTCCTTGTATTATTGAGAAATGTTTGAAAATTTCTGTTTTATTACCAACATGACATCATATTAATCTTTTTTTTCAATTGGTGAAACTTATTTCATTTTCAAGTGGAAATCTTTCAATAGAAAATTAATTATTGTAGAAAGAATTTTATTGTGTATTTTTAATTGTTGGCAGCTGCTACAACGAAAAATGTTTAAATTTAATAGGAAAAGGCTGTTAGATTTTTGGTTTTTTATCTCTATATATTAAAATAATACAATTTTTTCAAATTTTATGATTTTGAGCTTCATAGTAGGTATTCAGCTATAAGTACACAAAATTTCATGACTGTAAGTTATATAGTTTCTGAGGACCAGCTCTGTTACAGACAGACAACGAAGTGGGACTGATAGGATTTCATGAGATGAACGAAACCCTAATAAAAAAGAAGAAAATTGACTAAACTATAAATGTAAAGTATAATAGCTTTTCCAGAAAAGTAAATATATGTGTCATTAGAAATAATTGTTTAAATAACAGTTTTTGCATTAAGGGGACTTATTGAAAAAATCCTAACTCAGATATGCAGCGAGTGACCTCTGTCTCTCAAACAACGAAACACTATATGGGAGGAGATAATTTACGACTCTAGAGAATCACCCACCCTAGGTTGGATACATGGAAGAGAGTAACTGACCGGAACATATGTAACATTTTTGGCGTGTTATCGCTTAGATTATGCCCTATTTCAGCAGTTCTCACTTGAACTTAACAAATTTTGAGCGAGATGAGATAGGAGAAATTCTTACAATTGCAATTCAACTGTACCTATTTCTACCATTAAAAAAAGATGAGGGGAATGCCATCCAATTTATCTAATGGGTATAGAATGGGCTAGATAACCTAATCTCGTAAGAAAAGAAAATAGAATGGGGGAGGGATATTTTGCGACTTTTATTTAAACTACCCAGAATCTCGAATACTTCCATTAGTTTGAATACATTAAGAGGCGAAATTTTAAAAAAAGAGCAATAATTGTGTATTACTTTATATGTTTTGTATAAAATTTTTTTTAAAAAAGCATTTTTTCTTACACTTGAGGTTGTTTGCAAATCCAAACTGACTACTTTATGACATATTTTTTTATTTCATTTTTGCTCAGAAACGCATGAAAATGGCAAGTGTTCTTATTCAGAAATTTTGTACTTGAACGACGTTTTCTACTTTTTGGTAAAAATAGAAGTTTTAGATTAAGATTTGGAATAAGATAATTATTAATATACGTGTTATTACTTTTAAAAGGATATTAAATAGGAATAAATATTATTAAGAAACTAGTATATAATCCCGTCAAAAATGACGGATTGTTGATCTGCATTTCTTTTTCTTCTAATTTTTTTTTCAGACCATTGTATTTCAGTATATAATCACTAAAATATTGTTACTTCGGTGGCGGGTGCAACCCCCCCACCACCTCTTCCCGAATTTAGAAACAAATCATTTTTCTCTCAAATTTTAGTTTAAAATTAATTTATATTACGATTCGTTAGAAACAAAAAATAGTTATATATTTATTTCATCAAGGGTGATTCTGTTCCGAATTTTCCTAAAAATTTAAGGCATCGGTTTCGAAAATTTTAGTCTTCAGTCCAAAAATTCGAACATAAAAAATATCTCGAATTTTGAACGATCGTCACAGAAAAATTATGTCTATCGTTCACAGAAAAAATAGACAATTTTTTCAAAAGATTGCAGAAACAACGTGAATTTCGTCAAAGGATCGAAAAAAAAAAACACAAATTTCGTCGCAGAATTGCGAAAAAACGCTAATTTTGTTAACAAATCGCAGAAAATACGTGATTTACGACAAAGGCTTGTGAAGAAAACGCAAATTTCTTCCAAGGACTCCGAAAAAATGTAAAATTTCTTCAAGGGATCACAAAAAAAAAAACCAGATCCAGAGGATTTCGCATAATAGGTCCTGTACTGTATTTAAGATGGAAGCAAAATTTCAAAATACGCCAGTAGATTGCGCCAATGTACTGGATTGATCAGTCAAATCCTCCGTACGAAAGAATTCACCGCTATTTCTGAAAAGAAAGTGCTGACAGAAAAAAATATATACAGAAATGTTGATATGCGTGTTTTATATGAAATAGTTTTTGAAGGTTTAAACAAAATTAAAATATTTAAAAGCTCTAATATGCTTTTACAAATATTTTAACAGCAGAATCGGATGAAGCATAGCTTTTTCATTAAGCCTAACATGGCGTTTAACTACGGTTGCTTCGCAGATCAGAGTGGTCGAGCCTGGAGCCGTTACAGACACTTTCTTGCCTTCGGATTTTATTATAAGTAAGATAAGGAAAATGTCAGAATTTAGAATAATTTAAAGGAATATTGCGAAATAAATTTTTTATATAACATATATATATACCATAAAATCCCGATTGTAAGCCCCCCCAACCATTTTTAAACAATTTTTGAGCAAAAAATTTATTTAAAAATCCAAAAGATAATTTTCCATTTTTTGACTTTTTTGATGAATTTCCACTCATGTTTATATAATCTCAAAAAAATTATTTAAAAATCAAAAAGATAGTTTTATCTCTTTTAACTTTATATAAATACATGAGTGGAAATCTATCAATCTCAATGAAAGCACCCCCACCCCTCCCACATGAAGTGTCCGCTTTCATTTTCTGCTTCCCCCCCCCCTTCCCCAGCAAGAAAAGTTTAAAATCTTGATAATCTTAAATTTTTCTGTCCTATATATAGCTCGCTATTAATAATAAGTAAAAAATCAATAAGTAACTACAAAACTCCCCTCTCCTCAACATACAAAGTTTAAAATTTTTAAAACACTTTATAAAAAAATATATGCTCTCTAGAAACAATAAATGAATAAACAGTCATCTAAAATACCATCCTTTCTCCAAAAGTTTCACTACCTCGTCATGACATGTTTTTAAATTCATTCTTGTTCAGAAATGCATGAAATCGGCAGGTGTTCTTACTTTGTAATCAAAAGACGTTTTCCATTTTTTGATAAAGGCAGAAGATCTTTCAGAAAATACTGTCAAAGTCAGCATTTTGAACAGAATTTCCAACGTCGCAGTACGAGAAAGGGGGTGCCCCGATCTACACTGGCACCTGGGGCACATGTTCCTCTTGTTCTCCACTAGTTTCAGCCCTTCCCTGATGTGTCGAGCAATCAATTTAGTTTTTAAAAAATAGAGATAGTGAACTTCTGTTATATCTTTGGAAATATACAGAAACATTTTCAAAAATCTATTTTTTTGTTATTATTTAGCAACGAAAGTTATGATATTTTTAACCATCTTTTTCTTTTATTCTAAATTACATTAATTTTTTTAATGTCTTTATTTGAATGTAATAGTCTAAGATTCTAAGCGATCATTAATGTTATTCTGTATTCTATAGCTTGTGAACATACAGTAATATAAACTATATTTTAAAATTTTCCCATAAATATGTATGCAGTATTCATTAAAATAATTTTAATTGTATGTTAAGAAAAATTTAATTATTTTGCAGAAATTTGTTCAGATTGGATCTGTTTTTACTGATTTTTAAACAAGCCAGGCCAAACTGTTAGTCTTTACACCTACCAGGCCTGGCCAAGATACCTTTCGTTCCGGCTGGACTGATACTGGCGAGACCTCTAGTATAGCTAGATAACCTACCTCCCGGGGAAATGGAATAGGGAAAAAATATTTTGCTGATTTTAATTAAACTACCCAGAATCACTAATACTCCCTTCTAATTTGAAACATTATGAGGTAAAATTTCGAGAAAAAAAATCAATAACTGTGCATTACTTTATATGTTTTGTAAACAAAAAATAAACGCTTATTTTTTTTTTTTCCACAAACTTAAAGAAAATAAATAAATAAAAACTTACATAGGAATTTTGTATTTCTGTAGTACTTGGATAATTTCTCAAGTCCTTTAAAAATATAGATTTTCCACTTACAAATTTCACTGTTTTTTTACATATCTTAAATTTTGCAATTTTAATTGGAAGTGAGAATATAGTTTGCAAATTAAACGTCATGAAATTTTAATATATTACTAGCTGGAGTACCTGGCGTTGTCCGGGATTTTAAGAATCTTTGTGCAGAAAAATCAATTTCAAAATGAAACATGTCGTACAGAGAACTTCAAAATGTTAAAATGCATCAATATTTCCATAATCGGACTTTTTATCATGATTCAATACCTTCCTCAAACCCATATATGACGTTATATTCATCTGCTGACGTCACATCTACTTGCTTTCTCTATTACTCATATTGATACTCTCTTTGCATGATTCTCAAACTTTTGAAAAAGTCTGTTAAACTTTCAATATGACATTATATTAATTTTCTTTTCAATTCTCTAATGACGTCATATTAACCTGCTTTCTGCACTTACACATACTCATACTCCTTGTATTATTGAGAAACATTTGAAATTTTCCATTAAATTACCAATATGACATTATATTAATCTTTATTTCAATTGTTGAAACTTTTTATTTCATTTCCATTTTTCGTGGAAATCTTTCAATAGAAAATTAATTATGGTAGAAAGAATTTTACTGTTGATTTTTAATTGATGGCAACTGCTATAACAAAAAATGTTCAATTTTCATAGGAAAAGCCTGCTAGATTGTTTTTTTAATTAAAAATTAACTATACATTATTTCGATTCCAGATTACTTTAGTTGCCTCGGCCGTGTTTTAATACACCTATATTTAACATTTCACAATTCTGGCTTCCAAACTGTTGATTTGTATAGAAGTGGAGACAGACAAATTTTCATTTTTATATATTAGATATTAGATTAGAACTTTTTTTTCTCTCTTTTTAATAAGCAATCATATATAAATATCTACTGGATTTTAGGTAGATTTCGTAAGGAATACTACCTATTACATTCTCACCTAAGTTGGAAATTTTAAAAAATTTTTGCAGATCTACGCTGATCATGACTCCCAGAACCCAAAAACACCCCCAGTTCAAAACTTTATCTATCTATCTATCTATCTATCTATTTATCTATGTCACTTTTTTCTGACCACGATAACTGGAAAAATTCTGCATAAATCTCTTCCAAACTGATGCATAAAATCAAAGGGCATAAAATCTTGGTCAAGTTCGTTAATGGGCAAAATCGAACCAGGGGGGGGGTGAAATGGGGGGCTTTTTGTGAAAACAGAAAAAAACCCATAATCTCTTAATTATTATACGTATCGAATCCGTTTAAAGTTATTATTACTTCTAGGAAAAGGGCCGAAAATTTATGTATGACAGATTTTTGATATAATTAAAAATGACCCCAAGGGGGGGAAAACAGGGGGGTTTTAGAAGAAAAAAATCATAGCTTTGTCAATTCACAAGATATCAAATCCGCGTAAATTTATTATTAATCCTCTTAATATTATCTAAAACTTTTATATTGACAAGTTTTTAGCTCACAGGCTATCAAAGCCTGAGAGCTTATGTGCCCGCCAGTTCTGTACGTACGTATGTATGTATGTACGTAACGCGATAACTCTTCATAGAAATATCCGTTTACCTTCAAATTTTGTTTATAGGTTCACTGTGTTAAGGCGCTTCCCTGATTAGTTTTCGGGATTGATTGGTTAAGTATAAAGGGGGGGAACGGGGGCTAATCCCCCCTTAATTTATATAAATGGGTTTTTCATGCAGAATTATTCCGTTTTCCTTCAAATTTTGTTTATAGGTTCACTGTGTTAAGGCACTTACCTGATTAGTTTTCGGGATTGATTGGTTAAGTATAAAGGGGGGGGACGAGGGGGGCTAATCCCCCCCTTAATTTATATAAATTGGTTTTTCATGCAGAATTATTCCGTTTACCTTCAAATTTTGTTTATAGGTTCACTGTGTTAAGGCGCTTCCCTGATTAGTTTTCGGTATTGATTGGTTAAGTATAAAGGGGGAGAACGGGGGGGCTAATCCCCCCTTAATTTATATAAATGGGTTTTTCATGCAGAATTATTCCGTTTTCCTTCAAATTTTGTTTACAGGTTCACTGTGTTAAGGCGCTTCCCTGATTAGTTTTCGGGATTGATTGGTTAAGTATAAAGGGGGGGGGGCTAATCCCCCCCTTAATTTATATAAATGGGTTTTTCATGCAGAATTATCCCATTTGCTTCAAAATTTGTTTATAGGTTCATTGGGTTAAGACGCTTACCTGATTAGTTTTCGGGATTGATTGGTTAAGTATAAAGGGGAGGGGGAACGAGGGGGACTAATCCCCCCCTTAATTTATATAAATGGGTTTTTCATGCAGAATTATTCCGTTTACCATTTAAATTTTGTTTATAGGTTCACTGTGTTAAGGCGCTTCCCTGATTAGTTTTCGGTATTGATTGGTTAAGTATAAAGGGGGAGAACGGGGAGGGCAATCCCCCCTTAATTTATATAAATGGGTTTTTCATGCAGAATTATTCCGTTTTCCTTCAAATTTTGTTTACAGGTTCACTGTGTTAAGGCGCTTCCCTGATTAGTTTTCGGGATTGATTGGTTAAGTATAAAGGGGGGGGGGGGAACGGGGGGCTAATCCCTCCCTTAATTTATATAAATGGGTTTTTCATGCAGAATTATCCCATTTGCTTCAAAATTTGTTTATAGGTTCATTGGGTTAAGACGCTTCCCTGATTAGTTTTCGGGATTGATTCGTTAAGTATAAAGTGGGGGGAAACGGGGGGGGTGGGGGCTAATCCCCCCCTAATTTAGATAAATGGGTTTTTCATGCAGAATTATCCGATTTTCTTCAAATTTTGTAAATTTATTCATTGTAATTAGAGACTTCCCTAATTAGTTTAACGGGTTCATTAGTTAACTATGAGGGGGGGGGGGGGGTAACGGGGGGATGACCCCCCTTTAATATATTGTTAATTTCTTTGTTTTTCTCTTATTTCAGATTCTTTGAAATAAGAGTATAATATACAATTAGTGTGAATAGCCTGTGAGCTCAATGCCCTCAGTTTAACTGGGCAGTTTTCTTTTTTATTTATAGGACCAACCGTTATAGCAAAAAAAAATTAAAAACAAAAAAATCCCTGCCGGCTCCGCCTGCAAACAAGTTATTTTTCGAGGCAGTTCCAACTCCCGCATCTTTTCGAAACTGATACATAAAATCAAGGGGCATAAAATCTCGGTCAAGTTCGTTAATGGGCAAAATCAAACCAAGGGGGGGGGGGGCTTTTTCTGAAAACAGAAAAAAACCCATAATTTCTTAATTATAATATACGTATCGAATCCGTTTGAAGTTATTATTACTTCTAGGAGAAGGGCCGAAAAATTATGTATGGCAGATTTTTGATATAATTAAAAATTGCCTTGGGGGGGGGGGGGGGGGGGGGTTAGAAGAAAAAAATTCATAACTTCGGCAATTCTCAAGATTTCAAATCCACTTAAATTTATTATAAATCCTCTTAATATTATCTAAAACTTTTATACTGACAAGTTTTTTATAGGACCAACTCTTATAGCTAAAAAAAAAAAAAAAAAAAAATCCCTGCTGGCTCCACCTGCAAACAAGTTAGGTTTCGAAGTAGGCGGTTCCAACTGCCGCATCATCGCAAAAAGGTAATTTCTTCCGCAATTCCCAACAAACAGGCGCTCCACTGTCTGCGTCTTCGAAATCTACCTGTGCCTGTAGGCCGAGCCGTCAGGGATTTTTTTTAAATATTATGTACACGTACACATGTGTATTTAAGTGTATATTTAGCTTTAACCAGAAGGTACCAGAAAAAGATTGGCTCAACATCTCTAATATATGTATATATTTTTTAATTATTACTTATTTTAATAATATCTTAAATTACATTATATGAATTGCTTTATCTTACAGTTACATTATATGAATAACAATAATCAGAAATAAAAAATTTAGAATTTCTGTTACATACATAGAAATATTTTTCTAACTCTTTGTGATAAATGTTCTGACATTTTTCTCTTTTATGCATTTGAAACTGCTTTTACTCTTTTTAAATTCTCTCCATCTCTTACCTTGATTATGGGATATTTTTGTTTCGACAAAAAGAGCTCTAAAGACAAATTGTTCTTTACAATTTTGCATGGCATCTCTTTATAAAACAACATCATGTATGTCCTTGTCTGTGCCCATGTATTTCCTTGTATAAAAGCTTTATAAACTGTAAAACCTGAATATAAAACAACTTTTTGCCTTTCAGAATGTATATACTTGTCTCTTCTATTTTATCAATCAACGAGTATCTTTTTTGAAAAAACAAAAATACGAATAAAGATTTTGCTTGGAAATTTTAAGTAACTTTTCCCCCTTTCACATCTTGTTCACTCCTGTGGAAATACAATCTTTATCTCTACACCATGCCTGTGCCGTCTATTCAATGCTTCACTGTGTCAAGACTGAAGCCCTATGTTTTCTTTTTACAAAAATTCCACGTACCCATTTATGGCAACCCTTGACCCTTCAACGTGACCCCTCTTACAGGGAGAGCTCAAGTAATCAATTAGGTCAGGTTGACAACTTGACAGATCTCGAGTGGTTTTTAGGGACGACTAATTTTTAATTGAGAAATTACATGTTTTGATTAGAGTAAATTATAAAAGTTGCCTAATTACATGAAAGAAAACAACAAAAGAAAACAACAAAAGAAAATTCACAGTATAAGCTCAAAATTTTCATATCTTTTTTCAATCCAAAGTTACAAATGAGTAAAGTAAACTCTTTATACTTTTTGGGATTTTTTGAAACTTTAACACAAATTTTAAAATACTCAGAACTGTTTTTAAAATATTTTAAGCTTATAGTGATATAGCAATCTTTTGGATGTATATGATGAAAAAAAAAAATTGACATTTTCATTTGAATGAACAAAAATCAGAAGTATTTTCTAGTATTGGATAACATGGGATTCTGCAATTTTTCTTCTCCTCGAGATAAATCCCCTTAATCCAAAATCATAGACAACTGCAGCCTCTGACCAAGGATATTATATTATTTACTACAAGAATACATTTAAAGAGCTAGTAGTATCAAGAATGAAACAGATGCATTGGATTCAAGCCAGCATTTGTAGAGATCCTCATATATACAACAATAATAGACCCCTTTTTTTAACCTTACAAAAATATTAGGCAAAACTTTTAAAATAATTCAGGGGCACAAAAGTTTTCTTGCACCTAGCCTCTTTACAGAGAAGGCTGGTCCTAAATCATTAAATTGTAAAGAGTAAAAACTATTAACAGATTTTTTATTGGTATGTATGGCAGTTTAAGAATCAGCATTAGAAGTTAAGCTTATAATGTGCACAATTCATTTTAACAAAAATCAAAGATGAAATATCATTAACTTACCCCTGGGAGAGTTTTTTGTTCATGTAGAGCGTTCTGAGCTTTGATAGCACTTTCTCTTGCACAATATGTTAAAAAAGCACAACCTAAAAAATACATAATAAATAAACTTACAAATCAACAAAATCAGAATATCAATTAATAAAAATGTGAACTAATCTAGAAACATATATATTAGCTTATAAACCAGAGCTGTCCCCATTGAAGTTTCGCTTGGCACCTTCTGAAATGCTTCCTGTTGTTTGGTTTTTTTTTGTAAAACTTAGCTATTATTCTGGCAGAAAATTTGATAATTATACTATCGCAATGATTTACTACTATTAATTTTAAATGTGCCTTTAGTTTTTCACTAGGAGCTATAGTTTCCAAGATTTAGGAGGCTTTTAACCTAACTTTTCATTTTTTCTAATTTCTTTCAATTAATTTTTATATCAAATTCCTGATTTTTTTTCCTTTCAGCACCTTGGACCTGAATCCTTCCTTCATTTAAATGTTTGTTTAATTTGGACAGTAAATTCTAGCTAAATACCCTTAACCCTCTCTTTTTTGCCCCCCCCCACACCCTCACCCTTATTCTTCCCTAACTTTTAGCGCTTCAGGCAAATCATTCTTATTTCGAATGTTATTTTCTTCTCAGGATTCATTCTTGTCATCTCCTCTTTCCCCTTCGGCAACTTGGCTCCTCCCAGCAAGCAATGTTGACCCTATAAATTTCTCAATTGCACCCCCCCCCCCTTAATTTTTATTTCACATTCATGATTTGTTATTTTAAGCAGATTGAGCCTCAGTCTTTCCTTTCTCTAAATTTGTCTTAAATTGACAGAGTATATTCCAGCTAAAATACAGTTAGTTTGCTCTATTTTTGCCGTCCTTCCTTTTCTTCCTATCTCTTTGTGCTTGAGGCAAATTGTTCTTATTTTCAATATTATTTTCTTCTCAAGATTCATTCTTGCCCTCCCCTCTTTGGCAACTGGTTCCTTAAGCCAAGAAACATCAGCCCTATTCATTTCTCAATTGCCCCCTCCCCCATGCATTATATATATTTTATAACTAAAATAAACCTTCAATGGACCATACTTGTAGGGTATCTTAATATAGGACCATTATGTCATCTGCCTTTAGTTTTCTGTAGGAGCTGTATTATTTGAGATTTGGGAGGGTTTAGTCTCTCACTTTTCAGGTCCCCTCCCAATTAATTCTAATCTCACATTCGTGATTTTTCAATTTAAGCGCATTGGACCTCAACCTCTCCTTCCTCTAAATTTTTGTTTAATTCGGACAGTAAATTCTAGTTATCCCGCTCCTTTTTGCCCACCTCTCTTCTCTAGCTCTTAGCACTTCAGCCGAATCATTCTTATACTAGTAAATCTGCAGATCAAGAGCCTCAACGTTATCTCTAAAAGTCATTGTTATCTCACTTTTCATATTATTTAGCATCTTACAATCTGCAATTTAATTTTTTTTATATTACATACATATTTATAAGCATATAAAATACTTCGGAGGTTTCAGGAATTAGTAGCGTTAAATCAAATACGGTTTATGCAATGATATTTTGAAATTCATATGAACTTCTTATTCATGTAACTTTTTAGATAAAAAAAAATAAACTTGTATTAAAGTAAATTATTTATTTATGTCAATAGAATACAAAATTAATTTATTTTGATAATAAAATATTGCAGCAAAATAGTGCGAGTTACTTGAATATTATTATTTTGATATTCTTTGAAATAGTGTTGCTAAGCAATTAATAAATTAAAGAGCAAAGTAAAAAGAAATGCATTTTAAAATTTGTAAAAAATATGAAAATAAATTGTTTTATATTTCCCGAACAGATGCTAAAAAAATTTCCAATAATTTAAACAATTAATTTCTCAATTCTAATAAATGTATCAGCAAATTTTCAAAACTATTGGATATATTTAAAACCTCCACATCGAAAATTTAGCATACAAATCCATTATTTAAATATGCGATTTTCATTTCAGTTAAAAATTAAATTTGAAAATCGTCTGCATTCTCATAGGAAAGCATTATGACCTAAAAAGAAATGTTCTATATTTTTCGAACAAATGAACTAAATGTAACCAAAAACTATACAGCTCATTCCAGGTACCTCACCAACATACCCACCAAAAATCAACCTAATCGGATCATTTTTATGGCAGTTATCGCGAAACAGACAGACGGAAACCAAAAACTTTTCGCGTCTCCAGAGTGAGCCTTAACTGACGTTTCGGCAATTATATTCTAGGGATTCAATCTTGCCTCTCTCCTCTTTTCACCTTCAACAACTAGGCTCCTCGTCAAGACCTATCAATTTCTCAATTGCACCCTCCCCATCCTTATACAGTGGATGATCGGTTAATGAACTGTTCAGTTTACAAACACTTTCGCGAGAGATTTTTATGTTCAAATAACAAACACATATTCGGTTAATAGAACAAAACAAAGCCAAGAAGAAGCAAAGCTGTGTTTCAGATATGTAAAGCTGTATTTAATTGCATCTATTATCGACTTAGAGAACATTTTAACAGTTGTATACTTATGGCCTAATTAATTCATGGGCTACTGGGGATTTGAGCTCTACATTTTAGGGGAGCCCAATTAGAATGAGCAGACTAAAAACATTAATTTTTATATTTTTTGTCCCTTTTTAAAGAAATATTTTTAATTGGAAATTAATTGTCTTAATTGAAATTTAGTTCCTAAATTATTAACTGATTTTAGGCTCCATTTGAGCTTTATCAGCCTTGCAGTAAACACAATCTTTTGGAGAACAAATGGAGTTTTAGATTGGTTAAAGTGATAAATGGATATTTTAATGATGTAGTCAATGAATGTGATCCTAAAAGTTTTAACAAAGGGGTCATTTATTTTGTTAAGTACATCACAACATGGACAAAGCCATCAAAATACAATCAGTCCATATTAAATACAGATGTATATTAACCCTATTAAAAAAGGAAAATTGAAAACTCCAGAAAGGAAAAATAAGCTTTTGTCAAAAATAAAAACAGAACTTAATTAAACTTTTTTTTTCTTACAACAATCTTAGCTAAGAAACATGTAATTAAGAATATTCAAGCATCTAAAGGAGTAACAAAAATTCCATTTTAGAAACAAAGGTGTGTTATTCATGATAAAGTGTTTTCCATACCAAACATGTACTCTTCACAAATTTAATCATCTTAAATCAAATTGTATCTGTTCCAAAACAGCTGTAATCACCAAAGAACTTATTATCTAGCTATCATATATATTATTTCTGTTGTCAACATCCCTTTTTATATGAAAATATAAAACACAGAATGATAAATGAGATACCATTTGAAAGGATTTTGAACCGGCTTCTGACATAGTACAGTCACATTTAGTTAAAACACGTTTTTTCAATTAAAAATTAAATCAGCATTGTTTTCATAATTGAAATGAAAGGTTTTCCTCAACTTAGTGTTGCCACAAAAATAAAATACTGCATTATAAGATGCTCACCAATGATTATAAAAAATAATAAAAACTACGAAAGAGGTTATGTTTTCTCACAGGTTTATTTTATGACTAAGAACAAGAACCAAAATTGAAATTGAAACGTTTAGAAGAAAAAATATACTATTGATTGATCGAAGCAGGGGTATTTTACACGTGTAGCATAAAAGGTATGATTTGTTACATTAGATTTAATTGTAATTTAAGTGTATTTCAATTTATTTTTCTTTGTCTCTTATTTTTCCCGAAGAAGATGACAACATTTTCTAATGCAGTTAAAATACAATTTTATTTCCCCCCCCCCCCCCTCGCGCATGCCTTTTTCTATCTGAGATTTTACTGTTAGGAATAAATGAGATGTTATTCTGGCTTGACAAATATTGTTTCCAGATATTTTATCCTTAATTTTTCTTTAGAAGTTTAAACCTACATCTGAAAAAATATTAGATATTACTAAAAGTTATTAGACTGCAATGTGAAATCCTCGCACAGGTACACTGCATATATAGGGGAGACTGGTACACAGTGGACCACTTTTTCAGTTAAATTTTTTTTCTCAGTAAGAGATATACTGATCTGCATGAAAATATTTTTGAATAATTCCTTAAACTTTTTTACATTCATCATAATTTTCTCAGAACATAGTTTTCAATACATTTTTAAAAAAACAAATATTTATATACACTGCAAAGTGGACCAGTGTGCCCCACTTATGGGGCACACTATTCCATCCAGGGCACAGTGGACCGCTATTAGGTATTACCTGAAATACAATATACAGTACAAGATCTTTATAACGCAAACCTAAAAATACGAGGTTGTGCGTTATATAGATCATATTTCACACATCATTAAATTTAGCTTGTAAAACATGGTCAAATATGTGTGAAATAGTGATGGGCCGATTCGAGATCCTTTAAGAATCGATACCTTAGTTTTCGAAAACTTTTCAGAATCGAAATCAGAATCGATTATTTGTATTCAAATGTAGTAGCACTAAGAACTACTCCAGACCTCCTTCAAACTAATAAATGAGGGACGACATTTCGTCTGTTTCACTCTTCGAATGTTTATTCTACGTAAAATCGTTTGCCCCTTTTTTTTATGATCATGTGTCAGATTCACATCAGTCTATTAGAAAAGTATGAGTACTCTTTGAAAATAAGTGAAAAGTACTCTTTCAGCAAATCAAATGTTTATTTTTTGTACAAACACTTCTCTTTTGTTTATGATAACGTTTTATAATTTACAGCTGCAGAACAATTTCTTTTCTTTTTAATGTTTTTGAGTTTTGATATAAATATTACGATTGTCATTAAAGAAAAAAAAAAAGACAAGAATTTTTTGTCAGGATGACTATCCTATTGAACCCTACACCACCCTCTCCCAGGGTAAGATAATTTTTTATTTTGTTTTCCTGTAAATGTTCATGTGTTTCAAACTTATCTTAAAAAAAGGATTCAGGGTGGCAAAGCCCTTTGACGGAAAAAAGAACTGCTTCAATTTCCTTTTTAAAAACATGTTGGTAAAAAAAACTTATTTATATTTAATATTTCTTAATTGATAAATTCTTGTATTGCTTTTTGTGTTGATATGTTTAAAAATTGTCTTGCATGATAACTCTGACAAAAAAAAATCTTAGTTTAGATTATTTCCTGTTTATATTCTGCAATTTTAAAAGCAGACTAGACTGTGGGCCATTGCCATACGTGTTCCAAAATCTTGCCCGTCTCAAGATACAATTCTGCCGACGTCCATCTCTCTTAGTATTGCAAATTATATCTTATTATTTTCTAAGATTTAGAAGGCGAAGAACCGGCCCTCCCCTGCATACGCCCGTAAAAGTAAGCAATTTGTCTTTAATTAGCGAAATCAAGATTTTTTTTCTTCTTTTTTACGAACGTACAATTTTATTTTCCACTATAAGTAATTATTTTGATCGTAAAATTTTTTAAAATTTAATAAAAAAATTTATATTTACGATTCTTAAATACAAATTCACAGAATGTTATGTATTATAATCGTTTTCTTAAATTAAAATCCATATGATCGATTTAACTAAAAATATATATGTATATTAGTTGAATTGATTGTACACTTGAAAAAATAAAACAAAATTTCAAAACTAAAATAGCGCTGATCATCCTGTAAACGCAAACTGCAAAATTCCAGAGAAAAATCTTAAACAGCGCCGAGTAGTGTAGTATTTGAATACTAGCATTCGCTGGCGCATCTTATGAAACCATAGAAAACTCCAGCTATGAGAACTGAATACTGAATGTAGTCGAAAACTGCAGTTTTCGTCACCGATACAATGCCAGGTGACTTGTATTCGAATACTCCTGTCTGAAATCGAGACCACTTGAGAACTTGGCTGAATCGAGAACACAGACATTTTGTATTCGAATACTCACATCACTAGTGTGAAACATACCAAAATACATAGAGTATCTTTATATTGCATTCTTTAATACCAGGAATTGTGCATATTATAATTTTTTGCATAGATCATTCCACACATTGTTAAATTTACTTTATAAATATGTTCCAAACATATCTGTATCAAATCATAGCAATTTTGTCAGTAATAAGGCCTGAATTAAAGAGATAAAGTTGAACTAAGGTCCATTTAGTCCTAGAGAATAGCAACTAGTTATAATGTGGAAAATCAGGTGTTTAACTGAAAATTAATTGTTTCGATCTGAGAAGTTGTGCGTTATATGGAAAATTGCATTATAAGGATCTTCTACTGTAAATCTATTTTTCATTAATCTAATTCTTCTTTTTTTCCCCTTTACTTACAAATTAACATAGTAATATAAATTTGCAAGTAAAAAAATAAAAATAAAAATAAAATAAAAATTTATTATATTTTGAAAATAATAACAGATTAATACAGGAACAATTGCAATTTAGCTGAAGTTATTACTAAAGTACAAAAAAATCAGCACAAATTTGCAAATGAAATTCCAAAATACTTATGAGTAAGATTGAGCCTGGAATTTTCTTAAAATACTTTTGGGTCTAGAACAGGGGTTCCCAAACTTTTAGATTGACGTGCCACTAAATAGAAGTTCATACTTCGGCGTACCACCTGGTATTGAACGTAATGCAAAAACTGAAAGTGGAGCTTTTCATATTTTGTTTGATTTCAAATCACCATTTTAAACAACTTTATTGCATTAAAAACCTATTTCCATGAAATAGAAAGAAACTTACACAATTGGTACAGAAGAAGAGAAATTTTTCAATTGAGACTAAAATAAATAATGAATTATGTTTCAAATAAAACTTCACCACTGAAATTACCAGTACAATAAATAAATAATTGCTTTAACTCCTCCTGTTCGAACAAGCTCCTCCTATTTTTACGGATTCAGACTTTACCTTCAGATAATACAATTAAAAACATGTTTAAAACAGTTTTTCTGCTAATTAAAACTGTTTGATTAATTTTTAAATTAGGTCTTTATTTACAAATTTTAATTATTTCCTGTATACACGTGTTTAATTTTGGAAATCTAGTGTACCATAAGCAGCGTGTAGGGATTTCAAAGAGTTTGATATAACAAACATTTCTAGTAACAAAAAAAAAAAAAAAAATTGTTTACAGTCTCTAATTTTCATTCGAAAATTTCCAAAATGATAAATTTATGCCGTTTTTGATTTTATAGTATTATGATGGTATTTCATTTTACGTACCAGCATTGCACTTTTGCATACCAGTAGACAGAGCTCTGCGTACCAGTACTGGTATGCGTACCATAGTTTGAGAACCCCTGGTCTAGAAGATACCACATTATATGATGCTCAGCAATGATTATAAAAAACTCTGCTCGAGTTTAACATTCATGATTGAAAAGCGAAATTGAAATGTTTCGACTCATATTTCTTTGTCCTATTTTTTTAGCGGATTACATCATCCTCTAATGCAGCTAAAATACGATTGTTAATTTTTTTTCTCGCGTATGTTTAATGGGATTAGTTTTTACTCACAGACTAAAGAGAATCTTTACTTCGTGGTTTTTACTGTAACTTTGATGGAATAAATTAGATGATATTCTGGCTTGACTAAAAACTAAATGTTGTTTGCAGATATTTTTATCTTTACCTTTTTATTAGAAGTTTAAACCTGCATCTAAAAAATATTACATATTGATAAAAAATATTAGATTGCAGTGTGAAATCCTCGCACGGGCCCACTGGTATATATATATATATATAATGTAAATATTTTTACATATAAATCTAATTTTGATGCATTTATATAAATATTTGTTCATTAAAATAAGACTGAATTTTAATTCCATTGTCTAAATCTAAATATAATGCTAAGGACCTGATATAATGTACAGTGTTCGAAATTAGCAATCGTTAATCATCAAATGCAACTACATTATAGCATTTGACGACTACAAAATTATTTCCGAGCGTCAAATTTGATGCCTAGCTTTTATTAACACTTATTTTTTGTTTAACTTACCACCCGCTTTTGAAAACTTGGTCTTACACCAAACATAAACTCAAATGTGAGACAGTTTGGCAGCAATTTTTAGCAGAGTGTGCGAATCCAAATGAATATATTAATTTATGCAAACTTCTAAACTTTATATTGAACCTGCCATTTAGCACTTCTGAATGTGAAAAGGGATTTAGTCAGCTTAATTTAATAAAAAATTATACATATAATCGTTTATCCACTAATACTGTTAATGATTTATTAATGGTAAAATATACAGACCTAATTTTGCAGATTTTTGTCCAGATAAAGCTATAAATCCCTGTGAAATGATGTAACTGAAGGACGGTTAGATATCCTGATTTTATTATCTAACTTTATTAAAATTAGTAGGTATTGTTCAAGTTTTATCTTTGCAATCTATGTGCAGTCAAGCATTGTTAGCATTAAATCACTTAATGTGAATTTTTCCTTAATATGAATTAATAATGCAGTCCCAATAGATAAGATGATACTATTATTTTAACAGTTAACACACACAAAAAAAAAATGTGGTCCTTTAGATTTCATTTTAACAATATTCGTCTGTAATTACATTATATCTATAGTTTTTTTGGTACTTTTCGGTTAGCCGGGCGCCAGTGAAATTTATATATCTATGTATACATATATCTATACATACACACATTTATATATGCATGTATGTATATATACATATATATATACACATACATATATGTGTGTATGTATACATAGATCTGTATATATAGATATATACATTTCACTGGCGCCCGGCTAACCGAAAAGTACCGTTTT
Source organism: Maratus michaelseni (assembly GCA_963931845.1). Taxonomy (NCBI): domain Eukaryota; kingdom Metazoa; phylum Arthropoda; class Arachnida; order Araneae; family Salticidae; genus Maratus; species Maratus michaelseni. The sequence continues at coordinate 72,218,754 of OZ007598.1, forward strand.
TTTTAAACTAAATTTAAGTGTAATTATCAACAATGGATAAAATTTTGTTTAACATGGTTAAGTGCATTTTTCTATTAATTTCTAAATGTAGTATTGATTAAAAATGCTTTATCAGTGTTACAGTTGTTTCAATTATTATAATAGTGTAGATTAAGAACGTCAATAATTTAAATAAAACAAAATATTCATGCTTTTCTATAAAGAAGCATATAATGATACAGTTATGTGAATTTTAGAAATTGCAACCAGAAACTTTTATTTGACGCCTAAGATATTTACAGCAGGCATCATTTGACGTCTTCCCTTCATTTTCCAATTTCTATCACTGATAATGTATGATACAATATAGGACCTGAATAATGCTAATTTCAGAGTCACAAAATTATAATTTGTTTTTCAAAAATATAAAATTCCATTCACTATTTTCACAAGAACTGGGTAAAAAGAGTCTGGACAGACCCCTGTAGAAAAGCTAAAAATTATTAAGAATAATTTCCATTTTTTACTCTTTGATTACTACAACTATTGATGCAGCATGCATACAATACATGCAGCTACAATCAGCTGATACAATAAACAAAAGAAGTGTGGTTAGTAGAAGGAAGGAATCAGCTGGAATTGCATCAGCTGATCAAGTTTGAAAAGCATTCAGCCAGCTTTTTCCTATAGCCTGTTAAGAGTTCTGATTTAAGGACACTGAAATCCAATAAATATTTAAGCACAATCTGTACAAAATATATTCAATGCAACTAAAGAATTGGTTAAAGCACTCTTGTGCACCCATTATCAATGCAATATTCTATCTTATTAATTTAAATAATCTGCATTTTTGTGACTGCAAAATTTAATTTCCTATATTTTGTTTCAATTATTATAAGTTCACTAACATTTATTGACTTTCACCCTTCCCCAGACAATTCCTAGAGTTTTGTTTTTATATTTTACAGTCTGTATTACACATCAAAAGATGCAATTGAAATCTAACATATTTTTGAATTCCTTCTGCCCAATAGATTGCTGTTGTCTGAAGTAGACAAATCTGGAATAAATAGGGTACAGAAGCAGAACAGATGTCGCAGATACACAGAGTTATCTTTTTAGTGACCAAATTGGTGATTTTTTTGCCTGATGTGATAATCCAGTGATTTTTGCGTAGTATGGCAGCCTGGTGTTTTATAATAAAATTAAATGTGTGTGTCAAATAAAATTAATAACTGAAAACAAAAATAAACTGTGTATGTTAAATAAAAATATGTCTGTTAAATAAAATTAAATAATAAAATTATGATTTCACAATAAAATAAAACTAACATGCTGTTTTTCACATGCTAGTCCTAACAGGTATTCGAAAACAGGGTTTTCTCGCCAAAATAGTACTAAAAACAAATGGTGTATCCCCGGTGCATCAGCGACATCTGTTCCAATAAATGTACCATCCGTTTTTTTTTTAAATAAATAAATAAATGATACAGGAAGGTTAAGTTTTAATTGCTGTATATCAGGGATGCACTGGTAGCTATTCTGGTATAGCTTCTTAAGAAAAATTAAAAACATAAAATATATTTTAATCTCAAATCTGGCTTATGCTACATTTTAATATTAAAGTATTCATTGTTATTATTTTTCTCAATGATGGATACCATCACTTTGTTATAATTGTGGGATGAAAGACACTCCGATATTGAATATGATATTATTATAGTTGTTGATGGTAAAATAAATGTTTTTGTTCATATTAAAATGGCTGAGTTTAATTCTACTCTCACTTTACTTTTATTCATATGTTATTAATAAATTATGAGCAGATAAAAAATATTTTAAAAATTCAAAAGATCACATCATCCAAAAATGGTGCTTGCTCATCAAATTTAACCCCTGTTTATCGTTGTGTTCTTTTTACCTGCAAGTGAATAAGATGTATCATTCTTCTTTTTACCTCATAATTGGCAAGCAAAACTAGCAATGAAATGAAATAAAACTATGTTTCCAATACCATTTGTAGGTCAAATCAGTTAACAAGTTAAAATCAGTTATAAACATATTTGAAAAAAAATCAAATAATCACTTCTTTGAATTGTTAATCATAATCAATTTAGTTAATCATAAATCAACTAAGTTACAATGAACAGATTTTATAAACTGTGATTTTTAAAATCAAAATTTTGCTAATGAAAGGAGAGTTATCAACTGAAATGCTTTAAAGATAATTTCTAAACCCTTTAAAAGACATTTTTGTTTACACATATGAACACATATGATGCATGTTTGCAATTTGAAAACACTTACTGCATAACATATACTTTTTCAAAAATATAAGCTAATTAGAAAATGAAAATCCTGAAGTTTAGTTAAAAGCAATACTCCATTCATCATCTGAACTATAGTTTTACATGAATGACACTGAATATAAAAGAATATAAATAAAACGGAAAAACCTTCTGAATAACACATAATATAGCCATAAAATTAAGAGATGCGCTAAATATAAAAAAAACTAATTTTGATGAATTTACATGTAATTATATCGCTATAAAGTACTAGACTGCCAGAAAAATGAGTGAAGACTGTCACAACAGAGTTTAACATTTAAATTTTCTTTTAATTGCGTCACAAATAAGTTTTTTTCTTTTTTAATGTTTGAAAATAATCCAATTTCACAACAGTGATGCTCTTTAAAAATATAAACTAACAAGGAAATGAAAATGTCAAAATACTTTTCATTGCATCAATAATAAAAAGGTAATGAAAAATATAGCACAAACAAATCAGGATACGGCATCGGATATAAATATAAAATTAATAAAATAAAACACAACATTTACAATAAAAATTTTGGGAAAAAATGTTTCAATATTCTTTATTTGATTAAATGAGATAACATGGAATGAAACAGTATTTTATTTTTTTATACTTACACTTTAGTGTATTTTATTTTATAAAAATATATAATAACACTTAATAAAAATTCTAAAACTTCCAATTACAATTTAAAATTATTCACGATCGTTTATTAACTTTTAAACTAATAACTAAAATAACTTATAATCTAAAAATATGGCGATTTATTTTTTTTTTCAATAATTATTAAATTTTACGTAAATAACTGATAATTCTATGATAATTCGAGTTAAACTATCATTAACCTATATCACTGGCACACAGCCAAAAGCTTATCAACAGCCACTATGAGTCATTATAAAAAATGAGGCACCTATACCATTTACGTACACCAATCATTTGTCATCGGTAAGCATAAAAGAAAAATAGTTCTAAAAGAAATTTTTAAAGCCTTTAAGAAACTGTCAAAGATGAAACACAAAAAGTTTAGCGAAAAGAAAACAAAGCGCAAAAAACAGTAAAAGCAGACAGGTATACAACGAGCCATTTAAAGAGAACTCATGATGATTACACAAAGGCACTAACAAAATAAACAGCTGTCTGAGACGCTGCGTTCACGATGGCAGATGTACGCCCGGTGACATCAATGAAACAGCCATAATTACAAAATTTCCAAGTTATTAAAAACGATTTACACGATATTTGGAAGTAAAAGTGTAGAAAACATTTAGAGAAACAATAAAAAGCTTTTTACCTTTGTGCATCCCGGTAAATTTGTCTTTAAGGACCGTTAGCTCGTAAATTTTCCCAAAATTTTCAAAAAGGGGTTTGAGCTCTTTTTCTTCTAAATTTCGAGGTATTTGGCCAATAAAAAGTTTTATCGCATCGTGATCCTTGGTGGGAGGTTGATTATCACAGTTTTGTGCAGTACTAAGTTGTCTTGAGACGGGATCAACAAATCCATTTACAAGCGTAGCCATGTTGATCATCACAGGCAACACGCTTTCCCGAGAGCTGTCACCGCAGTCTGCACGCGCTTCACGAACCACAATGACCTGTACGTCAAACTCAAAACGCCCCGTGATTGGTCCATGTCGCACTTGGACACGCCTATTCCTTATTTTTTCCCTCAACAAGATCAACAACTTTTAAATGTCGCAGGTCGCAAAAGAAGTAAATAAAATTAACATTTAAAGGGACAAAAGAGTTCGAAAATTCTTAGGTTCAACAAGATTCTTAACTTTTTAGATGTTTTCATTAATCTATCATTGACAGAATCAGAATGGTTCAATTTTATGAACAAAAATTTTTATTCAAAGAAAAAAAATATTTTTTTTTAATCAACAGTTAATTTTATTCTGACAAGTGGCAAGAAAAGTTGAGAAATTTTAATAAAGGATTTTCAATGTCTCGTAATTTCTGCCTCTTTATTTTTCCTTCGTCAATGTTATTTTTTAGTCAAAAAACAAAAATAGAAAAGTTTCACTTTTATTTCGAAGTTTTTTCATTTATATCGATTGATCACAATGGGGTATTTATATTAATATTTACACAGAAATCACACAAAAAACAAAACAAATAAAAACAGAGTTAATAAGCAGAACGATTTCAACAATGCAATTTCTGATTTATTTTTATTCATGAAAACATATTCGGTGATTCTGTTCATTAATCCTGTAGGACAGAACTAAAATCAAATTTTGAAATTCCTTATCGTAAAAAAGTTTTCGATCTATGCGTCAGATGTTTTTCTAGTCAAAAAAATATTTCTCTAAAACGATGATGTGAACTCAGATCAGTTTCTTTTCTTTTCTATTTTTTTTTTCATTTTTTAATCTCTTGAATCTAATTTGTAATAGTATTAATTTCAACTGTAAAAATAGTAAATAAATTTTAAAAATATAATCATAACTTGTTTCTAATGCATATTTAAATCAAGCATAATTTAGACGAATAATTAACTTCGCTTGAGAAGAAGAAGAAGAAGCTTGTTGTTGATTAAAGAAATATTTTGATTCTTTAGCTGCTGCCATCTAGTATCAAATAAATATATATAAAACTTAACTGTCAATTATTTTATTCAGTGATTAGTATTAGCAATGAACGTAGAAGAGACTTACTTCTGCGTTCATAGTATTAGCTTATATATTAGAAGATAATAGTTTATTTACCGATTAGCTAAACAAGAAAAATGTTGCTGAGTACTGAACTATAATAATAGTAATATGCACAGATTAAAAAAAGCGGTACTGCGGTACATAAATGATAATGATTTTTAATAAAACTATTGCAGTAGAATACTGGATAAAATTGTCATTTGGATTTTCAAATATAAAAATAAAAACCAAACAAAACATTAAGGCCTTTATAGGAATATTTCAAAACCCTAAATAATTTTATTCAAAAGTTTTAAAATATTGAACATCTATTTTTATAACAAACTCCTGTATGTGTATGAGTGTGTGTGTGTGTTTGATACTACAAGTTACTACAAATTATATACTACAAGTTACTTTTTAAAAATGAGAATAATCTAAAAATAAATGAATATCTGAGCAAACTTTTAAAGATAAATTGTCTTTATTTTTAAATAAAATAAGTATAACTAAAAAATATAAAAAAAAAAAACTAAAATAACCTCAGTTAAAATATTACAGAAATAGTTTATTCTCGACCTGTATGTTCTAAATTTATTTATTTAAAATTATTTTTTAAAAAATCATATTTATTAAACAGTAAAAGAATTAAGATATATATATATATATATATATATATATATATTTTTTTTTTTACCGATCCCTAAAGAAATTATTTAAACAGGAGGAAAAAAGGAAAATGCAATTCAAAAAGGCTCAATCGTCAAACTCTTGGACTCTGAGAAAAGATAATATTTTGGGACCTAATTATAGATTACCATACTTTTATAAAGAATGTGCACGGGAACAGGTTAAGTGTATGTATTGCTGAATCCATGGATGTCAAGGAAAAACTGAGAATCATTATGCATACAGTCTGTATTATTACTAGACTTCTATGTAAGTAAAGAATTTGAAAGAATTAAATATCACGTAAAATAAGCATTAATTAATAATACACAATCTTGAAAAACATATACCAGAAAAAATACGAACACTACGGATAAGACTGTCATAAAATTAAATATTTGTGAAATTTTTATTGCAGTGCAGAAATATGTTGGCTTTGGGCAAGTGCCCCACGTCCCCTGCCAGTAAGTGAGCACTGCATATAATAGATGGGTATTTTTGCACAAAAAATGTAGAATGGATGTTATTGCAGTTATTGAAAAATAAATTACTTTTATTAGGTCTTGGATTTTAATTTGGATCAAACGAAATCCAGAATTTTTCGTCCTCAGAAATTTATAAAGATTTTACCCTAGTTACAAGACTTGAATGAAGGGTGTTTGGGTATAAAAAAATTTGTGTTGATATTAAACAAATAGTTGTAAAAAAATCAGAATTAAAAACTAAAAAAAAAAGGTGATAAATAAAACCAATTAAAGGAAAAAGTTGTCAAAGTGTATTCTATCCTTTAAGAAGTTGCATTACTTTGAGTCTAAAATCTATCTGGAAGTTCAGATAAGACTTGCGTGGAAACACTGAAAAACAATAACTTTTTTAAATGATATATATATATATATATATATATATATATATATTTCAAAAATGATATCTGGTGGTAATTTAGTGTGGTGATTTATAAAGATTTTAGGATAATCGTTGTAAGTGATATATTATATATTTCTTAATGGTTTTTTATTTACATTTTACATATTTCCAATTTAAAATTTTTCCAATTGTTGTCTGGTAATAATTCAGTATACTTGGCTGATTCTACTGTTCTTAGCATCATGCCAGTAGAATTATGAAATACTGAATTATTTTTAAAACACATGTGGGTGCAGCCAAGCTGACGAGTACATCCACATATGTTTTTTCATATCCAATTCTTGATTGGTTCTCTTGTGGTCCAGTTTTTCCACTGAATAATGTTCATAATTAATTTATTAATCCATTTGTGTTTACTTAATAGCAACTCCAATTTATAATTTTTTCCCCTTTCTCTCTCTTTCTTTTTAAATGTTCTTCAGGTATAAGTAAATTTGGCTAATTACCATTGAAGCACATGCTATGGTAATTTTATGATTGCACAAGTTAATTATTAGCTATGTGGTATTCTGATTACACAATATCATTAATTATCTCTTTGTAGATTTTAGTAGAATGATATTAGAACTTGATATGTTTTTGAAATTCATAGATATTATAATTATATATATATATATATATATATATATATAAATTTTTAAAAGATTGCTAAAATCAATTAGCTCCCTTATTTATATATTTAAAAATATATATAAGATACCATGATGAATAAGAAAATAGATCAAGATGAATTGTTGAAATTAAAAATGAAAAGATATCATAATATAAAAACATCACAAAATCATATTCTTTAGCTATATTAAGGCTAATATGATGATGAAACCACACATTTTATTTGTGGTGCTTCAGACATTTGGGACCTGATGATTCTGTCTAAGTTCCACAAATTTCCATTTTTTCAATTTATGTAATTCAATTTCCTTTTTTTTTTTTTTTTTTTTTTTGGTACTATTTATATGAAATCTATATTCAGTGTGTTGGGGGAACTGTATAGTTGTCAATTAATTATTATATTTTATTCATCATTTCAATGTTTTTGTTGGTGTATCGGTAATGTTTCATTAATGGTTATATATATAATTATTTTAGCGTATTATAACTTATACAAGGATGAAATCGTACATTTTTTGTGGAATCTGTGGTAATTTGGGACTGGCGATTCTGCCACAGTTCCACAAACATTTCATTAAATCACCATTTTCCATTTCCATTTATCTTTTCCAGTTACATATTTTATGATATCTTCTTCTAATTATGGATAGTATCCAAACAATTATGTCTTCATATTTCAATATATGATTTTTATTCCCCAATTTGTGTATGATGTATCTGTGTTGTCGTATAACGGTTATTGCCGAAACGTCAGTGAAGGCTCACTGTGGAGACGCGAAAAGTTTTTGGTTTCCGTCTGTCTGCTTGTCTGTCTGTTTGTCTGTCTGTTCCGCGATAACTGCCGTAAAAATTTTGGTGGGTATGTTGGTGAGGTACCCGGAATGAGCTGTATAGTTTTTAGTTACATTTGGTTCATTCGTTCGAAAAATATAGAACATTCCTTTTTAGGTCATGCTTTCCTATGGGATTGCAGACGATTTTCAAATTTCATTTTTAACTGAAATGAAAATCGCATATTTGAATAATGGATTTCAACGTAAAATTACGGATACTAAATTTTCGATATGGAGGTCTTAAATATATGCAATAGCTTTGAAAATTTGCTTATACATCTATTAGAATTTAGAAATTAATTGTTTAAACTATTGGAAAAATTTCTGCAACTGTTCGGGAAATATAAAACATTTCATTTTCCTATTTTTTACAAATTTGAAAATGCATTTCTTTTTCTTTCCTCTTTATTTTATTAGTTGCTTAGCAACTATATTTCTAAGAATATTAAAATGAGAAATGCATTTTTTTATCTAAAAAATTACAAGAATAAGAAGTTTATAAGAATTTCAGAATATAATTGCATAAATCGTGTTTAATTTAACGCTTTTAATTTCTGAAACCTCCGAAGTATATTATATGCCTATAAATATGTATGTAATATTTAAAAAAAATTAAATTGCGAATTGTAAGATGTTAAATAATAATATGAAAAGTGAGATTAAAAAATAATGACTTTCAGAGCTGACGTTGAGGCTCCTGATCTACAGATTTACTAGTATACTATATATATAACATGTATATATAAGAATTGGTTGATTAATGTCTGAGTTATTCTTCGACTAAATGTAAGGATAGTTTATCATATCACTGTCTGACTGCAGGAGTCACCTTTATATAATGACAAAATTTAGAACATAAATTATACTGAGAATCCATTTTATTTATTTATAATTTTATTTATTTATTTATTTCTCAGGGAGGAAGCGATAATCAAATTTAACTCGTCTATTATAAAGTTACATACTACTGCACTTCCCTATACATAATCCTTTTTGGTGAATTCTTATTAAGATATACCTTTTTTCTCCCTTACCCCATTCTTAACAAGCATCCCCTTACACAATTTTTAATCTTACAGCACAAGTACTTCCAAATAGAAATTTTTGCCTAATTTAATCGCAGAAGTTCTGTTTTTAAATAAAGCAAAGTTTACTATTCAAAATTACTGGTAGAAAAAATTGGGAATTGTACGCATCCTGTACGCCACGTTTCTTGCTCTTGTTTTTATAATGCTAGGCATCTCGTTTGGAGAAGGTAGATTTTGTCTTTCGAAACACGTTGCGATTTCTACATTCTATCGCATGGTCAGATCAAGTCAAATAGGCCCACATTTTGGTGTGAATTCTGATTTCACCTTCCTTTTTATACTATTATAAAAATTAAACATTTACAGTGCCTTAAAATTGATACATAAGTATATAAATACACACATATATATATATGTGTGTGTGTGTGTGTGTGTGTGTGTGTGTGTGTGTGTTTTAAAATCTTATCTTACTTTAAAAGTATAAAATACTGATTATAATCAGAACAACATAAAAACAGATTTAAAATATTGGCTTTACGTAAATTGCATACTGAATTTGTTATCGCGGTTACGGTTCACTAATCCGTAATCGAGATACCGTTCATTTCACTTTGACTGTGCGATGCCGCATCCCTCACCCCCACGGTCGCGTTTCGCGATTGATTAACTATGATCAATCATATATTTCAAAATCAACTTTTATAATATCATTTAAAAAAAGAAAAACGTTGCTGAGTACTGAACTATAAAAATAGTAATATGTACAGATTCAAAAAAGCGGTACGTAATGATAATGATTTTAAATGAATATATTATTAATAAAACTATTGCAGAAGAATACTGGATAAAATTGTCATTTGGATTTTAAAATGTAAAAATAAAAAGCAAACAAAACGTTAAGGGCTTTATAGGAATATTTCAAAACCCTAAATAATTTTATTCAAAAGTTTTAAATTGTTGAACATTTATTTTTATAACAAACTCCTCTATGTATATGTGTGTGGGTTTTTTTATTTGAATGCTAAATGCCAAACATCTTTCGGCGATGGAATGTAATAAAACTAATGTAACTTAAAATTTATATTGTAATAAAAAAAATTCCATTTGAAAAGTAAATATACACGAAATGTAAAATTGTAATAATTACTTATATCATGATAAAAGAGGAATTAATATACGTAGTTCCGTAAAATCTTATGTTTTTCGTTAAACTTTATTTAAAGTTTTAAGTTATTTAAACTTAGTGAGTTTTAAAGTTATTTAAAGTTTTAGTAACTTAAAAGTACTTAAACTTACTTAACTTTTAAGTAACTTAAAAGTTATTTAAACTTTAAATTGTTTAGTTTTATTTAAAGTTATTCCCTCATTTTAATCGAATTTAGTTTGTTTGTATATGTACTAAAACAGAATAAATTACCCCTTTTTATTCTGATTTAACTTTATTAGAACAAAAAAACTGACTTTCTTTGGCATACTGTCTTAATTTTTCCGAGATTTTTTTTAATGTCTTTTAGAAGTTCAATCGGAAGTTATTTAAATGAGTTTTAATAAGTGGATTTCATCACTTTTGTCTTTTTGACAGTAAAATTTATGTTATTGTTATCATCTTGTGGACGCAGACAATAGTGATTAATACGTCTGAATATAAATACAGGCATCCCACGACTTACGTAAATTCGCAGTTACGTAGTGAATCTCAAACATTAAATTTATGAACATACTAGAGCGTTTGATACGTGTTTGCATACTTTTTGTAAATATTTTATTATATTATTAATTATATAATTATTTTATTAATTATATGTAAATCCCGTTATCCACAAAAAATTTGTTAGTTGAAAAGAGTTCTCTCAGCTTGTTTTTATATTTTTTTCATTCTTTTATAGTTTATATCTGAATAAGTACTGCTGCATGAGGCTTTATTTAAATAACAGTACTGTGTAAATAATATATATATAATAAATATTGCAGTATCTTACGAAACTATACTAAAGCAATTTACAAATTCGACTTACGTAAAAGTTTATGGAACGCATTACTTACGTAAATCGGGAGATGCCTGTATTCTCTTTGGAAAATATATAACTTTTACTTATGCTAATAGATGGCAGCACTAAAACCTTACATTAGAGCAGCCATACTCAACTTTTTTTTCTCGCGGGCCGCAAACATATGTTTGTGACGTTAGGCAGGCCGCAACACACTTGCATAACAATTTTTAAAAAGTGTAAATAAAATAATAAGATAACAAAAGTAGTATAACAAAGCTATATAATAAAGTTAATATAATTAGTAGGATTGAAGGTTTGTTGAGGAAGAAATGTTACCAAAAAATTTAACACCACTATTTCCGAACAATATAGATCCCTTGCATTGACGTCACAGCAATGGCTGATACTGTAAACTGGTGCACATCTGGAGCCCAAACAAAACAGTATAATTCTCCGTTTGCCGTTTAAGGCACGTGTGGTCTTTCTGTTTAATTTTGATTTTTCTTATTCTTGCATTATTTTTCTAACTACTTAAAAAATGAAACGCAAATCACTATGTTTACAAATGTGAAAACACCACATTTCCCTTATGTTTGGGCGCCAGATGAAGCATGTGACGTCACGTGCAAGGGGTCTATACTTCGTCGTAGATTTCTATTCATAATGATGTAGAAATATGCCGCGAAGATTTTTGTTTGGAATTAGTGATATAAAACATTTTTTCTGCGGCAAACGTTTAACCCTAATGTCCCTAATAAGATATAGATATATGATAAAAATAAACGTAATAATATAACAATGCAGCATTTCCAAGTTTCTAAAAAACAAAAACAAAAAAATCAGGTGGTTTTCTTTAATAAAACAGTCATTATCTCAATGCAAAATCTTTTTTAGAAATATATAGTGCAAAATTTAATTAATTTGAAATAATATTTGTTCAGTGTTGAAGATTAAGAAATACATACACCACTATAGCACAAATGGAACTACATGTAAAAAGAACTTTTGACTAAGGAAACGGCCTAACATGTTTTAAGATAATTTTAAATTAGTGATTATAAATAACAGGGTAGATTTTGTCTTCCCATGAAAATATATAAAAGAACAATGAAGGTCTTTAAAAAAAACTATGCCCATCTCAATTGATTTTATAAATATAGATTAATGAATAAGTGTCGCGGGCCGCATATTAAAGGTTGCCGGGCCGCAGGTTGAGTATGGTTGCTTTAGGGTTTCTAAAACATAAATGGGATATTTTGTCCAGTAGAGCACATTGGTGAAAAGGGAAGGGAGGGGGTTTCGCTGCTATAAGTTTTATACAACTTCATGGTAAAAATATTTTTTTGGAATTTTCAAACTTTAAATTATAATTTTGTGTAGTGACAAAATGTACTGCTCCAAACTACAAATTTATGCGTTTATTCTGATTTAAAACAGTCTATTTCAAGATTCATGGTTAATGTAGTAACATTTCAAGTAAAAACTAGTCGTTGGGGGCCACCGTAATACTTACCCATCATGGATATGCATAATATAAAATATGAAAATAAAACATGTGTTAACTATTTATGAAATGCATTGCAACTCGAATAAAATCATGGCTTGATGACGTCATAAACTTCAAATGCTCTTTTGCTCAATTGCGTAAAAGAAACATCCTTATAACTCCAAAAATGATAATCGTATTAACTAACGGCTTATTGCGTCGGATTAAGCGTCTCATTTCCTACTAAAATATATCTTTGAATTGAAATTTGAATGAAATATAGGGTCATGAAAAATCGAAGAGTGTGGAAAATAGGATTACAAATATCTCGACAACTCATTATCCGATCGACTTTATTCTTTATACAAAATTTATGTTTTTTTTTTTTTTTCTTTTATATTCACTCGTTAAAAAAATACAATTTCGAAAATTTTTATATACCTTTTATCAGCCTGTGGGGAGTTTCCCCAGAGTGGGGTTACTGTCCTAGCGACCTATGTCATCGAACCGTGGGTACTAGGTTAGAGGGTCCGCAGTGAGGTGCGGCTCTCTGGCCGGCCGTAGCGCCGTAGCGAGACAAAGCTACTGGCGCAGTAAAGGTCTCTCAGGACCTGGGAACGGTGGTCGATTGTGTGCGGTGCGTCCCGCACCGGGACGCCTGCGGCGCATGTCTCTTTTATACCTTTTATCAGAACGAATATTTCGAGAGTCCGAAAAAAGTAGTTCCGGATAATCAAAGTTACTGAAATTCAATAAGTTTATTTTCACTACTACAGACTAAGTACATATCAAATTTCAAGCCTCTATCTGAATTTGTTCGGGAGATAGGGCGTTTACAGACACACACACAGACAGAATTTTTTGGAATCTCCAGTGTCTGAAACATGTAAATCCGTCAAAAAAAAAATTTTCGATTTTTAAAACGATTACAAGACTTACCCTATACTACGTTATGATGGGCAAGTAATAACGTAACGCATCATATGCAATACTTTGTCTAAAGTTGGTGAAGGAAATTACTTTTAATTTGCTTCTATATAGCTCATAAAAAAAACATACGTTTACATATGCATATTATTATCTAAACAGTATTTTGCAAAGAAATCATAAATAATGCACAATTATTCATTAAATTAAACGTTAACTTGATTTAAAAAGGAAATAAATTATAATATTAATTGAAATCACTTCAATAACTGCTAAAAGATGTTAAATAAAAACTATAAAAATAGTAAAAAGGTTTTAATAAACTGTTTACATGTTTCGGCGCCACCAAAGCCATTCTCAAAACAAGGAAGGATATTCTATTCTATAGATACACGATCTATAATGTAATGATTTGAAACGTCATCATTCATGTTTTTCCCTTACGCTCTTAGATTACGCACGTTATTTCATTTTATTAGGTGCGTTCGTAATTATATAAATACGTAGCACCTATAGTCGTCGTTTGGTCCATCCGTCCGCTGTCTGTCTGTCCGCATATAACAACGCAAAAACTACCCAACCAAATGGTTTGCAATTTAAAATATATTATCTTTGCAGAATTTTGTCGAGACATTTCAAATTTTATTAAAATCGAATCAAAATTTTAGGAGATATTAATAAAAATATTTATTAAGAAATTTGAATTTTTTTTTAATGGGTGCTTTTTTGTTACAGGAGCTTCCGAAGTTTAATCGTCAAGCGACCGAGATACTTATTTTATGACAGAAATTAATCTGCAGACGATATAATTCATTTCACAGAATTAAAAATCATCAAGATCTGAATATTTATATAACTAGCTGATACATATATATCTGAATATTTATATAACTAGCTGATACATATATATCTGAATATTTATATAACTAGTTAAGATATTTGTATGAACAGTGTCATAAAATATATACTTAACTAGCTGTTTAACCCGTTCTACGCACGGGATATCATGAATTTAATTCTAAAACGTGCGTACGAACGCACCTCGTTTGTAACGTTTGACGTACAATTTCCAACTTGTTTTTAATTGGATTCTTATTTCCATATCCAGGTAAAAATAAAATAAATAACGTGCGTAATCTAAGAGCATAAGTGAAAAATCAAATTATGGTGTTTCAAACCACATTGCATTATAGGTCGTGCATCTATCGAGTATTCGTATTTGTTTTGATAATGGGCTTCAGTGGAGCTAAAACGTCTAAACTGTTTATTAAAACCTTTTTTTTTACTGTTTTTATTTAACATCTTTTAGCAATTAATTAAGTATATTATCTCTTGGGTGTTGTGATTTGTTCTATAATGAAATTACTTAATTAAAAATAAGTTGGTATACACAGAAATAAATTAGTCTAGTCAGGTGTGCCAATCCCAAAACTTTCTTCTATCTCATACAGGTTTCACATACACCAAAATCAAATCAGCACGATTTTATATCAAAGTCTAACTGAATCGAATGTTTTATGAAATTCTGGGCATTAGTTCATGATATATATTAGCTATCGTAAAAATTATGAAAAAAGAGTAGCATAGCAGCGCCATCTGTAGGGATATTTATATCAAAACGTAATAACCGTCTATTTAAAAAGTTTGATGAAATTCTGTACATTAGTTCTCCAGATATAGCTATCGCAAAATGTAGCATAGCAGTGCCACCTGTTGAGCTATTTGCACCAAAACGTATTCAGTGTCTATTTATGTCATAGTCGAACAGAATCAGAAGTTTGGTGAAATTCTGTGCATTAGTTCTTGAGATATAGCTATATCGTGAAAATCAGGAAAAATGTAGCATAGCAGCGCCACCTGTTGGGAGATTTACACCAAAAACTAATCAGCACCAATTTATATCAAAGTCTAACTGAATATAATGTTTTATTAAATTCGGTGCATTAATTCTTTAGATAGAGCGCTCACAATTTTTTTGTCATATAAAGACAGACACACAGAGAAACAGACTCACAGACAGACATTTTCTAAAAGCATTCAAATCGTGTTCAGAATCTTCTAAAACGTATAAATCCGTCGAAAACTGGAAGTCGAAAATTTTCATGAATTCAATACTTTCTTCTTGTAAAAATAGAAGAAAGTAAAAATTCATTTAATATCAAAATAGAGAATTTAAGATCTATGCTAATAAAGGAAAGTTTCGCTCTGTGTGTGTGCGTGTGTTTGTCTGCGATGGCTAGCAAAATCTAGCCCATCTAGAAGCCTGAAAATTTAGATTTAGGTAGTCCAAACCCTCTCCTTGTGCACCTGAACCTCAGAATTTTAATATTTTAATTACTTACTGAAATATTAATTAAAATGCACAAACAACTCTCATAAAAAATACGCTTTTTTTGTTCGGTTGGTTGGTTGCATAGAATCTTCACAGAAGACATTAAATAAATCAGAGTAACGATGCATAGATAAGGGCTTATAACAAAATAGTGCCAACGTGGATTGCAGTTACCGGCGTACAGCCAAGCTAATGTAGCGCCATCTACTCGCGGCAAATTAGACAAACGCCACCTGTTTAAGACATTTTCCAGGTACGTTTTTCTTCATGATAATTAGCTGGGTTTAAGGATTTTTTAAAACAGGACATATATTATTAGGATAGAGACTATTAATACAGAGAACTTTATTTAACAGATTATTTGTTATATTTGTGGGGATGGAGAGGTGTAAGGGTCTAATTACATTTAACATTTTTAACTTCACCCGTAGCGTTTAATTGCTATTTTATATACAGAATACCGCTATTTTAAATCTCAGCTAATAATGTTCCAAACTTCTCCATTTAGTTCCATTTTTACTAAATTATCGTAAAAATCAGCATTCATTGCTTCAAGGTGTATTTCTAGAGAGCAGTTACCAGTATTTCCGAATAATAGCAAAAGCAAAATTTCAAATTAAGTTCCTCGCTTAACCAAATGAATCAATCTTTAAAGACGTAGACGTATAGTGATCCTCCTAATTAGTTATTTGCTGAAGGTCACTTGAACATCCCCCCCCCCCCAGGGCCGTCCTTTTCAAGGTTTTTCTCTAACTATTCCCCGTTTCCATATCTCAGCAACTATTTTTATGATTTCAACGCAAGTGATTCCAAACATTATAATTAACTTAATAGACACCCTTTATGACATTAAATTAAATTTATGAGTAGAGGTTACCGCTATTTCCGAATAATAGTTTAAGCCAAATTTGTAATTAAGTTCCTAGCTTAACCAAACGAACGAATTTATAAAGATGCATAGTGGTCCTCCTAATTAGTCATTTGCTGAAGGGCACTTGCACATCCCCTACCCCCGGTCTTTCCTTCAAGGTTTTTCTCTAACTGTGCCCCGTTTCCATATATCCGCAACAATCTTTCAGATTTCAACACAAGTGATTCCAAACATTATAATTAACTTAATTGTAACCCTCTATAATATTAAACTAAATTTATGAGTTGCGGTTACCACTATTTCCGAATAATAGTTAAAGCCAAATTTGTAATTAAGTTCCTAGCTTAAGCAAACGAACGAATTTTTAAAGATGAATCGCAATCCTCCTAATTAGTCATTTTCTGAAGGACACAATTTTGAAGGACACCCGGCACCTCACTCATGGTTATTTTCTCTATCTGTGCCTTATTTCAATAACTCGGCTTATAAGGTTCCCATCTTCTCGAAACCAGCTCAATTTTGTAGCACGCCTACTATACAGTACCGTAGGCAACGGTGACCTGTATCCGAGGTTCTTTCCGAAAGAGGTTGCATATTAATCCAAGAATGTAAATAAACCGAATTTAGAAGTAAGAAGGGAAGAAAATATTTAAAATGTTCATTTAAATAAAATGTCAAGTAAGAAATTGTTGAGTAATACTCCTAAGAAAATTAAAGATGTCCATAAACCATTAGATGAATTTGAAGATGAATCCGAAGTAAATTATTGTGAATATTATGAAGTGAAAAACGAAAACAGAAGTTAAGAAAAAAGAAACCTCATGATAGATATTTTTTTCACAGAAAATGATACTAAATTTGACAAGCATTCCAAAGATAACGCCGAATATGACAATTACCCTGATTTTGACAAATACTATCTCGATCCTGACAAATCATTTAATTAGGAAAAAGAATCCCGAAACATCCTGACCATATACAGACGAAATGAAATGATTCGGCCTACATGTGATTATGAAATGTGATGGAAAAACGTACAAAATGAGAGAAAGAAAAAAAAAAAGACGAAGAACAAGACGAAGAGACAAGATTTTTATGACGATGAAGTCATAACTACGAAATTTGTGCATTTTAAATACTAACTCACGATTCTTAAGACGCAGTTTAAAAGTGTTTATTTTGAAGGTGTTTTCGAAGATAAATTTAGTGTTATGCGAATTCTGCTTCAATGATTACATAACAACAGACTCCTGATAAAGAAAACAGTTAAAACTGTGATATAATTATTTTGTTAAAAAAAACCTTTTTTGCTGCTAGTTGATTTGTTATCTTTTCAGATGGGACCGCACCCATCCATATGAGTAAATTTGCGGCCCCGTTGCATTCTAAAGCTAGTGTGACTTAACTGGAAGAGATTCTTTGACAGTTGCTCAGAGTGCATCACTGACCGTAAATCCAGGGACAGTTACTGTCTGTATCTATCAGAGTTCTCTCTGTGGATGCCAAGCAGGTTGTTCCAAACTTCCATTATGGAAATGAATGAGGCCAAAACTCATAACGCCCTTCTCAGTGCGAAATCAGACATTTTACTTTTCAGGACGGATTACCCCTCCCGGACGTCGACGCGGTGCGGCCCCTTCGTTCTTCCATTGGGAGTTCGGCAAATCCGGCGAGAGATGCGTTGGGATCAGTAGCGGTAGACGCTGCAGAAACCAATGCTCACTTAGAACTCACAGCGGGTGAACGGAGTAAGGGATATGAGAACGGTCCCGTAGTCCAGACTTCGAAAGCCTATTGACTTTATAAAATCGAGACCAGTCCGAACTCCTCCGATAGCTCCCTTGCGGAGATGGTTGAGATCGCGGCTTTTTTCGTGGGGGACACGTACTCTCTAGGTGCGAGATTCCTCCAAGTGCTCGAGAGAGTCAAGGACCCCATTGTCCCAAAGAATGACGAACACGATAACCTCCCTGTTCCGATCATGGTCACCCGACAGCACTTTTGGCTGTCTCCTGCACTGGAAAGCCTCACAGGCGGCAGATCAGCCGAGCGTAAGATGAGACATCGGCGTGGGTAGCACACCACGCATTTCCAGAAATGTCTCTCGATTATCGTTCGGCCTCTCTCAGACGGAGGTGTGACCGAAACCGGCTTCACGTTCCAGGGCTGTTTAGACGGACATTCTAACTTCTGCTGACTGCAGTTCTCCCGAAGAGTCGAACGCAGCATTTTGTAAGTCGAAAACAAAGCTGAAGGATAACAAGCACGAACGCAAGAAGCACAAGGAAAAGTCTAAGTCGGACATGTGTGATTCGGAGTTGGATGTCCTAGTTTCAAACGTTGAATGCAGCCCCCTGAGAAGTCGACTGCAGCTGGTAAGTCGGAAGCAAAGCCGAAGGGGATCAGGTGCAAACGACAGAAACATAAGGACATATGCACCTCCGACTCCAGGAGAGACTTCCTAGATTCGTTTGCTGAGCGAAATTCTCCTGAGAAGTCGACCGCAGCTGGTAAGTCGGAAGCAAAGCCGAAGGAGAGCAAGCGTGAGCGAAATAATCACAAGGATTGGTTGGTCTTGTCTGTTAAGCGAAATCCTCCCGAATAGTCAATTGCAGCATTATGTAAGTCAAAAACAAAGCTGAAGGAGAAAAAGCACGAACGTTCGAGACTTAAGGAGATGTCCAAGTCAGGCAAGTCTAATTCTAAAGACAAGACGAGTCCACACGAGGACGAGTCACCCGAAGTTCTTCAGCTGAAGATTAAACAGAAAGTGACTCAGCGTGCAGGCAAGCCAAGTCAAAAAAAGCCTCAGAGCAAAAAGAAGCTAAGGAAAAGGAAAAAGGGAATTAAGGAGAGCGAAACCCAATCTGTTAATTTGGGTGAAGAGACAAATGACGATCTTTCAGAAACCTAGCTAACAGGATTCGAAGTTAATGAGGCAGGCTCCTGGTTCAAAGTAGCCTCAAAGAGTGCAAGGTGGAGACTGCGCAAAATGGAGAAGGAGGGATGCCCGAAAGGTGGCCGAAAGGCTGATAGACACACGCCAACTCGAAAGAACTCCTCCCAGGTGAAGACGAGACAGAGGCCAAAAGCCAAAGTCAAGTCGAATGAAGAACTAGCTCTCATCGTGCGGTCTAAGAGGGCAAACGCACATACTGATGTCTCTTCCGATGTCATTCGAGGACTAGTAACTAGCAAAATCGATTCAATTGAAGCTAAAATAGCCCTAAGAGGAATGCGGGACATCTCAGGTGGAGGTGTCGTCATCGTAGTTGCCAGTATCGCGGACATCGAAAAACTTGAGTTTGAAATGGAAATAGCAGTACTGGCAAAGGATTTTTCGGTGTCGAAACCCCGGAAATAACCTTCTCGGGATCGATTCCAATCTGTCAGATGAAGGGATAGTGCACGCGATTCTCAAGCAGAACGATGCTCTAGAAGGAGCGTACCCCAAGCTTCGAACTCTTTTCGAATGTACAAGAGGTCGTAATGCCATACTCTCGGTAGATGAAGAATCGTTCGAGCGCTTGAAGGGACTTCGACAGCTGAATGTCGGCTGGAGTCAGGTGGATTTCCATTTCCAATCAAACCGGCGCCCGCTGGTTTGCTTTCAATGCTGAAGGTACGGCCAGACAAGCTCAGTCTGTCGCAGTGCGTCCCTATACGGCAGATGCGGAGCCAAAGACCACTAGCTGAAAGGAGGCACGAGCGAATCTCAGTGCCCTAACTACAATTTTAGGAAATAGCGCAAACCGGATGGCAAGCAATTGTCTACCGACCACGCGGCAAGTTCCAAGAAGTGTCACATTCACCAATTGGAGTTTGAACGAATAAGAAAGTGCGAATATGGAGAGTAAAACCATCGGTTTCACTCGCCTAAATTGTCATAACGGCGACAAACTAACTTGCCCGCGACACTATCTCTGCGGGGTGGATGTGGTCTCATTGAATGAGCCGTATGTTTGTGAAGGGTCTGTACATGGTACTCCTAGACGCTAATTTGGAAAGTTCCCTCGATTCACGTATTTGGCGAAAAAGTCTTGGCGCGAGTAACCGGTAATAGGGTTGCACTCATGCAGGATGCGTGAAACGGGGGAATTTTTCATTTCTCCGCTAGCGTATAGCGTTACTGCCTCGTAAGCGCGTACGCGTAAACAAACATTCTTTTTTCGATAATTTATAAGTAATTCACGTTCAAATATTTTATGAATTAATAGTTTAAATAAAATGGCTTCGCTTCTTAAATGTTTGCGAGCGTAAAATGATGCTAAAAAATATATAATCTAACAAAAAGGGCCGACTTTTACTTGGGATGAGCTTTGAATGAACAAAGTCTTACAGATGGTTTTTATTTTGAAGCTATTGTGATTTGTAATTATTGCAAGGGAGTTTTAGGACAGTGATTTGAATAATTTAACCCTCCAATGCATGGTATAGTTGATCAGCTACATCTAAGATTTTAGCTCATATATCACGTGGAGCATTTTTGTTTTTAAAATTTTTGTAAATGACCTTTTGCATTTATTTTGATGCATTCTTATTTCACCCCCCCCCCCTAGCAGGGCTTAATTTCTAAGAAAAAAAAGACCTAATATTCTGCAGGTCTAACACCCGTAGCGTCCACCCCCTCTCCCCCCTCCCATCACTCTAATTTTCATATTTATATTTTATACATTATTTTCAAAATTTAAAGCATTGTTTTTTTGTTTAGCAAAACCAAAATTTTAAGTGCTTAAGCTATCAACTATTCCACTTTTTAGTTTTTACAACTTCCAAATAGAAACCTTTGCCTAATCTTAATGTTAATTAATCACAGAATTCTGCGATTAAATAAGCTCAGGATCATGATTCTGAAATAGTGTTAACACAAAAAATGAATAGTTTGCAGCTATACAGAGTAGCCCAGTGACAGAACTATCTTCAAGTGTCTGCAACACTAGTAATGTCTTCGAAAATAGTCTGCAATATGCAATATATCATATAAATATATTCTTGCTGCTGTTGTAGTGCTAATTAATTATGGCATCATATATATATATATATATATATACAAACTGTTTGCATCATTTACATAAATAAATTTTTTTAAAAAAGTGAGACACACAAAGAGGTTTTTTATTAGGCATTAGGCAGAAAATTAGATAAAAAATGGAACTTTGGAAAATGCTTTATTTAAAAGAAGGCAATATTGTTTTATTATTTTCCAAAATTCTTGACACAGCTGTGGATTTAATGCATGATACAAATGAAGTTGATGTTGATAATATTTTTGAAGTGGTTGTAAAAACTTGTGCCATATCTATTAATGTGCTTTTTAAAATTTTTCTAACAGATTTATATCCTGCAGAAGGATTATTGAGTTCAATAAAAGCTTGCATATCTGCTGTGCCTATTTCTTGTGCATTTCCATCATCTGCTCTGGTTCTTTTCTGCATTATATTGCTTATCACAGAACCCCAGCCTTCGCATGTTGCTTCAGATACTGGAATTGATAAGCAGAAACTGAAAAACTTTATAATATGAGGAACTTTTGGTTCTTTTCAGAAAAACATCGCTTTCACCTCATTTTGTTCTTTAAGTATTATTATATCAGGGATGATTTTGAGAAAAAAAAATCTGGAATTCACAGCAAAATTTCTGAAAGGTTACAGCACAGGGTGAGGGAATAAATCCCTTCGGCAATAATTATTTTTGTTGCAAGTTGGGTTAACTGTGTTTCAGGTCGATTTCAGACTGAGTGTAGAATTCTGCAATTTGGATTCGGGTTAACCCGTTTTTGCAAAAGTTAGTTCAGTATATCATTTCAGATTAAAACTATACCTATTATAATATGTTTGTGTGTACTGAGGTTTGTATAGATGTTTGTGTGTGTGCTGTTTATAATAAAGACAGTTGCATTTTTTCCACGACCCTTTCACAAAATTCGCATTTTTTCCACGATCCTTTGACGAAATTTGCATTTTTTTTCTGCAATTCTTTGACAAAATTAAAGTTTTTCTTGCAATCATTTGACGAAATTTGCTTTTTCTGTGATCCCTTAATGAAATTCAAGTTTTTTCCGCATCTTTTTGTCGCGATTCTTGTTTTTTTCAGCGATCCTCCGATGAAATTCACATTTTTCGTGCGATCCTTTGACAAAATTCACGTTCCTGTGATCCTTTGATAAAATTCGCGTTTTTCCTGCGATCCTTTGATGATATTCGCGTTTTGTCTGCTGCCTTTTGACGAGATTCATGTTTTTTCAACAATTCTTCGACAAAATTCATGTTTTTTCAGCAATCCTTTGACGAAATTTGCTTTTTCTGTGATCCTTTGACTATATTTATGTTTTGTCTGCTGCCTTTTAACGAGATTCATGTTCTTTTAACAATCCTTTGACAAAATTCATGTTTTTTTCAGCGATTCTATGATAAAATATGCTTTTTTCCGCGATTTATTGACGAAACAGTCTTTCCCATTCAGTTCTACAATTTATCACATGTTATCAGTTCACCATTCTTGGGAACTAAAAATGTAGTCGAAAACAACAGGAAGAAAGATAGTAAATGACAATAAATACTCAAAATTTTCGCTTCATTGAATTAGCTTTGAACTGATATCACTATCAAAACATTCAGTATAGTGCAATATATACGTTTTCATTAAGATTTCTTATCAAATTCATAATATATGGGAAAGTGGAGAGAAAAGATTAGTAAAAGAAAAAGAACTGAATGGAAAATCACAAAATTTTTAATTAATCCCATCGTTTTCGTACAGTCTTTTAAACATGTACTTTCAATGTCAGACATAAAGGCGACTCTATCCCCAGATTAAAATAATAAATAAATTAAAAGCCTAATGATAATCAAAGAACCTGAGCTAAGATGTTTAAACTGCATTATAGGTAATTAAAGTTTTTCTATTAGAGTGCCAGCCAGGTATTATGATAGGGAAAAGCGAGCTTCGCCCGCTATCAGATTGGGACATCAGATGTAATTAAGAAACATCTGTATATTTGTAATACTTTTGCGAAAATGTCGAGATGAGGGGGGATGTGGAATGACTTTTTATTAAATATCGTATTTATTCTACATAAACTTGCACTCACCACAAGGGGGCGCTTTGCTATCTCTGTTTCTATGGGCTGAATCACGACAGGATATGACTCTTTCCACTCGACATCGATAGAGCTTACTGATTTTAGTTTGGATTTTGACCACCAGGGGGTGCTTTCCTATCTCTTGTTCTATGGGCTGGATCATGGCGGGGTATAGCTTTTTCGACTCGACTTACAGTAACATATGTGAGTGTGCATGGCATGCCCAGTGTATGCTGGCTAAGGTAGTGGGGCCCCAACATTAGATTTGTTTAAAAGTCTGGATAAGGGTTTTTTCCGTAATTCGCAACACTTTATTATAGGTATAAAAAATGTACAAAATAACTAATTTCACTATTTGTTAATATTTATTTATCGAATGCATGCAATAATATATATATATTTTTTTATTTGTGTGGTCTCTAGAATGAAAGCACCGCCAAGTGGAAATTCTCAAAAAAGTGCACACTGTTCTCAAAATGGGCATTCTTGCACCCTGTTCCAAAAACACATTTTGAACTAGATTGTTTAAAGTTACCCTTTTATCAATAGAATTTCGCAATATTTTTTAGCTTTTGCCCTCGATACACGCACAAATTTGTGATTTTTTTCTGTGACTGATCAAAGAATTTCATGATAATTTTCCTGCAACTTATTGCGGTTGTTAAAAGATTTTTTTTCAACATTTGACTGATGAATTCGCAACTTTTTCCCCACAATAGATTGACAAATTTTGCAATATTTTCCTTCTATCAGTGGAATAATTTTATGGTTTTTCTGTGACCGATTGACGAATTTCACATTTTTTGCCCGTGACTGGCTGCCAAATTTCGAGTTTTACCGACTGACGGCGATATTTTCCCCCATGACTTACTGGGTTCCCCACTACTCTCGGGTGTTTATTCATGCGTTTGACGGACGAATTTTGCAATTTTTTTTTTAACGTTTCTTGAACGTTTTTGACAAATTGAGCTTTGGTTATTATATTGCATTTCGGTTTTCAGAGGGTTCTGGATACGAGAACGTCAGATAACAGATCCCACACCATATATATATATTGTATCAAATGGCAAACCAAATCTTAATTTTGCATCTCCTTCGTCTCCCTCTAGTTTCGACAGTGACTTCAGATCTAATTATTGAAACCTGTTCAAATTTTATATTATAAGGAGGCTTTGTCAAATTTTCATCCCAAATTTTAGTACGGAATAAATATAAGGCCTAACAAATTAAAAGTAATACAAGTTACATGAAAAAAAGGACTGGGTTTAAACGAAAATGTCTAATGTTAAACATAATAAGCTTTAAAAAAAATGTGACTTGAAGAGCTGACATTTAAGGCATCTGATCTACAGATTTACACATTAGAAATTTAATTCAATATTTATACTGCTTCTTTATGTACATTTTTTTTTTTTTTTTGACTAAGCTTTGGGATTTGCCCGCAGTCAGCCATCGTGTTTTTTAAATCAAAACATTTTAACTTTTATTATTAAATATAAATAAAATTAGTCAATAAAATTAAAAACATGTTTATAATAATACAAAAAACTTGTATGTGTTTACAATAAAAATTATATATGTTTTATCAAAAAATAAATATGTGTGTTTTATAAAAAAAATAAATGTGTGTGTAAAATTAAAACATTTTTTAACTTTTATTATTAAATATAAATAAATTAGTCAATAAAATTTAATAACGTGTTTATAATAAGTAAATATGAATGAAAATTATTTGGGAAATAAGAAGCAAAACATATATGTTTTGATTTAAAATACAAGATGGCTAACCTTGGGTGAATTCCAAAACTGTTCTTTTTTTTTTTTTTTTTTTTTTTTTTTTTTTTTTTTTTTTTTTCCCCACAAATGTATTATCAAATACTGATGATGGAAAATAATATTTTTGCAAAAGCTGTTGCAACTTTAATTTTCTTTTAAATTATTATTTGAACACCGCATGAGCTTCTCTTTTTTTACTTTTGAATAAAATGTTAATGTTAGACAGAATGTAGATAGATGTAAACATTGATTATTATATTTAGTTCTAGTTTATTATTATTTTTCATCAGGATGGCTCTGCCCCCCCCCCCCCCTCCCAAACAGAGCTGTATTAGCTTTAGTTTTAAGCATGGTTTTAACAATCTGGATGAAAATATGTTTTGATCATCAATGGTCAAAAGCATTTGTTAAATGGTAAAATTAGTGCAACATTCTGAAGGGTTTGTTAAAATAACAATTAACAATATTTAATAAAACAATTGGAAGTTTTTGCTAGTACTTTAGAGTTACACTTTAATCTTCATTACTTTTTAATTCAGCACTTTTTTTTTAATTAAGCAATTATCATGTTTTAAAAATATCTTTTCAATTATAAGAAAAGAGAAAACTAAAATTATTCTGTAAAAAATAAATATTGCAATTTCTTATAATGATCATATTAATATTTTTATGGAACAGTTTTATAAATCATTGACATAAGAAATTTACTCTTTAAATATGAATATTTGTCCTCCCTGTATACAATCCTATTTAGAAGCATACTAAAAGTCCTCAATGAAAAAAAAAAAAAAAAAAAAAACACCAGAAATCTAAATGCAATGTCTGTATTTTTTTTTTTTTTTTTTTTTTTTTTGTAAAAGATAGGCAAAAGATTTCATCAAAATTTAACTGTTTAAAAATATCTTAGTATGCACTTCACAGTAAACAGCTATTCCTATTTATAAATAAAGCAACAATAAACACAGTTATTGTTTATTTAAACCAAATTTTATAAACAGTAATGCTGAAAACAGGTATTTTTTCTTAATTATTGGTCACCTACATTGATTTTTTAAGTATTATTCAATGGCTGTTTAATATTTTTAAACAATTTATAATACACAATCACTAATAATCTAATTTTATGAAATATTATTTTATATATATATATATTCAGTCTAATTTTAATTCTTATTTCTAAATATGAATAATTGTGTATTATTCTGTAATAAAAAATTATAAATAATTATATACAAAATTTGTAGGAATTTTGATTAAGATATATAAGTAAATAAAATAATAAAATAAACCAAACATACATTAAAAAGTAATCTGCACAAGTATTTAGGGCTAACTCATGGTTAGCCTTAAATAGAAAGGATGTTAATTTATTCTTTTATAAATTGAAAGCTTATAAAGAGATAGAATTTTATTGAAAAATGAAGTACTCTAAAAAAAAAAAAATAACTGCAGAGATATTTAGAAAGCTGGACCAAAAACTGGTATTACTTAATCAATAATGTCATGAAACAAAAATTATACCTTGAATTAACGCTGATGTAGAATGTTGATTCAATAACTCCCATTCCAAGCTTTGCAGAAAATTCAAACTGTTACATTTTCACAACCATATCCATACAGAATTAAGTGTAATTGAGCAAGTATTGTCAATGATATGATGAGCATAACAAATCATACAGCACAGACAATACTCATTCAATTAATGTGCTGGTGTTGTTAATAGTAGTGAGCAGGAACTGTCACTGAAAAAAATAATCCATATTTTAAAAGAATGCAGAAAAATATATGAAATACAGAGTTTATTAAAAATATAACAGAAGCTTATTTTAAGAGTGACACGGGAATACTATAAAATTAATCATGCAAATTATTTTCTAGATAAATCACTTAAAAAAAGATTTACATTTACA
Source organism: Maratus michaelseni (assembly GCA_963931845.1). Taxonomy (NCBI): domain Eukaryota; kingdom Metazoa; phylum Arthropoda; class Arachnida; order Araneae; family Salticidae; genus Maratus; species Maratus michaelseni. The sequence goes on from OZ007598.1 coordinate 72,246,128, forward strand.
CAGTTCATGGTAGTATAATAATTATTATTATTATGTGTGTGTGAAAGAAAATGCAGCCTTTGAACTTTTTAAAAGTTATACATGAATTTATACAAAGAAAAATAATTTTGTTAAAATTGCAATCTTGGTAATAAGTAGAATAAAAGAAAGAAACTCTCTGAACGTATAAATTCTAGTATAAACAAACGCGATTAGCAATTTTATTTATATATTTGGTACGACTATTTTGATCGATGTTAAAGTTCGGTAACAATATTAATTATAATAAGCCAAATATATATACATATATATACTACAGTGATAAATAATAAATATCTTAAAACTTACTTTTATCAAATTGTTACATTTCATTTCCTAAATATAAACAGAAACAGAGGAGCCAGATAAATAATACAAGCAACTAGTTTTGCAAACAACGCTAAGCTTGATGCCACATTTGAGATTACATCTCATCTCAAAATACCTTTCTCGCCAAGATTTTTTCGCCAAATTGCGTGAAACGAGGGAATTTTCCAAATTCGCCTCCTAGACTCATAGAGGGTGGACGCAAGTGAGTGCAGCAGGTAACTGCTTTCGAGTGGCCCTCTGGATAAACGAGCGTATCACATTCAGCACTGTCCTATGGCGTTCTGACGTGGTGACAATCCGTTGCAGATGCTCCGGTAAGCAGGTACTAGTGGTCTCATGCTACTGTGTCCCTTCTGAGGACATTGACCTTGTTCTTGACCATTGGCTACGCTTTTAGGAACCTACTCAAATGATAATGTTGTGTTGGTGGGTGAGTTTAATTCGAAGTCGATGATCTGGGGGCAACGGTTGACAGATCCGCTGGGGTGAGACCTTATCACCTTCGCCTCGAATGCAAACTTGGAAAATGTGAACAACCCGGATAGCCTGTCCTCCTTCAATGCTCGCAAGGGCAGAGGTGGATCGACGTCCTGTTGGTCTGGTTATGTGCTATGCACATGACAGACTGGCAAGTACCCTATGTTGAATCACTTAGCGACAATCGAGTCATGAAGTGGATCTATTTAGGCCAACCAGCCTCTCAGCTTCTCAGGGTCACCAACCGTGGTTGGCGGCAGAGGGATTTGGTCTGGGATGTATTCCTCTGCGATCTGCAAGCTGCGGACCTGACTTCGTATGAGTTTGCGACCCTTGATGAGGAAGTTGAACATTTAACGTCGACTTTGCAGAAATACCGTGCAGAAAGAACCAGAAACGCAAACCGACCGACTGTCGGGAGGCATATTGGCGGACGGCGTGGCTGTCCAGCCAAAGATCTCAGTTGCGCTCGCTGAGACGACTCTACCAGCGAACACTGGAGCCGACTCAGAGGGTGGGATTTGGCTCTAACTCTATAAGTTTAAACGGGCAGAGTACATGAAGGCGATCCTGCATGCAAAGCGTGTCTCGTTCCGGAGATTCATTTCCGAGGGGCTGGTCATGGATAAACTAGGTCAAGCAGTTGAGGTGGTGCGGGGCAAGTGGAGGCGGGAAACGCCGATTTATGCTGGTGCTCAGATCTGGTGAAGAAGTCTCCACCTGGGAGGAATCTCAGGATGAACTTGCAAGATACCAGTTCCTACAGGCCGATTATGTTTCCCAGGTCGCAAACATTAGGGCTGGCGCACCAGACTGGTTTTCCGTTCACGAGCTCTAATTTGCAGTGGAATCGCTGTCACCTAATACGGCTACCAGACACGACGGACTCAGTCTCGAGATCGTCATACAGGTCCTCAAGTTCCATCCTCAGTGGTTACTTTCCATGTACAACGACTGCTTGGGAGTGTTTTGCTTTCAGCGGACTTGGAAGCGAGCAATCGTTGTCTACTTCCCCAAACCGGGAAAGGACCAGAACGAGCCTGCATCCTACCGTCCGATCTGTCTCCTATCGACCCTAAATTCCAGTTGCTCTTGTCGGTGGTTTGCTGAGGCCCGTCGAATTATCATGCGAGCCGGTTGATTGTTTATATCTCCAGAGAGCTTCCGGCTCCTCTCCAAAGATGATAACACCAGAACTTTCAGAAGTGCTTGCTTACGTCACAGACATGCAGGGGTAGTGGAAGACAGTGGGCGGGAAACAAAAAGAGGATGCGAATCCGTTATGACTAGCGGCCAACAGGTCCAGACAATATTCGTTTATGTAAAGCTGATGCATTTAATTGTTTTGTATATATCAAATTTCCTTGTATATATTTCTGTAATATAATTTTTAGTTAACATAGAATTCGGACTCATATTTGTTGTAGAATACTTTCTATTACATATATATAACTAGCTGTTACCCTAGCTGTTCACGTACATTAAAAGAAGATAATAAATGCATTAATTAAGCAAAATATTTAATTCCTGATAATTAGAAGCGTAAATAATTAACTAACTCTTTATCACATTCCATAGGAGACAATACAGTATTTCTATGTTATAGAGGCCTTGACATAACTAAGTTTTTAAAAGTGAAATTTTGTGACAAGTAATCACGAAAAGGAAACTGCAACCAATGAAAAAAGGCGGGCCAAATAAAATCGTGAAAATCGGCGAATTGTGTAAAAACATATGTCAAGTTTACCTGATAAACCATTTTACTTTTAACGCATTTGTGAAACGTTTTAATAGCTATCCTTCAAAGATAATGGAAATAGTATATTCTTTTTCATTAAATTCAATTCTTATGAATAGGGAGCAATAATTGTAGACCTAAATGCAATGAGCTCAAATTTGCCTCCTTGATTTTATCTATAACTGAAAAAAAAATCTTTATTTCTAAATGAAATTATGCTGACAGACAATTTTTGTTCTCCAGAATAAATGGATTCATGAAGTTTGAATATGTGAAATTACGTTTTTTATTTTTCAAAAATTTTACTGTAATCAAGATTTTTTTTTTCTTTCACCATCTATTCAAATTGAAAATAAATTCTTTTTTTCAGTTTTAATGAGAAAAAGTATATTAATCCGTTTTATTTCTTCTTTTTTATCCACAAAAATGGAATAATTTAGGTGCCGATTTTAGAGAAACTTCGTTAAAATTTACAATAATAATAATAATAATAATAATAATAATATCTTGGAATTTTAATCATTTTTTTAAATTCTGAGAGTTTATCACATCCTCGGGTCAATGATAACCGGTGTTAAGTAAATCGCGTTGCGTTCGACAATTTGAAAGGAGTAGTTGCGAAATACAAACAGGTGATCAGATTTTAATATAATAGATTCGTTTTTATTTTCCTTTTCCTAATAATCATGGTGCGGTTTTTGGCAAAAAAACTCTCATCTGTATGTAACTGATATTCATGCTTAATAATCGGAATAGATAAAAAAAAAAATATTTAAATTTTTCGTTTTAAATATGGCGTGAAACTTATCTACTTTCTAAACTTATCGATCCTTGTAGTATTAATGTAAGGAATTGATTCACGCTCCTTGTAAAACACATTTGAAAATTCCCGTTTTATTTCAAATATGTTTTATTTCAAATATGACGTCACCTTTTCCTCAGAGAAATCTCTTTTTAATGGCATAATTCTTGTTAATTTTCTTTTTCTGGCAATCAAGGCGTAAATTTTAGCGGAAAACTCACATTTGTATGTAACCGGTATTCAAAATAATTATTAATAAGTATCGATAAAAAATATTTCAGTTTTTCATCTTAAAAATTACGTCCATTATCTATCTACTTTCATTATACATTGATATTCATGCTCCTTGTATTATTACGAATATTGGAAAATACATGTTTTATTTATGACGTCATATTTGTCCAAGCCGAGGTGGATCCTTTTCATAGTTCCATGGTCCAAGCGAAATCTATTTTTAATAATATAATTATTGTTTATTTTTCCTTCTAATTATAACACAGTTTTTGACAGAAAAAGATCTTTTTAATGTAACCGATATTCATACTTCATGTATAATAACAAATACTCCATATCTTTGTTTCAAATATCACGGAAATTCATCTTCTTTTGAATTCTTTTGAATTTTCATTTTTCATGTGAAAATCGTTCAATTGAAAATTAATTGTTGAGGAAAAATTATTTTTCCGTATTTTTATTTATTGGCAATGATCAAAGCCCTAGCAACGATAAAGTAAAATGGTTAAATTTTATGGAAAAATGTCCATTTATTCTCTATGAAAATAATGAAATTTTTAATTATTAAAGAAAATATTTGAATAAAATAAATAAAATCTAGCCTATGTTCATTTGAGAGTTATAATCAACCTATATGCAAAGATACAGGATCATTAAATGCTGCATTTTGACGCTGGCTTCAGCCTAACATTTGCACACAATCGGATTTATAATATTACTAGCTGTTACCCGTGACTTCGTTCACGTAACATTAAAAAAAGAAGAAATGCTTTAATTTAGCAAAGCATTTCATTCGATAATTAAAAACATATACAGTTAACCAAATCTTTATCACATTTTATAGGAGACAATACGGTATTTCTTTGCTATAGGGGCCTTAACATAACCCAGGCTTAAAAAAGTTAAATTTCATGCCAAATAATATATACAATCGCGAAAATGAAACTGCAAACAATGAAAAAAGAAGGGCCCAGTAAAACCATGAAAATCGACGAATCCCTCTTCGTAAAACGAAAAATAACACTGAGAAAATTCTTCTATACAACAATGCATTTTAGGTGGTATTTGGTGTGAAATTTGTATATGTATTCATTTCTAAATGGGCATTACAATATTTTTTATTTGTATAGACATGTGTTATATATTTCTTACTACATTATTATTTTATGTCTTGTTCATGTATATATTAAATAAAGTGGTTCTCGCTAAGTGGTGTAAATATTGAACAAACTGCTTGTGTATTTTATACATTGATAGATATTTCATAAAGATATAACAATCTGATGCGATTCTAAAATGTAAATAAAGGTTGCTAGAAAGTACTTTAAATTCAGCCCAATTTAACCTCGATATTTTTTCTATCGCGTCAAGGACACTCTAAACAAATAACTACCGACAACACCAATCTGATGATCTAAATTTACATATTTTTGTTAGTATATATAGGATTATTTTAATTTATTTCGTGCGCTTGTAATTTTTTATGTCTTTTTCTAGGGTTAAGTGTCGAATAAATGTACTTTCTTGTTATTTTATTTTGCCATTTCTATGTATTCTATTTTCCATTCATTCCATTTATGAATATTGATTTAATTTATATGTTCGTTTCAAAGAATATTGTTAAAAGTTATTATTAGGATTAATCAGGATAGGATACGATTAGGGTTAGGATTAAGATTATAAACTGGACGACAATGGTATAATTAATTCAGGTTTAAAGGATGAACCAGGAGGTCTATATTTACATCATGAAGCAATAAGAAAATTAGAAAATTATCGTCTGATATTTTTTACTATGTTTTACAGTCATAGTTGGCATCAAAGGTGAGCGAGGAAATGATCATCTAAAATACCATGAAGTGTTTACCATGCAAAAAAAAAATCTGGTTACAACAATGTATTTAATTTTGTGCCAAATTTCACTTGATTAAAAAAAAGCAAATTGTCTATGGACCCGCTAACAGATCCCTAATTCTCGGAAATTTTCTATCTATATGTGAAAACCTTTTCTATTATATACACGCGCTTTCACGTTTATAATATTATGAACTGGCATGATCGGTTTGTTCAAGTTTACATAATTCGGCTGGAAGAAAAGTTTCATTACTTTTTGATTTCTTCTTTGCTTTTGCATTACGCGAATTTGTCGGTAAAATTGATTTTCGTTTCGATAACAGTGTTGTTTTTTACGTTTTTTAAAATATTGTAATTTTACTTAAACATTGCTTTAAAATCCATGCCATTTTTCTCAACCTACAAGACTTTACAAAAATCTGTTTTGAAACAGAACTTTAAAAAAAGCTATATTTAAAAATGACAACAAAGTTTTTACTATTTTAAAGCTAAAAGAAATGTAAAATTAAATTCCGGTTCGAAACGACCATTTACCAATGTGTTTTGATTGTGGGAAAATGATAGAAGAAAAATGCTATTACTTCGACGCAATCTTATTAAATCTTTAGCTTTTATGAAAAAATGCAACTTTCTTTTTAAAAACAAAGTTATTTTTATTAAGATTTTCTGATTTTCTATATGGATAATTTTGCAGTGCATATTATTGACATTTGCCGCCCAATATCTTTTCAAAGTTTTTATTATTTTTATTTTTTTTATTTAAATTAAAAATATGGTACCTTTATGTTAGCCGTGTGTAGACAATAAAACGCCAAGTATTATTCCTATCACCATCATTCGTATTGAATTCGTATTAAAATATAAATCTTTCACTCATTTCATTTAAAACACAGAACTTTAATTTACAACACATACATTTAAAATAATTCATTTCATGTGAAATAGAAAAAGAACAAAAATAGAGACATTAATCACAAATAATTTGATAACTCAAGATCATTTTATTTCAACATCATTTTATTTCATCATCATTCTGTTTTATTTTCGATATATGACATCATATTCGCTTGCTTTCCATACTTACTCGTATTTATGCACCTTGTATTATTATCAAATATTTGAAAACTCAAGTTTTATTTCTAATATGACGTCATTTCATATTCTGTTTCTTAAATAATTAATTCCATTTTCATTTTTTACGTGGAAATTTTTCATTTGAATATAAAATGTTGAGTAAAAATTATTATTCCAGGTTTTGATTTAGTTTTGGCAACAATGAAGTATTAGCAACGGTAAAGTAAATTTAACCATTTTAAAATATTATACGAAAAAATGTCCATTTATTCTCTATGAAAATAATGAAATTTTGAATTAAGAAAAATATTTGAATAAAATAAACAAAAACCAGCCTATGTTCATTTATGGGTTATAATCAACCTATATTCAAAGATACATGATCATTAAATTCTCCATTTTGACGCTGGCTTCAGCCTAACATTTGTACACAATCGGATTTATAATATTATATTAGGATTAGGATATTATTCATGTTAATACCTTTTATTAAAAATGTCAGGAGGTGCATCTCAAGTATATTCTTTATTTATATTATTAGTTGACCCGTTCGACGTTTTCTGGACCTGAGATAAAAAATCAAATAAATAATCACAAAAAATTAATAAATAGCACATGAAAAATTTTACTATATTGTAGGGTTCCAGAAAAGCTGGCTAAAATTTAAAAAAGTCACGCTGGTTGCTTTTATTTGTTTTAACCAGCTTTTTTTTTAAACCAAAACTGGCTTTTAAACAGTGAAGCATTTTCAGTATAAACTGCACATTTTTAAGTGATTTTTTTAATTAGTTTTAAAGACATTTAATTTAGTTAGAATTTAATAAATAAACTAATTTTTCAATAATGAAAACAGTAATATTGGAATAACACATAGATAGAGCTGTTAGTATTTTGTAGTTAGAATTGTAAATATGTCAGCTAAATTTGAAATGTAGTTAACTTAATTATAGAAGAAAATTTTGAGAAACAAAGAGTTCAGCGACAGTGAATTTTAAATCCCTCAAACAAATACTAAACCCAACGAATTTGATTTCGAAATATAGTTACTGGCAGTAACTTAGAAGAGCGATGTCCACCTGCACAGATATCCCAATCAGCAAAATTATTAGGAAAGAATCTAGAAGTATTCTCGGAACAGATGTGTTACACTCACGCACCGATGTTTGACGACTTTTTGATTGGCGCGATTTCCAAGCCCACGCCAAAATAATAACTTAATACAATAGCCAGGTTACCATTAAAGGATAAATCTCTAAAATTTGGCGAGATTTTTCCTTTTTATAACCGATTAAAAAAATAACGGTGCGTGAGTGTAAGACATCATAGCCGTATTCTTTAATAACCCGGGAAGGACCGACATGATTATCCATGATACTGAATTGACGAGCGATGTCCCTATTAGACTCACACTGTATCGAACATCCCCCAGGCAGACAGAAATCTTTAAAGCAGAGATTAAAAGAATGCTCGAACTGAATATAACAGTGGAAAGAGAATCTGACTACACGTCACGAATGATTCTAGTGAAGTCCCCAGGACGCGATCCCAGAACATGTAGGGACTACCGAAAATTAAATGCGGTAACGAGATCGGAAATCTTTCCACCTAACTTTGAAAAGAGCGTAGAGAAAGCTGAGCTGCCGAGGATGCCCGTCAAGCACGTCAACCACCGTACCTAATTAACTTAAGAACTTTTACCGCAATCGATCAGGAGAGTCCTGTGATCGCTACGGCCAGTGGGAGGGGGAGCAGCCACCTGCTGACCACACCTACTTTTCCAAAACATGACGACAAAGGTCACTGCAATTTCCGTTGATTCCCATAACTATTAGGACACCAACACTTCACACTTGGGGAGATGTCGGAGTCCCCCGACAGCTTCGGAGCCGGAAAACCAAAAGGGAACCGGCCCCTAGGCCTTATGCCAAGCTTCCCTTTCAACTCTCGCTTTACCACCGCCACCCCACCAGTGGCTGAGAGGCTCTGCTCTCAAAGCTGGTAGACGGAAGGTGCTGGTTTGAAACCCCTGTCACGCTTGTCGACCTGACCGTTCGGAGTTTTCCGTGGTTTTCTTCGAACCTTGCCCTAAATACGGGTTAGGATCCCTTGGAAAGACCCCCCCCCCACGGAGGAAACTCCCCCTAGGGCCTATATCCCTCTCGTAGATAATCGGCCGTCATAAAATCAACCAACCAACCAACCAACCACCGCCCTTCGAACATAGAACGCCTACAAAAGTTACTACTGGACTCCGCAAGAGACGAACCGCAAGGGATGAACGATCGTAAGGGTGGTCCATATAGGCTGTAACCTTATCCTCACGTCGTTCTCTACGTTCCACGTCATGCCGCCTGATGCACTAACCAGACGCTACTACAGAACCACAAGTGGTCCTTGCCGTACAGAGTCCGTCCTCTTCTCCGTCTCGCCCTGGATAAATTTGGAAACGGTCCTATCACGGTTCTATAAATTGCCACTCACGTCACCCCCCGTATCTAGTCAGTGCACGAAAGATTGGCCTACGATATACTTTTTAACACCTAACCGACCCGAGGCGCATCGTTAGAGTTTCGACCTCGGAGTTTCCCACGGGGCGCTCAAGCAGGGATCCGAAGGATGCCCTTACGACCTTCCCAAGGACTCAGCATAAGACTAAGAACCTCGTGCTGTCGAAAACCGACCCAAAGGAAGGGTTGTCCCACATTCTGTGGGGTCGTAGCCCCCCCCCCCTCCATCCGGCACACCGGCTAATCAGCCACCTCTTTCCTCACCGGCCGAAGATTGTGATTCGTCTCCTACCTACCCCCGTCGTGTCGAAGCACAGCTCGCAATACTGGGCTCCCGGACTTCTTCACCACTGAAAGGGCTGATTCGGAACCACCCGGATGGGCGACCGGTAGAGGGTAGAGAAAGTTACTATGGCGCAATATGTAACGGTGTTAGATCTCACTAAGAGCTATTATGGCAAATATCCATGACACCCAGGGCGCAGCGTGTTGTGGCTCTTATTACGAATTTTGGCTCATTTTTACCAGTTACGATACCGCTCGGATTAATAGGGGCCAGCTACAGATTTCTTTAATTCATGAGTCAGTTATTGCGAGAACTAGAAAAAATTTTCCTCCCATATCTGGACGATATGGCGATGTTTTCAAACACTTGGGAGGGGCATTTAAAACATGTTGAGACCGTGCCCGGGAGAGTTAGAATAGCTAAGATCAAAATTAAACTGCCAAAATGTACATTTGCAGAAGGAAGTATGAAATATTTAGGGGACATTGTAGGGGAAGTGTGGCGAATCCTCGCCGAGTTGAAAATGCAAACAGTTACCGAATTCCCTCTTCTAAAAATAAGACTGAGATATGAAGACTGTTAGGAATGGCATGGCCGGATACTATTCCCGGTGCATCCGTTACGTTAATGGAGCCGCTGACTAGTGCATTAAAAGGAAAGACAGAAAAGTACGATAACGCGCCCAACAGCAAGAGCTATCGGCTAAAATTCGGCCTATTACAAGAATTGTCGGTAAATGAAAGGCAGTCATATACTGTGATTGAAACGATATCATCTCGATAATAACTAGTAATATATCTAGTTACATGTCAAAGGCAAACGACTGCAGTAAATAAGATTAATGTTGGAAAGAAATTAGCAGGCACAAGTTTCAAGGTTTCGGACTACATTAGGACACGATGACAGTTGAACAATTTTACTGGGATGTTGTTATTGTCTCCGCGGTAACCCCACCCCCTTCAGTGATATGTGCCACATGACTCAAACCCACCAACAAGCTTCACGATCTTATCTCAATCTCACAACCCTTCAAATTCTCTTTTTACGTTTCAAGGACCTACCGCACTTTTAAACGAATGGACGAATGAAATGCAAGTCGAAAATACATCTAAAGGAATGTTTTGGTAAGAATAAATTGCTTAGTCTCGTCACAAATCAATAAGCCCTAATCTCTGAAATTTACAGATAGTGGTATAAAAGTATTCTAACAAATTAAAACAGTTTATTTTTAATTTTTTTAATAATTACCTATAGTCATCCATACTTAAAAATACATTTTGATATATAGAACTTAATAAATTGATGGGATATATTTGTAATAAGTAGTTAGAAAGACTTGCTGTTTTGTTGAATTAGATAAGTAAATTGAAAATATAGAATATTCCCCTTTTTACTTACCCATCATACGTAGTATAGGGTAAGTCTTGTAATCGTTTTGAAAATCGAAAAAAAAAAAATTGACGGATTTACACGTTTCAGACACTGGAGATTCTAAAAAACATATTTTTAGAAAAAAAAATTTGCCGTCCGTCTGTGTGTCTGTGTGTGTGTGTGTCTGTGTGTCTGTAAACGCTCTATCTCCCGAACAAATTGAGATAGAGACTTGCAATTTGGTATGTACTTAGTATGTAATAATGGGAAGAAGCCTATTTCATTTCAATAACCTCGATTAACCGGAACATTTTTTTTCGGACTCTCGAAATATTCGTTCTGATGAAAGGTATATAAAAATTTTCGAAATTGTTTATTTTAAGTAGTAAATATAAAAGACAATAAAAAACATAAATTTTGCATAAAACATGAAGTCGATCTGATAATGAGTTGCCGAGATATTTGTAATCCTATTTCCACACTCTTCGATTTTTCATGACCCTGTATTTCATCCAAATTTCACTTCAAAGATATATTTTAATTAGAAATTTGACGCTTAATCAGATGCAATAAACCGCTAGTTAGTAGGAGTATTATTTTTGGAGTTATAAGGAAAAACCTCTTTCAAGCAATTCAGTAATCGAGCCTTTTTATGACGTCATCAAGCCACGATTTTATTTGAATTGCAATGCATTTTATAAGTAGTTTACACATTTTTATTTTAATATTTTACATTATACATATACATGATGGGTAAGTATTACGGTGGCCCCCAACGACTAGTTTACTAATTTAGCTAAATAAATTAAAAATACACAAATATGAGAAAATATATTAAATTTTGAGTATTACAACAACAAACTATTTACTTTAAATGGATTTTTTTTTTAAATTATGAATTAGAGAATTCCGAGTTAAAAAAGGTAGTTTCTTTGGAAATTATTTAGGTAAAATTTTGTGAAGTAAGAAAATACAACGCTAGAACTATAATTAAATAAATGATGACATTTTAAAGAAAAATTTGGAAATGTTTTAGAGAATTTTTTATGTTGTGATGTAAATTATTTTATACAGAAATGGATTCATCTTTTTTTCTCCAGATAGTAAGAAATTTCATTTTATGCTGCTTTTAAAAGTTAAAAAAAAAAATGACCGAACAAAATATTCATTGAAACAATTATTTAGATAAAACAAAACAAAACAAACAAACAAACAAAAAATGCTATTTTTCATACGTAATTATAGTATAATGAGAAGCGTTAAATAATGGGATTTTTACTGCTATTAAAAAATGTTTAATGAAAATATTTTTCATTGTAAGATGTAAAAATTGTATAATTAATTAAAATGTATGACTAGTTCAAATGAAAAATTTTGTTAAATGGAAACATTTTCCACTATAAAATGCAAAAAAGAAAAAAAAATTACCTATCGAGGGTATAACAACTTAAAAGTGAGAAATTTAGTTTTGTTTAAAGTCTAAATATTGCTGTTAAATGATTTACAACAACATTCACAATTAATTACCATTAAAATTTAAATTACTATTAATTTATCTTGGTAAGATTCAAAAATATTTATAACTAATATTTATTTTAGTAACTAATAAATAAGAACGTAATTTTTAACTTAAAAGATAATGTTATTTGAATCTTACAATGGAAAATTAATTGCAATTTAATTTTTTTAATTGTAGCATTTTTATTGCAAACTTATTTATCAGCAATATTTAAACTAAAGCGATTTTTTTTTACATTTTAATTAGTTATATAATTGATATGTAACTACTTTTGCATTGTATAGTGTAAAATATGACCAATTAGCAATATTTATTTTTTGAATTAAAACGAAAATTCTTACGTTTTAAATACTATTTTTGCATCTTACAAATTTTCCTATTCGATATCATTAGCTAATCGGCAAAAGATCATATAATATCGCAATGTACTCGGTAAAAGATTACCAAGAGTACAAATGATCGAAAACTAGTAGACAAAAGCTTCAAAATGGATTCAATAGTAGTTGGGAAGCGGTGGTGGAGAGGCGGTTTGCCGGGCGGACATGAAAAATTTTCTGCCGACCCCGGAGAGTGAGGTCACCATGACGAAAATTAGGCGAGTTAGGACATTCGGCAGAAGTTCAGTCAATGATTATTTTCTGCCTGGGGTGGAGGGATGGAAGAAGCGTTCCCGGAGCTCAAAAGAAAAGTAACAATTTTATTCGCCCCAAATTACGTAAAATAATTCATTATTCAACATTATACATCAGGAATAGGAATAGGAGTGTTGTAATTGCCCAACCGATTGACGGAGATGAGCATCCCGTAATTTTTCTGAGCAGAAAATTTACACTTACCGAACAAAAATTCAGTGCCATCGAACGGGAATGTGCAGACATCATCTTCGCCATTAAGAAATTAAAACACTATATAGACGGTCAACGGTTTTCTATAGAAACCGACGATGACCCCCTACGGTGGTTGAAGAACAATGCAGGTAATAATCGAGTTACTTAAGATGGGTTGTAATATTGCAGCCAAATCATTATACGACTGAGCACCGACCAAGATGAATAATCCCTCACGTTGATCGTTTGAGCAGAATCGAATATTCAATTTAACTAGAAAATTGTATGTAGCCTTTGAATATTTATTAAATTAATTGTGTAGCAATAAATTGTGTAAGTGTAAATATAATCTTCATTTTTTTAAAATTATTATTAATGATGTGAAAATTTGACAGACAAATGAAAGTAAGATATTTCACATATGTAAGCCTCTGTTGAAAATAATTTAGGTTTTTGCCAAAGCTGTACTTAGTGATTTCGATAACTTTCAGCCATGAAAATCACTCCTAAAGGGAGAAGTTGAGCTGTAAAATATCTGAGTTTATGCATATTCACAGCAAAGAATATCAGAGAAATATAGTTCCCATGGTGAAGTCCTCCAGAAGAGTTTTGTAAACCCAAAAGCAAGTCATCAATTACCCCTTTAAAGAGTTTTGAGACAGCACAGAATAAAGCTTTGACATTAGAAATTAGTAAAGGTACGCCTTAATTAATCACTTTAGCGATGTCCCTTGGTCAGGCTGCTTCGCCGCCGAATAAATCCTCCAGACGTCTACATTCTTGCTCCTAAAAGAGAAAGTTTAACCTGATGAGACACCGAAGAGAGGAGAACGTTGTCTAGCATACAATAGAGGAGCAGAGAAGCGAACGCCTACATCGTTTCCCGCCCCCTCTCCCTCTCCGTGTACGAGGTTAAAGAAAGGAGGAGAAAGATAATTCATTGAGTGGATCTCAGAGAGTGAAGTTGCCTAGAAATCAGGAGTGGAACGGTGACTACCGGGAGCCTTGAGTCAATCTTTCGGTTATAGTATAGAAAAGGCTCGCCCTTGGTGCCCTTAGTACACTGCTCAAAACAATTAAAGGATATTTGAAGTTTTATATAAAATAAAGATATAAACGAAAATTTTTTTGCCGAAAATAGAAGAAGAGAATCACAAATGCAAATTTTTCTGGTTTTCAAACTGTGGAGTATGCAAATTTTGAGTTCGACGTCAAAAACGTCGCTTCAGCGGCAGCGAATGAAATTTGACTTTCAACTGGATAAAAGAGAATGAAGACAAGGATGATCGGCATTCAGTGATTGCTTTGTTTCGATGAGTACGATGTCTCAGCGAAGTCATTTGACTAGAGTTGCAAAAAACCCGCAGTTTTTGAGGGACGGGAATAAACCAGGGAATTTTTTGGAATAAACCTGGAATTTTGGGGAATATTGGAAATTTTGAAGGAGTTTTGAAAATAAACAAAACTAATCATTTTTAAATTTCAATTTTTTATTTTCAAGAAATTTCAGGCACCGTTTTGAAAAGTTTAAAATAGGTTTTTCATTATGAATTCATAAAACTTAGGATATTGCGCTCTAAGTTTTTATAATTTCTTATCTCATTTACTTTACAACAATGGTGGCTGTGAATAGGTAAGAATTTGAATGTTTCTTTAAAAAATAAGATTGTTTAATTTTTGTTAACTGGCACATTTTCTATTCAGGCATATTCTATGTTAATTTTCTTGTGAGTTGCAGTGTATTTTTGCATTGGCTTCTTTTAGTTTTGCTCGTTTTCTGTTTTGTTTACATTGTTTGAATCGGAGAATAGGGGTGATGTTTATATTCATGTCAAGCAAGATGAATCTGCCATCTGCCTCGCCCTTTTTATTTTTCGACTATTTAAATATCAACTTATGTTATTTTAATTTCTCTTACTTAAAATTTCTGCATCTTAAGCATGTATTTCGTTAGTTTTCATGTAAACTGTGCTATTTGTCTGTATTTATGTTACTGGTTTTGTATACATTTGTAAAAAAAAATTCGTTTGCAAATTAAAAAAATCTATGTTTAAAAGTTTCTGAAAACTCCCGGGAATTTTCAATATTTTCCTCCCAAAAAACCCGGTTTATTCCCGGGAATAAACCTGGTTTTTTCCACCCTTTCCAACTCTACATTTGACAGATTCAGAAGCTTGGAGAATTGTTGGTAGGTTAGAAGGGGGCCAAACTCAAGCCGAAGTAGCGCAAGCCATTGGAGTGTCACAAAGTGTCATTTCCAGGATCTGGAACCGTTTTTTGGAGAGTGGATGTGCAGGCCGAAGACCAGGGGAAGGTCGTAGACGGGCAACAACGCCCAATGAAGATCGGTATTTAGCGTTAACAGCTCGGAGACACCGAAACATGAACGCTACTCTTCTCCAACAACACCTTCGCTCGGCTACAGGCACCACGATTTCAACTCAGACTGTCCGAAACCGGCTCCATGCTGTAGGTCTGTATGCTCGCCGACCGATGGTATGTGTTAGATTAACATCAAGGCATCGTCGCGACCGCAGGGAGTGGGCAATCGAGCATGTCAACTGGAGGAGAAATGAATGGAGCAATATTCTGTTTTCTGACGAGTCCCGTTTTTCTGTGCATCCGGATAATAGGCGTATTTTCATCTGGAGGGACCGTGGCAGTAGGAATAATCCTGCGTTCGTGCACGAAAGTGTCAGATTTGGCGGTGGAGGAGTGTTGGTGTATGGTGGCATCTCCATTGACGGGCGCACTGACCTCTACATCATTCGAGATGGAGCTCTGACTGGTCGCCGATATAGGGATGAGATCCTCAGACCTATTGTAGTCCCTTACGCTGCAGCAATCGGAGATAACTTCATTTTAATGGACGATAACTGCAGGCCACATCGTGCAAACCTGGTGGAGGATTTCCTTTTCGAGGAAGGAATCGTTCGAATGGAATGGCCAGCGTGTTCTCCAGACATGAATCCAATCGAGCACGTTTGGGACGCTCTAGGAAGACGAGTTTCTGGCCGCCAACAACCCCCACAAACTCTCCAAGAACTGGAAAGAGCTCTTCTGGAAGAGTGGGGCAGAATACCCCAACTCGTCATTAATAGCCTCATTGAGTCCATGCCTCAAAGGTGTTCAACGTTGCTGGCCGCCCGTGGAAACCATACCCCCTACTGAAAATGATTTTCTTTGCAGAAAACACCTTTTCTTATTCTTTTTTTCTCATATGCGCAAATTGTGTTTTTTACCTTTTGTACACAAATGCGCAATAAAATGCATTTTTTTTCTGCCAAACATGTGTAATTTATTCTCATATAACCTACTATGTCTGTCGACCATGTATCAATCAGCTAAAAAGTTTCCCAGATACAAAATCCACCTAAAACTGCAATATCCTTTAATTGTTTTGAGCAGTGTATTTCTCTAGCATAAAGAAAAATAGTGAAGACCACCCCTTGGTCTGTAAAAGCCCTATATGCCATAAGCAATTTAAAGTGCACCCGCACTCGACGAGAACATTCTCATCGTTCACATCGAATTGTATTTTAATTAAGACTTTCACTTGAATCTTACTATTTACGAGATCTTTACTATTTGTTAGTTCTTATCCAGTTCATCATCTGTAACTGCTATAGTGTCCACGTTCCATTTCTTTTCTTTTATTTAATTGGTGAAGTTCTATAATTTATGTTTAATGTAGTAATGTGTGTAATAAAAAGTCTTTACCTTAAAATCTGTAATCCAGTGCAGTCATGCTACTATTCCATCTACCCACCACGCACTTGAGTAATTAGAGATCCCTTCATCTAAAAAATATCCATAGAAAAATAGATAATTTAACGTTTCTAATTGATTTTAAAATTAACAAGCAAAATAAATAATGTTGGTACTTAGACATAAAAAAAATATTTAAACTTAATCCACCAAACAACATAAATCATTCAAATCTCTATATAAGAAAATTAATAATATCATTTCTATATAAAATGAATTATGATTAAAAATTATTAATTACTAAGTTATTATTTATTAAAATTATTTTTTCAGGTTAAAAATATGTAACTCATTAAACATATATATATATATTTCCTAAATTAACACTTTTAATTACATTATTATTTCTAAAGAAAAAGAAATTTATATTAGCTAATCAATATCTCCTAATAAATTCTACTTATTTTATTTAATACTTAATGAGTCTCAATTTTATAGGAGAAATCAATTTACCTCTTTATCTAATTAATACCCTATGAAATATTTATCCCATTAATTAAAATAATAATTTAATTTTGAAACAGACACGCGTAAAGCATTTATAAATAAAAATCACTTCAAAAATCCAATATTCCCAACAACAAATTAGTTAAAACGAAAATCTACCACTTATCTAAAGATACCCCCTTAACACCTCAAAAAATCTACTCTTGAACAAGTCCCAATGACTGAACGGTTATGATTTTTGACTGGAGAAAAGCCGTTTGAAGTTTTAACTTCAACCTGGGAAAACGGCGAAGTATTCTTTTAAAATATCAGGTACATCTAAAAAATCTTATAGATGGCACCACTAAACGAGAAAAAATAATATTATTTAAAACACTTTAAAAAATAAAAATAATAAAATTAAATCTAATTTAAAACTAACAGCAAGTAGGAAAAGAACGTGGCTCCCACCCCCAGGAGAAGGAGGTGAGGAGGGAGCACAGGAGCAACTCCTCCTCTACCTCCCGAGAGTCTATTCTTTCTCTTGTAACGTAAGGGTGGGGGATTAAATATTTCTGTTGACAGCCCCTGGAATTTTGAGGGTTTATTATTATTTTTTTTAATTATTATATATATATATATATATATATATAAGTTTTAAGCGTGTGTGTCTAGAATTAAATTATTATTTTAACTAATGGGATAAATATTAAGCGGGAAGATTAGATAAAAAGAGGAATAAAATTCTCTTATAAATTTAAAAGTGATTAAGTATTATATAAAATAAGTGGATTTTATTAGGAGATATTGATAAGCTAATATAAATTTCTTTTTTAGAAATAATAATGTAATTAAAACGTTAATTCGAGAAATATATATTTTTAAAATGTGTTACACATTTTATAGCTTGTAAAAATAATTTTAATAAATATTAACTTTTAATTAGAATTCATTTTATAGAAGTGATAGTATTAATTTTCTCAGATAAACGGTATAAATAATTTATGTTGTTTGATAGTTTAATTAAAAAATTATTTTTATGTCTAAGTACCAACATCATTATTATTATTATTATTTGCTTGTTAATTTAAAAATAAATTTAAAATATTAATTTATCTTTTTTTTTTCTTTGGTAAATATTTTTAAGTGGAGTAGGCGAATTGATTTCTCTTATAAATTTAAATGTTAATAAGATGGGTGGATTTAGAGACTTTGTTTAGGTAATATAATTTTCTTTTTATAAATTATAGTGTAATTAAAAGCATTAATTTAGAATATATATATTTTAAAATACATTATATATAGTTAATTCAGAAATTAAATATTGATGTATTTTCATTTTATATATGGAAAATACAGACCTGCCAAGTCTCCGGCTTTTTGGATACCAGTAATTTAGTACAGAAAATGTTGTTTTCTTAAATCGAAGTAATTTGCGATTTAAAAGAACAACATTTTTTTCTAAAAAATTACTGGTGTTCAAAAATCCGGAGACTTGGCAACTCTGAAAATATAACATTTTCTTTTCTTTTACGTTAACTAAATTTAACATTTTTTTCTTTTATTTAAAAATAATAATGTAATTATAAAATGTTGATTCCGAATATATATTTTTAATATGTGAATGTTATTTTCATAACTTGGAAAAAAAATTCTGAACACGTTTAGATAAAATTAATTGTTCCTTTTTAAAATGAATTCGAAAACAAATTTTCTGTTTTTTGTTTTCAAATAAATTAATTAATACATACTAAAAAATAATAATCAGAATTCGCGTTTTTTTTGTTAAAATATTTATGTAATTAAAAGCGTTAATTTAGAATATATATATATATCTATTATATATTTTTATAGCTTGTAAAATAATTTCAATTTAATTTTAATAACTTAATAATTAATAACTCTAAATAAAATAAGAAAATTAGTTGTTGCTTATGAATATATTAATTTTAAAAAAAGTTGAATTACTTTATGAACTAGTTTTTTTTTTCTTTTAGGTAGCTTTCAATACAAAAAAGTATAAAGCTACCTATTGCAGCCGTTCGGAGGAAAGCAATTCCGGAAAATTTCGATATTTCACCGATCATGACCCCCAGACCCCAAAACCACCCTCCGTTCAAATGTTGATATATATATATATATATATATATATAACACCAACTTAAACAATGAAAAAATAATTAAGTATGTAATAATTAGTTGACAATGAAAGATTCCTCAACACACTGAATATGGAAACAAAAACATATTAAAAGAATAAGAAATTAAATTAAAAATTGAATAAATGGAATTAAATGAATGAAATGAAATGAAATTTGTGGAATTTAGACAGAATTATCAAGTCCCAAATGCCTAAATACCACAAATAAAATGAAATGAGAGGTTTCATCATCATATTAGCCATACATTGCTAAAGAATATGATTTTGGGACTACCTGCTCATAAACAATGAAGCAAACCTGTGAAAAAATAAAAAATAAAATACAATATTAAAAAGGAAAGAAGCCATACCTATAATATACAGAGAAAACATGAAATAGAGTCAGAAAGTATATAATCCATTTTGATTAAAAAAGATACCTGTGCACCACATGAACCACACTTGAACACAGCCAAAACTAGGGAATGAATTGCAAAAAATCATTACATGTTGCCAAATTTAGAATTAGAAAATTATTTACTGTGTTGCCAGAAAAGATTTTAGAATAATATGAATATAATTGTAAAGCAACAGGAACATTAGTGCTGCCAACTATATTGGTAAAAAGTGAATATACACTGAATAAAAAGAGTAATGGATGAAAATTAATGTTTAAAAATTAAACCAAATTACTATCTGCAATGATTGCAATTAGTTAAATAATAAATAAATGAAATTAATTAATAAATAGAATATCTAATTACATTAAAGTAATGGATGTATTAATGAATAATTCTATGTTAAAAATAAGATGTAAGAAGGAAAAATTAATAATTAAAGCAACATAAAAATATATGTACCATGAAATGACATCAACTATTAAATAGCTGTGCCAAAAATGCAACATCACAAAAATTAAATTAAAATAAAATAATAAATATTTGAATTAAGATGCAAAGGATTTAAAATTAATATTAATTTAATATTGAAATGAATTAGTAACATATAATGTTTCTTCATACATAGTTAAAAAATTATATACACTTAATATAAGTGGTAAGGGTAGAACGTTTAATAAAAATTAAAACATATTATATTAACACTTTAGTAAAGTATACATTATATTAGAAGTTAATATGATATTGTCCACCGTAGGAATTAATCCAAATACATTAGATCAAAAACATTCTTAATATTAATGAATATAAATTCATTAATATTAATGAATATAAATTCATTTAAATTAATTAAATAATGAATATGTAAATATAACTAAATTAATATACATATAAAAATATCACATCACAGTCCATTAAATGCTTTACAAAAAGTTGATAAACTAGGATCTGATACAATATGTTTCTGAGAAGCAAATGGACAAGCCTTGCATCTAGCATCATTACACAATCTAAAAAATAATGGAGGAGGAGGAGAGTAAAAATGGTCACTGGATGACGATCCAGGAACAACCCATTTATTGCCCCTGTACCGGGCA
Source organism: Maratus michaelseni (assembly GCA_963931845.1). NCBI lineage: Eukaryota > Metazoa > Arthropoda > Arachnida > Araneae > Salticidae > Maratus > Maratus michaelseni. The sequence goes on from OZ007598.1 coordinate 72,266,994, forward strand.
CTACACTGCATTAATGCAAGGTGTATTTTGCCAGGAACGAGAATTTTACTTAGAACTGCCATTAATTTTTTTTTTTTTTTTTTTTTTTTTTTGAAACAATGAAAATACAATTTCAAAAAGAAAATGAAAATATAAATTTTATATTTGAAATTTAGAAATCTTGATTAATTAAATAAATTAGAAAAATTAAAATTTCTTGAATAAATGAAAGTACATACAAAATGTACAAAACAAATAAGCAGTGCTAAAAAAAAAAAAAACTCAATAACAAAATCATAACTATAATTTTGTAAACTCGCATTGCAAAACCTCCAAATCAGAAAACCATTGGACATTTTAGTACAAAAAAGTCAAATGAACCAAGTCATTATACCATATCCATGAAATTACAAAAACCAAGCAAAGACTCCCATAGTGTTATCCCAATGGACTTTTCAGAATTATGCGATCAGATCATAACAATTTACCAAAGCATGTTTAACATTAAATTTCTATAATTTTAAATATTATTTCAAAAGTGTAACAAAATAAAGAGTAACATTACAGATATCATAAGTGCAGGAACTGAATATATAATTAAAACTATAGATTAGATAGGACAATATCATACAAAAGCATTAGAAAAGGATTAGTTTAAATTCATAAAATGAATTGTGTGATGAAAATAATGAATCAATTATTGGAAATTCCTATAACGAGGTATCAGATAACTACAAGTAGAAATCAAATATAAAATACGCAAATGATAATGCGCAATTGCAGCAGAGATCAAGGCGTATAATATTTAAAAGATTGCTAAAATCAATTAGCACCATTATTTATATATTTAAAAATATATATACGATACCATATATATATATATATATATATATATATATAAATTAATTTTAATGAAACTAATTGTGTGTATTAAGCAATGTCTCGACCGAGTTCGTTGGCCAGCTTGATCCGCCATTTTGTTTCAAGATGGCGGCCACTTAAAAATTTAAAACTAAAATAAATATACAAAAAAGTTAAAAATTCCAATTTCTTTTTTAATTAAGTGTTAGGCCTTGATACGAGGATTCCAGGGCATTTTTTGGTTTACCTCTATCTTAAAAAATGATTGAGATAGAGCAGTTTGAAATTCTAGGGTGGCTGACATTTTGAAACAAGACAGCACATTACAAAAATTTTCATTGTTGTAATCATTTTCCCAATCATACGCATAAAACTATATATTCATATCTGTTAGCGCCAAATTCTCGCCAAACCTGGCGACATTTGGCGACCAAAATAAGTTTTCATAAATGAAGCCTATTTGGCTATTGCTCAATAATTTGGCGAATTTCTTATTCAAATTCAGTATTAACGAATCTTTTGTAAACGTTTTCTTTGCATTTTAACTTGCTATTTTCGTGTAACAATAGCTAAAATTTTAAAACGAAGATTATAGGAAAGCTATCTTTTCCTCCCGGTACAGGCCGGAAGGACTTTTTGTAATTTAGATACGTTTGTAAAAGAATAATAATTTTAATGAGTGATTTCACAAACTTTTTTGTTAAATAATACATTTATCACTAGTTAAATTTATGTATGCGTAAAATTTTCAGACATTTTAACTTGGAGATGTTTTTTTTTAAATGTAATTTATATATGTTTATGGTATAAACAATTGTAGGCGATATTTAATAAATCTTGTGTGGAAGTTGCGGGAAATCATTTATATTGACTGAAACTTTGTAGATGGTGCTTAATAAAAGCGTCTGTATATTTTTATTGACACTATTTTCTGTGATTATACACTCATGTTCAAAATTAAGAGAATTTTCAGATTTGGTAGATTATCTCCAGAACTACTGGACAGATTTTTTATAAAATTAGTGTCATGTAGATGACATCGTTTTTAGAAGTTTTTAAGGGTTATTTAAATTCATGGCAGTTTTTCTCTAAGTTTTCTTAATTAATCGTAAGTTTTAGCCCAGTACCTTTATTTTCATATGTCTCCCGTCAAAATCGGCCGCTTCGTTCTCATTTTAGGTTTTCACTAACGATCTTACGGTAAGCACTTCAAACGCAATCGCGGCCGTATCTTTTGACTGCAGGATCGTTCATTTTGGAGCATGTTTCGCCGGCAGTCGCTCCTGCGAGGTTAATGGAATCATCGGAGAATGTGACGTCACGCACGTTGCTCCCGTTCGCCATACCTCCTCCGTGAGCGTCAGTCATTTGGCGTCGGCGCGACCCGTTTTCGCCAAGCATCCACGTCGCTACCGGGAGGAGAAATTCTCGTCAGTAGCAAGTCGGGATCGCGGTAGTGAAGTACGTTTTTTTTTCAGTGAGCGCTTCGTGCGTTCGTTTTTTTTATGGAACACGTGTCCGGCCGTAATGGCCAATTTTTTTTACAGAGTTTTTTATCACATTTTGTAAATAGTTATTATAATTATACGAGTTAAATTTATAAAGTAAAAGTAATTGTGCTATTAAATTAAAAGTATAGCAGTCAGCATCACCGGCAATAAAGCCCCATCTCATCTCTACAAAGATTTAATAAATAAGATGCAGTTCTCATTCAAGACCAGCGTTTCCTTGTCTGCTTTCTTCTGTCAACGTTTCTTTTTGTCTATTGCATACAGGTAGGACAATCTTAATTTTATTTATGTATATAGTGTTTTGCAAGTACTCCTATTGAATCGGCACGACCACGTGGCGACAGACTAGTGTTGGCAAATCGACATCACACATAGCGATTTCATTTATAAAAAGAACCTGGTACAGATTAATCATAAATTATTTGTGAACTAATCTTTAAATAATCATATTATCGAGTTTTTCTCGATGTGACAGTTGGTACCGTGCACCTTGTCGCACACGTGACGTCGACGCTATGCTCTCTCAAAGCAAAATCCACGTGCAAATAAATTAAGAAATAATGAGAATACAATGCAGAAACATTATATTTAATTGAAGATTTTGTAGTTTTAATGAAAGTTTTATAATGAATTTAAATTGTTATTGTCTATTGGTAAATCATGTCTCATAGTCAAAAGTACTTGTGTATGTATATATAAAAATTTAAAATAGCACAGCAAATAATAATTTATAATTAAATAAGTCCTTGCCAATTTAGAATTCAAAAAGCAAAAGTAATATAATATGGCAAGACTTCGTAATCGTAGAGCCGATACGGCAAGCACATCAAGTGATAACAGTAGTTCGACGGCAACCATGCCAATTTTGACACCCCAAGCAGTGCCTCCTCAGATGCATGTATCAAATTATCAACCGAAATATCCTAACATTCCAATCCAGCCATTTGATGGCAATCCTGATGAACTCAATGTCTTCATTTCTCAAATCACAGGAATTGCCAGTGCCAATAATTGGGCTGAAGATTATGTAATTAGATATATTGTTGGACATCTTGCAGGGAAAGCTAAGGCCTTTTTCGTTCAGAAGTCCGAATTCACCACATTTGAATCGGCCGATCAAATTTTTGAGGAACTCAAATCCTTCTTTCTCCCAAAATCCATAGCAGCTCATTCAAAGGAGTTAGACCAATTACAGATGTTTCAACATGAAACAATCGCTAATTTATCCCATAGGCTCGAATTTTTGGTACATAAAGTATACAACAAAATTCAGGATAAACAAGCCTTAGATCAGATTAAACTGAACAAATTTCTTCAAATAATCCCATACAATTATAGTTTACTAATTAGGCAGTGTGAAATTGATAGCTATAAAGCTGCTGTTGCAAAGGCAACTCTTGCTCAGGATTGTGAGACGCAGAATTCAATCATGTCCAATACAGCAGACAATACGGAAAAAGATAAATTTTCTGATTTGACAGAACAGGTCCATAGTATACAGGAGTCAATGAACAAATTTTTAGTAAAGTCAGAAAATAAACCTAGAGGTTTTCAAAATAAAAGATCCCCACATAATTTTTCAAACAAGAGAGGTGCTTCTCACAGAAACCATTTCAAATTCCATCATGGTGGAAATCGACGCAACTTTCGTCGACCACGTGGCTTTATCAACAACAGAGGTAATTTCAACCAAAATAATCAGCAAAACTCGCAAAGTGCAAACATACAGTGCCAACTTTGTCTATGTGTAGGGCATTCTGCTCGTTAGTGCAGAATTGCACCCGTGTTAAATTTCCAACATAATGTCCCAGCAATCGACCACCCAAACGCGTAAGTGAGAATTCGCAATCTGGAGAGCGAAATTCTCAAAGTGTCCACACTCCAGAAAATGACAATAGTTCAAACCCACAAACAGTAGTTCACGTAAACAGCAATTTAACTTCTCATAATGATGAAATAATAGCAAACGTTAATATCCAGCAACCAGCCATTCCTGTGATTCAAGTAAAAATTAGTGAAAATACCTCACCTTTTTTAATAGATACAGGCAGCTCGATTTCGTTAATTGATAAATCATTTTTTGATGCCAACAAACATAAATTTAAATACAAATACCTATCTCGAAATGTCAAAATATCTACAATAAATGCCCAAATTGATTTCAACGGCTGTATAGAATTATCCTTTAAGATTGGAAAGTTACATTTTAGACACCCACTATACTTTTTCACTTTAAAGTCTGCTTCCAAATTTACTGGTTTGCTAGGTTTTGACTTTATAAGAAAATTTAACGTCATCATCTTTCCAGAAACAGAAGTATGTAAGATCAAAGATGAATTCATATATTTTTCAAATAGAAATTCCCATCAAAACTTTAATTTAAATCAACACCTGGAAAATAAAATAAAATCTGAAATCAAAGCTAACAGAAAACCAACAGATGTAGACTTCTCTAAACTATTACACATTCCTCCTTTTATTCCTGCAAGTCAAAAACACGAAACAAATGACATTATACCAATTGTCACACTTGCACAGAAGGTAACAATATATCCTCATGAGAGTGCCTACATTAAAACGAAGACGTTTTTGGATAATTCTCTCATGGACAGGGACTTATTGTTCATCCCAGATCACAAGCATAATGTCACCATTGAAAATACGGTGCTTTCATTTAATCGTACTCCTACACGGGAACCCGGCATGCTACTCACAAAAAACAGCAATTTTCCAAAATAACAACAATTTTATATATATATTTTAAATAAATCGGATCAAAGTGTACATATTAACAAAAATACTAAAGTTGGAACACTAGAAGTAATTGAACACATGAAACATGCATTTGAAAATGGTGATGATAAAACTACAGACGTAACACTACCAAATACTGATGAAGTGATAAATTTAATTCAACCGTCCGATGACATCATCAAACAACGTAAAGCAGAGTTTTTGAAAGCGAAAATTGACTTAACACATTTAAATAAACTAGAAGAACAGGAACTAAGAGAAATATTAAATAACAACTCACAGGCGTTTTCTTCTACCCTTCACACCATGGGTCACTCTGATTTAATAAAACCAGAAATCACATTCAATAGTTCATACCCTATAAAAGCTTTACCTTTTCCCATCCCTCAGGCACTTCAGGAAAAAGCCAAAAGGCAGCTAAATGAAATGGTTGCAGCTAGCATCATAGAAAAACACGTAGCATCGTGGGCTTGTCCCATGTTACTCGTAAAGAAAAAAACAGATGGGACAGGACAGCAAAAATATAGAATGGTCCTAGACCTAAGACTCTTAAATACAGTAATTAGTCATTCATCTTATCCCCTTCCTAAGATCCAAGTAGTAATCAGTAAAATAGCTAATTTTAAGTACTTTACACTTCTCGATATGCCATCAGCTTATCACCAAATACACTTACCCAAATGTTATCAAGATAAAATAAGTTTTACGACCCCTTGGGGCACATACAGATATAAAAGATTACCATTCGGATTGAAAACATCCGCAAGCATTTTTCAAGCAATGATTGATAATGTCACCGAAGAGGTCAACATGCCTGGTATCTTTAGTTATCAAGATGATGTTATAATTTGTAGTAACTCTTTCCAGGAAACTAAACAGAAAGTACAGAGATTTTTAGAAGTATTTAAGAAACATAACTTAACATTAAATTTAAATAAGTGCTCATTTCATAAAACGTCATGTAATTTCCTCGGCTTCAATATCGAAAACAACAAAGTTTCTCCCATAAGTTCGAATATACTAAAGATTCATTCCTTCCCAGTTCCGAAGTCCAAAAGGCAATTAAAGAGTTTTCTTGGCCTTTGTTGTTTTTACAGGCACTTAATTCCAAAATTCGCCGAAGTTGCAGAACCTCTTGTTGTATTAACATCTCCGAAGAAACCATTCTCTTGGGGTGACGCACAAGAAGAAGCTTTTCAAACCTTGTAAAAGATTTTCTTTTCTAAACCGTTTTTACAACAGCCCACCTTTAAGGAAACGTTTTATTTTAATACAGATGCATCTACAATGGCAATTAGTGCAGTTATCTTACAAAAACATGAAGACAACTTATTACCAGTCGCATACTTTTCCAAAGCTCTAAGAAATAATGAAAAAAAATATCCACCAATCCAACTTGAACTAATGGCAATAGTTAAAGGACTCGCTGCATTTAAAAATATTTTATATGGAAGACAGTTCATCCTCTTATGTGATAGCAAGCCACTAAATCATTACAAAAGAACCACATCACCTGCAGATATCATAACCAGGTGGCTCCTTGAAATTGGAGAATATTCATTCACTTTTGAACATGTTCCTGGTCGTCTGAACGTCCTAGCGGACTACTTATCTCGAACGCCCTTTAATAATAATTCCAGTAACTTAAACACTAATCCTGAGTTAATTCACGCAAATGAGATCCTACCAGTCATAGAAGAAGATGTCAATGTAATACGTGATAATCAGCCTAACCAACCTGTTAACAGTAATGATAATATTAGTAATAATTGTAATACTCCTCCACCTAAAGATGCTTTGCTTGACATTTCTGAAGCTACACTATTTTATGAACAGCGTAAAGATGCAGACCTACTCAAAATAATTGAAGACATTCAAAATAATACAATTTCAAAATTATATAATTTGTGACAGATCGTCACTTCTTCTCTTTGATTCTGCTCCTACAAATTCCAACCAAGAACCTGTACAATACAAAATTGTAGTACCCAAATCACTAAAGGAAAAGTGCATTCGTATCCACCACATTACACATTATGGGATAGAGAAAACATACAGAAACATTCGAAAAAAATATTTTTGGAGAGGTTTATATTCAGATGTAGTAAATTATGTGAAATCATGTACAAGATGCATAACAAACAAACCCCAAAGAATACCTGCAGCCCCTCTCCAGAACACCATAATACCAAATGAACCAGGGCAATTGATATCACTCGATTTTGTGGGTCCATTTAGAAATGGGTTCCACATATTAACAGTCATCGACCATTTTTCAAAACACATAAGGCTTTATCCTTTAAGAAATATTACAGCAATACATGCTGTACAAGCAATGTTTGATTACATAATCACATTTGGACGCCCAGAAATGATTTTATCCGACAACGGAAAACAGTTTCATGCACATATTTTTGATGAATTCCATAAAGTACTTGGCGTTACCCTTCGTTACACCACGGTTGCTCATCCAGAGGCAAATTCAGTGTCAAAACGTATAAATTTTTCCATTAAAGCCACTGTCAAGGCCCTAATGCAAGATGGTTACAACTTCACCACAGCAGTAAAAATTCACGAAACCATGTACAATTGCACTTACCACAATACGATTAAAACATCTCCTAACAAAGTTCACTTTGGTAGAAATCTCACAAATATTTTTAAAACGTTCCATGCAGACAAATATTTAAATCGTCTTGATGTTCACCATGATTATTTCGAATTAATGAATAATTTACAAGATTTGTATGATAAAGTGTACACCAATTTAATAAATTATCAGAAGCTTCAAAACTCAAGACAACACGCCAAAGCCAAACTTCGTCGTCCAAAAGTGGGTGATATCGTTTTTCTTCAACATAATGGCAAATTCAAAAAAGTTTGTGATGGTCCCATGAAAATTATAGAAAAATGCTCTGACGTAATCTTTAGAATCCAGAATGCTGAAAACTCTGAAGATCGCATCCAAAAGGTCCATATCAATCGACTCATCATCCCTGAACGACGCAAGAATGAACTTTGCAGAAACTCACCAAGTAAGACGCAGCAGACTTCACCAAATCCTGACGGTTCTCAACAAAACTATGAAAATAGTAGAGTAAAGAATCACTTACCACAGGCTGATGATCCATTGAACACTGCCACGTCTCCGGCAGCTGATGACTCTATAGCAAGGAGGGTTCCTGCTGATGCCCGAACTCCCGCTGCTAGTGTTGCCCCTTTAGTTGCAAGAGTCCCTCATAATCCTATCATCAGTTCCTACAACCTGAGACAGACCAAGGCTAGACAGAATGTGAAATAGACTGTTTCGTCCAATTGCTGCGCAGCAACTGTCGATTATGAACTATTTTATCACTGAACTTTTCTGCAGGCGGAATAATCTAGTGACTAAGGTGTTCATGCATATATTTGACTGTCTTGTCTAATTTGTTTCTTTTTCTTCCTCACAGAATTTGAGTGTGTCTGCAAACGTCTATGCGGAAATTGGTTGACTGTAACTTAGTCTTTGTTTTGTCAAGAGTCCATTTGGTAACATTTTGTATTTAAATTTTTTGTGATGACTGTTCATTTTTTTATTTTGTTCTCTTGGGTAATAGTTACATTTTATTGTCAACACATGTTTTTTTTTAAGGTAACATGTAAGAGGTAAAAATGTTCTATACATAAAAATGCTGTTTTTCATTTTTTTGTAAATTTTTTTTGTATGTTTATAATGTATTGTGCATCCTCCCATTTTTTTATATGTGATCACATATGTCCCAAATTTTTTTTTGTGTAATTTTTCATTTTGGTACCAAACAAAATTATTTTTTGTGTGTAATTAATTATGGATAAAATATTGGTGTTAACTGCATGCAGATTTATTTGTAATAACAGATGTCTGAAAAATGTTTTGTATGAACAAAACTAGTTGTATGGGTTGATGTAATTTCTTTATAGAATGTGCTGAATTTATACCGACATGATGTATGTCGATGATTGTCATCCCCATGTATATGGTGGTGCTGACCTTCCCTGTTAGGCAAAATCTTAGCATTTTTTTTCTTTCACCCCTTTTTCGGGGAGTATGTCATGTAGATGACATCGTTTTTAGAAGTTTTTAAGGGTTATTTAAATTCATGGCAGTTTTTCTCTAAGTTTTCTTAATTAATCGTAAGTTTTAGCCCAGTACCTTTATTTTCATATGTCTCCCGTCAAAATCGGCCGCTTCGTTCTCATTTTAGGTTTTCACTAACGATCTTACGGTAAGCACTTCAAACGCAATCGCGGCCGTATCTTTTGACTGCAGGATCGTTCATTTTGGAGCATGTTTCGCCGGCAGTCGCTCCTGCGAGGTTAATGGAATCATCGGAGAATGTGACGTCACGCACGTTGCTCCCGTTCGCCATACCTCTTCCGTGAGCGTCAGTCATTTGGCGTCGGCGCGACCCGTTTTCGCCAAGCATCCACGTCGCTACCGGGAGGAGAAATTCTCGTCAGTAGCAAGTCGGGATCGCGGTAGTGAAGTACGGTTTTTTTTCAGTGAGCGCTTCGTGCGTTCGTTTTTTTTATGGAACGCGTGTCCGGCCGTAATGGCCAATTTTTTTACAGAGTTTTTTATCACATTTTGTAAATAGTTATTATAATTATACGAGTTAAATTTATAAAGTAAAAGTAATTGTGCTATTAAATTAAAAGTATAGCGGTCAGCATCACCGGCAATAAAGCCCCATCTCATCTCTACAAAGATTTAATAAATAAGATGCAGTTCTCATTCAAGACCAGCGTTTCCTTGTCTGCTTTCTTCTGTCAACGTTTCTTTTTGTCTATTGCATACAGGTAGGACAATCTTAATTTTATTTATGTATATAGTGTTTTGCAAGTACTCCTATTGAATCGGCACGACCACGTGGTGACAGACTAGTGTTGGCAAATCGACATCACACATAGCGATTTCATTTATAAAAAGAACCTGGTACAGATTAATCATAAATTATTTGTGAACTAATCTTTAAATAATCATATTATCGAGTTTTTCTCGATGTGACAATTAGGTACGTACATAGATTGATATAATGAAAACGAGCAGGGAAGACTGAGCTATGTTCGGTCAAAATTAATTTTGAGTTCAAATATCATGACCCATGACCAAAATGACCCACTAATTGAATTTTCTCGAACATGTGACCCAGCCCAATAGTCTTCTCGTGCCCGAAAATAGTCGGATACAAAATTTCGTCAAAATCGTTTGAACCGTTTTTTAGGTACAATTAGCTTGACCATGACCCAAAATGACCCACTAATTGAATTTTCTCGAACATGTGACCTAGCCCAACAGTCTTCTCGTGCCCGAAAACCATTGGGTGCAAAATGTAGTGTAAATTGAGCCGCTTCTTAGATCTTGACCCAGAAATGACCCACTAATCGAATTTTCTTGGACATGTGACCTAGCCCAATGATTTTATCGTGCTCGAAACTCGTAGGACACAAAATTTAATCAAAATCGTTAGAGCCGTTTTTTAGATAAAATTAATTTGACCCGCGTTGACCCAAAAATGACCCACTAATCGAAAGTTCTCGAGCATGTGACCCAGCCCAATAGTCTTCTCATGCCCGAAAATGGTCGGATACAAAATTTCGTCAAAATCGTTTGAACCGTTTTTTAGATACAATTAGCTAGACCATGACCCAAAATGACCCACTAATCGAATTTTCTCGAACATGTGACCTAGCCCAATGGTTTTCTGGTGCCCCAAAACGGTAGGATACGAAATTTCGTCAAAATCGCTAGAGCCGTTTTTAAGATAAAATTTGCATATATATATATATATATATATATATATATATATATATATATATATACGAACAGGGAAGACCGAGCTATGCTCGGTCAAAATTAAATTTGAGTTCAAATATCATGACCCATGACCAAACTGACCCACTAATTGAATTTTCTCGAACATGTGACTTAGCCCAACAGTCTTCTCGTGCCCGAAAACCACGCAAAATTTAGTGTAAATAGTCTGAGCCGTTTTTGAGATAAAATAGCTTGACCCATAATGACCCATGACCAAAATGACCCACTAATTGAATTTTCTCGAACATGTGACTTAGCCCAACAGTCTTCTCGTGCCCGAAAACCATAGGATGCAAAATTTAGTGTAAATTGAGCCGATTTCTAGATCTTGACCCACAATGACCCATAAATGACCCACTAATGGAATTTTCTCGAACATGTGACCCGAATGATTTTCGCGTGCCCGGAACTCGTAGGATACAAAATTTAATCAAAATCGTTAGAGTCGTTTTTTAGATAAAATTAATTTGACCCGCTTTGACCCAAAAATGACGCACTAATCAAAAGTTCTCGAACATGTGACCCAGCCCAATAGTCTTCCCGTGCCCGAAAATAGTCGGATACAAAATTTCGTCAAAATCGTTTGAACCGTTTTTTTAGATACAATTAGCTGGACCATGACCCAAAATGACCCACTAATTGAATTTTCTCGACCATGTGACCTAGCCCAACAGTCTTCGCGTGCCGGAAAACCATTGGATGCAAAATTTAGTGTAAATTGAGCCGTTTTTTAGATCTTGACCCACTAAATGAATTTTCTCGAACATGTGACCTAGCTCAATGATTTTATCGTGTTCGAAACTCGTAGGACACAAAATTTAATCAAAATCGTTAGAGCCGTTTTTTAGATAAAATTAATTTGACCTGCGTTGACTCAAAAATGACCCACTAATCGAAAGTTCTCGAGCATGTGACCCAGCTCAATAGTCTTCTCGTGCCCGAAAATGGTCTGATACAAAATTTCGTCAAAATCGTTTAAACCGTTTTTTAGATACAATTAGCTAGACCATGACCCAAAATGACCCACTAATCGAATTTTCTCGAACACGTGACCTAGCCCAATGGTTTTCTGGTGCCCCAAAACGGTAGGACACAAAATTTCGTCAAAATCGTTAGAGCCGTTTTAAAATAAATTTTGCATATATATATATATATATATATATAACCACACACAAGATTTGCTCGTATTAGAATATATGATATATCATATATTCTAATACGAGCAAATCTTGTGTGTGGTTATATATATCTGCATTGTTATATTGTTATCTTTTATACTTTTTATATATCTAATACTACTTTTTAGCGTTTAACCTTTGTCGCGTGAAAGTATTGGTACCAAAAAACTACTTTTACACCACTATAAACAAACAACACACTTCGCGGCATATTTCTAGAAATCTATGACGAAATTTATTGTTTTAGTGGTGTTACATTTTTTTGGTAACATTTCTTCCGCAACAAACGTTCAACCCTACTAATAATATAAACTTTGTTATGCTACTTATGTATCTTACTACTTTAATTATTCTTTTTAAACCTTATATGAATGTGTTGCGGCCCGCCTAACTTCGGAAACATATGTTTGCGGCCCGGGAGAAAAAAAGGTTGAGTATGGCTGCTAACCCTAATTGTGATTTTTACAAACAACTCTCTTCTTCAATAGGGATGAAAGATTCTCATGTAAACACTCTCTTTGAAATAGGAGGTGAGAAATTGATAATAAAAGACAAAAAAAAAAAAAAAAAAAAAAAAAAAAAAGTCATAGAATACAGAATTAGCCACATAATGATCACTTAGATTCATAGAGTTCATATTGAAAAGATTCAAATAAAGACATTAAAAAAATTAATGTAGTTTAGAATAAAAGAAAAAATATCGTTGAAAACATTATAACTTTTGAAGCTGTTTATATATAAAAAAAATAATAATAATAAAAAAAAATTAAAAAAAACCCCGAAAGCTCGGCCTATAGACACAGGTAGATTTCAAAGATGCAGACCGTGGGGCGCCTGTTTATTGGGAATTGCAGAAGAAATGATCTTTTTGCCACAATGCGGCAGTTGGAACAGCCCACTTCGAAATCTACCTGTGTTTGTAGGCGGAGCCGGAAAGGATTTTTTTGTTTTTAATTTTTATGTAAGAGTTGGTCCTATAAAAAAAAAACTTGTCAATATAAAATTGGTAGAAAATATTAAGACGATTTATAATAAATCTAAGCGGATTTGATATCTTGTGAATTGAAGAAGTTATGATTTTTTTCCTCTTAAACCCCTACCCCCCCCCCTTGAGGCCATTTTTAATGACATCAAAAATCTGTCATACATAAATTTTCGGCCCTTTTCCTTTTCCTAGAAATAATAATAACGTTAATCGGATTCGATATGTATCATAATTAAGAAGTTATGGGATTTTTCTGTTTTCACAAAAAGCCCCCCTCACCCCGATTTGCCCATTAACAAACTTGGCCAAGATTTTATGCCCCTTGATTTTATGTGTCAGTTTGGAAGAGATTTGTGTAGAATTATGGAAGTTATCGTGCCCATAAAAAGGTGATATAGATAGATAGATAAAGTTTTGAACTGGGGATAGTTTTGGATATTAGGAGTCATAATCGGCGTATATCTGCAAAAAAATTTCAAAAATTCAAACATAAGGGAAAATGTAATAGGTAGTATTTCTTATGAAATCTACCTAAAAAAGTAAATTTTTGAAAATGTTCTCTATAATTATTAAAGTATATTTCCAAAATTTCCGTTAACAAAAGATCATTATCGCTGTTACTGTTTTTACAAAACAAATTGCTTTCTCGAGAAGTCCTGGGAACAATTAAGTCCAGGTGCGGCCCGGCCCGGGTATGTAGAATAAAACATAAGCCTGATCCCGACCTGACCCGAGTCTACTGAAAAAATTAAACCCGGGCATAGACACGGTGTAATTGTTCGATGCTGATCTCTACGCTGGACATGTTATATATCTGTATTGATGTTCTCAAGCTAGCATCGGCTCCCGTAACCAGAGCCCGATCAAGTTGAAGTTGGGCCCAGGGCTGTTAAAAAGTTGCCCCCCCCCCCTACCTCCCCATTCCCGGCGACACTTTCAGAAAAAAAAGTAGGTTTATTTGATGAGTTGACAAAGTTTTTTGGATGAAAGTTTTAAATTTACAAAAAAAAAAAAAAAATTAACTTACAAGAATAATGAAGAAAATGAATTGCCGTCCACTTTCTCAAATAAGCATTTGTATAATTCACAAACATCTATATGATCCACAGTTTATGTTGCAGAATAAATGAGGACGTCTTTTTCAAAACTCGCCTTATCCAAAATCATAAAAATTGTGTTTTCCCTAAGAGTCTAGCAATCATTTTAAACTATAATTCTGACATTGTAAAATCTTCGTTTATATTGAAATCAATAGACACAGTATACCATTCGGGAGTTATCAAGCGTGAGTAAACTCCATGTTCGGTTCTTGGTCATTCACTTTTTCAAGTAAAAGTGCCTAGGTTAAAAGCTTCTAAAAATTTTATTGAGTCATTCAGAATATTTAAATTTTACGTTTCATATTTTATAAAACAATATTATTTGAAAAGTATTTGAATAAGGAAAAAAAAAAAAAAAAGCAGCCACATATTTGTGGGCCCCTCAAATTGGTAGGCCCAGGGCCGAGGCACCGGAGGCCCGTGCATTAATCAGGCCCTGCCCGTAACACATTTTTATTTATTCTCATCCCAGTCATACCATTGAAAATTGTTCATATTTTATCAGTTTAGTTTGATCCTTGTAAATTTGTTATATCGGTCCGACAGGCCGGTTTAATTCTTTTATCGGCCCGACCCGTTTATTTTTTTATCGGCAAGGCCCATTAAAAAAATTGTCTTTATTTTGCCTGTCGAGCTCGGCCAGTTTGAAAATCTGCCTTAATTTTGCCAGCCCGTGCAGACATCTATCAGACAGAATAAAGTAAATTATTTATCTTCATATATTTTGTAGTGCTGCCATCTAACGTCAATTTTTAAATTTGTTGTGTTAGAACTAATATGTTTAATTAAAGGAAGTCTTGGGTTTAATTAATGTTTCAGTAATAATATTTAAGTATTCGTCGAATTACATTTAAAAATTCAAGGAAATTTCCAAAAAATTACGAAAAACAAAATTATTTTCATACTTTTTTAGGGAAAAAAATTCTACTATTTAAGAAAAAAGTTTAAATAATGGGCTCTATAATTCAATATTTTGATGTTGAAGCTTCTTTCAGAATTTTATGTTTAAATAATTTAATTTAAAAAATAAGTTATTTTTAAAACTGGTGAAAACCAATTACAATTTTACTTATATTTAGATAATACATGTATTTGTTATTTTATTTTTAATTACTACACAAAAAAACAGAACTTAAAAGATGGTATGCTGCAATATCTTAGATAAAGTTGAAGAAACTCTTATTTTTAAAGCGATCAAAAAATGCCTGATAATTTACTGGTATTGCAAAATTTTTTCACAAGTAGATAATTTTGAGTCTTATTCATACCCGATGCATAACAGAAAATAATCTTAAAGTATAGTGCTGCCATCTAGTGACTGCTATGCATTCTTTTTTTTCATTCGTTCATTTTTCATTCTGATTTTTATGAAAGACGCATGGGAGAAAATTCGGGACTTCTGTTTCGGAATAATAAATATTAATATTACATATATATATATATTTTTTTTTTTTATTTAATAGAATATTTGATAAAGTTTTTGAGAAAATATTCTTACACCATTTTTTCTTTTGGTAGACTGAATTTTAAAATATCTGTTGTACTATGAATATCCAATGTACAATGCCAATGTATTATGTAAGGTAATTTGGGCCCGAATTCCACAAATATTTCAATGTTTTTCAATATTTCACTATTTTTCTATTCTTACCTCGGTTCTTATGCTTATTTATTTATTTTATTTATTTTCTTGGGGTAGGGTATTTTTTCATAACAAGTAAGACTTCATTTCTTTTATTTTTTACCCGATGCATAACAGAAAATAATCTTGAAGTATAGTGCTGCCCTCTAGTGACTACTATGCATCCTTTTTTTTTTTTCATTCGTTCGTTTTTCATTCTGATTTTTATAAAAGACACGTGGGAGAAAATTCGGGACTTCTGTTTCGGAATAATATTACATATATTTTTTTTTAAATAGAATATTTGATAAAGTTTTTGGGAAAATATTCTAACACATTTCCTTTTTTTTTTTTTTTTTTTTTGGCAGACTGAATTTAAAAATATTTGTTCTACTATGAATATCCAATGTACAACAGTGCCAATGTATAATGTAAGGTAAATTTGGGCCTGATGATTTTGCCCGAATTCCACAAATATTTCAATGTTTTTCAATATTTCACTAATTTTCGATATTTCACTATTTTTCTATTCTTACCTCGGTTCTTATTCTTATTTATTTATTTTTATTTATTTTCTTGGGGTGCGGTGGGGTGGGGGGAGGGGGATTTTTTTCATAACAAGTAAGACTTTATTTATTTATTTTTTTTTTCATACTTGTGTATTACGCAATCTATATTTCTAATAATGGTGTTATTGACACACACGCACACAGAAAGAGATATAGTGAAGTAATTTCTGCTTAAAGGCTTACTATACTCAAACAGAAGTTAATTGGGATTTACTTATATTGGGGAATATTAACCTTGATAAAGTGTTTCACAATATAAATTTCCATTTTCTTCTTGTAATATTTTTACATTCTTATTTTGGAATTTTTTTCTTTATCTCTTTTTTTCTTTTTTATCTTTTTTCTTTTCTTTTCTTTCTTCTTTTTTCTTTCTCTGTTCTTTCTTTCTTTCTTTCTTTCTTTCTTTCTTTTATTTTTTGCAATCTTGAATATTAATTTTTCAATTGTATTATAATTGTTGGTTAATATTTATTTTGCCGATTTCCCTGTGATTTAATAATATTAATTGCAAATATATATATATTATATCTATCTACAGCAGGAACCAATGCAACGGGAAATGCGGGTTGGGGACTGTGTCTTCCCTGAAATTGGAAAAATTATCTACATTTTCATTATTTTCAATCATTTTGGAAAAGAAAAGTAAAGAAAAAAAATTAATGTGACTTAATATACGGAACAGGTTTCGAAAGTAAAAGTATCTTCGTAAAAAAAAATCCGCAAAGAAAATCAAAAAAGTAATTAACGGCGGATATAGAGATCGATCTCAACTATCCAATGGAAAAATAAATAAATAAATAAATACATAAATAAATAAATAAATAAATAAATAAATAAATAAATAATAATTTAAAAATATTAAAATGCAAGCCAGATATTAGAAAATAACTGCCCCATAGGATTAACATTAGTGAACGGGTGTTTTCACGTGAGAGGAGAGGACCCTTAACCCTCCGTCACACGCACCTGTGGTCTCCCGGGTTCGGAGGCGCTTGTTTTAAAATCATCATTAGCATCTAATTAACTCAATTCTAACGTTCTTAAAGTGATTAGTGGCATTCACTAGTAAGTACAAAGAAATAATATTCAAAATCTGATTGAAAAAAATTTCATTCAATAGCCCCAAAACAAGTGAGCTATAACCCTATACATGAACTTTTACAATAAAAATCACAAAGGACCTCAACATTCTTCATGGTTCTTCGTTTATTTCTGAATAAAAACTTCTTTTGACTCATTTCAAACAAGATCTGTTTGTCCACTAACAGTAACGATTTTTGACAGTGATGAACAAAATAAATCTTACAAAACTACGAGCATCTAGCAGATGCAAACTTCGTTTTTCCCAAAATCTAAACTCATAAGTGGACACTGGTCAGTTAGAATGATTTGTGGGATACGGAACATCAAGTTCCGAGACCAAAGGGTTGAATTTAACCTCGGTCAAGGCACCTGGACATGATTTAAGGACCACCTGATGCCTGTCACAATAACCCTTCTAGTGACCCTGCTTCCTATGCTGATGGTAACTGTTAAATGGTCTATTATTGGTCTCATGCCCCCCTGTCTTTATTCTTTGAAATTTTAAATACTTGGGAAAGCTGTTAATAATTCTTAAAGCTATCCGGTTGTCATGGTAATTGCTTTCTTTTCTTAGATAAACAAGCGTGAAAATTTTTGTCAAAAAGTCAGTTTTTCAAATTTCTTCTAGAAAGTTTTGCATGATAAGAATTGATTGGAAGGATAATTTTTTTTTTCAAGTTCATGACAGTTTGGGGGTTTATTTTGCAAAATAGTAAACGTTTCCCTTCTAAATATGTATATAGAACCCATAAAAATGTTGTAATAATGCTTGAAGCTATCCGGTTGTCATGGTAATTGCTTTTTTTTCTTAGGCTGACAAGCGTGAAATTTTTTGTCAAAAAGTCATTTTTTCATATTCCTTCAAGAAAGTTTTGCATGGTAGTTACTGAGTTTTGGAAGCATATTTTTTTTCAACTTCGTGGCAGTTTGAGTGTTTGTTTTGCAAAATATTAAGAATCGCCTGATTACTGAAAAGGGATGAGAACCACAATCTTTCCCTTGTAATATTTTTGAGAACCTGCAAAATTATGGTAATAATGTTAATAATGCTTGAAGCTATCCGGTTGTCATGGTAGTTGCTTTCTTTTCTTAGACTAAGAAGCGTGAAACATTTTGTCCAAAAAAATCAGTTTTTCAAATTCTTTTAAGAAAGTTTTGCATGATAGGTACGAAGAATATGAATTTTTTTAAGTTCATGGCAGTTTGGACGTTTATTTTGCAAAGTATTAAGCAGGGTCTGATTACTGTGATGGAATGAGAACACAAGCTTTCGCTTGTAATTTTTTGAGAACCTTATAAAATTGTTGTAATAATGTTAAACATGCTTGAAGCTATTCGGTTGTCATGGTAATAGTTTTCATTTGTTAGACTAACAAGCGTGAAAATTTTTGTCAAAAAGTCAATTTTTCAAACTCCTTTAAGAAAGTTTTGCATGATTTGTGCTAAGGTTTGAAGGATATTTTTTTTTATTTCGTGGCATTTTGGGTGTTTAATTTGAAGGAATGAAAACATAAGCTTCCCGTCTAATATTTATGATAACCAACAAAATGATTGTAAATCGCACCATTCCGTTTTTAGTATTCCAAAACACGCTGCGAATTCATAAAATTCAAAGTACCAAAAACTTGGTAATTTTTAGTCGTACAAAAATGGGAGTTAGTTTTTTTGCTTGTCAGAGCATAAAGAAACTTTATTTAAAATATATAAGTTATAGTATTTGGGGGGAGTGGGAGCAAAATGATTAAATTTCGCAACTTTTGCAAAAATAACTACATATTAACGTAAATGGTTTAGAAAATGATGAAGAATAACATTTTTGACGTTTTTGCGATTGCAAATATACCTCTAAAACTAACGGTTTATAAATTGGTTATTGAACAATATTAAAAAGGGACTCCTTGTATTACATCCTTTCGTTGTATATGAGAAGTGGAGTTTCGCAACAATACTCTGATAGTACTGGAAAGTGTTTCACAATCTATGTGTGATGCATAGTTTTTGTTTCTTGATTATTATTTTTAAATAATGAAGTTAGTTTTATATTTTTAAATATGATCAATCACTTAACTTTTAAAGACACGGACTGTTGGTACTGTAGCATAAAGACACGGGTAGCGCACTAGTATGTGCCCACTGTAAAAAATGGGTACTCAAAATTGAGTAAAAAGTACTCAATTTTGAATACGTCACATACTCAAAATAGCTCCGATCCAAATGTACTCAAAATTGAGAAACACATGTACTCATTTTTGATCCCATGGATGTATTCAAATATGAACTCCTATGTACTCATTTTTGATCCCATGGATATATTCAAATTAAAAAAAAATTATAGGATAAAAAAAAAAAAGTTACTTCGCGAGGACAACTTTATAAGGGATTATACATACATTTCTGCTCATTTTTTTCATTCCTGCGTGAGTTTATAGTACTTAACCAACACTTGCCCAAGAGAGGAATCGAACCCGCGATGTCCTGTTTACTAACCTGACGACCCAAACCAACGCGCCATGAGGGGGACACGCCTTCTTCTCAAATGTTGTTAGTTACTTTGAAACTCTCCCTCTATCCCTTCCTAACAGTATCTGGCATATGGCGCCATCTGTTAGGAAGGGATAGAGGTTTTAAATATGTTTTTAAGGATGTACAGTGCCTGTCTATATGTGTTAAAGATTAAAATAATGTCTGAAGTAACAGGTAGTTCGAAGAATTATTAATTAAAAAATGACATTCGAAAAGATCATAGATTGAAATACTAAAATTATAAACTTTGTAAAATTATAATTTATAAAATAATAAATTTTAGCGTAATTCATAAATTTGTAAGCCAAATCAGTTTAGTTTAATACCAATTTGCATAGCTATAATTTGCAAAGATATTATGTTATGAAACTTTTAAATAACACAATATTGTCTCACGTTAAAAAAGTTAAAATAAATTTTAAAAAAGTTAGTGGGGAAAAAAATCATAATTTTGAAGTACTATCAAGAAAAAAAAAAAAAAGATGTGTAAAATGTGAGGGAAAAAAAAAGAGTAAATGTGTTGTAGTGAATCCACTTTGATGAAAATCCCGAAGAACCAGATCCACTTTTCATTTCTCTTATTCTTCGTTTTTCCTTCAAATAATAGCTTTTTAGGCTCCGTAATTTCGTCATTACACATTATGAAATATACAAATATGTTGGGTTTGATCATATGTTCATTTTTGATCCAAAAATACTCATTTCGAAATGAGTACATGAACTTACTCATTTTTGAAAATACATATGTTCATTTTTGATTCAAAAATACTCATTTCGATATGAATACATGAACTTACTCATTTTTGAGAATGCACATGTTCATTTTTGATCCAAAAATACTCATTTCGAAATGAGTACATGGACTTACTCATTTTTGAGTACTTCATTTTTTACAGTCATTTTTTTACATCAAAAAATCTGTCAGACATAAATTTTCGGCCCTTCTCCTAGAAGTAATAATAACTTTAAACGGATTCGATACGTATAATAATTAATAAATTACGGAGTTTTTTTCTGTTTTCACAAACGCCCCCCCCCCCCCCCCTGGTTCGATTTTGCCCATTAACGAAATTGACCGAGATTTTATGCCCCTTGATTTTATGTATGAGTTTGGAAGAGATTTGTGCACAATTTTCAAGTTATCGTGGCCCATAAAAAAGTGACATAGATAGATAGATAGATAGATAGATAGATAAAGTTTTGAACTGGGGGTGATTTGGGTTCTGGGAGTCATAATCGGCGTAGATCTGCAAAAATTTTTCAAAAAATCCAACTTTAGGTGAGAATGTAATAGGTAGTATTTCTTACGAAATCTACCTAAAAGACGTAAATGAAAGTTCAAATATGGAGTAAAAATGTGAAACTTTTGAAACAAAGAGTTAGTGGAAATCGATTTTATATATTTATTAAATAATCATTTCTTTAAATTAAATTCCTACATCTTTAGCTACACGCAAAAACAAAATTTCAAAGAGAGTTCAATTCTTGTGGAACCTTATAGCTTGTTCGGGCATATCAAATCCAAAAAGAATTTATAAAATTTTCAGAGGGAAGCATTTCATCCTCTTCAACTGGACTTGTGAATACGTGAACTTCAAATAATTTTTTTTTCTTATTTCATTTTCTGATTTTTGTCGGACAAAGCTCAGAATTTGAAAGGAGTAAATGGGAGTGCAGATATTAGTTTTTTGGAAAAACGAAATAGCTTTTTTCGTAAAAGTGATTCTGGATTCTGAAGGATTTTGAAAGGGTCTTCTTACTTTATAAAAGCACTGAGTTTAAATGTTATTATTTAAATAGTCGTGTTTTTGTATATATATTGGATTTTAGTTTTGTGACCGGTATATAGATTTTGAGCTTTTTAAAAGCTTTTATGGATATCCAGAGTTTCAAACTAGATTGAACAGGAAACATATTTCTTTAGTTATTCTCAAAGAGAGAAGTAAAAAATAAAATAAAATAAAATAAACTCTAATTATATCATCCCTGTATATCTCTCCTTGTCAAGGCCTGACTAAGGGATTTTAATCCCCAATAGATCAGTTTTTATGCCGCTGCAAATTGGTTGATTGGTTGGTTTAAGGTGAGCAATGGATTTAAACCATTCATCTCTTCACCAATATAAAGCACCCTAATCACTGAAAAAAAAAAACTAAAGGGCTTTTTTTAAATTGGCAATTTCTGTACTAAACATTTCCATTAGTAATGATTGCGAACAAAATTTCATCATTGTACTCTTCAAATAATAAAAATTATTTCTATTGCGATTTCTTATTGCGATTTTCTATTGTGATTCTTACTCTTCATCAAAGTATCGAAAATTATTTTTTAATAAATCATGAGAAAGTAAAATATTTGTGACACAGAGTACAGATAACTTCAAGGATTTGGCATTTAAGGAATGAAAGTTTATAGAACAAAGCTTGGGAGAAGTGACTATAACATTGTTGCGTGGTTCTGCTAAGATCATTTGAAATTTTTAAATGAGTTCGAAAGTTGAGAGTCACTTTGCCTGGAATGGAACAAAAAATTTTAAAAGAGAAATATAAGAAAATAGACAGTTAAAAATGAATGAATTTGTTGCATGTTGCATTATAAATATAAATGTTCCTATTAAAAAAAAAAAAATCATATTAAAATTATTTTTACAACATCATTTAAATAACATAATGGAAAATTTTAGAATCTCCTAAAAATTTTGTGCCCAGAACTCATTTCATGCAATAATCAGACCCTGATACTTGTGTGCACACAGAAAAAAAATAAAACCCAATTTGAGTCGAAAGATTCTTAGGTATGTGCCCAAATTGGGCCATGCCTGTTTTGGTTACCACTGTGTATCCATTTTGGGCACTGTTAAATACTCATTTTCAATTTTTTTTTTTTTTTTTTTTTTTTTTTTTTTTTTGAAAATGAGTATTTAACAGTGCCCAAAATGGATACACAGTGGTAACCAAAACAGGCATGGCCCAATTTGGGCACATACCTAAGAATCTTTCGACTCAAATTGGGTTTTATTTTTTTTCTGTGCATGTCTTGTGATTATTTTATTACAGGATAGTTTGTTAACTGTTAGATGTATGGGACTGAATTGTTTGTAGTTCTGACAGCTTGTCATAAAAAAAGCGGGGGGGGAGGAGATCATCAAATCGAAACCTGCTTCTGTCAGAAGATAATGTGAAAACACCAAGAGATGCTATAAATTCCATCCGGGCCTATCGCGTTGATACGATCCTATCGTATTTCCAGCCTAATAGCGACATGAGTGTTTCGCATAGCATAAGGTGTCGGGCGTCTCCTTGTCCGCAAGCGACATATTGGAAAAGGCGCAACCGAATCTTCCCACAAGGGGTTTAGCTCGCGATAAGATTCGGGAAGAGTAGGAGTCCATGTCCCTGTCTGAAGCAATTGCGAACTCCACTCCATCTGCTGCATCTTTCGTTTCCGGCTCGTGCTTCTTCTGCGTCTAGACCGGCGATTTTTTGATGTTATGCATGCATACACGTTGCATAAAAAATTGTCTTTTAAGGGGTTGTTAAAATACCGACGATATCTCCACACGTTAATGATGATGCCTCCGTGGTTCATACTCCATCATGCTATGTAAGTAGAAGCATCCCCTGAAAATGGCCAGGCCCTTGTGTTTTTTTATTTTTTTAATGTTTGTTTTGAGTATTTGAACAGCAGCAGGTGCAAAGTTGACGTTGGAGTTAAATCATTCATAATTTTGTTTAAATAAATGTAATTTTAATGTTAATGCTTCTTTTTAGTTGACTTTTCAATTATATATTCGCTTGTGTAAACATTGAGGTATTGAGGATAATGAATGTGTTGACTTGTTAGTCAAAGTCAAAGAAACGCGGAATTTAAGTCAAATTTCTCCTACTCAGCTAATAGATGCAAATGCATTGGCCAAGTGCAGACTTTTCAATACGCCTCGAAAGAAACCATTAATTGAATCGGTCATTTCAAAAATCACATACGTCACAGAATGAGAACTTTTCAGAAATAAAAAAAAAACTGTATTATTCACAAGTAAACGAATTTTTATGGGTTTTCTTGGGCTGATTATAGAGTTTGAACTTCAAAGTTTGTAAATATCGAATATATATATTTTTTTTATTTATGAATAATAAAAGAATAATAAAAAAACTGTTCCTGACTTATGTTGTTTTAGCAAGAAACAAGGTTAGGTGGTATTTAACTTGAACAAAACAGTCAAAAATCAAAATTAATAAAGATAGCAGTTATGCAGGAACATTTTTATGTTTCAATAATGGTATTGCATGCAAATGGTAAAATATGGTAAAGTAATATGGCATCGCATGTAATCTGGTATTGCATGCAAAACCACTTAAAAATCACTGACTATATGTCGCTTAAGTAATGAACGAAAATTAGAAGGTATTGTTTGAAGAGGAAGGAATACACTGACTTACGTGGTTATTAGCCAGATCATGGATCTACCTTGAGGGAAGCATTTAAAAAAAAAAAAAAAAAAAAAAAAAAAAGAATATTTAGAAAAAACTTGATTTATGTGGTTTTTGAAATGACCGATTCAATTACAGATCTTAACTAAACCTAAACCGGCGGCGCCACAATTCATAGCCTACAGCGTTCAGCCCTGTTCTGTTGACCATGGGTCTTGAGGTGCTATGCAGCGTATTTCCCAACCATTTCATCAGCCTAGCGCGGGAACCTCGGTGTTTAGTTCTCAAACAAGCTTTAAACATTGTATCGATTACGAAAGGATAAATGGTTAAACAGATCTTAACTGGTCAACAAAAATAGCATTTACAATACCAAGATTTATGAACAAACAACTTAAAAGGCATGAAAATTCGGTTTATGTATCAGAACGCAAATTTTTCCCTATTCACTCTCTATTCTTCCGAATGATTTAGAAAGCCAATCCCGAAAACCGTATCTTAAGTAATTTCCCCTATTTTCTCTATTTATATCTCCCTCTTAGTTGCGTTTCCAAGATCTCACCGAAAATTCACCTCATAATTCATAAGATCCTATATTAATTGCAGAACTTTTCCAACAAACTCAAAAGCATATTTTTGACTATCCAGCATCGCAGCAAACCTTTTTAAAATTCGTTTGATACCTCATGAGCTTTTATACCACCTCCGCTGCCCTTGAATTAGGCCTACGCACTGACACAAAATTGGCGGCTGACGTAGGCAGATTTTTTTTTCATCCTTTGAACGGTCCCTTGAATTTAAACGCCAATATTTTCTAAAAGTATTCTTAGTCTTCTTTTTCTGAGATTAAATAAAGCGAAAAAGTACTGGTATTAAAATTCAAGGGACCGTACAAACGCTGAAAAAATCCGCCTATGACATCCACCATTTCTGTGTCAGCGCGTAGGCCTACTCTTCAGAGAGCGGTGTCGATACACCCCAAGCACCTTGTCTAGCAGCTGAAGTTGTCTAGGTTTTTGAAGCTTATTTAATTTCATTTTTTCGGGTCAGCTTTGGGTCAAAGTAGTTCGATTCTGAGTTGGGTTGCGGGTTTGAAAATGGTTCTTGCGAGTTTGAGGTGAGTTCATGTATTTTTTTTTAAATTCAGTTTTTGACCCATAAAGGACTCTTACGCATTATATAACTGAAGTCTGAAAAAATATATATATTTAATTAGAAATCTTTGTAAAAGAAAGGTATCCGTATTTTAAAAATGGACTCTGACCCGGAATCATGATCTTTTAAAAAAACAGTGTTTAAACTTTAATATACCAAGTCTACCTCGTCAACGTACTTTACCAAGCTGAAGACCCCAGCTAAATTTAAACATCCCCCATGTTTACCACTAAATTCTAACTGTTTGATGGGTAAATTACCAAAATTATATTTTTTTCTGTTTCTGTAAGGTCAGTAGTAACACACACACACAAAAAAAAGCTTTTATTTCAACTGCCCAAATTGTTATTCTCTTCGGAGCAGCATTTGCATTCAAATCTTGAAAAACACATATGACGCTCCAGCATTGGTGAAGGTGCATATATAGTATCCACAATTTTATTATCAAGAAACAAAGTCAAAGTCAAACCGGGAGGGGAGGCCTACCTTTCGGCTTAAGCTCAACTAGCCCCACCCAGAAGGTTTGTTTACTATGCAGCAAAGCCTTAAGATAATTATTAAAGTTGAGAGAAGACAATAAATACAAAACTCATCAAGAAACAGGTTCAGGTTCATGCCGGGCAGAGTGGCCTACCATTTGGCTTAAGCTCCACTAGCCCTGCCCGTCATCAAGAAACAAGTTGAAAACTTCGAATATTGTGGTCGCACCATCAGTTGAGTGCGTTGGCCCAGGTGTTCCTCTGACAATGTTACACTGTTGACGCCGAGTAACCCTGAGGGCACGGAACTTCTCCACACTCTTTCTGATTTTGCAATATGAACTCTTCATCTGATGATGCGCTGGCAATGTCACTTTCTTCAGAATTCACTTCCAAATTGTCTTCAGATTCTGACATATCTACTGGTGGAAAATATTCCTTATCAGATTCGCTTAAGATATCTTCCACTCAAATCACTCTCATTCATCACTCAAATCACTCTCATTCATAGCTGACGAATTTCATCTTCTGGGCATCTTTACGGGGCATTTTTCAAAATTTACAACCTTCAAAATTTTCAAAGAAAACAAGGATAACAACATTCATAATTTGTAACATAGTATACCAAGTGGGGTCCTAGTCAGACCCCACTGTTTTCTTTTTTATAAAGTTAATTTTATAGAACATTTTATAAGCAAAATTACACATTGTTTACACGATACTGGACACATAATACAAAAATCAGGAGTAAAATAGTTGTTATAGTTACGGCAGGATCACGAAAAATAACATTCTGGGTCCTCAGTAGACCCCCCCCCCCTCCCACTTGTTATATTCAGGGTTAAAATTATTTAAATTTTACAATCCAAGATTCGAAGCAGCTTTTACTCATATGCACTGGCGGTATAGGAACGTGAACTAAATGCAACACACTGAAATTAATTACAAGTTAAAACCGTTAATCTTTCAAAAATGTAAATTTTTACGTATGTTAGAATATAAACAAATCAAGAAGCAATCAAACAAATCAAAATCATAAAAGATTTTCCGCCACAATATTGAAAAATGGCAAAATCTGCATTAAATATCGCACTTTAATTTCAACCATTCATAAAATAAAATCGACTGTAAAAATCAGCGATAGACAGTATAACTACATAGAGCATGCGCAAATAAATTATAAACCAATACGTTAAAATTTTAAGAGCATTAGAAACCTTTTGTGTAACTTAGGATATAAATAGACAAAAAGACAAACAGAAGAAAAGAATTGAAATTGAATAGTTTTGTGCCTTAAATTCAACCGCATTCATTATACAGGGTATCCCAAAAAAAATCCGTACAACTACAAAATTTATTAAAAAAAAAATAAAAAAAAAAATAGACCTATACCAAAACTAGTTACAACAATAGATAGAATAACTCAAAAAAAAAATTAGTTTTTGGTCAAAGATGGCGCTGCACAACACGTCGATTATTAAAGAATGGCCGGCCCGGTCTCCTGGCATTACTCCACTAGACTTTTTCTTTTGGGGTTATGTAAAAGATACTGTGTATACCGAACAAACGTTAACAGTCTCATGGAAGTGAAAACAAAATATACAAATAGCTGTAACTACTGTTGATGTTAGCATGCTAAAACGTTCGTGGATTGAATTGGAATATCGTCTTGATATTCTTCGTGGTACGAAAGGATTGCATGTTGAAGTTTATTCAGGCAATAGAAAAAACTTTTTGAGTTATTATATCTATTGTTGTAACTAGTTTTGCTGTAGGCCTATTCTTTTTTTAAATTCCTACTATTAGCTCACACTCTCTCTATATATATCTTATTCAAATTTTCAATCGTTAATAAAATATTTTCTATTCATCCACTCAAGTTCAAATAAATTTTTTTAAACTTGTAGTGGATGACACTTTATGTTAATATAGTTTTTTCAAATATTAATTCATTAATTAAATTTAATTAATTAATTTTAGTTTTAAATGGGAGAAAAAAATTCCTCCCATTGTTTTCATAAATGAAATGAAAGATTTATCTCAAATGAGTGATGCCACAGAAATAAAATACCGCAACGATGATTATAAAATAATGTTCAATAAAGACAACGTGGGACATTAATGCTGCACGGGTTTATTTTATATATTTATGATTAAAAAGTAGGAATTGACTTTTTTTTTTTTTATTACTTGTTTAAATAAAATATTGAAGTTGTACGGATCTTTTTGGGACACCCTGTATATAATATATTTTTTAAAAATCAAACAAACTAGAAAACGATAAAATCTGCCGAGGTATATGGAAATGCAAAAGAGCATATCCCTTTTCGATGAATTTTCATCTTAGCAGGTCTCTTATAATTGAATTGGATTTATGAAATTTTCCGTTTAAGGCAGGTCACGATTATAGACAAGTGCCGTTTTCACAGGTCTTTACTTAAATTCTTTAACTTTATTATCAGTTTCGTGGCAGCCGCGTCAAAATTTCAAGCACATTAATAACTGAAGAGGGGGAACATATAAATTCATTTAACGCCTTTTTAAAGGCATTATATCCGTATAGTTTAAAGTGGCTGAGAGGTTGTGCTCTCGAAGCTGGTAGACGGGAGGTGCTGGGTTCGATCCCAATCGCGCCCGTCGGCCTAATCGTTCGGAGTTTTCGTGGTTTTCTTCGAGCCGTGGATTTATCCATGCGTAAATACGGATTAGGTTCCTTCAGAAAGACCCCCACGAAGGGCACTCCCCCCGGGCCTATATCCCTAGTGTAGATAATTGGCCGTCAATAATCAACCCAACCCAACCCGTATAGTTTAAAATGAACCTCCACCCTGAGTCATGATCTTTTGAAAAGAACGTGTTCAAAACAATTTCAATTTTTCAATACGAGATTTGAAGCAGCTATAACTTGTGCACTCGCGGTAGACTACATGCAGCAATGCGGAAATAAATCATAAATCAGAACCATTAAATTTTCCAAAAGATAAAATGTTGCCAACTTAAAATGCACTTATTTTATAACGGAAATTAATCTTATCATAATAACAGACGATATAATTCATTTTTTCAGTGAAATAATAACTACGATTTCTTTACACTGTCTTGTATTGGATATTTGCGCATAGTATAATTTTTATGTAATAGAATTGTAATTAACTGTTTGTAAAAGAGTATTGAAACTTAATGTCATAAAATAAAATTAATATCTATATAATATGAAAATCTGCACGTAAAATAAATTTTGCATTCCTGCATTTTTGCATAAGAGTGCAACAGCTATTGCACCAAGGTCTGAATATTTATGAAACTAGTTATAGTATACGAACGCATCTCATTTGACACGTTTGACGTACAATTTCCAACTTGTTTATATTACTGTGTAACTTTTTTTTTTCGTCCTGTAAGCAATATTCTGAGCCCAATTTAAAAAAAAAATTAATTGGGTTTTGATATCTATGAAATGATTGTTTTTGAAATTTTTGTAATTTTCAACATTTTTGCCTTCTAAAGTTAGGATCCCGCTATATCCCTCGAACTTTTAAAATGATGCATAGACGATGAACATACGATTCAACCTTTACATTCCTCTTCTGTTAGGCATTTGAGAAGTGGGAAACGTTGGGTTTACCTGCGCTCAGTTGCGACTTAGCAGTTAGCAGTGTTTGATTCAATGAAAATCCACGTGGAAAAAAAAAAAATGCTTTTGCACCAAATAAAAAAAATATATATGTACTTTTTTGTTTAAAAATAGCAAGAATTTGAGATTTTTGAATTCAAAAGGTATAAAATTAACAAAAATAAATAACAAGGCATATTGAAATATAAGTTTGGGCTTTTGAATATTATATGCGGCCAATGTCTGCTACAAAAGCCATTTCCTCACTCTGTGAGCCGTATAAGAATTTGAAGCAAAACCGAAGTAGGGGTATATACATAAAATTCATTTAAAGCAAGAGCATCCGTATGGGTTTAAAATGAACTCTGACCCTAAGTCATGATCTCTTGAATAGAGTGTGTTCAAAATAATTTCAATTTTACAATCCGAGATTTTGAAGCAGCTTTGACTCATGCACTGGCGGTAGACCGTGGAACTACACGCAGCACGCGGAAATAAATCATAAATCAATAACATTAAAATTTCATAAAATTACAAAAACTCACAAAGTTAGAATGCAAGACGGACCAAAGAGGCAGGCAAATAAATCAAAATCGTAAACATTTCTCACCAGTTACTGTAAAATGTTAAAACTGACATTAACTGTTACACTTAATTCTGTTTTTACACGATTATAGGTTTAAAAGTTTACGGACATTGGATACCACTATTTTTCAATAGTAATTCTATCCTTATTTAAAGTCAGTTTTTGCGATTAAATAAGTAATTATAGATTATTTAACAAAATAGGCCATATATAAATGATTATTATATAAAAAGTTATATATAATATATTTTAGAAATGATATAAAATCCACTATACAGTTGACGCAAAAATGCAAAAAAACCGACGTGTTAGACAGGTTTCTGTCTTAGCAAATGCACCGGCTCTTATAATAGTATTGTATTCTCTGCAACAGGGCCGTGAAAATTTCCGTTTAAGGGTTGTTATCTTATAACCAGGTTTTACTGAACTCTAAATTCTTTAACGTTATCCTATAAACAACAGCTTCCCAACAGCCGCATCAGAATATCAAGTACAAAAAAATCCCTGACGGCTCGGCCTACAGGCACAGGTAGATTTCGAAGACGCAGACCGTGGGGCGCCTGTTTGTCGGGAATTGCGGAAGAAATGACCTTTTTTACGATGATGCGGCAGTTTGAACCGCCTACTTCGAAACCTAACTTGTTTGCAGGCGGATCCGGCAGGGATTTTTTTTTTTTTAATTTTTTTTTTTTTTTTTTTTTTTTTTTTTTTTTGCTATAACGGTTGGTCCTATAAAAAACTTGTCAATATAAAAGTTTTAGATAATATTAAGAGGATTTATAATAAATTTAAGCGGATTTGAAATCTTGGGAATTGACGAAGTTATGAATTTTTTTCTTCTAAAACCCCCCTTCCTCCCCTCTTAAGGCAATTTTTAATTATATCAAAAATCTGTCATACATAAATTTTCGGCCCTTCTCCTAGAAGTAATAATAACTTCAAACGGATTCGATACGTATCATAATTAAGAAATTATGGTTTTTTTCTGTTTTCACAAAAAGCCCCCCCCCCCCCCCATGGTTTGATTTTGCCCATTAACAAACTTGACCGAGATTTTATGCCTCTTGATTTTATGTATCAGTTTCGAACAGATGCGGGAGTTGGAACCGCTTACTTCGAAAAATAACTTGTTTGCAGGCGGAGCCGGCAGGGGTTTTTTTGTTTTTAATTTTTTTGCTATAACGGTTGGTCCTATAAAAAACTTGTCAATATAAAAGTTTTAGATAATATTAAGAGGATTTATAATAAATTTAAGCGAATTTGAAATCTTGGGAATTGATGAAGTTATGAATATTTTTCTTCTAAACCCGCCCCCCTTCCCCCGCTTAGGGCAATTTTTAATTATATCAAAAATCTGTCATACATAAATTTTCGGCCCTTCTCGTAGAAGTAATAATAACGTCAAACGGATTCGATATTTATCATAATTAAGAAATTATGTTTTTTTTTCTGTTTTCACAAAAAGCTCCCCCCATCCCCCCCCCCCCTTGGTTCGATTTTGCCCATTAACGAACTTGACCGAGATTTTATGCCCCTTGATTTTATGTATCAGTTTGTAAAAGATTAATGCAGAATTTTTCCAGTTATCGTGGTCAGAAAAAAGTGACATAGATAGATAGATAGATAGATAGATAGATAGATAAAGTTTTGAACTGGGGGTGGTTTTGGGTTCTGGGAGTCATGATCGGCGTAGATCTGCAAAAATTTTTCAAAATTTCCAACTTAGGTGAGAATGTAATAGGTAGTATTTCTTACGAATTCTACCTAAAAGAACTGACCTGGTGGGGAGAATATATAAAATCCATTAAAAGCAAGAGATCCGTATGGTTTAAAATGAACTCTGACCCTGAGTCATGATCTCTTGAACAGAAAGTGTTCAAAATAATTTCAATTTTACAATCTGAGATTTGAAGCAGCATTTTCCGTTTAAGGTAGGTTACCTTATAAACAGGTTTTACTCATAGACCTTCTAATAATAGGCTCTAATAATAGGCCTTCTAATAATAGACCTTCTAATAATACTAATCTTTACTCTGAGGTTTTACTGAACTCTAAATTCTGTAACTTTATTCTGAACAACAGCTTCCCAGCAGCGGCATCAGAATTTCAAGCACCACAACTGAAGTAGGGGGGGAATACATAAAATTCATTTAAAGCAAGAGAATCCGTATGGTTTAAAATGAACTCTGACCCTGAGTCATGATCTCTTGAATGGAGAGTGTTCAAAATAATTTCAATTTTACAATCCGAGATTTGAAGCAGCTTTGACTCATGCACTGGCGGTAGACCGTGGAACTACATGCAGCACGCGCAAATAAATCATACGGAGTTAAACGGGAGATAGATAAGAGTTGTCATGGGGACTAAAGTCAGATCCAGAAAGGGAGTAAGTTCAGTTATCAGGGGGATGCTTAGAAATTCGCTCCGCTAGACGACAGATGCATACAAGGTTCAACAGTTGCACCAGTTATCGGGAATATCATCGGTGCTTTAACGACAGTGGTATATATATCATGGACATAAAACGGAAGAAATGGATAGTAAGTTTGTATATGCTTTATTTGCGATCATCATAGTGTCTAACATGGTGAGAATTACGCATACATGAATGACGCAATGTAATTTAACACAGTCCAATGAACAATAATAAAATGAATCGCCAAGGCCTGATTAATGCGCAATCCTGCGGGTCCGAGGACTTGGGCACCAAAATTTCACCAGGTCCCACAAATTACACATTTAATATATGATCACATGATATCAAATTTTTATTCAATCGTGCGAAGAATTCGCACTTAGAAACACCCCCCCCCCCTCCTTTGTATAAAAAAAGAACGAAAAATCATGCATCCGGCATAGATTAGGAAGCACTTTCCAACACTAACACAATATTATTAAATATATATATTTTTTTTTTATACGATGAAATGAGATCTATCTAAATAAGCAATTTAAAAAATACATGACTCAGTAAAAATCCATTTTCAGCAATTGCTGTCCATATTCGAAGTCTTTCGTGCAGCCCTGTATATGATACATAACTTGTAAACAACACGTAATACACTAAAAATTACATAAAATTGTATATCACAGTGGAAAAAGCATTTCTAGCAATGACCGATCATAGTCAGTCTTTTAACGGAATTCTCTTGTGCGTCTCTGTACATGAACGATAAATCCTACGCACTCCATAGTCTATCGAAAATAAGATGTTTTGAACCTTGGTGATCCTTTTAAATTTCATTATGATTCAAGTATCATAACATGTTCAAAATGCACCGCAAACAATTTTTCCCCATACATCATAATATAAAGGAATTATTTTGTACGTCCCTGTAATTGAACTATACGGGCTACGAATTGTATACTCCGGTAAAAGTATGCTGTAATCAACCTCGGTAATGCATATTCATTTCATTGTGTTTGAAATATCGTAATATCAATAAAATGCGCGACAAACGATTTTTCCACGTAAGACCATAATGTAATGGACTTGTGGGTCCCTGTAAATGAACTATTAATGCAACACACTTCATTTTCAATAACGAACATTCTTAAAATTCAATAATGTGTAAAAATTTCATGACAATTCAACTATATTTACGAGAGTTAGAGAACGGACAGACAGACGGACGGACAGACAACCGAATTTATAAACACTTTTCAACTATGTTAACAAAAATAATATACAGGGTGTTCCAAAATTCGACCGACAAATAAGAGGTGTGATATATAGAAAGCATCAAGAGGATGAAAACTTATAGGACATGGGGTCGCAAACCACGTTTAGTGAGAAAATCGCAAAAATAGTTATGAAGGGTGTGACGTCGAGTGGGACAAAAAGGGCCATTAATAGTTAGAAAAAAAAAACATTTATATGACGTCAAGCAGGATTACAATGCATTGCAGTTCAATGCCAGAAAGGAGACGACGAGACATTTTTTTAGAAATTGTTCGAATTTGCAGCCACGAAGTTTATTGCACAGCCGAAGAATTGCCGGACGCGTTAAAACATATTCCTATAAAAATGTCTCGTCGTCTCCTTTCTGACGTTGCACTGTAATGCATTGCAATCATGCTTTACATCAAATAAATGTTTTTTCTACTTATTATTATCCCTTTTTGTTCCACTCGACATCACACACTTCACAACTATTTTTGCGATTTTCTTCCACTAAACGTGGCTTGCGACCCCATGTTCTATGGTAAGTTTTCATCCACTTGATGTCTTCTATCACCCCTCTTAATTTGTCGGTCGAATTTTGGAACACTCTGTATGTGATAGATATAGATAGATCATAACGTCTATTATCATGGAATTTTTTATTTAAGTGAAATTTCAAACAAACAAAATCTTTTAACGAAAATTTAGTATGCAATGTCAGGTGTAGTAAAAAATCCTATCAAATGATACCTCATTCATCGTTTTAAGCTACATATTAGTTAAATTCAGTATATACAATGTCAGATATAGGCAAAAAATCCCATCCAATGATATTTAATTCACCGTTTTACGTTACATATTAGTTGAGAAAAAAGATGTTCACAACATAAATAATATATATGATTAATATTGCTCCATAACCTGTCTCATACGTTTCAGCTTTAAAACTTTACATATTTATAGCTTTTAAAGCTTTACCTTTTTTAAACCTCAGAAATTTATCACATTTTTAAAACTCAGTAATGTGTTTACATCAAAAAGCTGAGGCTGACTTTCAAAACATAAACTTAGTCTCTGAAAATTGGAGGCATCTGTTCATCATAGAGTAATTTAACAGAGCAGCAACACAGACAGGCATATGCTCAAATTCAAAGTTTTTGTCCAAACTATGACAGTCCGCATTCCAGAACTTTTATTGTGAGTTTACCGGTGAAGGCATCAAACTCCACCAAGACCCCCAGAACTTTTATTGTGAGTTTACCGGTGAAGGCATCAAACTCCACCAAGACCCGCGAGCCTCGGGTCTTGGTGGAGTTTGATGCCTTCACCGGTAAACTCACAATAAAAGTTCTGGAATGCGGATTGTCAGAGTTTGGACAAAAACTTTGAATTTGAGCATATGCCTGTCTGTGTTGCTGCTCTGATAAATTACTCTATGGTGAACAAATGCCTCCAATTAATCGAATCACTGGATTCTATATAAAAAGAAGAAGAATCGAATATCACAGTACATCGGGTATTACCTTACACTCTAAAAAAAAAAAAAAATCCTTTAGATTTTATACACAAAAGTCCTGTCAGCAATGCTACCAGTTTTCCTTTGAAATTTATACAGAGAAATCCCGTTAAATTGGCACAGATTTTCTCAAAATGAAACAGAATTTCTCCATGTTACAGACAGTGTAATTCTGTTAAATTGAAGCAGTTTCTTTTTATAATGAAAAATTTCTCCATCTATAATAGGAAAGGCAATCCTGTTCATCACAAATAAATTTCCCCTGTATTAACAGACTTTTTGCCTTAAATAACAAGGTTCTTGCTTAATTATAACTAAGTTTTTTGTAAGAGATAACTAAACTCTGCCTTTTCAGAATTTTTGGAATAATTGGAATTATTTAAAAAAATTCTGTGTACGCGATTATATTACTTTTTTTTTCTTTATCACTTTCCAACATATAGTTGAAAAGTGTTTATGTATTCGGTTTGTCTGCCCATCTGTCCATGCTGATCTAACTCACGTAAATATACTCGTATTAGAATGCAATTGATATATAATATTGATATATGTAATGGCATGTTAGGCATTGAAAATGAAGTATGTAGCACTTATACTTAGTTTACGGGCACTCAAATAATGCCGTTACATTATGGGTCTATGGGGAAAATTCGTTTGCGGTGCATTTTAATCATGTTATACTATTACAAACATAAATGAAATTGATATCAATTTCTGGGGACTAAACATGCTTTTTGTAGAATACGGAGTGCAAAGCATTTATCATTCATTTACAATTTACATGGTCACACAAAAGTATTCGGTTACATATACATAATGGTCTACGGCAACGGTTCCCAATTTTTTTATTCCCGCATTACACTTTGCTTAGACTTCTCATTTATGCGTACCCCCTCTCATATAAACCCGTTCCCAATATTTTTGTTTCCGTTCATTAGTAATGTGCTTATGCTAGTTACCAATGTTAGATGCAGTTCTCTTCAGAATTTCAATTTTCAACCACTTATCCATTTTGAACAACAACACAATATCAACATAGAGTCACGCGAAACATTGTTTAGTATGTTATAGGTATTATAATATTATTAGCTAAAGATTCCAAATCATGCACTCACAAAAAAGGGATGAAGCCATACCCATTAAAACACGTTAATGAGTTTATGCTAATGCTGACCATTAAAACACTAAAATGATGACTTACTTTCAAATGGGTTTTAAATTAAATCATCGAAACCAGGATCCCCCATATGATTCAAGTTTTTTCTAGAACTATTAGAAAGAAAAGAACAACAAAATAAAAGAAAGGGCAATAGGCAAAATCGCAAGATGTTAAATTGCTTAAAGGGTCTTTTTTAATCGAATTATGCATTTTGAATGTGAAATATGTTTAGTATACTAAGAGATGCTTGTTGAATATAAATAAAATCATATACAGGGCCACGCAAAGAACTGGATAAATGACCGCTTATGTACGATAATTTCTGGAAATGTGATTTCAGTAGTTTACAGCGTGTTTTTGCCTGAATTAAACTTTAGCTTAACATGGGTGTATAAAAATCTTTAGATAATACACAGGGCTGTACAAAATAATTCAAATATGTTCCCGTCTATTGGTAGAAACTACTGAAGGTGAATTTTCAACTGTGTTATATGTTTTCTTACTAAAATAAATTGTAGCATACTATAAAGAGTATATACAAATCTACAGATTATAATACATGTGGCTGCAGAGAAGAATTGGAGTACGTTTCTCGCTATGGCCTATAAATTCTGAAATCTGGTTTCTAAAGGTGTTTTGCGTTTTCTAAAATATTTACTTAGGTATTTTATTTACCTTATTAAACAGCGAAGGTTTGTTAAAGAATTCTGGAGAAAGAATTAGTACAGTCTGTCCCGCTTAATTGCATATACAGTTGGTTCCACTGAATTGTATGCGTTTAAGCGGGGTAATGCGAGGGCAGCAATTAATGTTTCAGTATTAGGCTATCATTTGATTTATACCACAGATATGATAAATAGTAATGGACAATAACTATTTACATAATAATTTAAAAAATAATTATTGCATTAATCATTTTAATCAATAACACACCAGAGTGATCTTAAAGCTTGTTGCAAATAGCGCCAGATCTCCCGAGACGCCACAATGGGGGGACGCAGTTGTCGTCCAATGAAGAGGGAAATATTGTTCTTTTGTTCTCTTTACCGTCCGTATTTTCCCCCATATTTTCCCCCAATTCTAGGATTTTACAAGAAGTACCCCTAGCATCTTGAGTTGCTATATGTACGGTCAGCACTTTCATGCATTTCCTAGAATTAAGAGAATAAAGTCTTCTGTCATGACGATTTCTGCTCTTCGATTGTAAAGATAACGAACTATTGTTACAAAAGAAAATATTTCCGTTCTTCTCATTCATCGCTATCACAGGAATTCACAAAATCCGGATTACTAGATTGGAGATATTTTATGCGATTAACCGGAGATTGTTATGCGATAAAACGAGTATTTTTAACATTATCCTTTTGGGGACCGTTTCTGTTCCACGGCATTCTATGCATATAAATAAGCGGGGTATGCAATTATCCGTTTCCATATTAAATGGAACCGACTTACCTATATCTTTATGATTATGTGCAACGGAAATGATCACTTTTATTTTTCTATCTAGGACTGTACAAAGATGAAAAAATATTTTCTATCGCTAATGTTCTGGTAGATTGAAAGGTAGAATAATATATAGTCCAGTAGAAATAGCGCAAAAAAGGGCCTTGCCTTACAAAAATTCGGGTAGTTCTGATTTTTGGGTATACTGTAAAGGTTGACCCTCTAATAAAAAAACCAAGTTTTCGACCTTCTAGACCTTGTGCGTTTTTCACAATATTGAAAAAACCAATATTTTTCGGCACTTTTTTCGATTTTTCTTAAATAACTCAATTTTAGTGCATTTTACAGAAAAGAGCACTGCTACCATTTTGTAGAGCATAAAATTCTCTACAACATGCAGTATTCATGTTTGTAAATTGTCCAAATAGGGGGTAAGATACAGAGCCGGGAAAATAGGGTTAAATTTGGAAAAAATGTAAAAATCCACAAATGACGCTAGTTTTTGCTTAATAACCTACTTTTAGTGCGTTTTAGAGACAAAAGCACTTTCACCATTTTGTAGCGCATACAATTCTCTACAACATGCAGTATTAATGTTTGTAAATTGTTCAAATAGGAGGTAAGATACGGAGCCGGGAAAAAGGTTAAATTTGGAAAAAATGTAAAAATCCACAAATGACGTTAGTTTTTGCTTAATAACCCACTTTTAGTGCATTTTAGAAACAAAATTGTCATAATAAACTTTTTAGAGCATGAGACAGTCGATAGTTTCATTTATTATAGGTTGACCTTATAATAAAAAAAACAAGTTTTTGACCTTCTAGACCTTGTGCGTTTTTCACAATATTGAAAAACCAATATTTTTCGGCACTTTTTTTTATTTTTCTTAAATAACTCATTTTAGTGCATTTTACAGAAAAAGGCTCTTTCAACATTTTGTAGAGCATAAAATTCTCTACAACATGCAGTATTCATGTTTGTAAATTGTCCAAATAGGGGGTAAGATACGGAGCCGGGAAAATAGGGTTAAATTTGGAAAAAATGTAAAAATCCACAAATGACGTTAGTTTTTGCTTAATAACCTACTTTTAGTGCGTTTTAGAGACAAAAACACTTTCAACATTTTGTAGAGCATAAAATTCTCTACAACATGCAGTATTCAGATTTGTAAATTATCCAAATAGGGGCTAAGATACAGAGCCGGGAAAATAGGGTAAAATTTGCAAAAATCCACTAAAGACGTTAGTTTTTGCTTAATAACGTACTTTTAGTGCGTTTTAGAAACAAAATTGTCATAAGCAACTTTTTAGAGCATTAATAACTTGTTAGGCAGTATTTTCCTGTTTTCATCCAAAATCTTTTTGCTGTGATTTTAAAGGTTTATTACAAATAATTAATTTTATAATAAGTGAAACTATCGACTATCTCATGCTCTAAAAAGTTGATTATGACAATTTTGTTTCTAAAATGCACTAAAAGTGGGTTATTAAGCAAACACTAACGTCATTTGTGGATTTTTACATTTTTTCCAAATTTAACCCTATTTTCCCGGCTCCGTATCTTACCACCTATTTGGACAATTTACAAACATGAATACTGCATGTTGTACATAATTTTATGCTCTACAAAATATTGAATGTGCTTTTGTCTCTAAAACGCACTAAAAGTAGGTTATTAAGCAAAAACTAACGTCATTTGTGGATTTTTGCATTTTTTCCAAATGTAAACCTATTTTCCCGGCTCCGTATCTTACCCCCTTATTTGGACAATTTACAAACATGAATACTGTATGTTGTAGAGAACTTTATCCTCTACAAAATGTTGAAAGTGTTTTTGTCTCTAAAACGCACTAAAAGTAGGTTATTAAGCAAAAACTAACGTCATTTGTGGATTTTTACATTTTTTCCAAATTTAACCCTATTTTCCCGGCTCCGTATCTTACCCCCTATTTGGACAATTTACAAATCTGAATACTGAATGTTGTAGAGAATTCTATGTTCTACAAAATAGTGAAAGAGCTTTTTCTGTAAAATGCACTAAAATTGAGTTATTTAAGAAAAATAAAAAAAAGTGCCGAAAAATATTGGTTTTTTCAATATTGTGAAAAACGCACAAGGACTTGTCGAAAACTTGTTTTTTTTTTTTTTTTTTTTTTTTTTTTTTATATTAGAGGATCAACCTATAATAAATGAAACTATCGACTATCTCATGCTCTAAAAAGTTGATTATGACAATTTTATTTTTAAAATGCACTAAAAGTGGGTTATTAAGCAAAAACTAACGTCATTTGTGGATTTTTACATTTTTTCCAAATTTAACCCTTTTCCCGGCTCCGTATCTTACCTCCTATTTGGACAATTTACAAACATGAATACTGTATGTTGTAGAGAATTTTATGCGCTACAAAATGGTGAAAGTGCTTTTTTCTGTAAAATGCACTAAAATTGAGTTATTTAAGAAAAATCGAAAAAAGTGCCGAAAAATATTGGTTTTTTCAATATTGTGAAAAATGCACAAGGTCTAAAAGGTCGAAAACTTGGTTTTTTATTAGAGGGTCAACCTTTACAACATACCCAACAATCAGAACTACCCGAATTTTTGTAAGGTAAAATGCTATTTCTACTGGACTAATACCAATTCATGTGTTGAGAAATTCGATAAATAAAAACAATAATCCATAATTTTTTATCAATGTATGTAGCATGATTTCATTTATTTAATTAAAAATCAACAACATTAATGATGTCATAAATTTATACTTAAATTTTCATTAAAATTTATAGCTGTATAGCATTATATATTCTAAAATGTCCATAAACTACGCTTAGGGCTTTTTATTTATAACCTCTTTCAATTTCTAAATTCACTTCACTTGTTAATAAATTTGGCAATTCTTAGAAAATACACCCGTTATTTTTTTCTATGATACTTCTCATTACATCTATTCTCTTTGTCTAAATAAAAACAATAATCCATAATTTTTTATCAATGTATGTAGCATGATTTCATTTATTTAATTAAAAATCAACAACATTAATGATGTCATAAATTTATACTTAAATTTTCATTAAAATTTATAGCTGTATAGCATTATATATTCTAAAATGTCCATAAACTACGCTTAGGGCTTTTTATTTATAACCTCTTTCAATTTCTAAATTCACTTCACTTGTTAATAAATTTGGCAATTCTTAGAAAATACACCCGTTATTTTTTTCTATGATACTTCTCATTACATCTATTCTCTTTGTCTTGAAAATTCTTCAGAATAAATATAGGAATTTTATCTTAAAAAATAAATTCTGAAACAAAAACTGGAGAAAAAAAAGGAAAAAAAAACCCGGGAAAAATGAGAACTAAACTGGATAATAAATACTCCTCTTCTTTTTGCACGCTTATATATAAGCCCCGAAATGGAAAATTCTGCAATCGGCGTATCCTCGGGTAATGGTCGCCGCTTTCCCTCCATTATTTATTACCTCCGAAATAACCTCCAACCGAGGGATGGTAGAAACAATAAAAGTTCTTTGCCACTGGATAGAGGGCACTGAGGAATAATTTTTTTTTCGCTTTGGCGCTAAGGGCGTAAATGATGCACCATGAGCTGAATCTTTCATCGTGGAGGAAAAAAAAATAGATTCCGCAATTTCGCATCTATAACCAACAAAAACAACCGGAATGAACATCCTCGTAAAGGCTGCATTCCGGTACTATCCACTCCGGCAACACTTTTTTTTTTATCCGCCCCGGCAGGCGGCGCTACTCAATCAATGCCTCGTTTCGGGATTCCCCTGGGCTTTCTCTTCAAACGGGCTTCTATTATTCAACAGGGCGGCAGCCCAACGATGGGCTAAATCCCACACCTGCTACCGGCTTGCTAGCCAATGATCAATTACTAGAGGAGTAGAGTTGGGCTGTCTGCGCCCTTCTTAATTGCGCCCGCCAAAATCTCCGTTAGGCCCCCGCCATAGCTGAAGATGGATGAGTTTGCGAAAGTTTCAGCACCGCAGTGCTTTAGGAGAAAAGTAAAAATAAACCTACTCTCAGATTATATGAGAATTATCGAGGAATAATATTCTAATGAGACCTTTTGATGCGCCATGCGTCAAATTTCAGAGTGGGACGTAATATAAGTTTTGTTTTGGCGTGCCATTAATTATATTAATTAACAGAAATGGTTCAAACGTATCTACATTTAAATTTCAGAGAAACAGCGACAATTCATCTCGTAGATAATTCGATATTTATTATTCATAACGTTGGTATAAAGAGGAAAAAAATCTAAATAAACTAATAAAGATGTGCTGAAAAAAAAAAAATGTTGATTTTACGCTATAATACTGGCTACCGCGCATGCGCGGAAGCATATTACTGCTTATATTACTGTTTATTACTATTAATTTTACGGTATAATACTCGCAGCTGCAATGCCAGCATTATACTGTAAAATCAACATTTTTTTTTTCCGTGTGTTAATTTGACACAATTTAGAAGACATTCGCTTAAAAGTCGGCTATAATTTGCATTGTTTTACGAATTTCTACTAAAAAATAATGTTATCTAACCGATGTAAAAAAATGTAAGTGTTGATCTGTGTTGAGATAGGATTTTACATAACTAAACAAACTATTGCCTTTAAAACAAAAATGTTTGATAGAGAAAATAAGGTGTGTAAGAGAAATATAGAAAGTTCTTCTAAGCAACAAATTTAACTGATTAGGCAAAACTAAAAAAGTTAGTATTTGGAAAATAAAAAAAAACCTTGATGTTTATAACGCCGGATTAAAACTTGATTCGTAGACCACGGAAAAAAAAAAAAACTCATAGTGGACGAGGAAAATTTTCAGCGATGTTTCAGAAAGTGGAACCTTACTAACTCAAAGTTAAAGTTAATACGTGTTTTGATAATCTTGGAGGAATCAAAGCTAGTGAGAATAAAATGTATTAGATATCATTATAGCTTTATTGAAATAATTTTCAGCAGTCAAAAGAAAGTTTCTTTTTATTAACAGTTTTCTATTTCGATATACTTCGAGCTTAGGACCAGCGTGGCGGTTATATGGTGTCACTAGACATTTTCTTCGTTGTCGCTTCTTTGCACTTTAATTCCCCTTGAAAATAATAAAAGAAAGAGAATAATATCTTATGGGAATCGTGGAGAATTGCTCTTAATACAAATGTGACTCTTCGATTGCGCCTTAGTGAACCTAAGCCTAAACCTACGTTAGGCTCCGGCCACAGCTGAAGATGGATGAATTTGCGAATTTTTTCCCTACTGTATAGTACTTTTGGAGACGAGTAATAATAAACTTATTCAATGGTAATATGAAAATTATCAAAGAATAATATTATAATGAGACCTTTTGATGCGCCTTGCGTCAAATCTCAGAGCGAAGCGTATTATTCCTTTAAAATAAATTTTATTTGGATGCAAAATAAATTGCCATTAATTATATTAATCGATAGAAATGACTCAAAAGTATCTGAATATGTTAAAATAATATTTGCGGTTTAGTCGATGTAAATTGAAAAATAATATGCGTAATAGGCCTTTTTCTTATTAACACATTTAGCTCGACTCAGAAATAAAATCACCATCTTTAGTTATCGATACATTTTGAGCTATGTCTTAGATAAAGATGATATACACACCAATACAAAAATTGAACATACGAACGTCACAGATTTGTAACTAATGTTTTACATCAACGTGACGATAATGTCGGTTTTGACAGGTCAAAAAATTTGACATCACCGACTTGACATGACCGAATCACATGATGACAATAAGAATTCACAACCGATGAAGTATTTTAGTCACGGTGTCATAAGAATTGGATTCAATTCCTTTTTCACGCCACATGACGATGATAGAATTCACAAGTGATGAAATATTTTGGTCACGGCGGGAAGGATCAGTAAGTATTCCTTTCGTGCATCCATTGATTTATCAAGGAAAAGATAGTTTTACAGGCAAGGTAAGTATTATATATATATCCTATATATATAAGGATCACTAAGTATTT
This sequence comes from Maratus michaelseni, assembly GCA_963931845.1. NCBI lineage: Eukaryota > Metazoa > Arthropoda > Arachnida > Araneae > Salticidae > Maratus > Maratus michaelseni. Next base: position 72,311,068 of record OZ007598.1, read on the forward strand.
CTTTCATGCACCCACTGATTTATATCGGAAAATATAGTTTTACAAGGAAGGTAATCTCTTTTTAAAGTCAGTTTTGACTTGTGAAGAACTCAGCAATGTCACAGACTTTGCATTCAACTTGTTTTTTCCGGTCACATGGACGATAATAGAATTCAAAAAGTGAGGCATTATTTTGGTCATTGCGGGAAGGATCAGTAAGTATTCCTTTCGTACATCCACTGATTTATAAAGGAAAAATATAGTTTTACAGGCAAGGTAAGTATTTCTTCTATATAAGGATCACTAAGTATTTCTTTCATGCACCCACTGATTTATATCGGAAAATATAGTTTTACAAGAAAGGTAATATATTTTTAAAGTCAGTTTTGACTTGTGAAGAACTCGGCAATGTCACAGACTTTGCATTCAACTTATTTTTCCCGGTCACATGGACGATAATAGAATTAAAAAAGTGAGGCATTATTTTGGTCATTGCGGGAAGGATCAATAAGTATTCCTTTCGTGCATCCACTGTTTTATAAAGGAAAAGATAGTTTTACAGGCAAAGTAAGTATTTCTTCTTTTATATTTTATCGTTTTATATTGTATTTGACTTGTCAAAAAAGTGGGACATAGACTTCACATACTTGAATTAGGGACGAAACTAGCTTTTATTTAACGCGGGGCAAACATGAATTTTGGCGTCCCCCCTTCTGCCTCCTCCGCAAAGTAAATTTAGAAAAAGAATTTTACGAATTTTCTAATTGCCGACTTATTTTTTTTTTAAATATGTACTAATACAATATGTACTAATAAAAAATATGTACTAATTATAAAATATGTAATATTGAACTATGTAATCAGTTTTGTCAAATATTTATTCAATAAAACCCGTGAAACCGGAATCGAAAGGAACAGGAAAAAATTCCGCATTTTACAGATTTCCGTTTAAGCATGTATAATTGTTAATATTTTTTCTATTGGGACCACGTAATTATTTTCATTTAAGACAGGATTCCGTTATGGACACAGATTTCCTTTTCACATATTTCACTGTAGTTGTACACTAGTGTGCAAAACATAAGCAACAAACACAAAATGCTAATTTCTGAACACGTGAGTACTCAAAAGGAAATTCTGTAAACAGCAAGTGTAGAAAATAGGTACTGCCCTAGCAGCACAGACAGTCGATGTGAAGTCTTCTTGACATCACAATTGTCACATTCACTACAATGAACAGAAATGTGATATCTTTCATTCGTCTCATTTTTCCTCTCATTTGGTCACTCCACTGAACAGTCACCATGACGGCTGCTTTTTGACGAGTCACCAGGTAACTTTACAATGAAATCATCTTGTGACTCTCATGTGACTGTCAGTTTGACACTCCATTGTAAAGTCATCATGATAGCTGTTCTGTGACGAGTTCCCAAGTGACAGAAAATGAAATCATCGGGTGACTTTTCACAAAGGAGTGCAATGATTACTTCACAATAGAGTGTCGATCACCGGAAAGTCACCATGCGACTTCATTGTGACATTATTTGGCGACTCATCACAATGCAATGCTCACAATGACTTCAAAGTTCAGTCTTCCACTGACAGTGACTTGAGAATCACAAGGTGACTTCATTGCAATGTCACCTGGTGACCCATAACAAAGCGACAGTCACAGTGACTTTTCAGTGTTAACAATCATTTGAGAGTAATAATGAGACAGTTAAATATCCCATATTTTGATTCACCGTAGTGACTGTGACACTTCTAACCATGTGTGACGTCAAGGGGTCTTCACATCGACTGGCCGTGCTGTTAGGGTAGTACCTCTTTTCTACACTTACTCTATATAGAATATCATTTTGGGAACTCACGTGTTCAGAAACTAGCATTTTGTGTTTGTTGCTTAAGTTTTGCACACCAGTGTAGTATTACATTACAATCGAGCAGGAATTTAAAGTCATAGTGATATGAGTGACAAATGTCTTAAGAATTGAAAAACCAAGATTTTATGTGGGTATAACAATGAATTCCAATAAAATAACTTTGTGTTCTATCTACAGCCAGTTTCATGGAACTATCCCTTATAACACTCTTCCTATTAATAGACTGATATGTCTAAGATGCTATTTTGAACCTAACGTATTTTTCAAAATTATAATAGTAACTTAGAACAAAAACAAAAACAAAAAACAATTAAGTTTTTACTAAGTATTTTATTTTGTGAATTTTCCAACCCTTAGTGTTTAGTGTCCCGGGCCCGACTCGTCCCCTCTAAGACCGGATCTGGATGTAAAAAAAAAATTGTATATATAAAAAAATTACTGTATATTTTACACCCCTTAGTTTTTAGTGACCGGGCCAATTACCCGAGCTCACCAATGTTTTTATCAATTTGTAAATTTTAATGCACTCGTGTCATTTTTTTTTTTTTTTTTTTTTTTTTTTTTTTTTTTAGATTTTTCAATTGCGAAACATTTTTGCACAAATTACATATATTTTTTTTTGTATCAAACGACAAACCAAATCTTTATTTGGCGGTCCATTTGCCGTCCGTTCTGGCGCCTGGGGCAAATGCCTCCTCTGCCCTCCCCCCCCCTATTACTTTGGGCCCTGACTTGAATTAGAGTAATTTTTTTAGCTCATGTAAAGATAATAGAATTCACAAGTGATGACGTATTTTGTAAACGGTGCTTAAGAATCTGTGAGTGTTTCTTTCGTGAATTCAATGATTTAGAAAGGAAAAGATAGTTTTACCAATGTAATTTATTTTTCATATTAGTCTTAACTGGTCAAAAAATGTAAATATACCGACGTCACAAACGTGGAATCGACTCAATTTAGAGGTCACGTGAAGATAATAGAATTCACAAGTGATGACGTATTTTGTAAACAGATTCTTAAGAATCTGTGAGTGTTTCTTTCGTGAATCCAGTGATTTAGAAAGGAAAAGATAGTTTTACAAGCAATGTAATTTATTTTTCATATTAGTCTTAACTGGTCAAAAAATGTAAATATACCGACGTCACAAACGTGGAATTGACTAATTTTAGAGGTCACTTGAAGATAACAGAATTCACAAGTGATGACGTATTTTGTAAACGGTGTGAGTGTTTCTTTCGTGAATCCAGTCATTTAGAAAGTAAAAGATAGTTTTACAAGCGATGTAATTTCTTTTTCATATTAGTCTTAACTGTTCAAAAAATCTAAATAATACCGACGTCACAGACTTGGAATCGACTCATTTTAGAGGTCACGTGAAGATAATAGAATTCACAAGTGATGCAGTGCCCGATTAACCTCTGAATCTAGAGGAAGCACGATAACGTTTTGGGGCCCCATTTTAAAAGTTTTCTTAATTCTTCATTCATGAAAACTAACAAAAATGATACTAATTTTATTACCGAGAGTAGCTCAATCGAGGCCACATATATTTCATTAAACAGCTTTTTTATGTTCCCTGTAAATACTTCAGATATATTTAATACATATGCTCAATTTCCCGGGTGGTTTCTAACAGGCACATCCGGATGTTATATGATTAATTAGCATCCTATTGATGACATTCATATTTCACTGTTAAGTAAGTTTTGTGAAGTAGTGCGTGGATTTTCTCTTGAATTAAACAATCTTTTATTATTATTATTATTATTATTATTATTATTATTATTATTAAAAAAGGGGGGTAAAATATGAAAATGGTAATTAGAGGGCTCTTTTCACAATCATTTTGGGGCTCTTTTTAAATTTTAGAGGGGAAACATGTGCTTCATGTGCCTTTTGGATAATCAGGCCCTGAAGTGATGATGTATTTTGCAAATGGTGCTAAGAATCTGTAAGTGTTTCTTTCGTGAATTCAATGATTTAGAAAGGAAAATATAGTTTTACCAATGTAATTTCTTTTTCATATTAGTCTTAACTAGTCAAAAAATGTAAATATACCGACGTCACAGACTTGGAATCGACTCAATTTAGAGGTCACGTGAAGATAATAGAATTCACAAGTGATGACGTATTTTGTAAACAGATTCTTAAGAATCTGTGAGTGTTTCTTTCGTGAATCCAGTGATTTAGAAAGAAAAAGAAAGTTTTACAAGCAATGTAATTTCTTTTTCATATTAGTCTTAACTGGTCAAAAAGTGGGAAAAACGGACATCAAAAACGTCCCATTGATTCGACTCATTTTTCACAACTCATTTATCACTAGAGAATACGACAATATGACTAGTACGTTACAACACGTTTGTATCACGATGATATTATATAAGGGTTTAAGCGCATTTTTTAAAAAATTATTATCAGTATGATTATTTCAAGTGCAAATCAATATTATTATTCAAAAAGTATTCTGATTAAAAATAATATGTTTTTAATTTAATTTAATTGTACTTTTAATATGATTACATATGATACATTTAAAAAATTTAATTATTTAAAAAACGCTTTTAGAGAAAGATATAGCACTTAATTGTATACAATAAAAGCAAAACGTATTGTTTTCATACATAAATACAGTCGAAAAAAAAAATAGGTAGAGAACATCTCATAAATTTTAATCACTAAGTTGTTCCAGAAAAAACAAAAAACAAATAGCCATTTGACTGGAATATATGTCTTCTTTTAATTTATGTTAAAATTAAGCTTAGAGGGTCTTCTCTATAATGAAATTGTAACAAACTCTAAAATTCTGAATATTTCGACATCATATTTAGATTCTTCAGTAAATTAAATTTTATTTTAGAATGTGAAGAAATTTACGATGAAGAAATTTAATAATTATGCTTATTTATCCTAAAGTTAAATTCATTATTAATAAGTTGCATACAACTTATTATTTAAACTACATGCATTGTTACTTTTTATTAAAACTACATGCATTGCAGTTTGTTTTGCAAAATGAACTGCAAATGCATATATGTTTTTAAAGCCTAACGCAAAAACTACTTCGCAGAATGAGGTGATATTTTAGATTTGAATATTTGAAGCTTCTAGAAATTGATTTGTGTTAAAATTTTCATGTTACTATATGGATATATAAATATTTTCGTATAAATTTCATTAATTATATCCGTTTTAATTAATATTCAATAAAAATATTTATTATAATCTATAAAAATTTTCATATAAATCGATTTTTAAGAAGCTTCAAATATGCGCGAATGAAAAATATCATTTTGTTCCGCCAAGTAGTTTTTGAGTTATGCTTAAAAAATTCCGCGCATTGATTTTTTTTTCTTTTTTTTTTAACAGTGAATTTAACTTTTGAAGTTCAAAACTTTAAATGTGCATAATTCCCCAAAATTCTTCACCAAGTGATTTTCCATTTGGTATATCTTAAGGTAGGATTTATCGAAGAATTCAAATACGATGCCAAAATTAGGAGTTTGTGTTGAAACTTTCAGAGTTTGTTACAATTTCAGTATGGAGACAACTCCCTAAGCTTATTTTTATAACATAAATTGAAAGAAGACATAATTTGCCGTCGAATGGATAGTTTAATTTTTTCCTGTGACAATTTGGTGATTAAAATGTATGAGGGTGTTCTCTTATCCTATATAATTATTTCTGTTGTCAACATCCCTTTTTCTAAAGCAAATAAAAATCGCAGAACAATAAATGATATACCATATGAAAGGATTTTGAACATTGTATACTTCTGACATTGTATATTTACATTTCACCAAAACATATTATTAAAAATTGCAGTTAATTAAAACTTAAATCGGCATTGCTCTCATAAATGAAATGAAAGATTTTCCTCAAATCAGTGTTGCCACAAAAATAAAATACCGCAACATTAACTATACAATAAATAAATATCACAATAAAGATAAAGTGGGACATTGTTTCCGCACGGGTTTATTTTTTATTTACGATTAAAAGCAAAATTGAAATTCAAATACGAAAGGATCAGGGTCCATAAGCCGTATTTTTGGCCCATGAAAGAAGACTAAAATTCGATTTTGTTATACTGACTTAATTATTTCACTTTTTAATATTAGAAGGTTTATCCTGTACGATTTCAACAATATTTTTTGCATTTTGTTCAGATTTATGTAACTTACACAAGCTCAAAGTTCGTTTTATTCGTAGTTTTTGATGAAAAATAATGCAATTTTTCCTAATTTTACCTCAATTTTTAATATATTTTTAAATATTTTATAATGAGCGAAGCTTTGCAACACTTTTATTTTTACATATATTGTACATTTTGATGTATTTTATGTGATATTATATGTAAAGAAGAAAGTGTTGCACGATTGCGCTCATATAAATAAATGAGGTAGAATTAGAAGAAATTGCATATTTTTCATCAAAAACTACGAATAATACGAACTTTGAGCTTGTGTAAGTCATATAAATCCGAACAAAATGCAAAAACTATTGTTGAAATCTTACAGGATAAACCTTCTAATATTAAAAAGTGAAATAATTAAGTCAGTATAACAAAATCGAATTTTAGTCTTATTTCATGGGCCAAAAACACGGCTTATCGACCCTGGTCCGTTATTTTTCTTTATCCCATTTTTTTTTTTTCAAAGATGTCCTCCTCTAAAGTAGTTAAAATACGATTGATATTTTCTTTTTGCTTTGCCTATCTGCAATCAGTTTTTAGTGTAAATTTGATGGAATAAATGTGATGGTATTCTGGCTTGATTTAATGTTGTTTTCAGATATTTTTAGTCCTTAATTTTCGTTTAGAAAATCATCTAAAAAATATTAGATCATTTAAAAAAAATCTAAAAATCATCTAAGAAATATTTTCATTTAAAAAAAAATATTAGAATTCAGTGCGGAATTTTCGCACGAGTTCACTGGTTTTATTTTATTTTACCTTTTTGCCAACTGTGCACCCAGAGTATGATTACTAACGGTGCAAACTTCCACCAGTAAAAAATAATAAAAATTTTCTCCTTGTTCGTGACAGTAAATTTGCATGAATAGGATGTTTAAATAAGACAAAATTTTCTATTAAAATTTACTGGCAGATGTTTGCCTTGTGAATAATCAGGCCCTGACTGCACCTATTGCTTAAAATCGTATATATGTGGATCAGAATTCGAAGTGCTAAACTGAGGCATGGAGTAAAAAATGCATTGAAAAGAAAAGTAAGAGTAAGTCAGTTACATCATTTTCTTTTTTAAAAATAACTGCTTGTTTTTATAACGACAATAGCACATTTTGCCCTGCAATTTTAGGTTAATAGAAATATTTACATCTACTAAAACGCACAGCAATTTACCTATTTTTTTCAATAAAAATCCCTTCTAATGCGAAAAAAAAAAACTCATCTGCAATTCATGGTTTAAATAATTTTCTGAAAAATCCTTTTATTAATGCAAGACCACAAAAAGAATTGATAATACCAAAGGTCTTGCATTACAAAAACAATTTAGGCATATCTTTGATATACCCAGACACTGACAGAGGGGGGGTAGGGGGATGGGAATGAACTCTTTCACAAGATAAAAACATGAACAATTTTAAAAGCTGTTTCCCTGCGTGGGGACGTGGAAAAAAATATCCTCGAAAAATGCTGAGATAGGACGATAATTTAATCTCCTCATCCATACTATTCTATTCCGTTATGGGTCACACGAGAAAGCGTCAACTTTTAATTTTGCATAATTATCTGACTCTCATCCACATGTCATTTAATATAGCGGACGAAAAAAAATTAAGAGAAAACAACGAGATACCGGAATTGAATCCCATACTCCCTCGGGTCCCATAAAAGCATCATTTCCAGATAAGCAGCGCCGGAATGACTCTCATTCAACCAGATCGCTGCAGACGATAATATTTCGTTCCATTCCGCCGCCGAGGTCGTAAAATTTCGGCCGTGGATCCAAAACGTTCGATATGCGCCTAGATATCAGCCATTTTATATGTAACATGACTTCAATTCTATGCTTTTGCCCGCAGACAATTTCATCCAATTGTTATTCATGATGTTTACATTCATCGTCTTTTAACTGCAAACAGGAACTGGAAGACAGAAATGGCGATTAAATCGTTGCTATGGAATTGTTTCAGCTCCTAAATTGATTAGTTCATAAATTTTCTCATTTACTGGCTAATGAGAAGGAATAATTTTCGATTACTCGCTATTAGTGAAAATCTGAACATTCCATCTTATTCATAAAGTTGAAATTAAAATAAACTGGTAAAAACTTAGTTTTGAATGCAACGTCTAAATGAAAGATGATATTTTTCCGCTCAGTGTTCCAAGCGTTAAATATCGTTTATGGTTGTTAAATGAATGGAGAGCTTAAAAGTAATTCCAAAAGTTTATCGGCTTGCTGTTTATGCAAAATATATAACTACTTTTTTTTTTCCTATAAAATTTACAGAACTGCTATTTAATCATGTTTTATATTAATTACAAGAATCGGAGTACAGAAAGACCATTAAGTCGATACAGTAAAACAGTTCCAGTAAATAAATTGATTAGTTTATAAATTTTCACATTAATCAGCTGATGGTAAAGAATAAATTTTGATTGCTTGTTATAAGTGTAAAGATTGTGCAAAGACACAAAACAATTGTTTGCAGTTTGACATTTATCGAAATTAAAAGCAAAAAATAACATGTCACCATATGTATTTATGCTTCGGTTTGGCTTTTTTATATATTATTTAATTTCTAATATTCATATTTCGTTGTAAAAATTTATACTATTGCGATAAAAAAAAAAAAAAAAAAGAAGAAGAAGAAGAAGAGGAACCAAAATTGTGCATATTGCTGTAGCGTAATATTTTCCTGCGATTAAAAAAGAAAAAAAACTTATCAATATTTCAGCTTCCTAAACAGAAACATACTGTAAGAAAATCGTTTGCAGATTGGCGTTTATCGAAATTAAAAGAAATAAATTACCTTTTTGATTTTTTAAATAAATTGTTAAAAATCCGTAAATTTCGTTACAGTTTTTAGAAAAACTTTATCTGAAAGCGTATTTTTTGTTCTAGTCTGTGCTATAAAGACTGAAATTATGCAATATTTAGAATTAAAGATGCGAATGGTGAAAGTAAATACCTAGTGCAAAAATCCAGTAAAAAATTCCTTAAAACTTAATTTTCAAAAAATCTGTTCGAGTGGTTCTCAAGTACAGTTTGGAGTATCACCGTGCCCATAGTGTCGTAGTGTCCATCACAGCGTGAGATAGTACACAGACAGACAGGCAGACAGATTCACAAACTCTTTGTTTTATTAATCCTTAAATACTGCAAAATTCAATATAACGAAAAATATTCGATACAGGTTTATTGTATATTAGCCAGAATGTAAAATGGATTGTATGGGACGCTCGCAGACGATTTTATGGAATTGTTATTCATGGTGTCTATGTTTATAATTTTTTAACTATGCAAACAGGAACTGGAAAACGTAAATGGAGGTTTTACGTTTTCTATAAGTCAAATACAATAATTTATTTTCATTACTCATGCAAAAAATATTTCAAATAATAACATTTTAATTTAACATTTTAATTGAACATTTTAATTTATTAGAGTTAAACCTCAACCTTGTAGTTTAATCCTAAGTAGATAGGTAATAAAACTTTTCATAAAACATATTCTGAGTTTTAAAGATTGACAATAAAAGTTCTTTTTTTACTACCAGTAAACTTTAAAAAAAAAAAAAAAAAAAAAAAAAAAAAAAAAATATATATATATATAGATGTTGTACTGCCAAATTCCAAAACCCAATTTTCTCCCAAACCACCTTGCAATCTTCTGAAGTGGACTACTGTGAAATGAGAAATATATTGAGTATATAGAGAGTTAGGAACAGTTCGCTCCTTGAAACAAGATGCTCTTATATCACACTGTACAGATTCAATCTATTGACACCGTTCAAGTAAGAGATCCGAATTATCTTAAGTCTCTTGAAGAGGCTCCATGTTCTTTCCTTCACACTTTACTCCGACAATCTCTTAAGAGTTTTTAGAAGTTTTCAGTGATTTTTCTCAGTCTTTTTAGGGCTTATCTCAGAGGGGTTAAGTGAGGGGTTAACAGCGCCGAAACTACTATGTCCCTGCGGAAGTGCCCTCCAAAATAAGTGACAGCATTAAAAAGCTGTAAACCCCGGATGTGCAACATCGATGTTAAGGATGAATTTATTCATTCGCTAACACTGGTGATAAATCAAGTGAAAATTTTACTGTTATTGCAACCCTCTACTGTTCGCATGGCAATATTGCCAAATTAAAAAAAAAAAAAAAAGATAATTATACAGTGATTGGCTGGAAAACTACCGTAATATTTTTAAACTACTTTAGATAGAAGGTTATGCCTTCGATAATATGTGTATGTGTGTATTATGTATGTTTTCGTAATTTTCGAATGAATGCATCAATGTTCATGTTGTCTTTTTTTGTTTTTTTTGTTTCAGATAGTTCCGTGAAGTTTCATTAGTATTTTAAAATGTCCAAAAATAAGTCTTTTTGTCTTTTTTTTTTTTTTTTTTTATCATACATGTTCTAATATAATTTACAAAAAATACTCCGATTAAAAAAATAATAAAAAATAAAATAAAATAAAATAAATAAATATATAAATAACAAAATAAATTAAAATAAAATAAATATTTTATTAAGCTAGTTATCGAAATTTTTCCTTTTGAAAATAACATAATTCATAATTTTAATCATTTACAGTCAATCGTAATATCATTTATATTTTTTTCAGAAGCATTAAAAAACAAGTTGTGATCCCTTTGTGTGATCGAAGATAGCACAAAGGGTTTCGTTTAATATTCCTTTCAAAACACTTTATCCTTTCTTTAATAAATCCAAATAAATTTCATTAAAAAAAAAAAAAAAAAAAAAAAAAAAAAAAAAAAATCATGTTTTTTATGAAGTAAAAATTTCCGGTCTATTTTTCTCGTTTTTTGGAATATCTGAAGCCCGCTATTATACTCTGTCATAATAATATCTGTCATGTGGACTAAATGTGATATATTAAAAAAATAAATAAATGAATAAAAATGATCAATTTCAAATTAAACATGTTGCATAGACGCCTTCAAAATGTTAAAATATGCCAGTATTTCCATAATTGGGTTTTTATCATGATTCAATACGTTCCTCAAACTCATATGACGTTATAATCACTGGCTGATGTCATATCTACTTGCTTTCTCTATTACGCATATTGATACTCTCTATGTATTATTCTCAAACATTTGAAAAAGTGCGTTAAACTTCCAATATGACGTCAGATTAATTTTCTTTTTTATTCTCTAATGACGTCATATTAACTTGCTTTTTGAACTTACACAAACTCATACTCCTTGTATTATTGAGAAATGTTTGAAAATTTCCGTTTTATTACCAATATGACGTCATATTAATCTTTTTTTCAATTGATTGAACTTTTTATTTCGTTTTCATTTTTCACTTGGAAATCTTTCAATTGAAAATTAATTATTGTAGAAAGAATTTTATTGTGGATTTTTAATTGTTGGCAACTGCTATAACGAAAAATGTTTACATTTAATAGGAAAAGGCTGTTTAATTTTTGTTTTTTTTTTATCTCTCTATATTAAAATATATATTTTTTTTTCAAAGTTTTATGATTTTCAGTGTGACAGTAGGTATTCAGCTGTAAGTACACAAAATTTCAAGTCTGTAAGTTTAACAGTTTCTGAGAACCGGCTCTGTGACTGACAGACAGAAAAGTGGGACGAATAGGGTTTCGTGAGATGAACGAAACACTAAAAACTATTATATTATCATATATATTATCATCTACTATAAACACATATTACACGAAGCCAAATAATTATAAAATTTGAGTACGTTAATTGAAACTGAAAGATAACACAATATTAAATCACTTTGACCAGCTTTAGGTTAACTTAAAAGTGATGATATATATTAATTCTGTTATTAACATCCCTTTTTCTATTCACATACAAAACGCACAACGATGAAAGAGGTATTCATTCGAAAGGTTTTTAAACAGGCTTCTGACATAGAACAGTCTCATTTCGTTAAAACACGTTGTATGATTAAAAATTGTAGTTAATTAAAAATTATCTATACTATTGTATAAAGAGGAAACGGTGACTGACTGACTGACTGACTGACTGAGTGACTCATCAACGCCCAGCCGAAACTACTAAAGTCAGGGTCACGCAATTTGGACTGTAGATTGCTGTTATGGCCTAGGCAAGCAATTAGAAGGGATTTTTGAAAATTCCCCCCCCCCCGAAGGGGGTTAAAGGGGGGTTCGAATGTTTTAGGTAATTTTGCCATATTTCAGCAGCAGTTATAGGTAGGAGCTTGAAATTCCCGAAAACAAATCTACTAAAAAATGATTAAACACCTATTTCAGCGATTTTAGAAATTCCCCCCAGAAGGGGGTTAAAGGGGGTGGTCGAATGTTTTAGGTCATTTTGCCATATCTCAGTAGCAGTTATAGGTAGGAGCTTGAAATTCCAGAAAACAAATCTACTAAAAAAACGATTAAACACCTAAGTAGTATATAACTGAGAGTTCTGCCCCAGCAGCAGGTGCAAGGTGCAAGGTGCAGAGAACGAGTTACAGTACGATGTTAAAATAGTAACTTGAAATGTAGGATGAGTCCTAAGGGTGTACTATAGGTGGAGGGTCTAAAAGTGAGGGAGCTTATTTTTTGAAGAGGCGGTAAACTTTTTTGAAGGGGGGGGGGCTTAATTTTTTTAAAAATTGACTTTCAGTTTGAAGGCGAAACGGAGATCAAAATTTTTTTTGGTGGTGCCCTCTATCAGAAGGGAATGTAATAACGGATATTTAAAATAGGTTTTCTTGAAAAGATTTCACTGGGGTTTGAACCTGCAAAATAGCTTCTTGACTTGATAATTTGCGGTAGGTTTAACTAATCAAGCCAAGAAGCTATATATGAATGTCGAGATTTTAAGTGTTTAAAGAGAGGTATCGTGAGAGTGAAGTATCATTTATTAAAAAGACTTCGAGAGAGGAAGTGATTAGCGTCGTGTGTCTGTATATAACCGTCTGCATTGTGTTTTCGTTCATTTATGTATTTACCGGAAGTGAAAAGTTTAAGGTTGATTTTATACTGAATTTAAATGAAACCGGAAATTTATCTTTTTCGATATGATGCGCTTGAATATTAACACATTTCTTCTAAAATGTATAGTGGAAGCAATGGTAAAAAGAAGACATGTTTAGGAGTAAGTACTGTTTTTATTGTGTTTGGTGTAGAAAACATAGGAAAGAGGTGTAGTTTAAAAAAACAAATTCAATTTTATTAATAATTTTCCCAATGCAATACATGTGGACCCACTTTTCGTTTTTTAGAGGGTTTTGACAAATCTAATACAGAATCTTGTTTAATGTTTGTTGACAAATATTTATTTTTAATAAAATTTCGCGGGACATTCATTTCATTTAATGTTTCTAATAATTCGCTCTGTGCCTTGATAGGTTTTCTTTTATTCACAGAAAACAAAAGATTAAATAAATCTGCCAAGTTCGATTCGGGGGATAGGTTTTCCTTCGAAACTTACAGTCAAATTTTTATACTATCAAAATTTTCTTGGACGTGCCATGACAAACTGAACTAATGCTTTGATAATTTAGGATAGCTTTATCTGTTCAAGCTATGATATCATAGTGGTTAGATTACAGATATTTGTGTTTGGAATAACGTGATTTTTAATTTTGCCTGTTCAGTTTCAATTATATTGTGAAATGAGGGTTTATTTTTGAAAGATAATGTTAACTTTTTGTGATTATCTTGTAATAGACTGCTTTCATTAAAAGTGCATTTTAGAATTGTAAACTACAATTTTGAAATTTTCGTCTGTTTGGAAAAAAAGCACAGAAAAAAAATAAAAGTATTAAAAAAATAATAAGAACAACTGTTCAAAAATATAATAACAACTAAACAAATGATCAAAAATAATAAAAACTGCTCAAATAATAACAACAACTGTTTAAAAATAATAAAAACTGTTTAAAAAATAATAACAAATGTTAAACGATTGACTTTATACAACCAACATTAAAAAAAAAAAGATAATCGAATCTAGTTTTTTCTAACATGACTTATTTGAAATAATCACTTTTTCTAGTTAGATTTATAACACATAAGTGATTTATAACACATAAGTGACACATAAGTAAAATATCATTTATAAAAGCACTAAATACGAGATTACTAAGAATTTTTAACTTACAAACATATGAACTTCTGATACACAAGTGATTCGACCAGTAAAATATTATTTATAAAAGCATTTTTGACATACAATTGTACGAACTTCAGATACGTAACCCTTTCTGAATCAATGTGTAAGAATTAACTGACTATTGAACTTATAACAGAGTATGATAAAATAATCACGTGACTTAATTAACCAATAAAATGTTAAAATTTTTAACAAGCGCCCTCTATCATTTTATGAACTTTCAAGAAACGAGTAATATGATTATATTGTTTCCTGTTACCGCTGTGAAAGGTTGTGTTTTAAGTTAGTTTACATTTAAGTGATTATGGATTCTGCTTTGTTAAGTGTTAATGATATGTCTAACGTGAAGAGAGAACCCTCATCACCAGGATTAAACGACCATGACATGGAATTTTTAATACAGCTTAAAAAAGAACCCGTTTCGAATTGTGAAGGGAAACCCACCTCATCAGGATTAAAGAAACAGAAGTTACCCTTTGTGTGTTCTACTTGAAACAAAGCTTTTCCCCGAAAGGTTAACTTAACGTTTCACATGAAATGTCATCTGGAGAAAATACCTCTTGTATGTGTAATCTGTGAAAAAACATTTGCTAGAAAGTATCATTTATTAAATCATATGAAGATTCATTCAAAGACTCCTATGATTCCTAATTGTAATCTATGTGGAGAAGTATTTTCACAAAAGAGTGATTTATTAAAGCATGGGAAAATTCATAACACTTCCAAGCCCAAACAAAGGAAAAGTAGACAGTCACCCAGTCACTGTAAATGTGACGATTGTTTTGAAACATTTAATAATAGATCTGACTTAGTGAAACATAGAAAAATTCATCTTTCACCTAAAGAACTTAACCCATCTGATCGACTTTCCTTGGGAAACAGTTCGAAATACGAAATTTCAGACATCACTCAGTTTAGTAAAATATTTAAGTTTTTCGATGTTTTTACTCCTGCTTATTGGAATTTAGGTGAGGAAATGATTGTTAAAGTACAAATGAATAAGAACTATGAGCTTTATGTTAACATACAGAAATATGAAGAATTTGAAAAGAACGGTCGTGAACTAACCCCCACAAATGAAAGCATTACATTATCATGTGCAACATTCGACAAATTTGAATCGAGATTGGATAAATTTAATTTTGTTTCTGAAAATGATACATTCGTATGTAATAATGACTTACTAATTGCTTATGTAAATAAGGAATCATGCATACTGCAAAAATTATTCAAATCGAAAAAGTTTGGATTTTGCTTAAAGTCTGACTTTTTACTGCTTACAAAAGATCAATATTTGAAACTAGTGAAAAATCGCTTTAAAATTACCGAATGTCTTAATGAGACGCTTTTAACTAAGTTTATTCCTGTTTCGGTTTTAGAAAACTTAAAAAAAAGTTATAAAGTACAAAAAGTTATAAAGTAAAAGTTAACACAAAGTTAAAAGTTAATAAAATATTTAAAAAAGCAAAAGAAGGTATGTGTTATAAAGAGAGGGGTTTCCGTGTGGAAGTAACTTACAAAATGTATGTGTGTGTGTGTTCATTAGTTTATCATTTAGTAGAACTTTTAAGTGAACAGTTAGAATTTATGTTTTTTATATAACTTAACACAAAATAAAAATTTTAACTATTGCAAAAAGATTCAACTATTGAATGGAAATATGCATATTAGTAAAATGAAAGATTTTAAATTTCATACAATTTAACAAATATATATATATACGAAACACATTACGGATTTAAATATTATAAGAAATGTTTGATGGAAATTTTTAAGACAGATTTAATTTTTTGTCCTGCCATATATAGTTCGATCTCGTTTTAGAAGATAGTTTTTAATAGTCTTGTGGTTTGAATTTGACAAAATGAAATCAAGATACGATGATTTGTATGTTATTTTAATCATTATGGCATGATTTCATACCTCTGAAAGTGTATTTTAAGGTTTGTCTAGGTTTATTCAGTGTTATTAAGCGTTTGTGAAACCGAAAATTAATGAAAAAGAAAAACAGACCGCCTTCTACCAATTGCGCTACGAATGTTTTATTCAATTATTATAAATAATAAAACCTTTTAGAATATTACCTATTTTAAATTTAAAATAATAAAAATTTAAAGTTAACAAAATAAATAAATAATTCCTCTGTTCATTATAAATAAATAAAAGTTTATAAAATTAAAGTTTCAAAATGAAAACTTTATGAAAATTATAAGTTAACAAAGCAAAACAAAAAAAATTAAATAAAAATTATCAAAAGTAAAGTTTATAAAAATTAAAAGTTAAAAAAAAAATTAAGTTATGTTTAAAAATCTTTAAATTAATCAAAATTGACTTTTAGTTTTATGTTAATGTAAGTTTCAATGTTTTAAAATATCGAGCTAACTGTTTATCCTCATAATCATTTGTTTACCCATCTTCCAACCAACCAACTGGTTGCCTAGCCAACCATATACTTTGTATCTACACATGCGCAGAAAAAAAAACTAACTTAAGTTTTACTTTAAACCTTTGCTAGATTAGGTATATTATACAAGTCGAATATCTTCCATACTTAGAAAATTTATAATTTTTAACTATTCGTCCCTATTTATCTTAAAACATTAACAAATAAATGTAATTTATATACTTACAAAAACAGGATAACTTAAAAAGGAGTCCATACATTTCAGCTTGCTAAACTCAAGTGCCTAGTCTATAACAGAATGAGGTTAAACTATCAGTTTACTTCCTTATCACTCACTTGATCAAGACTTTATCAGTTACATGTTCAGGTCGATAACAGCTAAAAACAGCGTGTTGGTCATTTTAACTTCTGTCTTCGCACACTGTGGTTCGGTAAGTTTTCTTGTCTACCATTTCTTTCTTTTTAGAAAATAAACTAATCGTAAAATTTTCTTTTCATACCCACTTACTTTTAAATCACAATGTTAAAAGACTGAATTTTATTATGTTAAATTATTCTTTTAAATGTCGAACAAAAGATCTTGCAATATATTTGCAAATAAGTTCTTATAAAACGGTTTTAATTAGTTAAAGGATGAACATTGTTATTTTAATTACCTATTATTTTGAAAGCGAAAAAGATTAATTCACATGAAAATTAAACTTACCTTATTTATAAGCTGGGTAAGCATGGTCTGGCTTTTGCGACGACTTGTAGAGATTTGAAAGATAGTACAAACGTATATCAGTTAATCTCACGTGATATGATTACGTTACTAAGTAACGTCATCCATCACAGGTTAATCACGTGACTACGCGACCATAATCTTCACATTACTAGTGTGATCACGTAGCTAATTGTAATGATCACAAAATATACTTATAATATATTTATAAAAATATATTCATAAATTAATAATTAATTAATTTATTATTTTGCTCGAATGCTTTTGCTCGAATGTCGTAGTGCACATGCATGACATTCATACAATCGGTTAAGTATTGATAACATATTATTCTCGATACACGTGTTAAGTTTATACTTTAACACCTCATCATTTTCTGTAGATATATTACTCACCATACATTTCTTTTTAATAAGAGATGGTAAAAGTTTTGTATACATATGTTGTAAAAGTGCACTATTTAAATGAGAGGTACTTTCTTTTAATTTTTCCAGTTGATGTTCGTTTAAGTCAATATAAGAATAATTCTTTAAATTTTTAATTCGCATTGTAGAATTTTGATTTAACACTAAAATCATGTTATTAGAAACAAAGGATGTACTTTTGTATCTTAAATTAAATGCAATAAGTTTATATTGAAACTCAAACCAGCTAGGAATATCCATATTAACCACGCGTTTTGTCGGGATTTCTTCATTAGTAGATACATTGCGTTTAAATTCTCGTATAAGTATATAATATTGTTTAGTTCTTAACTTCAAAGTTAAATAGAAACAATCACTTAGTTCTTTGTGAAACACATAGGAATTGCATAATTTATCAATTTTAATGTTATTTGCAGGTGAGATGGTGGTTTGTAATTCACCACTTGTTTGCGAAAGGTTGCTTGCTTGTAGCTCGTTGACCTCGCGTTTAACAGTAGTCTGTAAAATATTATTTGTAGGTTCTTGAAACGCTAAGGTACTAGAACAATCTAAATTTTCAAAATTCATGTCTTCGAAAAATGTATTTAAATAGTCCTTGGCAGAATTTGGCATTTGACCGGGATTCTCGAAAGATGTTGTATCATTCCCATAGGCAAAGTTTGAAAATTTCATAGCGATCTCGGGTTTCACATCTTGTAAGTTCTCAGTAGTTACACAGTTATTACCCATTTTAGAAAGTTTTAATCTTGGGTCTTTTAACTCCTTCTCATAAGGTAATTGAATTTTCCATGGTTTTTTCTAAACGTAGACGTTTTGAAGATGAAAGTACTTGTTCGTGAGATCTTTTCTGCATATTAATGTCATAAAATATTTTTAATCAGCATTCCACTAACTGGTGTAATCTCGATAAAAGTCTACGGTAAACTGATTGTATTTCATGAAAACATTTACTTATCTAGGTTAAAAGCAGTCACAGTTATAGTTAATCATTTAAATTACATAAAGGTTAAAGATAAAATGTTTACTTATTATCTATAATAAATACAGTGACGGTTTAAGTTAAACAATTTCTTAACTATGTTAAATACTGTAATGTTAACTGTGGGGTGAAAATTATCAAAACATGCAATGTCATTGTTTAAAAGGAGAGAGAAAATAAACTTTCTTATCAATAAATAAGTTTAATACCTATTCAAATAAAAATAATAAATTTTTCTTAAAAAGAGATTTCATTTAACCAAAAAGTGTTTACTTTAAAGACTAGAGTTAAAAAAAAAAAAATTACCTACACATAAATATATGTTCACTTTTTTTTTCTAGAAAATAAAACTTCAAAGATTGATTTCATAAATAAATAAAAATAAAAAAATAAATAGACATGTGAAATAAAAACAGATATGTGATATAAAAACAAATATTTATTAAATAAATACATTTCTATGTTAATTTATAAATACATTGTTTAAATGGTTATTATAAAAGTCCATATTCATAGTTTCAAAAAATAAATGAGTATAATTACATGAACATTGCTTGAATAGGTTTTTTACAAATTCAGTCACGTTGAAATTTAGCAGTGCACTCTCATTACACCAATTATATTTTCTACGCAAACTATAACTATCACACTCGTGTTTCATATTAATTGGTTCTCCGATTGAACATTGATAGCAATCAAACACGCGAGAAATGGATGACTTTAACTCGTCATCGAAACATGTTAAGAAATAGTTCAATGTCTCTTCGATTGTGAGGTGGGTACATTTACATTTGTTTAAGTTTTCTAAAACCGAAACAGGAATAAGCTTAGTTAAAAGCGTCTCAATAAGACATTCGGTAATTTTAAAGCGATTTTTCACTAGTTTCAAATATTGATCTTTTGTAAGCAGTAAAAAGTCAGACTTTAAGCAAAATCCAAACTTTTTCGATTTGAATAATTTTTGCAGTATGCATGATTCCTTATTTACATAAGCAATTAATAAGTCATTATTACATACGAATGTACCATTTTCAGAAACAAAATTAAATTTATCCAATCTCGATTCAAATTTGTCGAATGTTGCACATGATAATGTAATGCTTTCATTTGTGGGGGTAAGTTCACGGCCGTTCTTTTCAAATTCTTCATATTTCTGTATGTTAACATAAAGCTCATAGTTCTTATTCATTTGTACTTCAACAATCATTTCCTCACCTAAATTCCAATAAGCAGGAGTAAAAACATCGAAAAACTTAAATATTTTACTAAACTGAGTGATGTCTGAAATTTCGTATTTCGAACTGTTTCCCAAGGAAAGTCGATCAGATGGGTTAAGTTCTTTAGGTGAAAGATGAATTTTTCTATGTTTCACTAAGTCAGATCTATTATTAAATGTTTCAAAACAATCGTCACATTTACAGTGACTGGATGACTGTCTACTTTTCCTTTGTTTGGGCTTGGAAGTGTTATGAATTTTCCCATGCTTTAATAAATCACTCTTTTGTGAAAATACTTCGGCACATAGATTACAATTATGAATCATAGGAGTCTTTGAATGAATCTTCATATGATTGAATAAATGATACTTTCTAGCAAATGTTTTTTCACAGATTACACGTACAAGAGATATTTTTTCCAGATGACATTTCATGTGAAACGTTAAGTTAACCTTTCGGGGAAAAGCTTTGTTTCAAGTAGAACAAACAAAGGGTAACTTCTGTTTCTTTAATCCTGATGAGGTGGGTTTCACTTCACAATTCGAAACGGGTTCTTCTTTAGGCTGTATTAAAAATTCCATGTCATGGTCGTTTAATCCTGGTGATGAGGGTTCCCTCTTCACGTTAGCCATATCATTAACACTTAACAAAGCAGAATCCATAATCACTTAAATGTAAACTAACTTAAAACACAACCTTTCACAGCGGTAACAGGAAACAATATAATCATATTAACTCGTTTCTTGGAAGTTCATAAAATGATAGAGGGCGCTTGTTTAAAAATATTAACATTTTATTGGTTAATTAAGTCACGTGATTATTTTATCATACTCTGTTATAAGTTCAATAGTCAGTTAATTCTTACACATTGATTCAGAAAGGGTTACATATCAGAAGTTCGTACAATTGTAAGTCAAAAATGCTTTTATAAATAATATTTTACTGGTTGAATCACTTGTGTATCAGAAGTTCATATGTTTGTAAGTTAAAAATTCTTAGTAATCTCGTATTTAGTGCTTTTATAAATAATATTTTACTTATGTGTCACTTATGTGTTATAAATCTAACTAGAAAAAGTGATTATTTCAAATAAGTCATGTTAGAAAAAACTAGATTCGATTATCTTTTTTTTTTAATGTTGGTTGTATAAAGTTAATCGTTTAACATTTGTTATTATTTTTTAAACAGTTTTTATTATTTTTAAACAGTTGTTGTTATTATTTGAACAGTTTTTATTATTTTTGATCATTTGTTTAGTTGTTATTATATTTTTGAACAGTTGTTCTTATTATTTTTTTAATACTTTTATTTTTTTTCTGTGCTTTTTTTCCAAACAGACGAAAATTTCAAAATTGTAGTTTACAATTCTAAAATACACTTTTAATGAAAGCAGTCTATTACAAGATAATCACAAAAAGTTAACATTATCTTTCAAAAATAAACCCTCATTTCACAATATAATTGAAACTGAACAGGCAAAATTAAAAATCACGTTATTCCAAACACAAATATCTGTAATCTAACCACTATGATATCATAGCTTGAACAGATAAAGCTATCCTAAATTATCAAAGCATTAGTTCAGTTTGTCATGGCACGTCCAAGAAAATTTTGATAGTATAAAAATTTGACTGTAAGTTTCGAAGGAAAACCTATCCCCCGAATCGAACTTGGCAGATTTATTTAATCTTTTGTTTTCTGTGAATAAAAGAAAACCGATCAAGGCACAGAACGAATCATTAGAAACATTAAATGAAATGAATGTCCCGCGAAATTTTATTAAAAAT
Organism: Maratus michaelseni; assembly: GCA_963931845.1. Taxonomy (NCBI): domain Eukaryota; kingdom Metazoa; phylum Arthropoda; class Arachnida; order Araneae; family Salticidae; genus Maratus; species Maratus michaelseni. The sequence continues at coordinate 72,332,779 of OZ007598.1, forward strand.
AAATATTTGTCAACAAACATTAAACAAGATTCTGTATTAGATGTAGAAAACTAATCCATTCATTTCAATCACTTAATATTTTCCACTCAAAGTAAAATAAATAAAGAAAGAAAATGATGAAGCACGCAGATAAAAACCCAACGATAATTTTTCTCTCATCTCTTCAAAACAAGTGACCTAATTTATGACTCTTAAGTTTCAAGTTTATCAAGCAATAGATATTTATTACCTCGTTATAATCGTTCTCTTCTAATAATGTGAAGTATGTTTATAATTTGTTATTTGTGATTATGCTATTATAAACTTATTACAGAACTAAAACATTTAAAAGGACAATTATTCAACGTCAATTTGTTTCAAAGAAATGATGCAACTTTACTCGTAACTTTCCAAGCTATATGAAAATGAGTCAGTGTATTACTATCCTTCGTTCTGTAAAGTCACAGGAAAAAATGTTTCCTGATGTTAAAATTAATCTAGTAAACCTTTTAAAATTTTAAGTAATGTAAAATATAATTTTTAAAATCAATCGAAACGTGAACTTATTTATTCAATGTGAATTGTGCATTAATATAATTTTTTACAAGTCTTATTTCAGCGGTGGTGCAAAACAGGATTATTCAAGACGTGTTTATAATAAATTCTCAAATAGTTGAAATATATAAACCAGTGGATATTTCATAAATTGGATAGACCATAGAAAAGGTAAGCAATTCCTTTTCTTTCTGTATTTGAAGACCATAGTTAATTTTAATTTGAAGAATTTAATATTCTGATGTTACGCGCTTACCTCGTTGGCCTCGCCCCTTGTACATACTGATTTATGTGGGCCCTTTAAAACACCCACAATAGGAGGAAAAAATTACTTCCTTACATTCATAGATGACAGTTCTAGATTCACAGTTATTTACTTATTAAAAAGTAAAGATGAAGTTTATGAAAAAATAAAAGACTATGTACAAATGGTCAAAACCAGACAAGGAAAATATCCGACGGCGATTAGATCGGATAACGGTGGGGAATATATAGGAAATAATACAGAAGCCTTTCTAAGGGAACATGGTATAAAACATGAATACACAGTTCCATTTTATCCCAGCCAGAATGGCATTGCTGAGAGAAAAAACAGAAGTTTAATTGAAATGACACGAAGCCTATTATCCGAAGCAAATTTACCTCATAGGTTCTGGGGTGAAGCGATAAATACTGCTAATCACCTCCAAAATAGGCTTCCCACTAAATTGACAAATAAAACGCCATATGAAATTTGGTTCAAAAGAAAACCAAATCTCTATTATTTACGTGTATTTGGCTGTAAAGTATACACTTACATAAACAAACACAAAAGATCTAAACTAGATGACACAGCAGAAGAGGGTATCTTCATGGGCTATGATAATAATACAAAGGGATACCGCGTTTTCACTAAAAATGGTGAAATAATAATTTCCAGATCTGTAAAATTTCTGGAAGAAAAACTGAACAATTTAAACGAGAAAATTAATGATCACGAACAATTAATTGAAGATAAAAAATACATTGAAATAGAAATAGGTGACACACCCTGTACACCTGACGCGCCCAAACAATCAGAAACACATCAACCTCGTAGATCTGAAAGACAAAACAGAGGAGTACCACCTCAAAGATATACTTCCTACAATTTTATTGCTTTAGCAAATGATTGCGATACAACAGAACCTGAAAACTGGAAACAGCTTATCAAAATAAACAATCCACTAGAAAAGAAAAACTGGCTTAAAGCCACTGAAAACGAAATACAATCGTTAATGAAAAATAATACATGGGATCTAGTCGATCCTCCTCTTAATAAAAGAATCATAGGAAGTAGATGGATTTTCAAACGAAAAATTGATAGTTCAGGAAATACACAAAAATATAAAGCACGTTTTGTTCCCAAAGGTTTCAGTCAAAAATATGGGGAAGATTATCAAGAAACATTTTCACCAGTAACACAACATTGTACCATCAAAACACTTCTTTTAGCAGCAGCTTATAATAATTTGAATGTGCGACATGTAGATATTGACACCGCTTTTCTTCATGGGAACTTAAATGAAGAAATATATATAAATCAACCTGAAGGCTATGTAAACGAACAATTTCCTGAAAAAGTTTGCAAGCTCAAAAAGGCGATCTATGGCCTCAAACAGGCCGCCAGAGCTTGGCATATTAAAATCGCTGAAACACTAGACAACTTGAACTTTATCCAAAGTACAGCAGACACATGTCTTTTCACTAGAAAAGAAAAAGATCATACATCGTACATAATAATATATGTTGATGATATACTCATTGCCAGCAAAGATGAAATAATAGAAGAAATCGTAAATTCTCTAAAACAAGAATACGAATTAAAGGATCTAGGCAATATTAGTAACTATTTAGGTACTCAAATTCAGAAATTACCTAACGGTTATTCTCTTGATCAAAAAATTAAGATTGAAAATTTAGCGAAAAAGTTCAATCTTGAAAACTCCAAACCGTGCAAAACTCCGATGGAACCAGGATATAACAAATTAAATGATGATGATAATTTAATGCCAAATAATATTAAATATCGCCAGGCACTTGGTTCATTGCTTTATATAACAACAATAACTAGACCTGACATTTCAGCAGCAGTAAACATTTTAAGCAGAAGAAATGAGAATCCTCGCGAAAAAGACTGGCAAGCCGTAAAAAGAATAATAAGATATCTATATCATACTAAAGAACTAAAATTAATAATTAACACTAATGAAAAACCAATATTAAAAGTATTCGCTGATGAAGATTGGGCAGGTGATACCAAAACCCGCAGATCAACATCGGGAATATTATATATGTTGGGCAACAACCCAATTCAGTTGACGACGAAAAGGCAAACTTGCATTGCCTTATCTTCAGCAGAGGCTGAATATGTGTCCGCAGCACATGCTAGCCAAGAAATAATTTGGTTATTGAAGTTACTTGACGATCTAGGCTTTCCACAGCAAAAATCAATCACTTTATATGAAGACAATCAAAGTACCATAAAAATGGTTGAATCAGAAAAATTCACGAAAAGATCAAAGCACATCGACGTCAAATTTAATGCCATTAAACAATATAGCGAAGAAGGCATAATTGAGTTAAGATATCTTCCAACAGAAAAAATGATAGCTAAAAAATGATATGCACTTACCAAACCTTTACCCAAGCCTCGATTCATCGAACACAGAAATTCAATGAAAATATTAGTTAATCCCCATGAACGGATTAAGGGGGAAATTGTAGAAAACTAATCCATTCATTTCAATCACTTAATATTTTCCACTCAAAGTAAAATAAATAAAGAAAGAAAATGATGAAGCACGCAGATAAAAACCCAACGATAATTTTTCTCTCATCTCTTCAAAACAAGTGACCTAATTTATGACTCTTAAGTTTCAAGTTTATCAAGCAATAGATATTTATTACCTCGTTATAATCGTTCTCTTCTAATAATGTGAAGTATGTTTATAATTTGTTATTTGTGATTATGCTATTATAAACTTATTACAGAACTAAAACATTTAAAAGGACAATTATTCAACGTCAATTTGTTTCAAAGAAATGATGCAACTTTACTCGTAACTTTCCAAGCTATATGAAAATGAGTCAGTGTATTACTATCCTTCGTTCTGTAAAGTCACAGGAAAAAATGTTTCCTGATGTTAAAATTAATCTAAATGTAAACCTTTTAAAATTTTAAGTAATGTAAAATATAATTTTTAAAATCAATCCAAACGTGAACTTATTTATTCAATGTGAATTGTGCATTAATATAATTTTTTACAAGTCTTATTTCAGCGGTGGTGCAAAACAGGATTATTCAAGACGTGTTTATAATAAATTCTCAAGTTGAAATATATAAACCAGTGGATATTTCATAAATTGGATAGACCATAGAAAAGGTAAGCAATTCCTTTTCTTTCTGTATTTGAAGACCATAGTTAATTTTAATTTGAAGAATTTAATATTCTGATGTTACGCGCTTACCTCGTTGGCCTCGCCCCTTCAACATTAGATTTGTCAAAACCCACTAAAAAACGAAAAGTGGGTCCACATGTATTGCATTGGGAAAATTATTAATAAAATTGAATTTGTTTTTTTAAACTACACCTCGTTCCTATGTTTTCTACACCAAACACAATAAAAACAGTACTTACTCCTAAACATGTCTTCTTTTTACCATTGCTTCCGCTATACATTTTAGAAGAAATGTGTTAATATTCAATCGCATCATATTGAAAAAGATAAATTTCCGGTTTCATTTAAATTCAGTATAAAATCAACCTTAAACTTTTCACTTCCGGTAAATACATAAATGAGCGAAAACACAATGCAGACCGTTATATACAGACACACGACGCTAATCACTTCCTCTCTCGAAGTCATTTTAACAAATGATACTTCACTCTCACGATACCTCTCTTTAAACACTTAAAATTTCGACATTTATATATAGCTTCTTGGCTTGATTAGTTAAACCTACCACAAATTATCAAGTCAAGAAGCTATTTTGCAGGTTCAAACCCCAGTGAAATCTTTTCAAGAAAACCTATTTTAAATATCCGTTATTACATTCCCTTCTGATAGAGGGCACCAACAAAAAAAATTTTGATCTCCGTTTCGCCTTCAAAGTGAAAGTCAATTTTAAAAAAAATTAAGCCCCCCTCAAAAATAACCCCCCCCCCCTTCAAAAAAGTTAGCCGCCTCTTCAAAAAATAATCTCCCTCATTTTTAGACCCTCCTCCTATAGTACACCCTTAGGACTCATCCTACATTTCAAGTTACTATTTTAACATCGTACTGTAACTCGTTCTCTGCACCTTGCACCTTGCACTTGCTGCTGGGGCAGAACTCTCAGTTATATACTACTCACCTATTTCAGCGATTTTAGAAATTCCACCCAGAAGGGGGTTGAAGGGGGGTGGTCGAATGTTTTAGATCATTTCGCCATATCCCAGCAGCAGTTATAGGTAGGAACGCAAAAATCAGGAAAACAAATCTACTAAAAAAATGATTAAACACCTATTTCAGCGATTTTAGAAATTCCATCCAGAAGGGGGTTAAAGGGGGGTGTTCGAATGTTTTAGGTCATTTCGCCATATCTCAGCAGCAGTTATAGGTAGGAGCTTGAAATTCCAGAAAACAAATCTACTAAAAAAATGATTAAACACATATTCCAGCGATTTTAGAAATTCCACCCAGAAGGGGCTTAAAGGGGGGTGGTCGAATGTTTTAGATCATTTCGCCATATCCCAGCAGCAGTTATAGGTAGGAACGCAAAAATCAGGAAAACAAATCTACTAAAAAAATGATTAAACACCTATTTCAGCGATTTTAGAAATTCCATCCAGAAGGGGGTTAAAGGGGGGTGTTCGAATGTTTTAGGTCATTTCGCCATATCTCAGCAGCAGTTATAGGTAGGAGCTTGAAATTCCAGAAAACAAATCTACTAAAAAAGTGATTAAACACATATTCCAGCGATTTTAAAAATTCCCCCCAGAAGGGGGTTAAAGGGAGGTGGTCGAATGTTTTAAGTCATTTCGCCATATCTCAGGAAAACACATCTACTAAAAAATGTATAAACACGCATTTCAGTGAGTTTAGAAATTCCCCCCCCCCCCCCCGAAGGGTTTTAAAGGGAGTGGTTTAGAAAATTTTAGGACATTTCGCCATATCTCAGCAGCTGTTTTATGTAGGTGCGCGAAATTCAGGAAAACAAATCTACTAAACAAATGATTAAACACGTATTTCAGTGAATTTAGAAATCCCCCTCCCCTAGAAGGTGGTTAAAGGGGGATTCGAAAGTTTTAGGTCATTTCGCCATATCTCAGCAACAGTTTTAGGTTGGAAGCGCGAAATTCAGGAAAACGAATGTAATAAAAAAAAAATTACATTGTCTACCCGTGCAAAGCCGGGACGGGCCGCTAGTTATAAATAATAAAACTCTAAGAGATAAAAGATGAATGAGTTAGATACAGCTAATAATACCAATATCCTCAAAAAAAAAAAAAAAAAAAAGATGCAGTTTATTAGATGATTTCGTAAGAAATACTACCGATTACATTCTCCTCTATATTGGAATTTCTGAAAAATGTTTGCAGATCTACGCCAATCATGACTCCTAGAACCCAAAACCGCCCCCAGTTCAAAACTTTATCTAACTATCTATTTATATCACTTTTTTATGGACACGATGACTTCCATAATTCTGCACAAGTCTCTTCCAAACTGATACATAAAATCAAGGGGCATAAAAACTCGTTAAACTTCCAATATGACGTCAGATTAATTTTCTTTTTAATTCTCTTATGACGTCATATTAACTTGCTTTCTGTACTTACACAAACTCATACTCCTTGTATTATTGAGAAAGGTTTGAAAATGTCCGTTTTATTACCAATATGACGTCATATTAATCTTTTTATCAATTAATTGAAATTTTTATTTCATTTTAATGTCAAGTTCGTTAATGGACAAAATTGGACCAAGATGTTAAATTAGAAATTTTGTTTATTTAATCAAGGAATTTCTGTCATTTAATTAAAGCATAAATTGCTGTACAGGAATTTCGATATAATGGTAGCTGTTTTTAATTAAAAAACAAAAAGCACTAAATTGGCGATACTGGGCTTTGAGTTAGTTAATGAATATAGAGCCAAAATTTATTGTAAACAGTGTTGCCAACTCAACAAGAAGGAAAAGGCTAAAAGTGGCTCAGAAAATGACAAAGAGAGAGAGAGGGAGAGAAAAAAAAAGGAATGAATACCGGATGCATGTAACTATAATTAATATGAATTTTAATGCTATTTATTTATTGTAACGTAAAACTACTGAGAGATTAAAATTGTTAAGAGAGTCTTTAACTGTATTCAAGTGGTAAATCAACTATCTTCAAGATAGCCAGAACTATATAATTATTTTCTTTAAGTGTAAATGTACACTGTAAAAAAAAATTCCTGAAAAAAAACGGAAATTGTACTGGCAATCGAGACGCCAGTACTATTTCCGTTTTTTAACGGGAAAAAAAATCCGTAAATTCCAGGAAATTTTCCGTGATTTCTGAAATATCCGTTTTTAAATTTCCGTTTTATAACAGATATCTTCCGTATTTTTTAGAAATTTTTATAATGTTAAAATAAACATTATAGGGCCAAAAAAAAAAAAAAAAATCTTGTCGAGAACAACCTTGTAAAGGACATATATACTGTTTTTTTTTTTGTTTTTTTTTCTCATTTCTGAGTGAGTTTTGTGTAAATAACCAACCCTTCCCTCGGTGAGATTTGAACCCGCAAATTTTCGCTTACTGACCGGTGGTCCCGACCCCCACGCCATGATTAGATGCCCGACTTTTTCAAGCGTTACTACTTATTGCAGCCCCTTTTTATGATGTAAAAACTAGAGAGGTGCCATGGATTTTTTTTTTCAGTTCCAATGTTTTTAATATTTTCTTTTCATATTTTTCAATATTTTTTTTTCATATTTTTCAGTATTTTGTTTATTATTTGGTGCTTTATAACAGATAAATTTTAACTTATTATGTATCATATGCGTAAAACATTGTATTAAGAGACATTGTATTAAGAGTCATTGTATGATTGCATCATTTTGTAATGGTACAACATTTTCTTTTTTTGAACATATACTTTTTTAAATTATTTGTCTGATGATCTATTTATCAATTCCAATAAAAATAATAATTAGCTGAAGGAGACGTATTTATTACATGCTATTAAAATAACCTTTCGTTATCTCTTATTTTAAAAAACTTACGTAAATAAACAATTTTATAATAAATTAAATTATTATATTTGAGCTATGCTGAGAATTTTTGTGTACGGTTCTGTCAAACTGAATAGTTTTAATAATATTAAAACAAAAAATTGATTCTTAAAGACAATTTCGAAATTAATGATCTTGTGATAGGTAAGATTTAAATTTGGACTTGCTTCTGATTTAGTTTAAATTAATTTAGTTTAATTTATAAAATTATAAGCTAAATAAATAAATTATAAAGTTAATAAAATTATAAACTTCATTTTTATAAAAGTAAAGAACAAATATTAACTATTTTTTATAAATTTAAGGAAAAAATTATAAACGCTGTAAAATTATAATTTATAAAATAATAAATTTTAGTTTAATTCATAAATTTATAAGCCAAATCAGTTTATTTTAAGACAATTTACATAGCGATAACTTGCAAAGATATTGTGTTATGAAACCTTTAAATAACCCAATATTGCCTCACGTTAGAAAAGTTAAAATCAAATTTTAAAAAATTAGTGAAAAGAAAAGATCTAATTTTGAGACACTATCAATAAAAATAAAAAAAACAGATAAAAAAAAATTCTGTAACTTATAAAAACAAAATCAATTTCTAAGTATTTCATTAAAAATATATAAATATTACTATTATTTTCACAAAAAATTACTGTCCAGACACGACCCCGGTTAGAATGGGCCAGCATGTCGAGCCGGGTCAGGCCTGGATCCTTGAAGAACTCTAGTAAATACAACAATCTTAATTCCCATTTCAAAAAAGGCGATTTCTGTACGCAAATCTCTAAAAGTTATTTACGGAAATTACACTGTTTTGGAAGAAATACGGACATTGTACTGTTTTGAAAAAAAATACAGACAAAATACATTAAATTAACGGAAAACTTTCTGCATATTTAAGGATTTGAAATCTCCTTTACGGAACTAATGTCATTTACGGAAATTATACTGTTGTTTTGGAAAAATGAAACTTCTCCGTGAAATTTTACGGAAAATCTTTTATATTTTCACGGATTTTTTTTGGAGTGTAATCACTATAAACACTTCTTCCGAGTTACCTACGATTCCGAAAAGCGTCCTTTTATCGCCAGAAACCCCTAAAATCTCTGAGGCCTAATTTACGACAACTGTAAATCTACTTTCCCAACAATAATTAGCATCAATGCCAGAAAGAGATTTCAAATGTACATTTCCTAACAATATTTTACTAATAAAAACGTGAAGAACTTAACTATTAATAAATAAACTTTTAAATATGAAATGGTGGTTCCTCAGTTCAGACGTGATTTAGGAAAATGATCCTCAACTATTAATCATTTTCCTAAATCACGTCTGAACTGAGGCCCCACCATTTCATATTTTAAAAGTTTATTTATTAATAGTTAAGTTCTTCACGTTTTTATTAGTAAAATATTGTTATGAAATGTACATTTGAAATCTCTTTCCGGCATTGATGTTAATTATTGTTGGGAAAGTAGATTTACAGTTGTCGTAAATTAGGCCTCAGAGATTTTAGGGGTTTCTGACGATAAAAGGACGCTTTTCGGAATCGTAGGTAACTCGGAAGAAGTGTTTTAGTGATTAAATTTATCTTTAATGAAAATAATTATTTTGTTCTGGCTATCTTGAAGATGGTTAACTTACCACTTGAATGCAGTGCAGTTAAAGACTCACTTAACAATTTTAATCTCTCAGTAGCTTTACGTTACAATAAATAAATAGCATTAAAATTTATATTAATTATAGTTACGTGCATCTGGCATTCATTTATTTTATCTTTATCTTTCTCTGTCGCTCTTTTCTTTTTCTTTCTTTCTTTCTTTCTTTTTCTTTTTTTTTTTTTTTTTTTTTTTGTCATTTTCTGAGCCTTTTTTAGCCTTTTCCTTCTTGTTGAGTTGGCAACATTGTTTATAATAAAATTTGGCTCTATATTCATTAACTCAAAGCCAGTGTCGCCAATTTCGTGCTTTTTGTTTTTTAATCTAAAACAGCTAACCATTTTATCGAATTCCCGTACAACAATTTTTGTTTTATTTAAATGACACAAATTCCGTGATTAAATAAACAAAATTTTGTAATTTAACATCTTTTTAATCTTTATCTAAGCCACTTTCAGTCTTTTCTTTCCTGGTTGAGTTGGCAACACTGTTTACAATAAAATTTGTCTCTAAATTCATTAACTAACTCAAACCCAGTGTTGCCAATTTAGTCCCACTTTTCTTATTAAAAACAACTGCCATTCTACCGGAATCTCTGTATATAGTAATTTCTGTTCTATTCAAATGACAGACATTTCGTGATTAAATAAAACAAAAATTTCTTTACAGAAATTCTGGTAGGATGGTAGGTTTTTATGTGCGTTCGTAATTATATAAATATGTAGCACCTATTGTCGTCGTCTGGTCCGTCCGTCCGCATATAACAACGCAAAAACTACCCAACCAAATGGTTTGAAATTTAAGATGTATTATCTTTGCAGAGTTTTGTCGAGACATTTCAAATTTTGTGAAAATCGAATCAAAACTTTAGAAAATATTAATAAAAATATTTATTAAGAATTTTGAATTTTTTAAAAAGAAATCGAAGCTTTCTTGTTATAGGTGTTTCCGAAGTTTAATCGTCAAGCGACCGAGATACTTATTTTATGACAGAAATTAATCTGCAGACGATATAATTTCACAGAATAAAAAATCATTAAGATCTGAATATTTATATAATTAGCTATAGTACGAACGCACCTCATTTGTCACGTTTGATGTACAATTTCCAACTTGTTATTATTATTATTATTATTAAAAAAAAGGCACTAAGTTGGCAACACTACTTAAACCGAAATATTTATATGGAACTGGAAATGATTCCAAACATTTGTTAGAAACATTCCATTCAGATTTGAATTTCATAGTTGAAGGGTTTAAAACCAGCTTTAATTACTGGAACACGAATTCATTCTACCCCACAAGTAGCGACCAAAATTGATTTTCACTCTCTCGCCATGGTCGTATTTTCTCAATGTATGAAATTTATCTGACCCGTGGCAACAGGCCATAACTTGATACTGAATACCACTTTATTGTGCTCGGGCTCCTACAAGCATATTCCGCAAACCATGAAACGAGCTTTTATTGTCGACATTGAAAATCCAAGGCGTGAACGATGGTCAGTTACGTGACCGACCTATTGTCCGGTTACGAGGGCGTATAATTGCGCAGATGGCCGCACAGCTGCCATGGACACACGAGCTTTGTCAGGGCGAAAATTGAGACGTTTTTGCCCAAAGGAAGTGATTATTTAGGTTTTTCCTTTCGTTTGTAGTTTAGATTTAGAACTTACCTGGTTTCTTCTCCGTTTCTGTCAGTTCCTCACAAAAGAGTCACGAAAAAATGCATTGTGTTGCGCAACGGCGTGCTCACCCCTTTTAAGTGAAAGTTCAATATTTATGTGGACAGAGGCAGACCATATTGAGACATAATGTCAGGGGAGCGTGCCAACTTTCACTTCCTTTGGTCATGAAGTGAAGGGGATATTTGCAGAGTACACATCAGAGAAGTATTAATATCAAGATAGAATCGGATTTACTAAAAGTAATACATTTGAAATGCAAATCCACGCATTATACCTTCACTTCAACAAAAATTGGAAGTTATGTGCTGGCTACAAAATTCAAAATTTAATATAGTATAGAGTCCTGCATCGGGATGGGCAACACGATTTTACCCGAACTGGACTCGACCCGAGGTCTGGGTCGTGTCGGGTTGAGTTTTTACTCTTGCGGGTCGGATTTAGGTTGATCCGATTTTTCAAAACTCACCATAAGACACAGATTCAAAAAGTTTCAGGAATCAATAAAAACTGTGCTACGCACAAATGCTAGATTTTTTAATAACTTTTGTGTTATTTATATATTTTGGATTTTTAAGTTTGTAAATCCGTTACCAGTTTTTTTTTTTTTTTTTATAATAATTTAAAAAACCTTTTGGACTTGTGTTGTTTTTGCTGGAAATAGGATATATTGTCGTACAAATGACACGAGAAAGGGTATTAATAATATTTTTATGAGTTACTAGATAAAAAAAAAAAAAAAGACATAAATCTTTATCTAAAATACCCTTCTCTAATGTTAAACCCGTGGGTTTGAAATGCATCCGTATTTTTTAAATTCTTCGAAAATTGAAAATTTTAACTTCCTATTTCTGTATACTCGTCTCTCTTCTTGAAGGATGTTTTTTTTTTTAACACTTTCCATTATGAATTCGGTTTGTATGTCTTCCTGTCTGTTGTCTGTCTGTCCATGCTCTAACTTGCGTAAATATACTCGGATTGTCATGCAATTGATATACGTTATTGAGGTTTACTGTGGCATGTTTGGTATTGAATTTGAAGTGTGTTGCATTTCTAGTTTCTTTACAGGGATATTCAAAAGAATTCCGTTACATTATGGTCTACGGGGAAAAATCATTTGCGGTTTATTTTAATGATGTTACACTATTTCAAACATATTGATATTGATATATATCACTGAGGTGCACCACAAGAGGCTTACTATAGAATAGGGTGTGGATAGCACTTACAGTTCTTTTACAGGGACACTCAAAAGAATTCCGTTACATTACGGTCTTTGAAGAAAAATCGTTTGCGGTTTATTTTAATAATATTTCACTATTTAAAACATATTAAAATTGATATCTATCACTATTACAATCGGCTTACTATAGAATATTGCGTGTATGGCATTCATTGTTCATTTACAGGAACACCCAAAAGAATTCGGTTAAAGTACTGTACGTTAATAATAATTGCTGGAAGTGCGTTTTCAGTTGCGGTGTGCGTTTTTAAATTTAACTAATTTTTTTGCGTATTACTTGGTATGTATAAATTGCATAAATCCCATACAGGGCAGCACAAAACATCTCGAATACATGTCGGTTTATTGATGGAAATTGCTGAAGGGGAATTTTCAACTGTGCTTTGCGTTTCCTAATAACTGAGCTAAATTTTGGCATACTATAGGTAGTATACATACAAATCTATAGATACTATACACGATTGCACAAAAGAATTCGGATATTTTTCTGAATATTTTTGGTAATACCTGAAATTGGGTTTTTAAATGTGTTGTGCGTTTTCCAATTTGTGTTTATTTAGAAATCCATCTTTTCACGTTATTAAACGATAAAGATTTGTAAAAGTATTTTGGAAGTGTTGGAAAGTGTCTAATGCTTGACGCATGATTTTTCGTTCTTGTTTTTTATTGGACAAAGTATTTCTAAAATAGATACTTAATTTCATTTTAAATGTTAAAATCTTTTGTCTACCTTGTCAACTCCACCTAAATTTTAACACTTAAAATATAAAATTAGGTACGTATCTATTTTCGTATATATATTTTAGAATTTATTTGTCGAATTAAAAAGAAAGAAACATTTTTCCAAAAGAGTATACAGAAAAAGGAAGTTAAAAATTTTATTTTTGGATGAGAAATTAAAAAAAAAAAAAAAAAAAAAAAAAAAAAAAAAAAAAAAAAAACGAATACATTCCAAGTCCAGGTTTAACATTAGAGAATAAGGACATTTCAAATCTGACTGACGAGGAGGGATTGACATTGAGCATAGATGTCAAGCATTTCGGATTTTGAACACCACCATTTCCGAATGCTAATAATTCTTAGAAGTATAAGTTCGATTGCGCGTTATCTCAAAAAATTGGTTTCTCAGAAAGTAAATAAATATTGAGACTGATCAACAATTGGGAAATGAAAATGGAACTGTCCTACTTTTTCTTTCGACGAACGCCATAGTAGTATAATCCATGTTAAATCATGATATCCATTAGGGTTCGTTCACAATGTGCTGTAAATCCTTTGTAATTAGATTTCTATAAAAGAGCTTTTTTATGATATTAGTATTGACTCAAATAACAAGTCATTTTTTGTGTATAAGCAAAAAAGATATATATTATGTAATTTTACATTTAATTGAATTTAAATTTTAGATTAAATTTAGTAAGTTACAAAAGTATATTCCTATTTTAGAAATTACAAGAGCGATTCGCTCCTTTTAAATGTGTTAACCGGATGAGTTTTGTAGGCAGATTAACTTAAATGTTATTCAGTCCAAAAGAAAGAGAATGTTCTTGTTTTTTGTCCTTGAACTGTTTTTAGAGTCATGAGATTATCTTTAATTGGAGTTTTCTGGCATATTTCACAAATAGACAAGCACACATCACAAACACATATAATACACCACTAATTAGCTGTGATTTCTTACTTGTTGCACCAATTATACAAGTTCTTTTAAATGATGTTTTCACTCTGTTCATTATTTGATGAGGTAAAATAAAATAGTCATTAAATGATTCACACTATAGCTTTTAAAGACGATAAGTTGGGTACTGTATTTGAAGATAATTGGATGTAATAGTCAGCAAGATATTTATGTTCGCGGATCTGTTCATGAGATATTGCACTAAGAGAAGGAAAAACTTATGTTGCATTTTCCTTTTATGAACAGCTGTGTTTTCGAGTGGTTGCAGAGATTCTAATTTAATCCAACATGAGGAATTATTTCTAACAATAATTGCCTTTTTAAAAGTTATCTTCTGTGACAAAAATTGTCGAATAGTTACTGTGATCGCTCTCTGAGACCAATTGCTCAAAATATGAATAAAGGATAGACTAACTCATAGGGTCTTTCTGTATTAAACTTTATCTAGGGCTACTAAAATTAAAATTCACCTATTCAAAAGTCACTAAACGAAAAAAAATTGCCCTAGTATCTTATAGTTAAACGAAAAATTACAAGTTAAACTGTAACAATTAGAAGAAGAAAAAAAAAAAACCGCTGTCTGTGAGATCGCTAACAGCAGTTAAGGGTAAAATTTCCGAATTCTGCGTTTAAATAGGCCAAATATTACTATTCGGAAAAGTGATATTCATAATACCATAATCATTATTATTCATTAAGGCACATCATTGTCATTTTCCCCATCGTGTTCGATCCCATTTTCGATCACATCTTCGTGTTTTGCTGTTGAGCATTGGAATATATCTTGGTATTGTCAGTGACTAATATTCTTTTGTAATAAATGGCATTTTCCTGCCTTTTGAGTATGGCAATGTATCTCTAAACCTATGTACACTAAATTTTGTCTACACATTAATTCTATAACTTTTTTTTATACCGCTAACCAGGCCCCGGGTTTCTATTTAACTTTGTTCAATTGGCAGATTTAAAAAAAAAAAGGCGAACATTAAGGAAGAGAAATTAATTGGTCTCGTATATTAGAACTTTGATCAAGGTGACGAGACCTTCACCTGACTAGGCACCCCAGAGGTATAATTCACAGGTAACTTGGAATTTGGAACGGAGGATTTTGCACCCATGACGGATTTTACATGCACCAGGCGCCTTTAGCTTACATAGATTTACCTATTTCAATTCTATACCTTTAAGGATGCATCTGCAAAAAAGAAAAAAAAAAAGTGCATTTCCAAAAACAATTGGACGAATAATTCTATACTTTTAAGGATACATCTGGAAAAAAAAAAAAAAAAAAAAAAAAAAAGTGCATTTCCAAAAAAAATTGGACTAATGCAGTTTTTGAAATGACCGGTCGGTTTAATTTCACTTTTCATTCCCTTGGAATATTGAGTTATCGATAGCCCCACTGTGCTTTTGAATAAAGTGTATTTGGCGCGTGGGGGTCATGATGTGTGTTTAAACATTCTCGAATCAGTTCTTTGTTGCACCCCAGCTTACTTGTTGAGGTTAGGGCAGTGGGCATAACTCACCTGGATAATCCGCACAATGAATTGAATAACACTCGGGTAAGCGGATTTCACTTTCAACAGGGTTGGGTTCCCATTTCTAAAACGGTAAGTTATTTACGACGTGGGGATATCTAATAAAATCTAAAGGTAAAAAAAAGTATACAAGGTATCGTTATCTCTGTTTATGAATTTGAAGTGTGGGGTACAGTAAAATCTCGTTATAACAATTTTCTGGAGACCATCAATTAAATTCGTTATACTGCAAAATTCGTTAATGTGAAATTCCAATATGGCAGTAAAAAAAAGGAAATTGGTATGTACATTGAACAAAAATATATATTATTATTACACTTGTATTAAATTTCGGTTAACATGCAAACATGTCAGTAAATAATAAATATACAGTATATTACTACTGTGAACTTACTATTTAGAAATAAGATAAATATTAAGTTAATTAAGGCTCAAGATTTTAATCGTAACTATTATAAAGGAATTATACGTATAATTTATCTTATATACCTGACGGATAAGAAAACCTCACGGATATCTGCAATTAATGTAATTTTATTTCTTTACAAACAAATCAAAAGGTTTTTTCTTTTTTCTTCTGCACTGAAGTTGACAATGCATTTTACAAAACGAATTGTATAAAATGTTTTTTGAACATTATTTTGCTGGAATAATTACTTTTTAAGAGTTTCAATGTTCTATATAGCAAGGTTTTTATCACGCAAAACAATCTTCGGTACTTCATGGACAATCATCATCAGCTTCATTTTCACTTTTCCGACGAAAGTTTCCTTCCAAATGCTAGTTTTTCAATAGAGATAGTTGTTTTCTTGTCAACTCAACATTTGTGAAATTAAACTGACTAAACTGTTTAAGTCTTCAATAAATTCGTTAATTTGAAAAATCCTTTAATATGAAATTCGTTAAAGTGAATATTTCTATAATGTGAAAACATAGGACGTTAACAATCCACAAAATATTCGTTAAACTGAAAAATTCGTTAATTTGAAAAATCATTTAATTTGAAATTCGTTAATTTGAAAAATCATTTAATTTGAAATTCGTTAATTTGAAAAGTCCTTTAATATGAAATTCGTTAAAGGGAATATTTTTATAATGTGAAAACATAAGACGTTAACAATCCACAAGGTTAAACTGAAAAATTCGTTAATTTGAAAAATCCTTTAATTTGAAATTCGTTAATTTGAAAAATCCTTTAATATGAAATTCGTTAAAGTGAATGTTTCTATAATGTGAAAACATAGGACGTTAACAATCCACAAAATATTCGTTAAACTGAAAAAATCGTTAATTTGAAAAATCATTGAATTTGAAATTCATTAATTTGAAAAATCCTTTAATTTGAAATTCGTTCATTTGAAAAATCATTTAATTTGAAATTCGTTAATTTGAAAAGTCCTTTAATATGAAATTCGTTAAAGTGAAAATTTTTATAATGTGAAAACATAGGACGTTAACAATCCACAAAAAATTCGTTAAACTGAAAAATTCGTTAATTTAAAAAATCCATTAATTTGAAATTCGTTAATTTGAAAAATCATTTTATATGAAATTCGTTAAAGTGAATATTTTTATAATGTGAAAACATAGGACGTTAACAATCCACAAAATATTCGTTAAACTGAAAAAATCATTAAAAAGTGACATTCGTTGTAACGAGATTCTACTGTAGTTCTCTCTACATAATTAAAAAAAAATAGTGGTACAATTTTCATACGAAGTTTTGTTCCGTACATCAAAATTAATTAATGTACAGCAAAATTTATAATATGAACTAATTAATTTATCATTATATTTTACATTATCATAACTGCCAACTGCTATGAGTTTTAGCCACCAGTTTTAATAATGATAATAATAAAAAAAATAATAAAATATCAGTCTTATTTAATCGCAGATATCTGCGATTAAATAAGGGAAGGTTATTTTTCGGAGTTACTGGTAGTCAAAAGTCATAGCAGTTTGGAGTCATGCATTTTATTTCTCAAAACGCCATTAAATTTCAGAATTGTATTAAAAATTACTCTTAAAAGTTCTGTATTTAAAATAATATCGTAAGTAAATTTTTGTGTTAAAGATCGTATATACAAATTTAGAACACGTTATCAGTAGTAAAATGTCGTTTTAGTATTTTATAATTGGAAATGCCTCAATAATTAAAAGAAAAGAAAATATAAAAGTTGGCAGATTCTATACTTGCACGATATTTATTTATTTATTTATTTATTGAATATATTTTTGCACTCAGCGTAAATAATATCTAAAGATGAATAAGATTGCTTAAAAACCATGCTAATCACGCGACCACATTCGCAAGCTAACGTTAAATCATTGGAGGCGTTCTTTAAAAAAGGAGAGAACATATCACAATTCATCGTATAAAAATATGACTGGTACCAATCGTTTAGTAATAACATCTATTAATCAATGCTATACTTAAGTTTTGCTTAGGGGTCGTTTACATAAAGATGTTGTACCAAACTCGAAAAATTTCAAAACTAACACCTAATTCTGACATCATATTGAAATTCTCTGATGTGTTTTACCTTAGGATACCAAACGGCAAATCATTCGGTCAAGTACTATGGTCAAGTACTTCGGTCAAGTAGTTTAAAAATTATGCATGTATAAAATTTTGAACTTCTAATGTTAACTTCATTTTTAATAATCGTAAAACAGATGGCAATCCCGGTAGTTTTCTAAGCATTACTCAAAAACTACTTGACAGAAAGAGCGCTGTAATTTTGGATTCGCATATTTGAAGTTTCTAGAAATAGATTTCCGTTAACATTCGTAGATAAAAATTCATTTTTTGTCTTTTTTTTTTTTTTTTACAAAAATAATTTTTTTTAAATAAATATAATTTCAAAATTATTTTTCTAAAAAAATATAAATGGTAACCCATGAATTTCTTTTAAACAGAAATTGATTTATAGTAGTTTTAAATATGCGAATTATAAATTACAGTTCATTTTGACAAGTAGTATTTAAATTATGCTTTAAAAAACAATTTGTTTTGAAATTATTAAAAAAATAATAATAATAAAATAAAAAATATATATGAACTGTAACCTACAAATGTTTTAACGGAAATCTATTTCTAGAAATTTCAAATATGCGAATCCAAAATTACAGCTTTTTCTGTCAAGTAGTTTTTGAGTAATGCTTAGAAAACTACCGGGATTATAATCCGTTTTGAAACGACTGCAAATGAATTTAACATTAGGAGTTCCAAACTTTAAACTTTAAATTCCTAAACTAACTTGACCGAAAGACTTGCCGTATGGTTTTTTACCATATGGATTTTCCAGGAAATAAACTGTTAATGACTCTTAATATATACGCGTACAATAAACTTTTCACAGAGACTCTCAGACTTTTGAACTAAAAAAAGTCACTTCTAATGTGTAATATCTCAAAGAGAACGGAACAAAACTGTTAATGCTTCTATTTAGTTTAATCTTAAACGTAAATGTATTTTTGTAATTGTAAATAGTAAATTAAAAGTTTTGTAGTGAAAAATAAGTATAATTATTTAACATTTAATTAATTATTAAATTATATATTTTTCATAATAAGAAGTGCGTACACAGAAAAAAATAAAACCCAATTTGGGTGGAAAGATTCTTAGGTATGTGCCCAAATTGGGTCATGCCTGTTTTGATTACCACTGTGTATCCATTTTGGACACTGTTAAATACCCATTTTCAAAAAATAAATAAATAAATAAATAAATAAAAAATAATGGGTATTTAACAGTGCCCAAAATGGATACACGCAGTGGTAACCAAAACAGGCATGAACCAATTTGGGCACATACACGTGAGATTAAGATTTTATTTCTAAAGTATAAATGAAAACTTAAAAATGTTTATCACATTTATAGCCTCAAAATCAAGGGGTCCAAAGCTGGGACCCTATCATACCTTATGTTTTAATCCGACCTTACACAGAAAAAAATAAAACCCAATTATGGTCGAAAGATTATTAGGTATGTGCCCAAATGGGCTCATGCCTGTTTTGGTTACCACTGATTTTTTTTTTTTGAAAATGGATATTTAACTGTGCCCACAATGGATACACACTGGTAACCAAAACAGGCATGACCCCATTTGGGCACATACCTAATAATCTTTCGACCATAATTGGGTTTTATTTTTTTCTGTGTACCAGTGCTATACTTTGGATATTTCGTAACATGAATGGTTCTACCAATTAACATAAAAAATACAATGGAATACCTGGTCATATCTAAATACAAAAAGATAAGTGGAAACTTCCTTACTTCTATTTGCGAAAGTGAATTTCATTGTGATATTTTAAGAGAAACCTACTACTAACCGATTAAGCATTAAATACAAATCATTTTACAAAAGCATTATATATTTCTACATTTCTTCGGGGGATTTTTAATAAAAAAAATCCTCACATAACAACCCCATCAAGCAAAACAAAAAATTCTCATTTAAGGTATTATTAATCTTTTAAACATTGACAGTTTGGATAATATAATAGCATTTATTAACTTTTATCTCACATAAATAATCTTGATTGTTCCTATTACAATGTCACTGATGGCTCCCAGCATATTATTTGTTTTCATCCTTTTTTTCATTCTTGATTTTCGCTTCCCTGATGATTGTTGTAAAATTTCAGCCCAAACTGTTTGAATAATTTAACTTTTAATTAAGTTTTAACGTTTTCTTTTTACACATGTTTTAGCAAAGTACAAGTACAATTATGTACTGTTTATATTTTTAATATGGAAAAACATTATTCGATTATTTTACAATTAAAAGTATTCACTGCACAGTTAAAAATTTGCAGCAAACTGTCCAGTCATTTGACCGTTTTTCTAGAAAACGTTTAGATAACCGTAATTTAACTATATTCTGACCATACAATGAGCAATAATACGGTCAGT
The DNA here is from genome assembly GCA_963931845.1 of Maratus michaelseni. Lineage (NCBI taxonomy): Eukaryota > Metazoa > Arthropoda > Arachnida > Araneae > Salticidae > Maratus > Maratus michaelseni. The sequence continues at coordinate 72,353,319 of OZ007598.1, forward strand.
ATATAGTTAAATTACGGTTATATAATCATTTTCTACAAAAACGGTCAAATGACTGGACAGTTTGCTGCAAATTTTTAACAGTGTGTTTCCAAATTTCATGTATTTACATATAAAAATGACTTCGTGGATGCACAAGAAAGTTTCGCGTTGTTGTACAGAAAAATTTGTTGATTTTACAGTATAATACTGGCATCCAAGCTGCCAGTATTATACCGTAAAATTAACAGTAATAAACAGTAAAATAAGCAGTAATACGCTACCACGCATGCGCGGCAACGCATTACTGCTTATTTTACTGCTTATTACTGTTAATTTTACGGTATAATACTGGCAGCTGGGACACCAGTATTAGACTGTAAAATCAACAGTTTTTTTTTTTTTTTTTTTTTTTTTTTTTTTTTTTTTTTTTAAATTCAGTGTTTATATATTCTTGGAAATAATCTGCTCTAGTTAAATCTGTTTTTTTTCCCCTCTTTTCTCTTCATAGCATTTTCAAAAACTATCTTTATACATGAAACTATTTCCTCAGAAAAACTTTAAATTCTTCTTAGATACTTAATCGTCTTTCAATGTAATTCTTTTCAAGTCATCATATCAATGACTCCTCGCGCAGATATTGGATATTTTTTTCCATAAGCGCATTCACTACTGAAGAAAAGCACATTCTTTGAAAGCCTATCTAGAAATTTCACAGGAATAGTATACAACAAAGCTTCAGCCCTCAACGTTATATTATGTTTTGTCCTTTTTTTTTTCTACATTCATTCGAGGAATATTTTAATAAAAACTTCTCACATAAAAGTCCCATCAAAACCCTTCTAAATAAAATGTTTTTCTCAGCTATATGTTGGCAGAAAAGCTTTCAATATATTCATTTTCTCTGCCTTTCCATTAATAATATCATCCATGATAGCGGGGCAGAACCAGATGAAGGCGTGTCTTCCAGAAGCCTTCCCACTGTATAGATGTGGTTGCCATAGTAACGAATTTACTCTACTAGAGAGGATGAAGATGAAATAACATTGTTGCCAGTATATGAAGCGTATATGAGTAGACTACTGATTTAGAGTTTTAGAAGTAACATTAAAGGATACTAACCCCTTCACGACAAGCGTCGTGTATCCGTGCATGAAGTGGTTAGAATTTTTTTAATATTCCTTTCAGAAATATTTAATTAAAAAATTAGGTTAATTTAATCAAGCCACTTCTGCGATTAAAATAGGCAAAAATTTCTATTGTGAAAAATAGAAATTTTTGGGGGATAAAGGGGATAAAGGATTAAAAATTCTGCAAAGGAAGCTCATCATGAAGGGATTAATTAATCCCTTGGGGACGAGTGACACGTATACGTGACGCATAAGGTGCTCAGAATCCTTCATTATTCCCGCCAGTTAATTTTTATTGTAAGCTTTGCCTTATTTAATGATAGCATTTCTGTGATTCAATTAGGCGCAAATTTCTGTTTTGAAAAACCGGTGGTAAAAGATTAAAAATTCTGTAAAGGATGCTCGTCGCAAAGGGGTTAAACCTTGTACAGCTGACTCTCGTTATAACGACTGCTTCGGTATTCCGGAAAAGTCGTTATAAAGTAAGGGCACTGTAATGGAAGTTTTTAAAACTATATTTCAATTCTCATAAAGTGAGTCAAAATTCAAATTAAAAATTTGCATGTTATCACGATTGAACGCATTGTTGACCGGTGGACTCTCGTTATAATGACGCTCTTTGTTTCACGAGAAAAGATCGTTATAAAGGAAAATCACTGCAATGGAATTTTTAAAAATATATATTTACATTCTCATAAATTAAGTAAAAATTAAAATGTAGAAAAAGATTACATTATATCCCTATATTAACGTACAGAAAAAAAAAGAAGACAAAAAAAAGATACATTTTACTATCTTTGTCGCAAATCATCGGGCAATAATTTAACGGGTTCCAATAAATTTGTAATAACGTCTGCTAATTAATGCTAAACTTAAAAAAAGAAAATGTTAACAAATTTTAAAATTTTCAATATTAACGGAATAATTTGAATTTATGTTTGGACTATTCGGTGAGATATTCAGCGACTTATTTCAAAGAGTCGTTGATATGAAGTCTTGTAGAAAATGACTGTGAAAGAAGATTTAGTATCTAAGATCGAGTTTAAAATTTATTCCAATGAGTTATCTTGAAACAATCATTTGTGAAAACGCTGTTTTAAAGTGAGATAAGAAAATAAAAAAAAACAGTTTTAATTATTTTTGAAGAAAAAAAAAATACGCTTTTGAAAAATACATCTAATATGTATACAGGCAGTATCTGAGATGAGTTAAAACATTTTGCGAGAAAATTGTTTTAGAGAAGCGACAGCTTTTGAAAATTCTCTTTTGCAGTTAAAAAAAAAAAAAAAAAAAAGAAGAAGAAGAAGAAGAAGAAGAAGACGAAAAAAAAAAAAAGAGGAGTATTTTGAAAAAAAAGTGTTTATGATAAAAGTATCTACTACCTGTGGGAGTAATCGTTGATTGTCATTAAAAATAAGCGAAGAAATAGTTTGAGAGAAGCGACAGCTTTTAAGAATGCTGTTTTGCAGTCAAATTTGAGAGCGAGAGAGAAAGACAATAGTCGGTTTAACTATAGGATATATATATATATATATATATATATATATATATATATATATATATATATATATATATATATTAAGAACGTGTTCATGGTAAAAGTATCTACTGGGAATTGTTGATTCGTTACAAATAATAATTAAAAATTACTGTGAAAAAAGACATGGTATCTAGGTGAATTACTATGAAAGAAGGCACTTATCTAAGATGAGTTAAAACATTTTGCGAGGAAATTGTTTTAGAGAAGCGACAGCTTTTGAAAATGCTGTTTTGCCAGTAAAAAGAGAGAGCGAGGGAGAAAAATAGTAGGGGGTATGACTATAAAGTATTTTGAAAAAAAAGAAGAAAATAATGAGTTTATGGTAAAAGTATCTACTTACATGAGGGAGGATTCATTGATTTGTTACAAATAATTTAAAATTACCGTGAAAGAATACTATAATATCTAGGGGCATTAAAAAAAAAAAAAAAAAAAAAAAAAAAGATAAATTTAGTTTTGAAAATGCAATTAGGTGACAAAGAAAATTAAAAACACATTTAACTATTAGAATAAATAAATGAATATGCTTACAGAAAACATTAATATCTGTGCTGGGATAAGAGTGATTGATGAGTTATGAATAATTGCCGTGAAGGAAGACACTTGGTATCTCAGAAAAATATAAAATTTATAAAAAAGAAGTAGTTTCAGAGTAGTAATAGCTTTGGTTTCTGGTAAAATCTGTGATAAAATGAATAGAAAAACAGTTTTAACTAAAGCATGTTACTTTTTAAGAATAAATTAATGAATGATGCTTAAGTGTGTTATGTTTATTATTATTATTATTATTATTATTTATTTATTTTTTCGTCAATTTTGACATTTTGACCATTTTTTCTAAAAGATTCTTGGTTTTTACACAGGAAAAAATAGATTTATTAATATCAGAATAAGAATATCTGTGCGAAGAATCATTAGTAAGATGAGTTATAAATAACTACCGTGAAGGAAGAATTTGTAATATCTAAGAAGAATTTAAAATTTATTAAAAAGTAGTAGTTTTATAGTAGCGATAGCTTTTGTTTTTGGTAAACTCTGTGATGAAGTGAAAAGAAAAACAATTTTAACAAAAGCATGATGTTATTTTCGAGAATAAATAAATGAATGATGTTTAAGGATGTTATATATATGATATTTTCAACGTTTTAAATTTTTCTCGTCAACTCTGACATTTTAACTATATTTTCTAAAAGATTCTTGGTTTTTACGTATGAAAAAAATTTTTTTTTTAGTATCCGAATAAGACTATCTGCATTTTTTGTAAGTTTATGACTGAAAATGATTTCATGAATGTGTCAGAAACTATAACCAGTTTGAAATTGAGAGAATTCTTAAATTTTCTACGAAAAGGATGCAATTTCCATCCATTTTTTTTTTTTTTTTTTTTTTTTTTTTTTAAGGAACTGTGTTTTGTGCTAGAAGTGAAGAAGGATTTTGGAAGGACTTTTATGTGAGAATATTTTATTAAAATATTTCTTGAAGGAATGTGAAAAAAATTACAAAACATAATATCACGTTGAACGTTGAGGGCGATTCGTTGTTGTATGATTCTATTCCTGCGAACTTTTTAGAAGAACAAGATTTTCTTCAACTAGAGATTGCGCTTATGGAAAAAAACATCAAATATCTGTGAGAGGAGTCGTTCATATGATGGCTTGCAAAGAATTACGTTGAAAGAAGACTTAGTATCTAAGATGCATTTGACAGTTTTTGCGAGGAAATAGTTTTGAGAAAACGATAATATTTGAAAACGTTTTGTTATGAAGTGAAACAAGTGGAAAAAGCATTAACTACAATATGTTTTTCTTCAAGAATAAATAAATTAGTTTTTGGTATTTAAACTATCTTTAAATTTTTACAACCTTGCTAATATTCAGGCCTATAAGTGTCATGTTTAGAAAATATAATAGAAAAAATTAGAAATTTACAGGAATTTTTCACGAAATATAATGCTTTTACATGTATGGTATAAATAATGCATACAATGTATAAAGAAAGCATACAATATGGACAATATTAACATACAATGCAGACACAATTTATACTTTAATATTTTATCGATTTACTATAAGCATTTTTACATATCTATTTTTTAGAAAAATATACATGCAAATTAGAAGAGATCAAAATACAATTACAATCCGGCCTCAACACCACAATTAAGTTAGCCTGCTGAAGTTTTGTATTAATATGTCGAGCAAATTTTCTTTTTTTCTTCTTCTTCAAGTCAATGGAGAGTTTATTGAAGTTAAATATTAGCAAAAAAAAAAAAAAGGAGTATATATTATATAATATACATAATTATAATACCTTTGAATTCAAAATACATCAAACAAGTTCTTGCAACACATCTAATCAAATCCCATCTCCAATTTAAAGATATATATATATATATAATTGAAGCACATGCTATGGTAAAATTATGATTGCACTTGTTAATTTATTAACTATGTGGTATTATGTCTACACATTATTATTAATTATCTCTTTGGTGATTTAATTAGATTGTTACAAGAACTTGATATGTTTTTTGAAATTCAAAGATATTATAATTGTAATTATAATTATATATATATATATATATATATATATTTGATATTATAAAAACAGGATAGATGATGATAAAGATAAAATTAAAACTATAGGCTTGAAAAAATGACTAAAAAATCCTTAAGGGAAGAAATTACGCTGCAGAACTTAATTTTGATTTGTTACATTTTAGCATTAGCAAGTTTTCCAGCTGAAATTTAACGATATTAGACTCAATCTTTGAGGAAACAATAATCTTTTATTTTAAGTCTTTATGTTTAATTCCTTTTTTAAATGTAATAAAGAAGAAAAAGAAAAACAACAGGTGCAAAAATATGGCGAATATTAATAAAAACAATTGTAAAAATTAGAAAAAATAACTGAAGAAAATCTTAGAAAAATCTGTAAAATTATTGAAAATCGTTTTAAATACGGCATAAGACTTATAAAAAGAAAGTAATGAACATTTAAGAAAGGAATTAAACTTAAAGACTTAAAATAAAAGATTATTGTTTCAAAATTGAAACAATAATCTTTTATTTTAAGTTTTTATTTTCTTCAGTTTTTTTTTTTTTTTTTATTAATATTCGACACATTTTTGCACCTGTTGTTTTCCTTTTTCTTCTTTATACATAGAATAAGATTTAGTTACAGAATTCAATAATTTCCGTCTAATAAGAATGTTTAAAATCATTTTGCGTCTTTGAACAGACTTGTAAAGAAATAACAGAGAATAATTTAATAAGGCTTCTGTAGTAATTAAATAAATTTCTAAGTTTTTTTTTTTTTTTTTTTTTTTTTTTTAAAGTTTTCTTAATATTTTTTTTTACAATAGTTTTAATTAGTATTCGACACATTTTTTCGCCTGTTGTTTCCTTTTTCTTCTTTATACATATAATAAGATTTAGTTACAGAATTCAATAGTTTTTTTTTTTTTCTAATAAGAATGTTTATAATAATTTTTGAACATATTGAACAATTTTCATTTTTTTAAATTAATATAATTTTTTGTTTTAATTAATATTCAACACATTTTTGCGCCTGTTGTTTTCCTTTTTCTTCTTTATACATAGAATAAGATTTAGTTACAGAATTCAATAATTTTCCTCTAATAAGAATGTTTAAAATCATTTTGTGTCTTTGAGCAGACTTATAACGAAATAATATTAAAGAATAATTTAATAAGGCTTATGTAGTATTTAAATAAGTTTTATTATTTGAATTTATATATATATATATTTTACAATTGCTTTTATTAATATATTCGACACATTTTTGCGCCTGTTTAACAGCTGCTTGCTGTTTCCTTTTTCTTTTTTAAACATAGAATAAGAGAATACATAGTTACAAAATTCAGCAATTTTCCTCTAATAAGAATGTTTAAAATCCTTCCGTGCAATAGAACAGCATCAGTTTGTATAGTCTTGGACAAAACTTGTTTTTTCTTCTAAACTTTTTTATTTAAAAATAAATAAATAAATAAAAATACAAATAAAAATACCCCTGCGCGACTGCCGCCCCTTACACTTTTGTTAATTCTTCGTTACCACTTTTTAAAATTAAACATTTTCGACTATTTAATTGAAAAAAATTTCATTCATTAAGAAAACATTCTGTAAAAACAAAAGTGGCGTTCAAAATCAAGGATTTTGCGCAACCTATATGTCACGAATACATTACAGCTTGTCGCAAATGAATTAAAAGTTATTTTCTTGCAAATCACTGATATTCGTCTGGTTTTTTTTTAATTTATTATTATTGTTATTATTATTATTATTATTATTTTATAGGTGCAATAAAGGTGCCCGGCTGTTTTTCCCTACAAAATTTTTTGACATAGGTAAGCTCTCAGAAAACTGTATATTTTAATTTTAATAGGATTCATATATATATTTTTTATTTTTATTATTTTAACATGGAATTCCTGAAACATAGAGCCTTAATAGGCTACATGTGAAATATACTTGCTTCTTATAAGACGAAGCGTTGCCAATTTAGCGCATTTTTTTTTTTTTACTCAAAAAATCTATCAATACTTCCGAGTAGCAATCTTAGGTTTGTTTAATTTCCGGACATTAAGTGTTTATATAAAGCGATGATTGCTATTCGAAAATAATGGTAGATATTTTGAATAATAATAATTAAAAAAACACTATGAATGTATAACATTTTTCTTACTTTTTGTGTGAGCTCCAGTGATACTCATATATATGTTAACACAAAGTATGATATCCAATGAATCTTTCATTATATCCGATTGAATGTGTATTCCATAGGAGGTTTGGCACAACAACTGCTAGTTTTGTTCACTGTAAATAAGACTTATTTTGTGGTGTTAAATTATGCTGTAGTGCAACGAACATTTACAAAACTTTCTTAATGATCCATAAACATTATAAACTGTGTTATAATAGATTGATTGCATCTTATTTCAGCAATATTGTGAAACGTGTTTTTTCCAGCAGTCACATGACAAGATAAATGAACTAAGAACATGTTTCTTTAGAACTTTAATCTTTCTTCAGTTCTGTGCAAAATGTAATGCGTGTAACAAGGGCTAATAACACTTCATGATAATAATATGTTCTGTATATATTGTTTAGTAGATTATAGTAATTGTGTTTGCAAAACTTAAATGTTAAAATATAAGTATAAATTTAACCATTCGTTTCTTATGCTTAAAAACATAATTTAACACCACAAAATAAGTCTAGTTTCCAGTGAACAAAACTATAGCAGATATTGTGCCAGACCTCCCATGGAATACGCATTCAATCGGATATAACAAAGGATTCATTGGATATCATACTTCGGATAAACATATATGAACATCAATGTAGCACACACAAAAGAAAAATGTTCTTATCTTACTTCATCGAACTGTATCTTGCATTATTTAGTAATGAGAAATGCGTTCACTCCAAACAAACTTCCTCCTTTATAGTGAATGATGATACTCTTCATTGTTTGCCACTGGCTGAGGTGCACCCCTGCTTACTTAAAGGTTGGACTGGGCTGATATACAGGACTGCACGAAAGAATTCGTACACACTACCGGCTATAGACAGCAATTGCTGAAAATGGATTTTTACTGTTATTTTTAAATTGGTTATTTAGATATATCATTTCATTGTATGTAAAAATGAAATTTCTTTAACCCTTTCGCTACTAAACCGCCCAAGACACTCGGCCAAGCAAAATACTGACAGACCGCCCGAACGCATGTTCCATTTTCTCCCCGCGTAAATATCCAATTATTGTAGCAGAGCAGAGGATTATTGGAATCAACGAGTGGGGAGCATTTTGTTCTAGCTATCTTAGGGAGGTTCCACTTTTACCTCTTATTGTCCTACTGAAAAGTAGGCAGGTATAAGATAGGGGAAGAAATAATCTCGCTGCATATTTCACGTTCGGGCGTTCGTCGTGTTTTGAAGACTACTGAGTTTTCAGACTTCAGTATTCAAAGGGTTAAAATATTCCGATAGTGTTACTTGAGAAAATGTTTCATAATCTATGCCGTGCTGCGTGATTTTTCGTTTTTATTTAAAAATGAGTTTGTATTGAGGGGATTCGTTTTATAAATTTTGAATTTGAGCGCGAACTTAACTCATTTTACAGAAGGTAAATTTGAATTTGAATTAGTCCCACCTCCCCCCCCTTTTTTTGTGAGTTTCCAACACAGCATTGATAATAATACATTTCAATAATAAGCATTAAACACTCTAATCACTTTATTTTTCCGAAGATTTCAATTTAATCTCAAAAGTATTTAAATGTCTTACAAATGAATTAAAATGAATATGTTGATGAAATGACAATAATACAGCTGAGTAATAAAAACTAGAAAAAGAGATTATATTCTAATAAAGTTCTGATGGAATTCGGTTCTAGGAAAAACGATGAAAGAGGTTTAATAGTTTAATATGAGCTCTTTTCTAATAATAGAGAAAACCTCATACATATTTATGAATTGTCATCGCGTGGGATTCTATTGTTAAAAGTTAAATTGAAATATTTTATAAACATTTACATTTGGAAGAGGAATTGTAATTTATAATATTCGTATTAAACTACATTATTTTACATCACAAACGGGGATTTCATGTTTAATACATAGTTTAGAATTGATAAAATTGCAAACTTTTTGATTAACCCTTGTGCGAAGTTGGCGCTAATACCTTTTAAATTTTCTCGGAAAATATATAAAAGGAAGATTATCATGTAATGTTCCATTACATGAATTCATCTCACGAAAGAAGGCGCACTGTTCTAATAATAATGGAATCCCAGCGCCTCCCGTGGCGAGCCAGATCCTCCTAAAAAATCCTTCAAAATGATTTTTGATGATTCGAACGCTGTGCAGCAATTACCATAACAATGGATTCCACTTTTTGAATTGCCATTTTCTTTGCATGTCGGAAATCCGCAAGGCCGGAGAACGCTAATCGTCTGTTTTATCCCGTTGCCATCCCGGGGGAAATAAAAATGACTGTGTTAATCGTAGTGCTTATATACCTGGCGCCGCAGTGTGATCACTGAAGCAGGTTATTGATCTATTTTGCCTGTAATATTATCTCGGGGAAGTCTCGCTATATTTCGCCTGCTGAATTGATCTTTTGAGAATGTATGTTTCATTATAACAGATACGTTTAACGCCTACGCCTGGATCGTCAGAGCACAATGAGTTAATTTTGCGAGGATTTTAAACACCAGTAGAATGAAATTCCTTTTCCAAGAGCGATATATTTTGCAATTTTATTAGAAGAGACTGGCAGCAAACAGTTTCCAGGATTTGTACGGCTGCGAAAATGCGACCGTATAAGCAAGGAGTTACATAAACATTTTTATACAATGATGGTGTAATTAATTGTTAGGTATTTTGAGTATTAAATTATCAAATTGCGAAAAATAATAGATTATTTTAATACAATTTCAGACGGTTTGTATGCAGATTTTATGGAAATTCCGTGTATTTAAATATTAATAGACTTTTCTGCTAAAAACATGTTTAGATTAATGTATTAATGTGCCTTTTATAATATTTATGTTCATTACATTTGTAAGTTTAAAACAAAAGGTAGATCGTCATATATATTCATGAAGCAATTATATAATAAATGATAATCCTTAATGCTGATTTTTAAACAATGCTTTTTTTTAATTTATAACAATTTATGCATAGTTAAAATCAACAAATAGATTAGAAAGGCGAATTCATGTAGAGTACAAAATACAAATAATATGTGAATTAAGAGTAGAATGTTGGTTTTAATAATTAAAATTCTAAACAGAAAATTAAATAGATTTTAGAAATTAATTAAATTTGATATTTTGAAAACAAATTAGTACTTTTGGCGTGAAATGGCGAAAATGCATCCTGAAGTAGCTCTGAAACGAAAAATCATTAAAAAAAAAGACTCATTAAAATATCGATAACAAACTCAAAGGCATCCCTTTTGTTGCAAACTAAATAGAACTGTTACTGCCCATGAGGCCAAGTAGATAAAACTGCATCCACTGATTTCTAGCGTCGTGTGGTGTGTACAACACAAAAATCAACATTGCAACACAAAAAACATCTGAGTCTCAGATCGTTTTGCGATAAGAGATTGTAATTAAATAATATACACAAATTTTTCCTTCATTGATATATAAAATGCACTGGCAGAACGAAAGTGAAGGAATCTATTTGAAACAGTGCATATCGAAGGAGATGCATTGTGACAAGCTTTTTTGGTCATAATTTACTAAATACAAATACATTTCCCAAGCAATTTTTTTTTTTTTTTACAAATTTGCGACACAATTTTATGCATCTTATAATTATATAAATCTTATAATTATATAAAAATATTATAATAATAATATTATTATTTGTAATTATTAATTTATTAATTTATTTATTATTTTAATAATTAATTATAATTATTCATTTTTTAATTTAATTATTAATTTAATTATTAATTTAAATTATTAATTTATTAATTTAATTATTATTTTATTTTAATTATTAATTTATTGTAATAATTACGATAATTATAATATTGTGCTAAATGAAAATCTTAACATTTACAGAGTTCACACATTCTACCACAAATTTTAGACAGTTTAGTTAATTTTAGACCTTATTTAACTGCAGAAAAATATTGCAAATTATGTGAATAGGAATTCTGTCTTTAAAAAATTAATTCGAAATTTTCTTATCATTAAGTGGGGCCAGACTTCTTGGAAATTCCAAGGAGTGTATGAACTTTGTATTTAACTATTTAACCTTTATACCCTGTTGAAATTTTATTCTCAACCTTGATAAAAACATTTCACACCAGAATTTTTATTTAAAACTATTTAACATATTTATTTAACTTGGCTCTCTGTGGCTTTTATTTAATGGACTGCGACTTTTATTTAACTTTATGAAAAAATTTCTGATTCGAATCGAATGCAATCAATTATAGAAACGGGTCGATTAGATCAATTCAGGGTAGGAAGGTTAATTTACTATTTTAATTGTTTAAATGAAGGAAACCTAACATTTTATTATATTCCATAGTTTACCAGAAACAAACATTATTTTTATAATTTAATAATGTAAATTAGCATTTTAATGTATTATTTATACAACGTCAATTTTAATTCATTAAAATGCATTATTGCATTTTGAAAAAATATCTACCTGTTTTTCAGTTGCGGCGTATCGATAACTTTAAATTTTAAAGACGATTTGCATAAAACGTGGAATAGTTACCGGGATCATCATCTATAAGAGATCTCTAAAAATCTTTAAAAATCGATTTTTAAAACGCTAAATAATTTGTTTTACTTTGGCCTTTTTTTTCTTCTATTTGGAAAACTTTTTCTTTTGATTTACAAACCGTCATAACTCTTTTTTTTTATTGTATAGTTTTATTTGCAATTCATTTAAAGCTGTAAATCATTGAAAAACTCATATGTGTCCATATGAAGTTGACTTGGTGAAAGTTCTCTGTTTCTGAGCACTATTTCTGAATAATAGTCATCGCCTTATTTTATGATAAAAATTTTGCGTTTAAATAAGGCGAGGATTTACAATTAAAAAATAGTGGTGCATGGGAGCTTGCATCTTCGGTAATAAGTTAATTACTAGTGAAAATTCAACATCTTTACTAAGCCTGAAAATAGACATCAGGCATTTTTATCATGCACTGAGAAAAATGACACTTTAAAATCGGAGTAAATCGATGTTTTAATTTTGTTATGAAACTTTTTGTTTCAAATATGACGACCTTTCAATTCTGAAATACCAGAAATACTCAGAATATTGAAACATGGACATACTCAAAACTGAACACATAGAGGTCAGTTCATACTCATTTTTGAAACATGGACATACTCAAAAATGATTAGGATCAGTTCAAACTCATTTTTGAAACATGAACATACACAAAAATGAGCACATAGAAGTCAGTTCATACTCATTTTTGAAGCATGGACATACTCGAATATGAGCACATGATGTTTTATTTTGAGTGTGTGCATGTTTTCAGAAATGAGTATATACATGTTTCAAACTTGAGTAATTTTGATTCGGAGCCATTTTGACTATGCGACATTCTCAGATTTGAGTATTTTTGCTCAGTTTTGAAAATGTCGTTTTTAGAGTGTGAAACAGCTCTTTAAAAAAAAGTTCAGATTTCTATTTCATTTTATTTTATTTTCTCTTATTCTAGTGTTTTTGTTTATATTAAAAGTATTAGATGGCAACTCTTAAAAATCCAGGTAACATTTCATTTTTAATAATTGTATGATGACGCGCGTGATACAAAATTGTATACTTCTGATGTAACTCGCTTCAGAGAATGTAGTTGTTTTCTTACTTACCTAAAGCTTTGTGATCGTCTGCGAAATAAATGTTTATTCGTTATTTACCAAACTGCATTTATTTATTGTTATTGAAGTTGTGTCATTTATAAATACATTAATACTATTACAGTATTTTTTTTTTACAAAAGATAATCAGGTATTATTGAGGATGAATGTAATTTTGTTGCTTTGTAAAGAAATATTTGTACACTAAATTCAAATAATAAATAAATAAACAAATACTAAATATCTCCTCCTAGAGATGACTTCGACTAACGCTGAAAATCCTAACTTCTCTCTCCCCGGGGAAATAAAGTTGACTTCCTCGTATTTAATCAGCTTTCGTCTCTTATAAAAGGGATTTTCCTGTACTAAGCGCTGAATGTATTGTTGTGTATAACCTCGTCACCGGTTCTTCTTATTAAGATACCGGGATTTGTAATGTTTTCGGAAAAGGTTTAATTTAAAGTTTTCGGATCCCGATTAATACATGCGTTTTTGTATTCCGATGGATTTATATTTAATTCCAAAGTATTGGGTTTTTAATGCAGATATTTTATTTTTCTTTTCAGAACAGGATTCTGAAATTTTAACTTTTGATATTTTCTGTTTATAAAGTGACTACTACTTAATTGCGAAAAATAACATTTCATAGAATATAATATTATGTGATGCTTGATTTTTTTTTTTTTTTAAACTTCTGGAATATATAAGCAAGAACGAAAAATCATGGATCAGGCAAAGGTTATGAAACAATTTCAAACACTAATCAGAATATTATTAATAAATTTAATTTTTTTTAATAAAATTAAATGAGCAGCAACTGGTGGGGCCGATCCCAACTTAGGAAATGAAACCAAAACTGTTCATGAATGGAAGTTGTTCAGGCAGGTTCTGGCTACAAGGGGTAAAGAAATTAAACCAGCTGATTGTATTCTTTTTCCATAAAAATGGCATTACTGACATGTTTCCCAATGTGACTTCTTTGTATGAATTTGTAGCAACAATTCTGTTGTCTACAGCAGATTGTGAAAGGGGATTGAGTCTCATGAATATAACAAAAACTGACTTGAGAAATAGACTGAGAATCAAAAATTTAAGTAACTTAATTATGATTAATTTGGAAGGGGAAGTTTGAAAAGAATTTCTATTTAAAAAAGCATTTGATGTGTGATGTATGGCCAAATCTTGAGAGGGTCAATCTTACAGAGTGCTGTACCGTTTGTATATTGTATAATTAAAAATAATACTCATTTATATAGAAATTTTGTATAAATAATTTTTTTTTTCTTGGCTAAAGTTATTTTTATTTGGCTAACAGTTGTTGGCTGCAATTAGCCAAAAAGCTACAAATCTCTTTTTCCTAGATTAGACTCTAGGTAATGTACACGAATTCTTTTCTGCAGCCCTGTATCTATAGAATTTATAAACACCGCGTAATACTCTAAAAATTAGATAAGTTTAAAAATGCATACCAACAGCGGAAAACGCACTACCATCAATTATCGATTATAGTCAGTCCTTTAACCGAACTCTTTTGTGCTTCTCTGTAAATGAACGATAATGCTATGCATTTCATAATCTATGGAAAAAATGTTGTAGTGTACCTTAGTGATTCTTTTAAATTTCATTATGTTTGAAATATTATAGCATCATTAAATGTACCGCAAACGGTTTTTCTTAATAGATCATAATGTAATGGAATTCTTTTCTGCGTCCCTGTAAACAAACTATAAATGTCACTTATTCTAACTCCTGAGAAAGCATGTTGTATAAACATGTGAGTGTTCACCTCACACTCACATGTCACCACACCTCAATGGTGCATTTCAATCTCATTACTTTTGAAATATCGTAACATCAAAAAAGTTCACTGCAAACGATTTTTCCTCAAAGACCATAATATGACGAAAATCTTTTGTGTGTCCCTGTAAACGAAATATGAATGCACACACTTCATTTTGAAATCCGAACATTCTACAGAAAACATCAGTAACATATAAAAACTGCATGGCGATCCGGGTATAATATGTTTTAACAAGAAGTAGGGTTACTAAAGTGTTGAGTTTACTAATACCAAATTAATTATATATAATACTTATTACTCTTTTTTGTAGGTACTTCAACGATTTTTTATTCGAAATGCAACATTGTTCTTGTGCTTACTCTTTGTTTAAAACATCAGCTTTAAAGAGAATGTGAAGCATTTCGAAAACGTTTTGTCCAATTCTAAAAAAAAACATTGCTGGAAGAGATAAAACAAAAAAACATTAACCATTTTAAAAATGAAGGAAAAAGAAAAATAGCCATTTATCGAATATTTAAGAGATATGAAAAAATAAAACAGTTGAATTCAAAAAGCTTGAAAGTCCTATAACCTCTAAATCTACACATCAAGAAATCATTCGCAAAGGAGAGAATCTCTTTAAAACTAGTCGGATGTGCCAATCCCAAAACTTTCTTCTATACAATTTCACATGCAACAAAAACGAATCCGCATCAATTTATGTCAAAGTCTAACTAAATCTAAAGTTTTATTAAATTCCGTGCATTAGTTCTTGAGATATAGCCATCGTGAAAATCATGAAAAAAGTAGCATGCCAATATAGTAATTCTTAGATTCGTCTTCTTTAATAAAAGATATTTCATATACTCCTGAGTAATTCTAAAAATTAATTGGGTCAATTTTACTGCAAATGATATTTTATAAATATTATATGCTAGCCGGTCGCTTTCGTGTGGGGCCCAGATACCTTCTGCAGCGCATATCCTGGACATCGCTTGGGGCCAAGAAAATGCATTTTACATGCAAACAGAAAAATATAAATAAAATATTTTAAATTATACCAAAATATCTAATAAAAATTCAAAAAAGCAGGTAAATAAGGAATTATTCAGGAGTATATGAAATACGTTTTATTAAAGAAGATAGATCTAAAAATTACTATATTGTCATGACAAGCAGTAAATTTAGTTACAATAAAAAGGAGCATGTATGCTGATATTAAGTGTAATAGAAAAACCACAGTCCTGGCAAGATTATATCAAGAAGAAATCATACAAATAAATTTCAATGAAAGTAAAATAATTTTTCCCTCCAGTCTATACTATCCATTCATAATAAGAGAAACCATAGAGATACTAACACGCAAAAATACAATATGTAACGATGCAGTATCTTTTAACTTACCGAAATTGTGGCTCGAGTTACTCCATGATTACAAATAAGAAAATAAACAACCAAGTAAAAATAAAAGATAACGTGCGTAATTTTTTAAAAAGTACAGGAAAATTAAATGATAGCATTTCAAATAATAACTTCAAAGATCGTGCAGTTATAGAATATTCTCATTTGTTTTTTAAAATGGCTTGGAGTGAGCCGAAGCATGTTAACAACATAATAAAAGTTATTTTACTGTATATTATGTTATTAATTTACACCTTCTAGCATTTAAAAGAAATACAAGGTGATCTTTTTTAAAGTGACAGTGTTTGGAGCGCCCTGTAGCGCGATCTAATAGCCGAAATGGCACCAAACTTGGTATTTAGACTAATCAAGACATGGGAAAAAGGATTCCATGAAAAAAAAATTAGTTCCAAAAATCGCCACTAGGGCATTTGTGGCGCTTTGCAATGTATAAAATGTGAGAAAAGAAAAATACTAACTCATACAATCGTACAGTTAAATTATTAATGTTTATTTACTACATTAACTTCCCCGGTGAGGAATTAGACCACCTTCAATGTGAGCACCGTTCTCAGAAATAACACCGTGCATTCTGTGCACAACGTTCTCCACAGCCGTACGTAACATATCACGAGGAATATTCCGCGCTGTCTTTATTATGTTGTCCTTTAGAATAGACAAATTTGATACTCCACCAACATAAACTTGAGATTTCAAATAACCCCAGAGCCAAAAATCGCATGGCGTGAGGTCAGGAGAACGAGGCGGCCATGCAACTGGAAAACTCCGACTTATGACTCTATCATCAGTGAAGGTTTGGCGCAACAGCTGCTTTACCTTATTACCAATGTGTGGCGGAGCACCATCCTGCATAAAGATTGTCTGTTGGAGACGGTTTCTTTGCTGAAGTTGTGGAATAACAAACGTTTGCAGAATTTCGTGGTAGCTTTCTGCATTTATGGTGCACGTTTCGGGTCTTGTCGGAGTGATGGTCTCAAAAAAGAATGGCCCAGTTACGAATTCGGCTGTGAAACCACACCAAACAGTGACTTTTGGGGAATTTAATGGGATTTCATGCACGGTGTGGGGATGCTCAGAAGCCTAAATTCGGCTATTTTCTGTATTTACGTACCCATTGAGATAAAAATGGCACTCATCTCCCCACAGAATGTGCCATGGGAAAGCATCATCAATTTCTACCCTGGCAAGAAACGATAGAGCGAATGTCACTCGCTTATCATAATCACTTGGTTTCAGTTCGTGCAACAGGCTGATTTTGTAGGGGTAAAATCCAATAACGAGGCGCAAAACTCTCCATACCGTGGAATAATTCATGTCCAATTGTCGAGCTACACCCCGGGCGCTGCCAGTACCAGCAATGGTTCCCTGCGATCCTTCGACAATTGCAGTTGCCACATCAGTTATTACATCTTCTGATACTTGTTTACGTCCTCTCCCAGCGCGAATGGTCAGTGACCCCGTTTCCTCGAACTTCTAAATCATTTTCTTAAGACCATTCAGTGATAAAGGCCACTTTCGTAATTTTTTTCTGGTTCGAAATTCCCGAAGAGCTGCGGATGCATTACATTGATTCATATAATACAGCTTCACCAGTAACGCACGTTCCGGTAACGTGAGAGGCATGTCCACTGGAGCTCGTTTACTTCAGCTGAGATTATTTGTCGGAGCTGTCTACTACCTGCTTTTATAGCCCCTGTTACTGGCGCTGTCATCGCACAACATTTGCATTTTTCTTTGATACCCGTGTTTTATGCTAATTCTAGTTATTGTAAGCTACAGCAGCGCCACAAAATGCTCTAGCAGCGATTTTTTGAACTAAAATCTTTTTTTCACGGAATACTTTTTCCCATGTCTTGATTAGTCTAAATACCAAGTTTGGTGCCATTTCGGCTATTAGATCGCGCTACATTGCGCTCCAAACACTGTCACTTTTAAAAAAGATCACCCTGTATATTATTATAAGGTGTTATAATTTATTATATTGTTATGCTATAAAGTTCTGTTAAAAAAAGGAAAATTAACTGGAAAATTGAGCTAAATATAAGTGAAGAAAAATTGTTTATTATTTTCATTTATATACGTTTTTCGATTTAAGTCTTAATCCATTTCTATGTTTACAAACGATTAAGTGTTTTGTTTATTACTATAAGAATAAAATCTTAATTTCAACTATATGTTGTTTTCTTATCTGACGGTTTTTATGTTTAAAAAATGCGAATCTATTGTCGCATATAACCTCATCACCGGTTCTTCTTATTAAGATAAAGGATTTATACTGTTTTCGGAAAAGGTTTAATTTAAAGTCTTCGGATCCCGATTAATACATGCATTTTTGTATTCCGATGTATTTGTATTTAATTAGAGAGCATTGGGTTTTACACATATATATATATATTTTTCTCCTTCTTAGTAAAATCCTGGCTTTTAAACCTAAAATTTCTGTTTATTAAAACAAAATGGCTACTAAATAATTGTGAAAAATAACATTTAATAAAATATAACATTAAACACTGTTGTGATGTTTAAATTATGTCTTTATACTGTCTTTACTCGTCGAAAATAGAAAAGAAAAAAGTCCTTCCGGCCTGTACCGAGAGGAAAAGGTAGCTTCCATATTTCATGTTTTTAAAAATTCAACTAATTTTACTCAAACACCCGAAACTAAATTGCTCGGAGCCCGATTATAGAAGAGTCTATCCCGGTTTTCGTTAATACTGAATTTGAATGCGAATTTCAGCAGGAGAGTTACAGAATAACAAAACTCAGATTGTTTCAAAATGTATACCACCATAGAATTTCAAACTGCCATATCTCAGCCCTTTTTTAAGGTAAAGCCAAAACAAAAAAATACTCCGGAATACTTCTATCACGACCTAACACTGAACGGAAACAACTTTTTCAGTTTATAATTTTTTTGCACATTTTTTTTTTTTTTGTATTTAAATTTTTTTTTAATTTTAAGTGGCCGTCATTTTGAAACAAGATGGCGATGAAGCTGGCCAACGAACTTGGTCGAGACCTTGGTATGTCTTATGCACATACTCAGTCACATCCAAATCGGTTCATAAATAAGAGAGTTAGAGCATGACAAATGTCAGATATATATGTACAGTGAAACTTCCATTTAATGAAGTCTCATCGTTACTCTTAAAAACTTCGTTATGAAGAAAATTCGTTAAATAGAAATTAACTGAAATTCATGAAAATTTTCCCTCAGATAAGACAAACAGGTATTGGATTCAGAAGTATTTGATTTAGTTTTAATTTTGAAGCCGTCTTTTACAAGACAGTTGTGTACGGTCGATGAAATCACGTCACATTCCCAAACTTTCATCAGTTCTGATACACAGGTTCTCAAACTATTGTTTTCACTACATTGTCTTTTTTCTGTTCTACTGTATTTTTTATTTCTTAATGTACTTCAAGATTTTTTTTTATTATTCCTTAGATTAATGGCTGAAGTTTAGAAGTATTGGTAGGAACAAAAATAATTCTTCGATTTGCATTTTAAAGCACATTCTTATGGATGTACAAACCAATTGTCTATCAGCAATGAAAGGTCAAAATGGTAACTGTCTGACTCTAATTGATATTTTTTGCTTCAATGCAACTGGCACCATTGCGTCATTGTATCTTCTATATCATTGAATGTAAATAGGGGATTTTGACCTCCCCCAACTGGTCAAGCGCTGGAGTCTCGGTGTGCGAGAGTGGTGATAGCATGTATTTTTCTTAGTGTGATAAAAATTGTTTTGTTTAGCACCAAGCCGAACGGAAATTATTTAAATGTGTTCATTTTCATACAATCTTCTGAAATAAATTCGCATAACCATCGCAACAACAACCTCTTCGTTTGAGTTCTGTACACTTACAAAAGTGGAAAATACTTCGTTATATAGAATATATTTTTCGTAATATGGAGATTAATTTACATGCTAATGATGTTCCAAGTCAAAGTTCTTCAGAAAATTTCGTTAAATAGAAAACTTTGTTAAATAGGGACTTCGTTAAAGGGAAGTTCCACTGTATATGGATATATATGTAAATATATGTAAATCAACATTTGAACGGAGGGTGGTTTTGGGGTCTGAGGGTCATGATCGGTGGAAATATATACCAATTTTTTTTGGAACTGCTTTCCTCCGAATGGCTGCAATAGGTAGCTTTTTGTAATGAAAGCTACCTAAAAATCACTGTGAGTAAACTGAACTAAACATTAGAGCACCGCTCCCACATTGCTCAGTTGTATATTGTTTTAATTATAAATTTACCAATTTAAGCACTAATAAAATTACAATTTTATTAAAAATAAAATGTTTCGTTTAAACGATAGAAATAAAATTTTAATTTCATTTAGTTTTTTTTTTTTTTTTTTTTTAATGTGAGAGTTTGCAAGTTCGTAAAATACGAAATCTAGTGCCAGCTAAGGTCTGATTAAAACATGAAGTATGAAAGGGTCCCAGCTTTGGACTCCATGATTTTGAGGCTATAAATGTGATAAACGTTTTTAAGGTTTCATTTATACTTTAGAAATAAAATCTTAATTTTTCACATATATCCTTTTCCTATCAGAGAGTTTGTACGCTCCCAAAATGTATAACATCTAGTGAAAGCAGGACCTGATTAAGGGGACACAGTACCTTGAAATTGGTCAAAATATCGATTTTTTTTATTATTATTAGCTTAAATTATAACTACACCTTTTAAAAATGTACTGCTGAAATTTCAAAGCTATATCTTTAAAAATAAAGAAGTTATTAAAGATTTTGTGCGCAGTGACAGAATTTAAAATACCAGGACATGTTCATATTTTCATAACTTGCGTGCTCGATAAATGCTAAGGCTTTTTTGCTAATTCAGCTAGAGATTTGAATTTTTTTTACTGGTTTTCCATAGTGTATTTAATATTTTTGTGCATAGATTTAACATTCAAGTTTATATATATATATATATACACACATATATTTAAATTGTGAGTTTGTTGAATTTCCTTGATTTTTTAATATACACGAAAGAAAAAAATCATATTAAATGCAATGTCCCATACATCTAAAAATATATGCACAGTTTTATGTAGTATTTATTTTCTAATGAATGTGGAAAAAAATTGAAGCAAATATATTCATATTTAAAAAAGTAGTAGGAATTTTTAAAAAGTTAAAAAATTTAAAAAAAAAATTAAATTTTAGTAAAATAGGCTGTTTTACCAGAATTTTTCAAAAATATATATTTACTTTTTAGTATTAAATATAATGCCACCACAGATTTTTCAGTATTATTCAAAATTGAAAAAAAAAATAGTTTAAAAAGTATACAGTGTATGAATTAGCACGAAAAAAAAAAATTAAGCTTGCTCGCAGACACAGAGATGCCTAAAAATGAAAAATGAGGGGGTTACATAGAAACCTTGGATGTTTTTTAATTTTTATACGAAAGGTACATGAAACTTATTTAAGTTCTCGCAGGATATATATTATTAGTAAGTAAAATTTTATACAAATAACGACAAATGAGACAATTTTCTCATTTTTAATTTTTCGGTGATTAATGCTTTTAAAACATTACCTAACATATTATATGTAACGAAATTATATGCAAGTATTTATATATACTTAAATTTATGTGTTTGATAAATTTTTACATGAATTTTACACAAGTTATAAGATTAAGCATGCTATTTTTGCAAATGAAAACTTTAAACTGATTTTTCTCCATGTTCATATTTTTATAACTTGCTTGTTCGATAAATACTAAGGTTTTTTGGCTAATTTAGATAGAGGTTTGAATTTTTTTTAACTTATTCTCCATGGTGTATTTAATATTTTTGTGCATGGACTTAGCATTCAAGTTTATAGTTATTTTTTTTTTTAAATATTGAAATTGAGAGTTTGTTGAATTTTCTTTATTTTTTAACATAATACGAGAGAAAAAAATCATATTAAATGTAAAATTCCGTACATCTAAAAATTCATGCACAGTTTTATGTATTCTAATGAATGTGGAAAAAAAATCGAAGCAAAAATATTCTTATTTATGAAAGTAGTAAGGATTTTAAAAGAGTTAAATAAAAAAAATAATAATAATAAATTTTAGTAAAATAGGCGGTTCTACAAGATTTTTTTTTAAATTTTATTTAATTTTTAATATTAAGTACTGTGCCACCACATATATTACAGTATTATTCAAAAATTAAAAAAAAGTTTCAAAGGTACTGTGTCCCCTTAAAGCTGTAGCCTAGCCTGCTTGATTTTGGGGACACCAAATTGTCATGCAATTTTTTGGGTTTAATATTTGTTGATATGGTAATCAGTGGCATATACAAAGGTGGTGCAAAAGACTATGTTAAAATACATTGTTTCATTCCTTGTGTGCGCTACATATGCCCATTTTGCAGCATTTCATTAATATGTGACTATCTGGCAATTCTACATGTATATATTTTTTTCCTATTGCATTTATGCAGAGTGATAAAGTGCAAAATAGGTAAAATCATAACTGAAATTATGTTATTATCTATCTATTGCCTGGCAATATAAAAATACTTTCGCTTTTGACTTTTTCACGATACATTGAAATATTATTGATATACTATTGTTGAGTGAAATATATTTTTGTGTTAAAAAGACTCGGTGTCTTTAACTTTTTTTTAAATTTCAGTATTTTATCATATCTTTTTGACATATTAATTAAAGGTTTTATGACGAATAATGGTGATTTTATAAAGAAAAACTTGTGGTAAAATTTGAAAGTTATTATTTTTTTAATATAAAAAAATAATAATAACTGGACTTCTTTTACAATTTTGAACCTTTGAAACTTTTTTTTTTTTTTTCCATAATTTTCTTACAAGTGTGTTCTATAACAGTAAGGATCAGATTTTAAAAAAGTTAATTAGCTAAAGACACAATAAATAAAATGTCATGACATGTAAAAATGCAGTAAAAATTACTGTTTACGTAACATTTTTATTTTTAAACAAGAACGAAAAATCATGCGTCAAGCATAGATTATGTAACACTTTCCAACGCTTCCAAAATAATTTTAGAAATCATACCGTTTAATAAGCTAAAAGATAACATCTAAGTAATCCGAATACTTTTATTCAGCCCTGTATAGGATCTATAGATTTGTATATATATACTACATAGGATGCTAAATTTTAGTTCAGTTAGGAAACGCGTAGCACAGTTTAAAATTCTCTGTCTGGAGTTAAATACTACGGAAATGTGTTCGCGAACTTTTGTGCTTCCCTGTATAGGATCTACAGAATTTATACATACCACGTAAGACAAAAAGCGAGTTAAAATTAAAATCGCGTTCAGTAACTTAAACCGCACTTCCAGGAATTATTGTTAACATACAGTAGAGAATTCTTTTGTGAGTCCCTGTAAATGAACGATGACTGCTATACACATAATATTCTGTAGTAAACCTCTTGTAATGCACCTTATATAAATTTCAATGCGTTTAAAATAGGGAAACATTATTTAAATAAACCGCAGACGATTATTCTCCATAGACGTAATGTAACGGAATTCTTTTGACTGTCCCTGTAAAGTAACTATAAGTGCTATGCACACCCTATTCCATATTAAGCTTCTTCTAATGCACCTTAGTGATATATATATATATTTCAATGCGTTTAAAATAGTGAAACATTATTTAAATAAACCGAAAATGATTTTTCCCCATAGACCGCAATGTAATGGAATTCTTTTGAGTGTCCCTGTAAAAAAACTATAAGTGCTACACACTTCCGTTGAAATAGGGAACATGCTATAGATAACGACTATAACATATAAAAATTGCAGAGCAATCCGAGCATATTTACGGGAGTTAGAGCACGGACAGACGGCCAGACAAACCGAAGTCATAAACACTTTTCAACTAGGTTGGAAAGTGTTGTTAAAAACAAACTATTTACATTAGTGAAAATTCGATCATTAATTTTATGAAATATATTATAAGAATCGTCCATTAGAAAAAAGCGAGTCATTTGAAAAACATATGTTGAAGTTTTGTCATTTTGAACATACTGATATATCGAAAAATGGGTGATCTAAGTTAGAAATTTTTGCATGTTTCGCAATATATGGGGTATATAGTCCCTTTAATGACATATCATTCAATACTCATAATAGCTGCGTAGTAAAACAACATGTACATTTAAAGTACATTGAATCTTGAGTTGTTTGGGGTAGGGCGCGAGAGAAATCTGAGTTGTAAAATTGATTTTCATCATTTTTCGCGAAATGAGGGGTATTGAATCTCTTTAATGAAATATTCTTTAATAATCATACTAGAAGTGTAGTAAAACGACAGATTGCATTTAAACTGCATTGGATTTTTGGATTGTTGGAGGAGAGTTGGCAAAATAAATCAAAGTTGGAAAATTGATATTTTCATCATTTTTCGAAAAATGAAGAATATCCAGTCCCCTTAATGGCACTAATACTCATAGTAGCTGAGTGACAAAAGACGTATTGAATTTAAACTGTATTGGATTTTTGGATTGTTTGGAAGGGGAGGGGGATTTAAGTAAGGAAAATTCATATTTTCATCATTTTTCGAAAAATAAAGGGTATTGAGTCGCTTTAATGACATTGTTACTCACACTAGCTGCGTGGCAAAATGACGCATTGCATTTCAACTGTATTAGATCTTTGGATTGTTTGGGGGAGGGGGGGGTGAGAAATCTATAAAAAATATGAAAAATTGATATTTTTATCATTTTTCGCAAAAAGTAATGTAAGTGTACCTATTTTGTTTCATCTTCAATTACGTGATGTATGTTTTTAATTTTTTGTAAATTAATTTGTGACTAAACCTGTCTTAGATAAATATAGTCATATATTAACATATATATTATCATATAATATCATTATAGTCAATATTTTGTACTCTTTGAGTAATCTGTGCGGAATTGAGGGAACATACTTTGTTTTGCAATGTTTTAAAATATAATATATCAATATTATAAAGTAACAAGAACGAAAAATCATGTGTCAAGCATAGATTATGTAACCTTTTCCAACGCTTCCAAAATAATTTTACAAATCATACCGTTTAATAAGCTGAAAGATAACATCTAACTGAACAATTTGGAAAACGCATAACATATTTTAAAATATAATTTCAGGAATTTCCAACATACAATATTCGGAAAAATATCCGAATACTTTTATTCAGCCCTGTATAGGATCTATAGATTTGTATATATACTACATAGGATGCTAAATTATAGTTCAGTTAAGAAACGCGTAGCACAGTTTAAAATTCTCCTTCTGGAGTTTCTGTCAATAAACGGAAATGTGTTCAAGAACTTTTGTACTTCCCTGTATATGATCTACAGAATTGATACCCACCACATAATAAACAAAAAGTGAGTTAAATTTAAAATCGCGTTCAGTAACTGGAAACGCACTTCCAGGAATTATTATTAACAGACAGTAGAGAATTCTTTTGTGTGTCCCTGTAAATGAACGATTACTGCTATACACACAATATTCTGTAGTAAGCCTCTTGTAATGTACCTTAATGATATATATAAATTTCAATGCGTTTAAAATAGTGAAACATTATTTAAATAAACCGCAGACGATTTTTCTCCATAGACGTAATGTAACAGAATTCTTTTGACTGTCCCTGTAAATTAACTATAAGTGCTATGCACACCCTATTCCATATTAAGCTTCTTGTAATACACTTTAGTGATATATATCAATTACAATGTGTTTTCAATTGTGTAACATCATTAAAATAAACCGCAAATAATTTTTCCCCATAGACCGTAATGTAACGGGATTCTTTTGAGTGTCCCTGTAAAAAAACTATAAGCGCTACACACTTCAGTTGAAATAGGGCACGTGCTATAGATAACGACAATAACATATAAAAATTGCAAGGCAATCCGAGCATATTTACGGGAGTTAGAGCACGGACAGACGGCAGACGGCCAGACAAACCGAAGTCATAAACACTTTTCAACTAGGTTGGAAAAAGTTAAAAACACGTCCGTTCGTAGCGCTGATGTTATATCGACAGTTGAATCGATGAAATCGATTAATCGAATAAGCTGATGAATCGATTTCGTTTTATCGCATTTTCTTTTGACTTTTAAACATCTCAACATTTCAATTCTCACACCGTCCAGTCGAAAAAAATATACTTTCAAAGAAATTTGCTTGAAGACTGTATCTGCCATTTTCTGATTTTTTTTATTGGTTTTTAAAATAGTTTTCATGCATGAATTTGTTTAGCCTGATTGCAGAACTCGTTTGCACTTAAAACAATGTATATAATTCAGCATTTTTTTGTTTATGTGTAATATTCCACAACCGAATTGACAAACGAAATTAAAACTTCACAAATAAAAAAATAAATAAAAAACGAATTTAACAGATGTAGTATTTCACCTACACGCTTAAACACTGAAATAATCAGAATAATAAATGTCGCTATAAATAGTAAAATAGTTCTCAATTAAGCGCTAGCATGCGGCTAATACGAAGTATCAAGAATGCTTTTTGGTTAGTTAATGGGAAATGTAAGAAAATACTCTAAATGTAAAAGACTATTAGAGTTTTCAATTAAAAATGATTTTTACCAAACCTTCTATATACACGTCAGTATACCGGGCATCTTTATCCCGGGTAGCACAGGTTGGATCACCTGGTAATATTAATATATATTTATAAGCACTGTGAAATCTCTAAATTAGTATATTTGAACTACTTGAAAATACACAAAGCACATAGTCAACATCCCCCTCCCGAAGAATTATTTGTAAGGTCGCTGATAGTTATTATTATTATTATTATTATTATTAACATTTCTATACTAAAGGTTTTATGCAGTACTGAAATTGTCTTATTATAGTAAATCATTATTATCAGGCATTATTTTCCTTTAAATATCGTTAAAACTAGAGGTATTTTTGTTTTAGGCAGCTTTCAATAAAAAAAAGTATAAAGCTACCTATTGCAGCCGTTCGGAGGAAAGCAGTTCCAGAAAATTTCGATATATTTTCACCGATCATAATCCCCAGACCCCAAAACCACCCTCCTTTCAAATGTTGATTTATATATATATATATTTAGATCTTAATATTACACTAAAAGAAAACAAAACAATAATAGATCTATTTGATAAACGTAAAGAATTTAAATTTAAAGTTAATTCATTTACTAATTTTAAATCATGTCTTCATAATTCTGTATATCGTAATATACTCCTTAATCATATTTATAGAATAAAAAGTTTATGTTCCTCTCAACTTATTAACAAAAATATTAAAAAACTTATCTTTGACGCATTACAACATGGTTTTCCAAAAAAATTCATTTATTCCTTAATATATAGTTAGTTCCTATTTGATCTTTACAACCAAATTAACACATGCGTTTAAAAAATGTATAAAAAAATCATATAATCTTATAAATATTTACAAAAAAAAAAAAAATTATAATAGGACGGTTGGGTGGGTAGACGTTGGATTGAGGAGGTGTGTGGCGGCGTTGTATGGAAAAATACGCATGGTTAATTTATATATTTAAAAAAAAATTTTTTTTTTAAATGGGGGCATTTTGATTTACACAATTGTTTGATCATACACATTTTATAATGGACTGCGATGTGTTATTCTTATGTATATTAATTTAGTTAGATTAACTTATTCATTATTTAATTATTTTAAATGAATTTATATTCATTATTATTAAGAATGTATTTGATCTAATGATTTGGATTAATACCTTTGGTGGACAATATCATATCTACTTCTAAGATAATGTTTACTTTTATACAGTGTTGATATAATATGTTTTAATTTTATTTAGTGTTTTTATTTAATTTAACTTTGTTTAAAGCCCCATTTTTGTGAATAATTCATTTCAATATTTACTCAATATTAATTTTAAATTCTTTGATTCTTAATTCAAATCTTTAGTATTTTAATTTAATTTATTTTAAATGCTGTTGCATTTTTAGTACAGTTATTTAATCATTGTTGACATTTAATGGTACATTTTTAATGTTGCATTAATTATTAATTTTTCCATATTACTACTTATTTATAACATAGTATTATTAATTTATACATCCATTACTTAGATATTATTCAACTTTCTATTTATTAATTAATTTCATTTATTTATTATTTAACTAATGGCTATCATTAAGATAGTAATTTGGTTTAATTATTAAAAACTAATTTCCATCCATACTTTATATTTACTTTTACCACTAGAGGGCAGCACTATTTTAAGTTGTTTTTTATTATTAATTTTTACATCTTAATACTTATTTATAACATAGTATTATACATTAATACATCCTTTAATGTAATTCGATTTTCTATTTATTAATTAATCTCATTTATTTATTATTTAACTAATTGGTATCAATTAAGTTAGTAATTTGGTTGATTTGTGAAACATTTATTTCCATCCTATTCCTTCGATTCAGATTATATCCATTTTTTTTCTACTAATAGATGGCAGCACTAATGTTCCTGTTTATTTTATAATCCATTATATTTTAACATTATTTCTGGCATCATTGCAAAGCAATTTATATTTCTAAACAATTTATATTTCTAAAATTGGCAACATGATATGATTTTTTATGCAATTCATTCCCCAGTCATGTTGGAGTTCTCATGATGGTTCATGAACTGCAAGGTATCTTATTTATATCTTTATTCATCTTTATGGATTTTTTTTTATTGTATGGTTTCTTTCCTTTTTTATATTGTATTATCCACCAAATAAGAGAAATTGGACGCATTGCTTGAAGCGTCAAGCAGTGCTTTTTGAACGTGCAGTGCACGGGGAATTTCCCGAACTTCAAACATGCCTGTCAGCACGGCACGTAAAATTTTACGAAACATCCTGCAATGCTATCCATACAAAATTACGCATGTTCAGAAGTTGCTTCCTGCTAATTTGCCGAAACGAGAACGCCCTGCAACTTCTTGCTTAAAATGGAAGTGGACAATGCATGGCCATGGAACATTTTGTGGACAGACAAAGCCCATATCCATCTCCAAGGTTCTGTCAGTACTCAAAATTGCAGAATATGGGCAAGTGAGAATCTGTTCCAAATGCAACCCTTGCCTCTTCATTGTGAAAAGGTCACTGTGTGGTGCGGGTTTACGGCAATATTTATCGTTGGTCCTTTCTTTTTCGAGGAAATTGGTCCTTCGGGTCCTGTCACCTGTACAGTCAATGGGACACGTTATGAATCTGTTTTGCGCAAGCAGCTCATTCTAGCACTGCAACAGCGCAGATGTGTGGATAGCACAATTTTTATGCAAGATGGAACTCCTCCGCACATTGCAACACCAGTGAAGCAGCTGTTGAATCTGCATTTTGGTATTTTGGAAATGACAGAATTATCAGTCGCCATTTACCAACAGCCTGGCCGCCACTATTATCTGACTTGAACACTTGCGATATCTGGCTATGGGGTTACCTAAAACATGTTGCGTACGGGGTTCCAATTTCGAACTTAGGTGAATTGAAAACACGTATTACGCAACACATTCACAATATCACCTCTGAAACACTTCAGTCTGCTGTGGAACGTGCTGTTTTGCGCTTTTAGCACGTAGGAGTACACGGTAGACAGCATATTGAATATTTCTTAAGCAAGTTATGATCGACTTCCTTTTCTTGATAGTTTCATCATTTTTTTTTTACTTTTTCTACGGTTTTTGGCCTAGGGACAGTTAAAAACCGATTGCGTTTTTCTTTTTCTACGGTTTTTGGCCTAGGGAGAGTTAAAAACCGATTTTTCCTATCCGCCACGGCACCACCTTGTCGTGGTGGATAGGCTTTGAACAAAGAGTGCCACAACAGCATGTCACATCTTTTAATTAGCATCTTATGACGAGTACAGCGCCATCTATCGGTCAACTTTTGAACTCTGTTTCTTTTGCAAAACAAATTCCGATTGGTTCATGTATACTCAAATAAAATATCAGGTCGCTCTGACCAGTGGTTCTTTTTTTACAGCCTTTTGGGAGCACAGCTTTAATTATAATCACCCTGTACATACACTAATAATAATAAAAAAAATACTTAACTTATTAAATTAACTGAAAAATTACACTATATTAATTTTCTTTATGACCAGTACGCGGAAGCAGAAAATTAATCATATTTCATTAACATATCTATCGTTCTAAATATTTTCATTTTATCACTCCGTAATTTATTAATAAGAGACTATACAATTTCACATTAATTTTTTTTTATATAAGTGTAATATACTGAATATTTAATTAATAACATTCGATAAATGTGATTTTTAGGGTTAATCTTAAATTTCGTTTGATGTGGCAGGATTTTTTTTTAATTATTATTATTTTGATTTCTTTTAACGGCACCACTACTAACATTCATTTATGAATGTTGCAAGTTTGATAAACAGATAGCAATAGTTAGTATAGATAAATTTTTGCAATTAACATTGGCAACACGTTATGCTGACAATTATCACAAGTTTCGAACTTAATTTATTCATTGATAAATTATAAAAAAAATTCTGGGTATTACATTCTTTCGATTCATATGCAAATTTTATTAATAACTGCACTTCTGTTTTATATCAGAAACAAACCAGTTTTTCCATTTAATAACATTCATTCGATTCACAGAATTTGTATAATTTGCATTACATACGTATGCTATTATTTATATTATAAAAATCAAAAGAAATGTAATCTTCATTTATATAATGTAATATTAGTTAATTAGTGAATTAATCCAGATAATAATAATTTGTGAGCATCTTCGAGAGTATTTCTTTCTTAAATAACGAGGGAAAAAAAGAATGGTATTTACATGAATGTGATATCGAGATTATATTCATTATTTCTGCATCTATTTCATGCTTCTTTTATCAAAATAGAGCTGTGAATAATTCATTAACTGTATCTCACAGCATTATGCAACCGAGCTGCAGAAAAATGAAAGTTTCAGATGCCTCAAAAGGACTTTATTCATAAAAATACAAAGATCCTTTTTAGAACGTCTGAATGGCGAATAATGAATTCTGAAAACAATAAATTAGTGAGCGATTCGCACAGCTGGAATTCATTAAAAAGGAGATGAAATCCTTCGCATAATGAAATGAAGATAACTCGGTTAGCTATTTTTACGACATTTTTCTCTTTATTTCTACTTTAATCCATAATTAAGAGTAGTGCCTAATTAATTATGTTTGTAATTAACCATGTCATTAATGAGCAATTAAAACCTATTCTGAGCTCTCTGAAATGGGAATCTCTTCCTTTTCTTGAAGCAAAGACGTGTTGCCACTTAATCTCTTTCTCTTTTGTATTTGCAAACTATTCTACTTCGTATTTCATGCAATTAAATTAATTTTTATTCGCAGACGATTTTTAGACAAAGGACGTATTCTAATGATGCTTTCATTATCAGCGTTGTAGTAACATCATAAAAGCTTATTATTCTTTTTCTAACGTTCGTGTTAATTGAATGTACGACTGGCATTTATTAGCAAATTTAATTTAAGCTAAGCATAATTACCCTTCCCCCTATCATGAAAAAATACCTTCAGAAAAGAACAGGCAGAATGATTTAAGTTATAGTTAGCAGATAAGGAGCTAGTTAATGAAGAGGCTATTTTTTTATTTTGCTATTGAGAACAGTCTAAAGATGTCTTTATTTTCATTTATGACTTTCTTATTTTTTTTTTTAATTTCTCATAAATTAGGTAAACAAGAGAACAATAAAAGGAAGCATTTGTTAAATTGATAGTTTTAATTCAAACACATAATTTTCCATTCCACGTTGTCTTTCTAATTAGAAGTACTAAACTTAATTCTGAAAAAAATTGGTATAATTACTAGCAGCTAAAGGATTAGCACAAGTTGAGTTGTAATTCAGTTTTATTCATATTAAAAAATAATATCTAATACGTTAGAAGATTGTTACTCTTTTGATTAAATAAATCAATAGATAAATAAATAAAAATCTTGAATCACATTTACTTTAATGCCTAGATTTTCCTGTAAATTATATTAGTTTATAAATAAATGTGTATTTATTTTCAAAATATTAAACAAGTTTAAAAACGAGGATTCTTATATCTTTTTAACATTTTGTTGACCGGTAACGAGTATACTCGTTACTAATTTAGCGCGTTTTTCTATTCGAAACATCTAATAGAAATTTTGAATAGTAATATTTGCTTTATTTAATCACGGAATGTCTCTCGTTAAATAAAGTTTAATTTATTGCTGAAAAATTTTGGCAGAAAAACGGGTAACACTCCCAGCCAACAATTTGTTAAGCAACTATAAATTTAAAATGAAGAAAAAAAATTGAAAACACCTTTCATAAAATTTAGTAGGTTATGTTGATTAAAAAAAATTATTTTGAAAATGTATCTCCGCCAAATTTTCATTGAGGAAAAAAAAGGGTTTTTTTTTTAACATTTTTGAAAATAATTACGTTTAGCAGACTTCTTCTATTATTTATTAATAAAATTAGAATTAGAGTGTAAATTCAATAAACTCATATTGTCTCCTATTGAAATTCCAATCGGTGACAATTTTCATCCAGTCAGAACTATCTGACACAAATTGGGTCACCAAATTATGAAAGGGCATTAAATTCTCCGGAGCTTATACCAACATTAAGTTCAAAAAGTTCATTTTGACTAAAAAAAAAAACCGGCCATCTAAACAAAAAAGGTTTGTCTTTTTTTTTTTTTGTTATCTTTTGAAAGCTTGAAAAAATAATTAAACAATGAAAATTATAATTTTTATGGTGTTATAAGCTCCAGCAAAAACGCTTTCATTTCTTTAAATAAATGAAAGAAATAGGTCGAATAGTTTTCGAGAAAAATGATCGCCCAGTCTAAAAAACATGGTTTCGAGATGGTCTTTCTTTCGACATGGTTTTGAGACGTGTTTTCGACATGATTTCGAGATGTTTTTCGGAACATGTTTTTGAGACACAATAAATTTCGAGTGTTAGAGCTGCGCGTAGAAAGTCGTTTTCTGGCTATTGCGGTGTTTCGTTCAACGAGCAAAAAAAGATTGCAATGAATTGCTGTCACGAAACTGCTTTGGGGGCAATAATCTACACGTTTCAAAAATGAAAAAAAAAATTGACCCCAAAAAGGTAAACCTTTCCTTAAATTTATGTGCCTGAAACTTACCTGAAATCTCAATTTTAAGCTTTACCGGAAATTTTAGAGCATCTTATATATATGTTGTTTTGCGTATATATCTAACTGAAAATATACGCAGCATTGCACTTAAAAACACAACCCAATAGCGAAATAAGCTGGGAAAAAAATATTTAAAATAATGAATAAGTTTATAAAAACAATAGTCAAGTAATTGCACATGAGTGGATTGATAAATAAATAGCCTAATTTAAGAAAACTGAAATCGAATGGAGCGTTTTATTATGTTTGTGGAATTTCTTGGCTGATTATATTTTAACTAGCCGCCACTGGCAACCAGTTTGGTCTCCCTTAAATGTATGTTAAGCACTGTAACACGTTACTTTTATTCATAATTTATTTTTTTTTTCGTAATCCTTCGCCAAACCGGAAGATTCTAATAGACAAATCAAAAACTTTTTCGATTATGGTAGCATTTCGCATATTTTTTGTTGTTATGTATTTCATCTTTCTTGACAAAAACCGCTTAACCAACTTAAGCATTTATGCTTCATATCCGTTTGCTTATCAGTTGCAATATTCTTGCTAATGAGGAGATTCTTAAACATATTAAGTAGTTTTCCGTAATTGGATCCATGGCCAAATGGCGTATTTTAGTTAATACGATTTGGTGCAATGAAGTCTATTTTGTGAAAGTCTTTAATGATATCCACCATTTACACTGAACCATATTGTTGCCAATATTTTTTTGTTTGTTTGTTTGTTTCTCGCTAACTTTGGCTGTAGACTTGCTTACGGGAGAATCAAGAAGAAAATCTATCATTATTCTCATTTAAAACGTCTTGAATAATGTGACATAATCGGAGTGCATATTATAACACGTAATTTTCGAGTATGGTTTGGTGAAACATTAAACTTTTGGAAGCCAGTTTTGATAATCACGTAAATATGTCACACCAACATTACCGCCTATAATTCTAATTACAGCAACCCGTTTTTTCTCTCTATATTGCAACTCAATAGTTAATATAGTGCCCCGGTGCGTCTACGACAGCTGTTCAATCAGAACATTTGATTTCAAAATAAAAGTATCGTTTCTAATTTGCACACGCAAAAAATAAAAGCTGGTATTGACGATTTTAAAAATTCTATTGGCGAGATTTGCGCCCAAATAACACAAAAGTACTTAATGATGTTATGTATTTTGTAAATGTATATTAAATTACTGTTTTGAAAACGATTGGTCATTAATAATGGTAAATATGATTGGTGATTAACAATCATTTTCGGTGGTCTCTCTTCCTTTCACGTATAATACATAAATACCAAATTAACTGACAATTTGTTTCGAAATTTGATTCATTAAATATCATTACATGAGTTGCATTTGTTTACATTCAGCTTACATCAAGAAAAGATAAAGAATGAAGTTGAGTTGTATAGCACATAATTATGGTAAACTTTGATTGTGTCACTGGTACGAATTATTTTTTTGACACCAGGCAGCGCTCCAAAAAGTCTTTCATGGAAAACTAACTTTACGAACGATTATCTCCATGGTTTAATGGTTTAATATTTTAAACCTTCCGACGAATGAATCTTTTTTTTTTTTTGTTTACTTTCATGGATAGAGAATTTGAACTGCGAAGCTAATTTCAACTGAAGTTATTGGAGAATATATACATAATTGAACGTAAGTCATCTCTCAAATATTAATTTATTTTGAACGATCTTTCTAAAAATGTCACATTTATGAAGTTTTATTCGAAAAAATATTTTTTAATAAAAATGGCCGCCTGGCATATGAAAAAGTGAAACGGACATTCCGGAACTGTTGATGATAGTCACATGACTTACGGTTTTATTATAGAGATGACTTTTTTTGTATTTTTAATGAAGTTTTATTGAAACAGATTTTATTTAAACAATGTAATTAAACTTAAGGTTATATTCGTAAGATTGGAAAATGTGCCATAATGTATGCTGTTGAATTAATATATTTATCTTCGTTTCCTTTGAAAAATTACGTCTGGCTGATATATGAGCAGATCTTTTGGAAATAATGGTGTATTGAAAATACTGAAACGTGGTAAGAAAATTGGATCTTTTATTGTACAATCTATGACTTCAACCAATTCGACCCCCCCCCCCCCCTCTCTCTCTCTCTGTAGGTTTCTGTTTTCAGTTGTTTTTTCTTTTACATGAATAGGAGAATAATACAAGACTGACACAGAATGCCCTCACTTAAAAAAAAAAAGGAAGAAGAAGCTTAAAATATAAACATCATAATAAACCATTTTTTTATTTTCTAAATTCATCTTTTTTCTGGAAAATTACATAAATAATATGGGTATTCATATAGAAAGCATAAGACTTATTTTTGAACATAAATTGCACAAAGTGTGAAAAAGTCATAGGAAAATTAACCAAAATCACGTATTGTTCATTAACAATATAGTTTTCACGATTATCAAGATTCGTTATCATGAATCACATTTAGATTCATATGAGAAGCTCTGAATTGATGTTCTTTTTCTTGATTTCTCTAAACCAGTAAAAATAGGTTTACCACTACCAAATATGCGTTCTTTCTTGAATTTTATAATTCATTGCTATACCATTACTTAATTATTCATCAATCATTTACCCATTCCTGATTAATAGTCCATTTTCTTTTCAATTGTGCCATAGATGAGTACATTAGATACCATTGATGAAAATGTATAGCTCTTGCACAGGTTCTAAATGCTTTCTACTGCTAATATTATAATTGTTTGTCATTTTCGAATTTTACCCAAGAAAGCATCTTAAAAACCTTTGATCCAAAAATTGACTTAATGCCCCTAAACCTTCCAATTTTTGATACCACAATTTCCTAATAGAGATATTTTCTATATTTAAGAAGAGATATTTACTATTAAATAAAACGACGGTTGCTATTCGGAGATAGTGGTACTAAAAAATCGGAAAGTTTGACAGCTATATGGTAATATATTCCCTTATTAGATATTTTAGATTATCTTTGGAGTCTAATGCAATGTTTTATTTTATAGAGGACATCAAAAACGGGAAAAGAAATCTAATCTTTACCAGAAATATAGGTCGAGTTAGTTTGAGAGATAGCAGCTTATAGTCTAGTATAAAGTAGTCTGTTTGGCTTAAATTATGAAACTTGCCAATTAGGACAGTAAAAATAAAATGAATAAACAGGCTATTTTAAAATACAGCCCCTTAACATAGAAATATATAACAGGATCTTTACCAAGGAAGGTCAAAATTAAATTATGTGAATTATTGGAGAATTTTACTTTTAAATCGCCTCAGCATAATAGTATTTTTAAGCGTTTAAACACTAATATTAATCAAATTTTCATCTGAAAACTATAAATATATATTTTCTCTCCCTCAAATCTTTAAAACATGAATTATCAATTTAATATTTAACATAATCATCTATGATTCCATATTTCCATAAGATAACAGTATATAAATAATAATAATAATAATAATAATAATAATAATAATTTATTATTTCTGTTGTTAACATCCCTTTTCTTATGCATTTACAAAACGCACAACAACGAATGGGGTATTATTCGGAAGGTTTTTAAACCGGTTTCTGACTTAGTACACTCACATTTCATTGAAACATATTTGATTAAAAATTGCAGTTAGTTAAAAATTAAATCAACATTGCTTTCATACATGAAATGAAAGATTTTTCTCCAATCAATGTTGCCACAAAAATATAATACCGCATTATATCGTGCTCAAAAATGATTATAAACAAAATAATAAGTAGCACAAAAAAAAAAAAAAAAAAAAAAAGTGGGACGTCT
This sequence comes from Maratus michaelseni, assembly GCA_963931845.1. NCBI lineage: Eukaryota > Metazoa > Arthropoda > Arachnida > Araneae > Salticidae > Maratus > Maratus michaelseni. The sequence goes on from OZ007598.1 coordinate 72,390,543, forward strand.
ACGCACGCGTTTATTTTACATTTATGAATAAAAAGCAACATTCAAATTCAAATATTTAGAAAAAAAAAGAACACCATCGATCGATCAAAACAGTGGCATTTCAAGTGTAGCCTAAAAGGTATGCTTAAATTGTATTAAATTAAATTGTATTTTATATGCATTTAATTTATTTTTCTTTGTCCTGTATTTTTCCCAAAGCGGATGACGTCATCCTTTAAAACAGTTAAAATACAATTGTTAATTTTTTTCTTCTCGCGCTTGCCTTTTTCTATCTTTGATCAGTTTTTACTGTAACTTTGATGGAATAAATGAGACGATATTCTGGCTTGATTACTGTTGTTTACAGATATTTTATCCTCATTTTTTTACTTAGAAATTTAAACCTGTATCTACAAAAATAGTAGATTAAGGTAAAATATATATATATATTAGATTGCAGTAAGAAATCCTCGCATGGGTCCACTGGTAATAATAATAATATAATAATAACAAATAACAATAGCCTTTTTAATATCTAGCATCACATAAAAAGTCACATTATTAAATAAAAATTAGACATCTACAGGTGTCTATAATCTTCAACAACATAGACTCCGGTACATTGATTAATAACTTCGTGAAGCATAGCGAAATAAATGACGTCTTTCTAAAGCGATGTGAGGGGCGTTAAACACCCCTTAATCCCATTAAATAATTTGTTGGGGGGACTTCCTCTTCCCCTTAATGGAACCCTAGGGGGTAAAGTCAGAAGCTCGGGATGATACAGTATCTGTTACGGAGGTTTATTTAATAAAAGGAGTTCGACAGTGTTGCTGAATAGAGGAGATCAGTTATTTAGCGAGGATAAACCTATGGAGGAGGAGGTGTGAAATAATACACAAAGAGAGAATTGATTCAGTTATTCTGCTTCAAATGAGCAACATCTGGGTGAGACATCTCTTCAACCCTATTTAAAAAGCGTTCATGACTTAAGTTGGTTTATACGCCTGCCTTTTCATGAATGTTTTAAATTTTCAGACAGGGTAATATCAGAATGAAATTTGAATCTGGCAGCCTACCTAAAATGGTTTCTGTAAACATAATTGCATATTCGATTTCGTCGATCGCGAGATCCACTGTTAACCTATGGGAAAATTAAATAGTTGATTATTCCTCACCTACACTGACAAAAAAAAAAAAAAAAAAAAAAAAAAAAAACATTTCTTAACCTACGAAAATATATCATATGACCACGAACAAACATATACAAACTAATGTGTTGTAGCCATCTCAAAACTTTCTTCTATCTAAATAAAATCGTCTGCAACCAAAATAAAATGACTTTTTTTTTTTTTTTTTATTGTAGTTGTTTTTTATTTAATAAACTTTAATAATAGAACATACTTATATTCCATCAAATTAAAAGCCGTCTGCGGTAGATACTGTTTTGCAACTCTAAAATCAGATCAATTTTTTCTTTCTTTTATGTTGTGTAAAGTTAATTTTTCATGACTTCACTAAAACTAATAACTTAACAGGAAAGCACTAGTAGAGCAGACTTGTGCAAAAGTGTGCAAAACTTTCCTCTACATAAATCAAATCGTCTGCAACCAAAATTAAATGACAAAAACTATTCGTTCTTGAGTAGCTATCATGGAAATAGCGAAAAATAGAGCATAACAGCAACACTTGTTGGGCGGTGTACACCCGCCCCCTTTTGAGCGATTTACGCCGAAACATAATCAGCGTCTATTTTTGTCATGGTCTAACAGAATATGAAGTTTGGTGAAATTCCCTGCATTAGTTCTTGAGATATTGCTATAGTTGAAATCGTGAAAAATGCAACATAGCAGTGCCACTTGTTGGGCGATTTTCACCAAAACCTAATCAGTACAAATCTATATCAAAGTGTAACTTAATTTGAAATTTAGTTAAATTCTATGCATTAGTTCTTGAGATAGAGCACCCACAAATTTGTGTCCCATTAAGACAGACAGACACAAATTTTCAAAAAACGGTTAAATCATGTGCATGACCTTCGAAAACGTATCAATCCTTCTTCGAAAGCCGGAAGTCGATTTTTTTCAAGAATCCAATACTTTCTTTTTCTAAAGATAGAAGAAAGTAATAATCACTTCTGAGTTAACCTTGATTCCGAAAAATGTTCTTTATCATTATGAATTTCAGAAACCAATATATTTTCGAGCTTTGATGAATCATTTATAAAAACAAAGTTTTTTTTTTCGCCACTGATTTTCGGAAATATTTCCAAGTAGATTTTTTAGGGTAATTAATCAGTTTTTTTCAACCCGGATTAAAGGTCTTTAGGATGCTATTAATTCTCAATTAAACACTTTCAGCTGCGCAATTGAATTTATACATGCACGAGTAACAAAATAATGTTAGCTTTAATTTTAATGCTGTCAATTTTTGTCTGCAAATAGTTTTATCTACATGTCTGTCTGTAAAATATGTTTGTTTAACATGAGAATGTTTACTTGAGAATTGATAGCATCCGAAAGACCTTTAATACAGGTTGAAAAAAAACTGATTAATTACACTAAAAAATCTACTTGGAAATATTTCCGAAAATCAGTGGCGAAAAAAAAAAACTATCTATATTATAAAGCACAAATGTGTCCGTGCACGACGCTGACGTCATTTTGCGAATGGTAAGACTTTTGGCGATGAAATTTCAATTTTGTAAGTTTTGCTACTGCAATTTTTTTAATTTCTAAACATGGCACATTTTTAATTTTTACACCGTTATATAGGGGGAAAAATCTACTTTCAAATGAAAGTTGCTTGAAAACTGTATCGCAATTTACTCATTTATTATGGCATTTAAATTAAAATTTAAGCGTAATTTTTTTTCCTAATCTCTCTCTATCGCTTGCAGACGATTACAAAATATTATTCCGTTTGCACTTTAAGCGATATAAAAAGTTCGGCATTTGTTTTCAGCTAATATTCCGTAACGAAATTAAAATTACATTAAGCAATAAATAAAATAGTATAAATAAAACACAAATTTAACACACATGTAATTGAAATAAAAGCTTTAAACCACTGAAATTAACAGAATAATAATTTTTTTTAAAAATTGTTGTAGATTACGAAATTTTTAGCGATTTCTTCTGCTATTAATTTTTAGAACGAGGCCAATGAGAAATTACCGCTTTAAATAAATTTCAAAATTTTATTTGAATATATAATTAACATATTTCCTATAAAAATACTTTTTGGTTTTGTTAGGGGGAAATCTAAAAAAATTATTAACTGTAAAAAATTTATTAGAGTTTTCACTTAAAAAAAAAAAAATGGCTTTCACATATATTCTCGATCTCGGAAAGCCCAGGTTGGATGCCCCAGTTTTTATAAATGTTACTTTAATTCTCGTAAATACACAGTAATCTACTTATATGTCGGTGTACGGTACTAAACAAAAACGAGGCATAAACGAGAGAGACGCATAAACAGGGGTCGCAGCGTCCTATATTTTTTTTATATATTTGATACCACTATTTTCAAACTATACATATCATGGTAGATTTCTTTAAAATTTGCAATAGAAGGATATTGTGAATATTATATTTTGAAAATAGTGGTGGGTATTATTAAAAAAATATATATAGGATGCTGCGACCCCTGCATAAATGAAATCCGAGTAAAAATGAAATTTGAAATAAATGTTAAAACAAAATTAATCATTAAATGGTTAAATACATGCGGAATGATGAAAAATATGAATTATTTAAATTGTTAAATTTAAATACTAATTCAAATCTAAAATACATACATCTCAGAATTTTTTTAAACATAGTCTAAAATTGAAGTTTGTTTATAAGCTTGATGTCTATCTATAAAAATAGCTTTTTCGAGTTCATTGAAACATGAATATGTTGAACCAGATGTATCAGTTCGTTGGATTGTGGTGGTGGGTGTTTCCAGCGTTTCTATTTACTTTGCAAAAATAGGTGAATAGTGTTCTATGTTTCCTTCGTTATCTGATTCATTTTTAGTGGCATCATCTTGAATTTCTGCAACTATTTCTTATATGTCCCTCATTTCTGCTGATATTACATTTTCATCATTATCTACAAAATAGGTAAAATTAATCATTCCCCAAGAAACGGCATTCCATTCTTTATCTATAATACTGATTAATCTTTGGCAGAAGATGCATAATTTTTAAATTCATTCAGAATGGAGACTTGCCTTTTTAAAACAGTTCTCCTAGAAGTAGCAGATGTAAAGGGGTGTGCCCCAAGAATGCAGCTTATAATAGTGTTCGGAAAACAAATGTAAAAAGACAACTAATTGATTTCCCATTCACAAAATGAAGTGAAATTTCTTGGAAAGGACATGTTGGAAAAAAATGACAAGGGAAAGTTGAAATTTTTCCGACGCATAAGATAAAAATAACATTTCACGTTGCGAAGCATAAGCGAAAAACAAAATTGCATTGCTATATCTTTATCCGGAACTACCGAAAATCGACGTATAAATGAGAGAGATGCATAAAAGAAGCGACAAATAACTGACAGATTACTGTATATTAATTTCTGGGGTTTCTAAAAGTTAAAGAATGGTTTTCGCAATTGTAGGTACAGTAAAACCTCGATTATCCGACCCTCGTTTAACTGGAACTCTCCGTAAACCGACGTCGGTTACCTGACCATTTTTTTTCAGTTTTTTTTTTTCTTTTCTTTTCCTTTTTTTTTTTTTTTTTTTTTTTTTTTTTTTTTTTTACATTTCTTGTGTATGCTAGTGGTCCTTTCTGAACTACGAGTACAGATAAATATTTTGGTTCCCTTTTCTTAGAATTATTTTGAAGAAAATAGCTTGAACTCCCGCAAGCTCCGATCTCGGTGTAAGTGTACTCTTCTCGCCCCACACCCTGTGTACACGTCCTTGTTCTAAACAAAAACACCTTGCTTAGTTGGAAACACAAGAACAATCCTCTAACGTAACGTTTTTAAGAAAACTTCATGACAGAGCTGCACGGCAAAGGATGGCCAATTTACGCCTGATGAAGCTTCCATTTAAATCATTGTAAGTTTTTTGTTTCAAAATAAATGTATTTTCATGTATAATTTGAATTTATATATTTATTTAGCAATTTAAATAGTCATAATAGCAGTTCGATGACGATGTTAGATATTAAACTAAATGATTATTGATAAATTCTCGATTATCCGGAAATTTCGATTATCCGATATAGGTTTGGTCCCAATTACTTCGGATAATCGAGGTTCTAACTGGAAAGAGATTATTGTATATCGTGGTTATATTATATTTTCCTAGATTAAGAAATATCCGTCTTTTTTTTACAGTATAGGAAAAATTAAACACACGATTATTCAATGAATAACATAATTATCAAAATTTGTCTTTTCTCATCGAAAAGATCACGTGCGATATCAATGTACTGCGTTTTCAAAAATTATTTTTCTAAGTTTTGAAAATAAAACCGCAATTAGCTTTTAAATTTTCACTTGAGCAAAATTTTCACGATTAACATTTTCTACAAATAATAATAAAAAAAAAACCCTCTTAAAATTGAAGAAGACAATTTTTTAAATCACAGTACGCGGGATCGGATATACATTTTTTTTCTTATGGTAAAAGAACCAAAATTTCAATTCTATTAGGTAATGAATAAACCTGTGTTATAAATTTCCCATAGGTTCACACGATATTTTGTGATTGGCAAAAAACATTGAAACGTCAACATTTTCTTTGTGACGAAATTTTAAACCCTGGTGAGCATGATTAAATTTATACAGTGAGCAAGACAATAACGGCAAATGAATATATTAAAAGTGGCTAATTCTTTGCATGAAGGCTTTTTTTTTTTTATGAATACAATAAAAAGAAAAAAAAATTAAAGAACAGTTAAATCTATGTTCCGAGAAAAAATAATGCTGAACAAAATAAAAATGTTGAAACTTGCAGACTTTTTCTCTGCAAAACTGTTTTTTTTTTCCTATTACGAATTAATGGCTGCAGTAAAAAGAAAAATAATTAACGTATTCCCACTTTTAAGCTCTAATAAAATCATTCAACTAAAAGCAAATGCTTACTTTTAAACCCCCAAATTTAAATCTTATAAGCGCAAAAATAAGGTTTAAAAATTTGTTATATTAAGGTAATTTTTTACAATTTTATTTATATTACATATAATTTATTTTTACATCAAAATAATTTTTTAGGTGTTTTTTTTTTTTATTTTTTTTTTAGAAACTAATTTTACTTAGATATTTATGTACTCAGATTTTACTTATTATTTTTTTACAGTAGTAAATAAGTAAAATTATCTTATCTATAAATTGTCTTTATATATGTGTGTGTGTGTGTGTGTGTAAACTGATTTAAATTAAATACTCACTTTTCCCCACCAAGTATTTAAAGGGCAAAAATAATAGTATAAAAAATTTGTAAACTATATTGAAATAGAAGTTTCGACAGACTAATTTGCATTATATTTGAGTTTTAAGGGTAAATAGCACATAATGATAGCTAAAAGAATACCCTGACTGTAAAACTGTCTTTTCCTTTGCAAATCAAAATGTGCAATGAAGAAATACATAAAGGTTTACTATACTATATTAAAATAAAAGTTTTGAAAGACTGATTTGCATTATATTTGAGTTTTAAAGGAAAATAGCCACATAATATAACAAATGATAGCTAAAAGAATACCCTGACTGTAAAACTGTCGTTTCCTTTGCTAATCATGTGCAATAAGGAAATTAAAGAATTTCTATACTATATTAAAATAAAGGTTTTGAAAGACTGATTTGCATTATATTTAAGTTTGAAGGAAAATAGCCACATAATATAACAAATGATAGCTAAAAAAATACCCTGGCGGTAAAACTGTCTATTCCATTGCAACTCAAAATGTGCAATGAAAAATGCTTCCAAGGTTTCAAATTTATATTTCCAGAAAAAGTTAAAGAAGAAGAATGAAGAAAAAATAAAGAATGAAATTAAGTTGAATTATATTCTTAACTTACTAAATACAAATATTTTAATACTTTTTAGTTACTTTTTAGGGGGGGAGGGGGTATTACGGGATTTTATTTTGGGTTTTGATTGCTAAAATTATCATTCAAGTAAAATTATCTTCTATAAAATTGTCTTTTTTATTGTAAATCAACATATACCTTAAAAAGAAAAAGAAAAACTTTTTTTTCAAACTGATTTAAATTAAGTACTCATTTTTCTCACCAAATATTTAAAGGGCAAAAATAAGATTATAAAGAATATCTATACTGTGTAAGAATAAAAGTTTTGTCAGACTGATTTGCATTATGTGAGTTTTAAATGAAAATAGCCATGTAATATAACAAATGATATCTAAAAAGAATAAATACCCTGTCTGTAAAACTGTATTTTCAGTTGCAAATGAATATGTGCAATGAAGAAATAGTTACAGGGTTTCAAATCTATATATTTCGAGAAAAAAAATTAAAAATTAAATAAAGAATTAAAGAATTAAATTAAATTAAATTCTTACCTCTAATATACTAAATACAAATATTTATATCCTTTCGGGTCCGCTACTTTTTTTCTGGGGTGGGAGTTGGGGTGGGTAGGGGGGCGAATAATTACTTTTATGATTACTAATATTAAAAATTGCCATCCAAAGGGCAAAAAGTTAAAATTTACTGAAACGAATATGTCAAAATTAAAATTTAACGAATTAGTTATTTTGAATATATTAATATGTCAATAGGCTAAGGAAGCGTTTTGTAATTGCGCGCTGATTGGGTTTAGATTTCAGTTTGAATGAAAAATGCTGACATAATCTAAGGAATAATATCTGAGAAAATACTTTGTCTATAAAACTTTATATATATATATATATTGGTTTTTACATATTCTTTTCAATAATTATCTACACTGCAAAAAATAATTGTTGATTTTACAGTATAAAACTGGCACCCAGCTGCCAGTATTATACCGTAAAATTAACAGTATTAAACAGTAAAATAAGCAGTAATACGCTGCCGTGCAAGCAGTAATACGCTACCGCGCATGCGCGGCAGCGTATTACTGCTTGCACGGCAGCGTATTACTGCTTATTTTACTGTTTAATACTGTTAATTTTACGGTATAATACTGGCAGCTGGGGTGCCAGTTTTATACTGTAAAATCAACAATTATTTTTTGCAGTGTAGATGAAATTATTGATTTTAATATGATACCATAATTTAGCCTATTTGGCTCATAAATCACTTTGATTGACTTCTGTTTGAAATACATAGTTATTATAGCTGCATGGCGCTTTTAATGGTGTATTTAATAATAATTTAATAATAATGATTATATAATATTAATATTATTTCTTGGTATCATTTGTTCATCTATTGAATTTTCAAATGCATCTTTATAACATCTTATTCAGGTTCTTTTGGTTCTCTTTTTTTTTTTTTTTTTTTTTTTTTTTTGCCAACATTAATTTTGTATTGACTTATGACTGCTAGGGGATTTTATAGCTATGTGGTATTCTGTATACACATTATCATTAATTATCTCTTTGGAGATTTAAGTAGAATGATACAAGAACTTGATATGTTTTTTGAAATTCATAGATATTATAATTATATATATATATATATATATATATATATATATATATATATATATATATATATATATATATAATCAGTGGATGCACTGCAGCAATACTTACTGTGTTTCAAACTGATGTTTCAGCAAATAAATAAATACATAAATAATTAAGTTAAATTAAATACTCAATTTTAATATCCTAAATGCAATCTATGAATGAAATAGGTTTTGTATTCTTTCTTGCATTATATTTCAGTTTTAAAGGAAAATACTCACATAATTTAAGGTACAGTCAAACTTCGTTAACATGAACGCGCTTAACGTGAATTACTTTTAGCACGAACTGTTTCCGATTGCCCCGTCCAGTTGTATGTAATGTATAACATGTCGGATAACACGAACTACTTTTAACGCGAACAAAAAAAAAGTTTCCCCTTGAATGTTCGTGTTAGTGTTAACGAGGTTCGACTGCATAAGATATGAGAAAATACTTTACCTGTAAAACTGTATTTTTCTTTATAAATCAATAGATGCACTGAAGCAATACTTACCGAGTTTCAAAATAATGTTTCAACAAATAAATAAAATACATAAATAATTAAATTAAATTAAATACTCACTTAAGGTAAAAAAATATGGTTACAAAGATTTTTATATTATATTGAAAATAAGTTTTGATATTCTTTTTTTTTTTTGTATAATATTTCTGTTTTAAACTATAAAATGCGCACATCATAAGGAACAAGATATGAGAAAATACCTTGCCTGTAAAACTGTCTTTTCCTTTGCAAATCAACGGATACACTGAAGCAAGACTTGCTGTAGAGAAGACCGGGGCAGGTTGTCACAGGACTCATTTCTTCCCTCGTAACAACTGTCCAGATCATAAATTCACCATGTGTTTGATGATGTGGTTCAATGGATATTATTTTGGTTCACATTACTTCGTTAGTTTAACGTTTGTCTTTAAAAAATTGTTAGCTGATGTTTCAACACATATATAAAATACATAAATAATTAAATACGTAATTAAATAAAATTAAATACTCACTTTTAATATCCTAAACGTTTTAAGTGTGAAAATGAGGTTTCAAAGATTCTTATATTAAATTGAAAATAAGTTTTGATATTATGTTTTGTATTATATATTAGTTTTAAAGGGAATTACTTTGCCTGTAAAACTGTGTTTTCCTTTGTAAATCAATAGATGCACTGAAGCAATACTTACCGAGTTTCAAAATGATGCTTCAACAAATAAATAAAATACATAAATAATTAAATTAAATTAAATACTCACTTTTAATATCCTAAATGCAACTATTTTAAGGTAAAAAAAAATATGGTTGCAAAGATTCTTATATTATATTGAAAATAAGTTTTGATATTCTTTTTTTTTGTATAATATTTCTGTTTTAAACTATAAAATGCGCACATCATAAGGAACAAGATATGAGAAAATACCTTGTCTGTAAAACTGTCTTTTCCTTTGCAAATCAACGGATACACTGAAGCAACACTTGCTGTAGAGAAGACCGGGGCAGGTTGTCACAGGGCTCATTTCTTCCCTCGTAACAACTGTGCCAGATCATAAATTCATCATGTGTGTTTGATGATGTGGTTCAATGGATATTATTTTGGTTCACATTACTTCGTTAGTTTGGCGCTTATCTATAAAAAATTGTTGCTGATGTTTCAACACATATATAAATTACATAAATAATTAAATACGTAATTAAATAAAATTGAATACTCAATTTTAATATTCTAAACGTTTTAAGTGTGAAAATGAGGTTTCAAAGATTCTTATATTAAATTGAAAATAAGTTTTGATATTCTTTTTTTTTTGTATAATATTTCTGTTTTAAACTATAAAATGCGCACATCATAAGGAACAAGATATGAGAAAATACCTTGTCTGTAAAACTGTCTTTTCCTTTGCAAATCAACGGATACACTGAAGCAACACTTGCTGTAGAGAAGACCGAACAGGTTGTCACAGGGCTCATTTCTTCCCTCGTAACAACTGTGCCAGATCATAAATTCATCATGTGTGTTTGATGATGTGGTTCAATGGATATTATTTTGGTTCACATTACTTCGTTAGTTTGGCGCTTGTCTATAAAAAATTGTTTGCTGATGTTTCAACACATATATAAATTACATAAATAATTAAATACGTAATTAAATAAAATTGAATACTCAATTTTAATATTCTAAACGTTTTAAGTGTGAAAATGAGGTTTCAAAGATTCTTATATTAAATTGAAAATAAGTTTTGATATTCTTTTTTTTTGTATAATATTTCTGTTTTAAACTATAAAATGCGCACATCATAAGGAACAAGATATGAGAAAATACCTTGTCTGTAAAACTGTCTTTTCCTTTGCAAATCAACGGATACACTGAAGCAACACTTGCTGTAGAGAAGACCGGGGCAGGTTGTCACAGGGCTCATTTCTTCCCTCGTAACAACTGTGCCAGATCATAAATTCATCATGTGTGTTTGATGATGTGGTTCAATGGATATTATTTTGGTTCACATTACTTCGTTAGTTTGGCGCTTGTCTATAAAAAATTGTTTGCTGATGTTTCAACACATATATAAATTACATAAATAATTAAATACGTAATTAAATAAAATTGAATACTCAATTTTAATATTCTAAACGTTTTAAGTGTGAAAATGAGGTTTCAAAGATTCTTATATTAAATTGAAAATAAGTTTTGATATTCTTTTTTTTTGTATAATATTTCTGTTTTAAACTATAAAATGCGCACATCATAAGGAACAAGATATGAGAAAATACCTTGTCTGTAAAACTGTCTTTTCCTTTGCAAATCAACGGATACACTGAAGCAACACTTGCTGTAGAGAAGACCGGGGCAGGTTGTCACAGGGCTCATTTCTTCCCTCGTAACAACTGTGCCAGATCATAAATTCATCATGTGTGTTTGATGATGTGGTTCAATGGATATTATTTTGGTTCACATTACTTCGTTAGTTTGGCGCTTGTCTATAAAAAATTGTTTGCTGATGTTTCAACACATATATAAATTACATAAATAATTAAATACGTAATTAAATAAAATTGAATACTCAATTTTAATATTCTAAACGTTTTAAGTGTGAAAATGAGGTTTCAAAGATTCTTATATTAAATTGAAAATAAGTTTTGATATTCTTTTTTTTTGTATAATATTTCTGTTTTAAACTATAAAATGCGCACATCATAAGGAACAAGATATGAGAAAATACCTTGTCTGTAAAACTGTCTTTTCCTTTGCAAATCAACGGATACACTGAAGCAACACTTGCTGTAGAGAAGACCGGGGCAGGTTGTCACAGGGCTCATTTCTTCCCTCGTAACAACTGTGCCAGATCATAAATTCATCATGTGTGTTTGATGATGTGGTTCAATGGATATTATTTTGGTTCACATTACTTCGTTAGTTTGGCGCTTGTCTATAAAAAATTGTTTGCTGATGTTTCAACACATATATAAATTACATAAATAATTAAATACGTAATTAAATAAAATTGAATACTCAATTTTAATATTCTAAACGTTTTAAGTGTGAAAATGAGGTTTCAAAGATTCTTATATTAAATTGAAAATAACTTTTGATATTATGTTTTGTATTATATATTAGTTTTAAAGGGAATTACTTTGCCTGTAAAACTGTGTTTTCCTTTGTAAATCAATAGATGCACTGAAGCAATACTTACCGAGTTTCAAAATGATGCTTCAACAAATAAATAAAATACATAAATAATTAAATTAAATTAAATACTCACTTTTAATATCCTAAATGCAACTATTTTAAGGTAAAAAAGTATGGTTGCAAAGATTCTTATATTATATTGAAAATAAGTTTTGATATTCTTTTTTTTTGCATAATATTTCTGTTTTAAACTATAAAATGCGCACATCATAAGGAACAAGATAAGAGAAAATACCTTGCCTGTAAAACTGTCTTTTCCTTTGCAAATCAACGGATGCACTGAAGCAAGACTTGCTGTAGGGATGACCGGGGCAGGTTGTCACAGGACTCATTTCTTCCCTCGTAACAACTGTCCAGATCATAAGTTCATCATGTGTGTTTGATGATGTGATTCAATGGATATTATTTTGGTTCACATTACTTCGTTAGTTTGGCGCTTGTCTATAAAAAATTGTTTGCTGATGTTTCAACACATATATAAATTACATAAATAATTAAATACGTAATTAAATAAAATTGAATACTCAATTTTAATATCCTAAACGTTTTAAGAGTGAAAATGAGGTTTCAAAGATTCTTATATTAAATTGAAAATAAGTTTTGATATTCAACATCAGCTGATGTTTCAACTTTTAATCTTTAAAAAATCTAACAGCCTTTTCCTATTAAATTTAAACGTTTTTCGTTATAGCAGTTGCCAACAATTAAAAATCCATAATAAAATTATTTCTACAATAATTAATTTTCTATTGAAATATTTCCACGTTAAAAATGAAAATGAAATAAAAAGTTTCACCAATTGAAAAATATATTAATATGACGTCATATTGGTAATAAAACGGAAATTTCTCAATAATACAAGGAGTATGAGTATGTGTAAGTACAGAAAGCAGGTTAGTATGATGTCATTAGAAAATTAAAAATTAAATTAATCTGACGTCCTATTGGAAGTTTAACGGACTTTTTCAAATGTTTGAGAATCATACAAAGAGAGTATCAATATGAGTAATAGAGAAAGCAAGTAGATAGGACGTCAGCAAGTGATTATTAACGTCATATGAGTTTGAGGAACGTATTGAATCATGATAAAAACTCGATTATGGAAATATTGGCATATTTTAACAATTGAAGGTCTCTATACAACATGTTTGATTTTGAAATTGTTTTTTTTTTTTTTAATCGCATTTAGTCCACATGACAGATATTATTATGACAGAGCATAATACCGGGCTTCACCCGCTATCCGGCTTCACCGGCTCAGATTTTCAAAAAAAACGAGAAAAATAGACTGGTAAATTTTTACTTTATAAAAAACATGACTCTTTTTTTTTTTTTTTTTTGAAAATGAAATTTATTTGGATTTATTAAAGAAAGGATAAAGTATTTTGAAAGGAATATTAAACGAAATCCTTTGTGCGATCTTCGATCACACTTACCCAATTGTTTTTTTTTTTTTTTTTTTTTTTTTTAACACTTCCCAACATAGTTGAAAAGTGGTTAGGAATTCGCTTTGTCTGGCGTCTGTCTGTCTGTTCGCTCTCAATCTCATATAAAAATACTTGAATTGCCGTGCAATTGATATATGGTGTTAAGGTTTACCATGGACCATGGCATGTTCTGTATTGAAAATGAAAAAAATGTAGCATTTATACTTTGTCTATACGGGTAACTCAGAGTTCCGTTATATTATGGTCTATGGGGAAAATTGTTTACAGTGTATTTTAAGGATTTTACACTATTTTAAACATATTGAAATTGATACACATCGCTGAGGGGCACTACATGATGCTTACTAAAGAATAGGGTGTGCATAGTATTTATCGTTCATTTACAGGGACACACAAAAGAATTAGGTTACAATACTGTCTACACTGAAAAAAAAAAAAAAGTGTTAATTTTACAGTATAATACTGACATCCTAGCTGCCAGTATTATACCGTAAAATTAAAAGTAATAAACAGTAAAATAAGCAGTAATACGCTACCGCGCGATGTGTGGCAGCGCATTATTGCTTATTTTACTGTTTATTACTGTTAATTTTACGGTATAATACTGGAAGCTGGAGTGACAGTATTATACTGTAAAATCAACACCTTTTTTTTGCAGTGTATGAGTGATAATTGTCGGAAGTGCGGTATCACTTGTGGTTTGCGTTTTTTAATTTAATTAATTTTTTGCATATTACTTGATGTTTATAAATTCTATGCATCATATACAGGGTTGCACAAAAGAATTCGAGTACATTTCCGCTTACTGTCCGAAATTGCTAAGATCTTTCAATTGCGTTATGCGTTTCCTAACTGAACTAAATTTTGCATATACTATATATTCAAATCTATGGATCATATACAGGACTGCACAAAAGAATGTGGATATTTTTTCGACTGTAATTGGTAATTGTTGAAATTAGGTCTTCAAATAAGATATCACGTTTTCTCCAAATTGGTTACTTAGACATTACCTTCCACCTTGTTAAACGTTGAAGTTTTATTACAGCATTCTTAATGTGTTGGAAAGTGTTTTGTAATTTATTTCTTTACGCATGATTTTTCTTTTTTGTTTTTTATGATGTTAATTTTTTTTGTACTGAGTGAACATTTATTTTATATTTTTCAAAATTCCATATTATCAATCTATTAGCTGATATCCTTATGCCGCATTATAATTTAGAAAGTTAGATTGTTCTCTAAAGTAAAAAAAAAAAAATAAATAAATAAATAAATAAATGAAATTTTATCGAAAGGGGTTGGTTGTCACAGCATGAGCAGGGCAAGTTGTCTCACTTGACAACTAGTTGTAGAAACCACCAATTAAAATTCTTTTTCATTTCAGGCAGAAAATTCACTCCTTCCTTAAAATGGGGAAGAATTTAGAAACAACATTATTTGCTGGTAAACTAATCCTGATGCTGTGAACGGAACACGTTTAAATTTATCAAGTAGTCCACGAGTTTAACATCAATTATCGCACGTTAGCTAGATATGTGCAGCAAATTGGAGAAGTTGCATAAATGGTAATATTGACGTACCATTAATACATATAATGTGTGCGAAAAACCAGCAAGCATTTTCAGCTGGAGCAGAAAATTATCTTGTAAATTTAAGGAATAAGATAAGATGAAGTAATTACCTTGCCTGTAAAACGCTCTCTTCCTTTATAATTCAATGGATGCAATGAAGTATTTAATAAGTTTTACAATGACGTTTCAAAATAAAATAAAAATAAATACATAAATAATTCAATTTAATTTAATTCAATGCTCAATACTAATATCTTAAATACAATTTTCAATTGCAAAAAATAAGGCTATGAAGAAATTCCATATTGTATTGAAGAGTAGTTTTGAAACGCTATAATTTGGATTATATTTCAACTTAATAAAATGCTCATGTTCTGAGAAAATACCTTGATTGTAAAACTATCTTTTTCTTTGCATAAATAAATGAATGTACTGAAGTAATTAATAGATTATAAATTAATGTTTCAGAAAAAATAAATAAAGAGATGTAAGTGACTTAAATATTTTATCCCTTACAAATAATGTAAGGAATGAGAAAATACCTGCTTGTAAAACTATATTTTCCTTTATAAATCAATGAATGCACTGATGCAATTAATACATTTTATATTGGTGTTTCGAAAGAAAAAAAATACATAGTAAATTTCATTTAATGCCCAGTACTAATATCCTAAATTCAACTTTTAAGGGCAAAAAATAAGGTTATGGAGAAATTCTATATTGTATTGAAAATAAGTTTTGACGCGCTAATTTGCATTATATTTCAAATTTAACCCTTTCAGGGGCAAAGTACTTTCAGTACTAAAATATTGAAATAAATGACTGGCACCGGAATAAACGTATAAATTTACTTGGAAATAAGAAAAGGGCAAAAAATCACACACATATTAAATGGGAAAGATTTTAGCAAATTTCTGGTATAATTGTGGCGTTTGGGAATTAAAATTAAGTGGTTTCATAGACATACCATTGCCCCTGAAAGGGCTAAAAGAAAATTCTTTTATAATGTAAATTTTAAGAAAATACCTTGCCTGTAAAACAATCTTTTCCTTTGTAAATAAATGGATTCACTGAAGCAATACTTACTGAGTTTCAAATTGATGTTTCGGAAAAAAAAATATAGAGATATAAGTAACTTAAATATCTTATCCCTTAGAAATAATGTAAGGAATAAAATCTGAGACAAGAACCTCACTTGTAAAACTATCTTTTCATTTATAAATCAATGGATGCACTGATGCAATTAATAAATTTTACATTGTTGTTTCGGGGGGAAAATACAGAGCCAATTTCATTTAATGCCCAATATTAATATCCTAAATACAACTTTTAAGGGCAAAAGAGAAAACAAGAACGAAAAATCATGCGTCAAGCATAGATTATGTAGCACTTTCCAACGCTTCCAAAATAATTTTACAAAACATACCGTTTAATAAGCTAAAAGATAACATCTAAGTAAAAAATTTGGAAAACGCATAACATATTTAAAAACATAATTTCAGGAATTTCCAACAGATACAATATTCGGAAAAATATCCTGATACTTTTATTCAGCCCTGTATATGATCTATAGATTTGTATATGCTAGGATGCTAAATTTTAGTTTAGTTAGGAAACGCGTAGCACAGTTTAAAATTATCTTTCTGGAGTTTCTGTCAATAAACGGAAATGGGTTAGCAAACTTTTGTGCTGCCCTGTATAGGATCTACAGAATTTATACACACCACATAATAGACAAAAAGCGAGTTAAAATTAAAATCGCGTTTAGTAACTTAAAACGCACTTCCAGGAATTAGTGTTAACAGACAGTAGAGAATTCTTTTGTGTGTCCCTGTAAATGAACGATGACTGCTATACACACACTATTCTGTAGTAAGCCTCTTGTAATGTACCTTAGATATATATATATATAAATTTCAATGCGTTTAAAATAGTGAAACATTATTTACATAAACCGCAGACGATTTTTCTCCATGGACGTCATGTAACGGAATTCTTTTGACTGTCCCTGTAAAGTAATTATAAGTGCTATGCACACCCTATTCCATATTAAGCTTCTTCTAATGCACCTTAGTGATATATATAAATTTCAATGCGTTTAAAATAGTGAAACATTATTTAAATAAACCGCAAATGATTTTTCCCCATAGACCGCAATGTAACGGAATTCTTTTGAGTGTCCCTGTAATAAAACTATAAGTGCTACACACTTCCGTTGAAATAGGGAACATGCTACAGATAACGACAATAACATATAAAAATTGCAGAGCAATCCGAGCATATTTACGGGAGTTAGAGCACGGCCAGACGGCAGACGGTCATACGGCCAGACAAACCGAAGTCATAAGCACTTTTCAACTAGGTTGGAAAGTGCTAAAAAGGGTTATGGAGAAATTCTATAGTATATTGAAAATGAGTTTTGACGCGCTAATTTGCTGTATATTTCAAATGTAAAAGAAAATGCTCTTATAATATAAATTTTAAGAAAATACCTTGCCTGTAAAACAATTTTTTCCTTTGTAAATAAATGGATGCACTGAAGCAATACTTACTGATTTTCAAATTGATGTTTCGAAAAAAGTAAATAAAAATAAAAATTAATTTAATTAATTGCTCGATTTTAATAACCCTAAATAGAAGTGTTTTAATCTCAAAAGTAAGGTTCTGAAAATTTTATAATAAATTAAGTTATCATACATTGATTAATATTACATTTCAGTTTTAAAGAAAATTGCTCATATAATAAAACTGTAAAGATGTAAAACATATCTTGCCAGGGTTATTTTTCCATCTTTATATAATATCTAACTATAAGACTTTCTTTCCTTTTGTAAATCAAAGGATGAACTAAAATAGAGGTCTTCAACCTTTTTCGTGAAATTCGTTAGCCGCCACAAATTCCGAAAGGTAATCTTTGCCTTCTTTAATAGCAAATGTTCTTACCATTAAATAAGGCATTTTTTTCTATATTAAAATAGTGGTAACTTGGTAACCCCACAGGCCGCAGGTTGAAGACCCCTACACTAAAGAAGTACTTAGAATTTCAAACTGATGTTTCAAAAAAATAAAAATAAAAGAAATACGCAAATTTATAAGTTAAATTTAGTGCTCACTTTTAATATCCTAAATACAAATATTTTAATCACAGATTTAAAAAATTTATATCTACCCTATATATATAAAATCCTAATGAAACGAATTTGTGAAACGATTTTATGAAACGAATTTATGAAACGATTTTATGAAACGACTGATTAAACGACTGATTATGTTTCAGGGCTATTTTTAATAAAATATTAAGCGCTTGATGGTGAAATTAATACCAATTGTCCATAAAAATCCGCGGATGTCAAAACTGGTAATAGAATTTTGAAATTGGAATTAGTTTTCGAGATATTAATTTTTTTCTAATTTTAATGACATTTCTGTAATGATGGCAACTAATTACTCAGTTTTTTTGTGACAAAAAAGGGAAAAAAATCGAAAAGGATCCCTATAGGGATTATTGATTTCTTTTTATTCGTCATTTTCAAATTGAAATTGGATTTATCTTTTATTTCAATCGATAATGAAGACAAGATTGTGATTAAATTATGTTTTAAAAAAAAGTATATATCACATTTCTATCGACAGGATTCAATCGTCTGTCACCATTTAATTTAATTTATAAACTGAAAATATTTTGAATAAATTCGTCCAAATGACGTCATTTATGTAAACGCAAAAGAAAGGGGGGGGGAAGGAATTAATAGTAATTATTATTTATTGATATCATTTTGTTATTTTTTTGTAAAATTTAATTAAACGAATTTATAAAATCAATAATTCGGAAATTTGAAACGAATATATAAAATAATAATTGCCCAACTGAACGGAAGGAGAAAAAAATATCCTGCTTGGTTTTCTCTCCAATTTTAATGAGAATATGACATCAATTATGATAAAATGACATTTACTTCTTTCGCTCTTTTATTGGCAGCAAGGAAAAAAAATACTCCCTATATATTAGAAATGCTATTAAAGTTTAAAACAGATGAATATTTCAGTAGCATTACTTTTTTAATAATGAATTATATGTTTACCCATAAATAACAAAGAGAAGAAAAAACTACAAATAATTAAATTACTATACTCGAAACACACTTAAGGTGTAAATTACGTTATATATTAAAATGATTTTCGTTTCTTTTCCAATTTAGGGGCCTTCGCGAGATACAGAAAGTGACCTTGGCGATGAATTGAAATTCGGCAACATGTTTTCTAACAATCTATTCGCTTTTTGATACACACAAGCAATTATTTCGATATTATATTTATACAGTTTATTTAATATAAAGAAGCCATTTATCTATTTTTATATACTAAAAGAGGTAAATTGAAAGACAATTATAAATAAGTTGTATATATACATATAAATACATGTATAAACAAGCATAAAAGTTCGGTGCTTTTCCAGTATATGGGGCCTTGACGAAACAGAGAAAATAGCCTTGGCGGAAAAGGAAGTTTGGCAACATACTTTCTGTCAACCTATTTACTTTGTCATTTCGTATACAGAAGCATTTTTTCAATATTTATACAATTTGTTTAGCGTAAAATGTCATTTATCCTATTTTATATATAATCAGAATTACAAAATTCAGAATTACAATTAAGAAATTTGTATAGAAAAAACAATAATAATATACGTATAATTAAAATACGCATATAAACAAAAAAAATCGTCGAATTTGTTTCCATGGATGTTTATGTCATTTGGAACCAAATCTCATTTTCTGATGCCCGATTTGCGCCAAGCGTTTTAAAAAAGCGTCAAGACCCCTATAATAGAAAAGCACCAAAAGTTCATTGGGTTTGTTTTCATAACTTTTGGCAACAAATCTATGTATATTAACGAATCTATCCCTTTTTGAAGCTCGAATTACGCCAAACCTAAAAGCGAAGGATCCTATACTGGAAAAGTACCCACCCGATTTTCTTATGGACAATATTCAAGTGACATAACATGGTGTAAAATTATCGCGGATAGCAAATTTGTTTAAATATCTCATCAATTGATGCCGAATAAATGCAGGCATGCATGCACAAAATATTTAATTAATTTTGTATGATAAATAATTATTAGAAAATTCGTATATACATATTAATTAAAATAAATAATTTACATATTTAAAATAACATGAAAATATGCATGATGGTGCACTAAAATAGAAAGAAAATTAAAACCTGTTACTGAAAATGTCTATAACATAGTGCTTTTCAATACCGTGGTTCTTAATGTTATTCACAAGCAGATGGAATTTTTTTCATCCTTAAATGCAAAGGAAGAATAGAATACAGATCGTTGTTATAAAAGTCCGAGAGATAGCCACAATTTAAACCTAACCATTTTATACAAGCTGGTTTTCCAGTTGTAATTGATTTTACTTATCAATCCCGAAAACAGTCGTCAGTTGTGTATGAGGACATGATAATCAAAAAATGCCCCATTAAAACGTTAAAAGCATGGCAAACCAATTACACAATTTACCAATATTTTTAAAACAAAGCACGCTGTCATGTTTTTAGAGGCCTCGAAGTCTAAGCGGGGGTTGGCGAGAGTAGCTCGCAGGGGGTAGGCCCCCTAGTTTATTAATAAAATAAATATGTTTGTCTGTGCGCGTTCCTGTCTGTTTGTTGGCGAGGCTAAGAAAATCTATCGCACGTAGAAGTTCGAAACTTTGGTTCCGGATAGACAGATAGATCCAAATGCATCTGAGGCTCAGATTTTTTTAATTTTTTAACTATATTTTTTTGTTACTTTATATCGAACGAAACGATTCTAATATTTTTCCAATATGTCAAAATCGCCGGCTATTTTGAACCACTCACAAATCAAATTTCACTCTTTTTGCCCGATATAGTAAATTTTGTACTTTTTTCCGTAAAGTTTATTTGGCATGCGCACCGCGATTTTTTTTTCAAAGTCTATATTTTGGTTAAAATGGCTTTCTATAAACCAATTTCTATTTGATACCATCTATATTATCAATCCAATCTTATATAATATTAATAATAATGTATGGAGCCAACTTTCAGGAATCAATTTTAAAAAAATCCAATTTTTAATTAATAATTAAAAAAAAGTAAGGCCATCGAATTTCCCCCTGAAACACAGCTCAGAAAGAGAGGGAAAAGTTCCAGGGTTGGTTTCCTAAATACCTTTCTCGTCAAAATAGCGAACTTAGTATAGGAGTAAGACCAATTATTATTATTATTATTATTATTATTATTATTATTATCCATATATTTAAAGCTGTTTGGTAATTCTGTCAAATCAAATATTCCATCGAAATTCGATCGAATACGCATGCGTCAAAAAATCACCGGCCAATGAGGTGAGGGTCTATGACTGTCTCTACAAACGTGTTTGGGATCGTATCATCTGTTGTTTTTTTCTGTTGTCACGTTGCGTTAAACCTAGGAAGATATTTATCTAGAACTCACTGTGGAGTGTTTAGAAGGTATTTATTTTATTTATTTATTTTATTTATTGTAATTTGTATGAATACTTAGATGTCCATTTCGGATTTACTGTTTAAAAATGAATTTAGGCTCATAAGTTGGCGAAATCCCGATGGAAATTTTTTTTTTAGATCTCTATCATTTTGTTTATATAGTACAGAAAATAATTATTCAAACGTGTAGAACACGTAATACAAAATTGGACCACTTATGGTCTGTTTATTATCGGGAATGAATCTTATGGTGTTCCGATTGATAATGAATTCGATTATGTAAATATAATGTCAAAAGACAGTACACACGGTAGTAATATTTTTATTATTATGTGTTCGAAAAAAGCACAATCTGAGCATCTGAATATAAGTTATAAAATAAACAGAAATATATTATCTCTATTCGATTTAAAAGTTTTGTCATTACATAAGTGGGCTATTTTATTTGTAAAGAGTATGTATGCATTATATTGTTTGTATGTATACAAATCTTTATAATGTTTTGATTTGCAAACTCTTAATATTTGAATAATGTTTACATTATATTTGTTTGTATGTATACAAACAATATATGTATACAAAGAAGTATATATACAAACAATGTATAATGTATCATGTAACAATATTAATATTTACATTGTATTGTTTGTATGTATACAAATCTTGAATGTTTTAAATGGGCAAATTTGTAATGTTTTTTCTGTTATTTTTTTTAAATGTCAAAAAAAGATAAATTTTCAAACTTGGTATAAATAACTTAGGTACTTTTCTCTATTATCCCATTGACCACTTTTCATAACAAAACAGAAATATATTATCTCTATTCGATTTAAAAGTTTTGTCATTATATAAGTGGGCTATTTTATTTGTAAAGAGTATGTATGCATTATATTGTTTGTATGTATACAAATCTTTAGAATGTTTTGATTTGCAAACTCTTAATATTTGAATAATGTTTACATTATATTTGTTTGTATGTATACAAACAATATATGTATACAAAGAAGTATATATGCAAACAATGTATATAATGTATCATGTAACAATATTAATATTTACATTGTATTGTTTGTATATATACAAATCTTGAATGTTTTAAATGGGCAAATTTGTAATGTTTTTTTATGTTATTTTTTTTAAATGTCAAAAAAAGATAAATTTTCAAACTTGGTATAAAAAACTTGAGTACTTCTCTATTATCCCATCGACCACTTTTCATAACAAAATACTATCGCCAAACTGTATGATTAAATGCCAAAATTGCAGTCCCATTTACTTGATGTCGAAAACATTATACGTGTTTTTTATGTCATCAAGTGGTTTTTAATTCAACATTTGCGTGTATTTTTCATTATGTTTATTTGATTTATTAGTTATTTCATTAATTAAAATAACAATTGTATCCTTAAATTCTTATATTTTATTTATTTATTTTGATATTCCAATGACAACGTTCTCCCATTTATTTGGCGATAGTTTTTTTTTTTATGAAAAGTGGTCGATGAGATAATAGAGAAGTACAAAAACTTAATTACGTATATGAGTATATTCTTTGACAGTATTAATCATTACTCGATATTTTAAAACTGCATCATATTTGTAGAATTATATTAATTTAAACAATGCTTCTATTGAAGTGTGAAGAACCATATACCTCTACGAAGAACCATATATTTACATAATTGTCTTCATTAGCAATCGGAACACCATAAGATTCATCCCCGATAATAAACGGACTATAAGTGGTCCAATTTTGTATTACGTGTTCTACGATATTTTTACATACATTTGAATAATCATTTTCTGTACTATATAAACAAAATGATCTAAAAAGACAATTTCCATCGGGATTGATTTCGCGAACGTTAAAAGAGCCTAAATTCATTTTTAAACAGTAAATCCGAAATGGACACCTAAGTATTCATACAAATTATAATAAATGAAATAAATAAATACCTTCCAAACACTCCACAGTGAGTTCTATATAAATACCTTCCTAGGTTTAACGCAAAGTGCAAGAAAAAAACAACAGGAGATGATCCCAAACACGTTTCTAGAGACCGTAATAGACCTTCACCTCATTGGCCGGTCCTACCGGAAGATTTTTTTTATGCATGCGTATTGGGTCGAATATTGTTGAAACATTTGACAAAATAAGCAAACTGTTTCCACCTAGGTATTTATACACAATACAACAAATAAAATAAATGCCTTCAAAACCCTTTTGATCATCACATCAGCGTGCAAGACAATTTTTTTTTTTGTTTGATGAATTTCATTATTTTTCCGTTATCGATTGACAAATTTTACGATTTTACCGCTAACGATTGCTGAATTTCACAATTTATCGACTATTGATTAACGAATTTCATGATTTTTTCCATGAACATTTGTCGAATTGCACAAAAAAAATTAAGAATATCGTCAAATTGTCTTGGGTAAAAAATTTTTGAATATTGTCAAATGCCATCGAGAAAAAAGTCTCTTTGTCAAATGATTTTGAAGAAAAAATCGGGAAATTCACAAAATGGTTTCGGAAAAAACTTCACCAAATGGTTTCAAAATTCTTTGAGTGACAACGGGAAAAAAAATTTCATTTTACATTCAATCATCGCAATTGGCGAGTGTGACTAAGTTTAGCCAGTGGTGGCAATAACATCAATCACCAATTTCCAGTATTACTCGCCGATTGGTGAATGTTAATTTTGTCTTATATCACAAACTGTATTTACATATACTACTAGATATAATGATTATGAACCATGATTTTTCTGTTATTGGGCGAGATTCATGTTTTTTCAGCAATTCTTTGACGAAATTAGTGTTTTTTCAGAGATCCTTTGAAGAATTTCGCATTTTTCTCACGATCCTTAACGAAATTCGCATTTTCCAGCAATTCTTTGATAAAATACATTTTATTCCGCAATTTTTAGACGAAATTTAGTAAAAAAGCGTGATCTTTTGGTGAAATTTCCTTTTTTGCGATTCTTTGACAAAATTTGCTTATCTTTCGCGATCCTTTTGCATAATTACGTTTTTTCTGTGGTCTTTTAACAAAAGTCATGTTTTCCCATTATCCTTTGATAAAGTAGTGTTTTTTCCTCAATCATTTGACAAAATCTGTTATTTTCCCCCCGCGAAGATTGGTTAGATGTTTTTAGTCTGCAGGTGCCCTAAAAAGTCTGTGACGCCCGTTGCTGCATCGCACACATTCTTCCATGGGGCATCGAACGAAGTAAATTCAACCTAAAGAATCATTGTTTCATTCCTGACATTTCTCGAAAGAAACAACGTTCAACTCATTGACTGAATTGTAAAGGGCGAAATGTGTCAATTAGCAGAAAGTGCGCAATTTGTTCGTTCATGGAAAAAATCGTGAAATTCGTTAACCGATAGTCGATAAAATTCGAAATTCGTCAATCGATAGCGGAAGAAGTGCAAAATTCATTAATCTACACAGTGGAAAAATCGCAAAATTCATCAACTGGTTTCGGGAGAAAAATTTTTCGAATATTGTCGAATTTCTTCGAGAAAAAAATTCATAATCTGCCAATTTCGGGGATGATATTTGCCAAATGGTTTCAAAATTTGTCGCGCGACAGCAGAGGAAAAAAATCTTTTTCCATTCAATCATCGCAATTGGTGAGTGTGACTATTATGTTTGACCAGTGGTGGCAATAAAGTCCATTGCCAAATTTTCAGTATTACTCGCTGTTTGGCAAGTGCTAATTTTGTCCTATACTTCAAAACCCTTTTGATCATCACATCAGTGTGCAGGACAATTTTTTTTACGGGAGACCATTTGATGAATTTCGTGATTTTTCCGTTATCGATTGACCAATTTTACTGCTATCGATTGTTGAATTTTATAATTTATCAACTATTGATTAGCGAATTTCATGATTTTTTCCATGAACGTTTGACGAATTACGCAAAAAAAAATAAGAATATCGTTAAATTGTCTTGGGTAAAAAAAAATTTAATATTGTCAAATGCCTTCGAGAAAAAGGTTGCAAGTTGAAACGGCTGTGACTTCTTTTTCATGTTATGCATCTCCGGTGTCCATCCCCCCCCCCCCCGCAAGTGGGACACTTTTCTAAATTTTGCACACACCCCTCATGTGATATATCGGTGGAAAAGTCTTTGACCACTTATTCATGTTATGCATCTCCGGGGTCCATCTCCTCACTTTGCCCCCCCCCAAAGGGTACTTTCTAAATTTTGCACATTACCCTCATGTTATATATCATTGGAAAGGTCTGTGACCACTTAATCATTTTATGCATCTCCAATGTCCATCTCCCCACTTTGCCCCCCCACCCCCCAAGGGTACTTCTCTAAATTTTGCACACAACCCTCATGTTATATATCATTGGAAAGGTCTGTGACCACTTAATCATATTATGCATCTCCAATGTCCATCTCCCCACTTTGCCCCCCCACCCCCCTAAGGGATACTTTTCTAAATTTTGTTGACACCCCTCATGTCATATATCATTGGAAAGGTCTGTGACCACTTAATCATATTATGCATCTCCGATGTCCATCTCCCCTCTTTGCCCCCCTTCCCCCCCCAAAGGGTACTTTCTAAATTTTGCACACAACCCTCATGTTATATATCATTGGAAAGGTCTGTGACCACTTAATCATATTATGCATCTCCGATGTCCATCTCCCCACTTTGCCCCCCCCCCGTACTTTCTAAATTTTGCACACAACCCTCATGTTATATATCATTGGAAAGGTCTGTGACCACTTAATCATATTATGCATCTCCGATGCCCATCTCCCCACTTTCCGCCCCCCCCCCCCCCAAGGGATACTTTTCTAAATTTTGTTGACACCCCTCATGTCATATATTGTTGGAAAGGTCTGTAACTGCTTAATCATATTATGCATCTCCGATGTCCATCTCCCCACTTTGCCCCCCTCCCCCCCCAAAGGGTACTTTCTAAATTTTGCACACAACCCTCATGTTATATATCATTGGAAAGGTCTGTGACCACTTAATCATATTATGCATCTCCAATGTCCATCTCCCCACTTTGCCCCCCACCCCCCTAAGGGATACTTTTCTAAATTTTGTTGACACCCCTCATGTCATATATCATTGGAAAGGTCTGTGACCACTTAATCATATTATGCATCTCCGATGCCCATCTCCCCACTTCCTCCACCCCCCCGAAGGGGTACTTTCTAAATTTTGCACATTACCCTCATGTTATATATCATTGGAAAGGTCTGTGACCACTTAATCATATTATGCATCTCCGATGTCCATCTCCCCACTTTGCCCCCCTTCCCCCCCCAAAAGGGTACTTTCTAAATTTTGCACCACAACCCTCATGTTATATATCATTGGAAAGGTCTGTGACCACTTAATCATATTATGCATCTCCAATGTCCATCTCCCCACTTTGCCCCCCCACCCCCCTAAGGGATACTTTTCTAAATTTTGTTGACACCCCTCATGTCATATATCATTGGAAAGGTCTGTGACCACATAATCATATTATGCATCTCCGATGCCCATCTCCCCACCTCCCCCCCCCCCGAAGGGGTACTTTCTAAATTTTGCACATTACCCTCATGTTATATATCATTGGAAAGGTCTGTGACCACTTAATCATTTTATGCATCTCCAATGTCCATCTCCGCACTTTGCCCCCCCCCCCAAGAGATAATTTTCTAAATTTTGTTGACACCCCTCATGTCATATATTGTTGGAAAGGTCTGTAACTTCTTAATCATATTATGCATCTCCGATGTCCATCTCCCCACTTTGCTCCCCCCAAAAGGGTACTTTCTAAATTTTGCACATTACCCTCATGTTATATATCATTGGAAAGGTCTGTAACTGCTTTATCATATTATGCATCTCCGATGTCCATCTCCCCACTTTGCACCCACCAAAGGGTACTTTCTAAATTTTGCACATTACCCTCATGTTATATATAATTAGAAAGGTCTTTGACCACTTAATCACATTATGCATCTCCGATGTCCATCTCCCCACTTTGCCCCCCCCCCCGTAATTTCTAAATTTTGCACACAACCCTCATGTTTTATATCATTGGAAAGGTCTGTGACCACTTAATCATATTATGCATCTCCCATGTCCATCTCCCCACTTTGCCCCCCCCCGTACTTTCTAAATTTTGCACACAACCCTCATGTTATATATCATTGGAAAGGTCTGTGACCACTTAATCATATTATGCATCTCCGATGCCCATCTCCCCACTTTCCGCCCCCCCCCCCCCCCCAAGGGATACTTTTCTAAATTTTGTTGACACCCCTCATGTCATATATTGTTGGAAAGGTCTGTAACTGCTTAATCATATTATGCATCTCCGATGTCCATCTCCCCACTTTGCCCCCCTCCCCCCCAAAGGGTACTTTCTAAATTTTGCACACAACAATGCAATGTATCATGTAACAATATTAATATTTACATTGTATTGTTTGTATGTATACAAATCTTGAATGTTTTAATTTATTACATTCATTTTTTACCAGTTTGCATATTCGTTCATGGGCGATTCATATGAAACTCATAATTTGTCACAAATTGGTGATTTTATTGATTTAGTGCTTTGCCCAGGAATGTGGAAAAAAAACTATTTTTGACATTGGGTGAAATGAATGAGGTTATTTCGGTTTTTATTTTGTATATAAAAAATGTTATATGTAAAAAAATCCTGGTCATTAATCACATTGTTTTTTGTATATTTAAAGACGATTACTTATTCTTTGTAATTCTTTTTTTGTTGGGGGTTTTTGAGCAAAATAATATTACTTCATAGCTAGAACCAGTTCGGCTTAATCATTAATATTTACTTAATCCTTTGACCGCTGAGCAAATGGGCAAATTTGTAATGTTTTTTCTGTTATTTTTTTTAAATGTCAAAAAAAGATAAATTTTCAAACTTGGTATAAAAAACTTAGGTACTTCTATTATCCCATCGTCCACTTTTCGTAACAAAATACTATCGCCAAACTGTATGATTAAATGCCAAAAATGCAGTCCCATTTACTTGATGTCGGAAGCATTATACGTGTTTGTTATGTCGTCAAGTGGTTTTTAATTCAACATTTGCGCATATTAATGACAACGTTCTCCCATTTATTTGGCGTTACAGTTTGGCGATAGTTTTTTGTTATGAAAAGTGGTCGATGAGATAATAGAGAAGTACCAAAATGTTATTACGTATATGAGTAGATTCCTTGACAGTATTAATCATTACTCAATATTTTAAAACTGCATCATATTTGTAGAATTATATTAATTTAAACAATGCTTCTATTGAAGTGTGAAGAAGCACATACTTCTATGAAGAACCATATATTTACATAATCGTTTTCATTAGCAATCGGAACACCATAAGATTCATCCCCGATAATAAACGGACTATAAGTGGTCCAATTTTGTATTACGTGTTCTACGATATTTTTACGTACGTTTGAATAATTATTTTCTGTACTATATATACAAAATGATAGAGATCTAAAAACACAATTTCCATCGGATTGATTTCGCGAATGTTAAATGAGCCTAAATTCATTTTTAAACAGTAAATCCGAAATGGACACCTAAGTATACATACAAATTATAATAAATAAAATAAATACCTTCTAAACACTCCACAGTGAGTTCTATATAAATACCTTCCTAGGTTTAATGCAATGTGCAAGAAAAGAAAAAAAAAACAGGAGATGATCCCAAACACGTTTCTAGAGACAGTAATAGACCCTCACCTCATTGGCTGGTGATTTTTTTTATGCATGCGTATTGGGTCGAATATTGTTGAAAAATGATTTTGAAGAAAAAATCGGGAAATTCACAAAATGGTTTCGGGAAAAACTTCACCAAATGGTTTCAAAATTCTTTGAGTGACAGCGGGAAAAAAATTTCATTTTACATTCAATCATCGCAATTGGCGAGTGTGACTTAAGTTTAGCCAGAACTGGCAATAACATCAATTACCAATTTTCAGTATTACTCGCCGATTGGTGAGTGTTAATTTTGTCTTATATCACAAACTGTATTTACATATACTACTAGATATAATGATTATGAACCATGATTTTTCTATTATTGGGCGAGATTCATGTTTTTTCAGCAATTCTTTGACGAAATTCGTGTTTTTTTCAGCGATCCTTTGAAGAATTTCGCATTTTTCTCGTGATCCTTAATGAAATTCGCATTTTCCAGCGATTCTTTGATAAAATACATTTTATTCCGCATTTTTTAGATGAAATTTAGTAAAAAAGCGTGATCTTTTGGTGAACTTTCCTTTTTTGCGATTCTTTGACAAAATTTGCTTATCTTTCACGATTTTTTTGCATAATTAATGTTTTTTCTGTTTGACAAAATTCGTGTTTTTTCAGCGATCCTTTGAAGAAATTCGCATTTTCTCGTGATCCTTAACGAAATTCGCATTTTCCAGCGATTCTTTGATAAAATACATTTTATTCCGCAATTTTTAGACGAAATTTAGTAAAAAAGCGTGATCTTTTGGTGAACTTTCCTTTTTTGCGATTCTTTGACAAAATTTGCTTATCTTTCACGATCCTTTTGCATAATTAATGTTGTAAAGAATCCACGATGTTGTGTGTTTTTGAAATGGGGTAGCGTGGAGCCGTTTCACAATTGATCACCTTCATTAAATATTTCAGAACAAATTTTATTTAAAAAGCGTTCTTGAAATTTCTAGAGGTAAAAATTATTTACAACAATTTTTTTTAGCTGAGTTCGCTCGACTTGTAATTTATAGCAAATCACCAAATAGTCCAGTCTTTTACAGTAGTTTTAGAATCTTAAAGTCTTAACTAGTGCTACTTTTCACTCTCCCCGAAAGGTCAAATCCAAGGCTGTTGCCTTGACTTCAGAGAGATCGCACTCTCTCATTCAAAAATCTGTCAGCAAACCTGTCCTTCCCTACTAAGAAGGGAAACCGTCCTGAGATGAGTGTTTTCCACCAACACCCGTTCTCCTGCCGAAAACTCTAACTAACCTCCTCTCGATCCTCTTCTCCGGTCCGTTTGCTCGAACAAAAGATTCTCCGATCACCAATCAAAAAAGTTTTAGTTTACGTCATTGGATAAAGCCTTTTTAGGGAGGTCTTACTGAACTTTTAAATGTTCACGCAGGAAATTCCCACGATCTGAGACCCCACATATAGACGGTCAGATCAGAGAAATATTTGCTGTCTAGCAATTTCAGTTTCACAAGATTGATCGAAGCTCATCTTTTCCTATTGTAGTAACCGGCATTCTTGTCACCCCACAGCTAAGCGTGAGAAAAGTTTTCCAACTCTTGGGAACTTCTATCTTTGATTACTCTGCCTAATTAGCAGACTGTGAGAGATTTACTGAAATTGTTACAACACCCCCACCATCAAAACATTTTCCGGGTTAAAACGCGGAAAATCTGCAAAAAAAGGATTAGCTCAACATATTTGAGTGGCTCAAATAACATTTCAATTTAACCTCACTATATACATCAGTGACCTGATTTCTTATATACTGCTTACCACTGCTTGAACATCTAGCTTTAGAGACTTTTTTTTTTTGAAAGATACTTTTTTACTACACATGCCCAAAATAACAATAAAACTAAAAATAATCAAATATGTACAAAGGATTGGATTTTACTCAAATACTTACTACTGAATTTCTTTACTTGTGTTTGCCGAACAATACGTTTTACACAACCGTTCAATTTCTTTAACAAGAGTGTCACAAAGGCGTGAATTTCCACTGTCCCTACTCTCTTTCAACAGAATTTCGAAGGATTTTAGAAAACTCTTTGTGAATCCGCTCACTTCCTCCAGATTAACTTTCGAATGATAACCCTTCCTGTCAACACTCACTTCCATATTTTCGCGTTTATTTTTCGAATTACCCTGCTGGTCGAAAACCAACTCATCTACTTTCCTTGACCTTTTCATAAGGGTTTCTTTTTCCCCAATACACTGAGAACGGTGGTTCTTCATTTCGGGGGGGAATGACGAAAGAATTTCTTCCTGCCCTTGTGGATCTGTTAAAGGGTTTATCTCAATCCCCGGGTTCTCAAAACTGGAATTAGTTTGCGATTTTTGCTTTCGCTTTATCTTTTCATTTATTAAAGCCTGCGTCTTATTACCTAAGATATAGTGTTTAATTTTAGAGTGTCTAGGCAGGATTGCCGCTTTCGTATTTACATATCCGAGACCTTTTATTTCCATTTTTATACGTGCCACTCTAAATCGTTTTGGATATTTATCAAATGTCTGTTTAAGCCAAACATATTCATTGCCTAATTTGCTCTTATTTACCAAATTCCATGGGCAAACACAATACGAGCTACCTGAATCTCTAAGTACACACGCCTTCTTCCCATTTATTTTGTTTTCACTCAAAAAAGGTCGGAACAAGCTTTTGTCTTCGCTTATATCGCCTAAGTGATTTATGCTCTCGAAAGATTTTACTTCCGTAATATCCCTTTGTCTTTTCGGACAACGTGCCATTAGGTGAAATTCGCTTCCACACGTATGGCAACGCCTCTTTCGTTCAAAGATACGTTCCCTGTCTTTAATTTCTTTGTCTCGCCAATTTATTTTTTTGTCGGAATTTTTTTCTTCTCCAGAATTTCCCTCGAGTTTCGTTTCTTCAGATTTCCTATCATAAAAAGATCTCGCATTCTCTTTTTTATCTGAAATCCCTTTCACTGCTTCGTATTCGTCCAGACATTTTGCCAAAACTAACGGGTCTTTGTAGTTTGCCCACGAATCAATGAAATGCTCTTTCATTTCACTAGAAGCACGGAGCTTGATCTGGTCAGTTATCAATAAATTTTTCAGACTACTGAAATCCGTAACATCTAAACCATTTAACCAACCCTCTAAATAACTGTTGATCTCGAAAATAATATCTTTCCATGGAGCATCTGGATTGCGTGGATGTTTCATTAATTTTTGACGATACGATTCGGGACTCATACGGAATCGTTCAAGCAAAAACTTTTTGACGTATTCAAAGTTATCCGTCTGATCTTGCGGTTCCCTTAAAATTAACTCTGCAATTTCTACCGGCACTAAAGCTAATAAATGCGTCACTAAGTCACCTGTCTCTATTTCCGCTTTGGTCGCATGTCGTTCGAACAAGTTTAAAAACAAAGTTATGTCAGAGCGTTCCGGATCAAATCGATGCATGATTGTTCGAAGCGGCAATTTAGGTGGGCGTTCCGACCCGGTACTGTTAGTTGAACTACGTCTATTTGCATCTTGCGTCAATCTAAGTTGTTCCAACGTAAATTCGCGTTCTTTTTGTTTTTCCTCTCTTTCTCTTTCTTCTTTCTCCCTCTCATATTCCCTTTGTTTTTCCTCATATTCCCTTTGTATTTCAGCCTTTTCCCTTTCTTTATTCTCTTCTCGATCTTTTATGATATACGCAGCTTGCGTGAATGCAAAATCTTTATCGTAATCATCGGCAGCTTCGATTTTTTGGATAATTACCGGTATCCTGTCATTTTTCCCTATTTCCACTCCCAATTCTTCCGCTAAATTCTGCAAATCAATTTTCCTGCACTGTTTCAGATCAGTTACTTCTTGCATTTTAAAATTTTATGTAAATACAATATAAAGATGAAAATGATAGTTTCGCTCGCTAACTTATGCAACAGGGATTCTAACACTTTATGGAAAATTTTCTGCTACTACCCACATAATACTAACAATTTTAAATACAATTCAATTTGAGGAATAATAAAAATAGTATACATATAAAAATAAATTTTCAATATTGTAAAATTTTCAATACACTGACACGTTTTGGTGTCGATCATACAAATTTAAAACAAATTTAGAAATTTGAAATTCTGTGTTCATAATTCAACCAATACTTGATATTTCTGACCCCGCAGGTAACAATTTTCCCGTTTATAACAAAATGACCAATTTTGCAACTGCTAAAAAAATTTTCCTAACATCACATATGCAAAATATTTGATTATCAACAACATCTATTGTTTCACTAATAATATAAAAAAGTACACCTTTGAAATCTTTCAATCATGAATAGACAATCGACTTATTTGAAAAATCAAAATTTTTATCTCTTTTTTTTTTTCGGGAAAAAAAATTATATATATACACATTTAGCCTGACAATCCTTATATTATTTTACTGCCAAAAGAAAATTCACACTATCAAATTTTATGCTGATAACAAATATACATATATTTTTCCAAATATGTTAAAAGTTATTAGATTTAAAAATTTATCATAATTTGTCATATATCAATATTCACATAAAAAATTTCTCAGAAATGAATTTTCCTCACTAAAGAATATATAAACAAAATGAGAGCCACTCAAAAATGAATTGAGCTTACCTTTTCTACAGTCTTTGTCTGCAATATCTGTCGCCGGTTTCGGGTCTGGCCTAGACGTCGTCGATTTCACAGGTTATCTCGGTTTGTCGACTCCTGATGTTTCCTAGAAAGGGCTTGCTTCGGACTTGTTCTCTGTAAGCACGGGCTTGCTTCCAGGACGGAACTGTGGTCTGTCGTGACAATGCAAGGGCTTGCTTCGGGCTTGTTCTCTGTAAACACGGGCTTGCTTCCAGGACGGAACTGCGGTCTGTCGTGCCAATGCAAGTGCTTGCTTCGGGCTTGTTCTCTGTAAACACGGGCTTGCTTCCAGGACGGAACTGCTGTCTGTCGTGACACTGCAAGGCTTGCTTCGGTCTCTGCTTTCCTCTCCTGAACTGGCGTCAGATCTTGCGCGCTTAGATGCGGGCGGGCGTCACTGCTACTGTCTGGACTCTCTTCACTAATGCTAATAAATTTTTGTCGAAATATCCGACTCGCTTGCCACCAGCTGTAAAGAATCCACGATGTTGTGTGTTTTTGAAATGGGGTAGCGTGGAGCCGTTTCACAATTGATCACCTTCATTAAATATTTCAGAACAAATTTTATTTAAAAAGCGTTCTTGAAATTTCTAGAGGTAAAAATTATTTACAACAATTTTTTTTAGCTGAGTTCGCTCGACTTGTAATTTATAGCAAATCACCAAATAGTCCAGTCTTTTACAGTAGTTTTAGAATCTTAAAGTCTTAACTAGTGCTACTTTTCACTCTCCCCGAAAGGTCAAATCCAAGGCTGTTGCCTTGACTTCAGAGAGATCGCACTCTCTCATTCAAAAATCTGTCAGCAAACCTGTCCTTCCCTACTAAGAAGGGAAACCGTCCTGAGATGAGTGTTTTCCACCAACACCCGTTCTCCTGCCGAAAACTCTAACTAACCTCCTCTCGATCCTCTTCTCCGGTCCGTTTGCTCGAACAAAAGATTCTCCGATCACCAATCAAAAAAGTTTTAGTTTACGTCATTGGATAAAGCCTTTTTAGGGAGGTCTTACTGAACTTTTAAATGTTCACGCAGGAAATTCCCACGATCTGAGACCCCACATATAGGCGGTCAGATCAGAGAAATATTTGCTGTCTAGCAATTTCAGTTTCACAAGATTGATCGAAGCTCATCTTTTCCTATTGTAGTAACCGGCATTCTTGTCACCCCACAGCTAAGCGTGAGAAAAGTTTTCCAACTCTTGGGAACTTCTATCTTTGATTACTCTGCCTAATTAGCAGACTGTGAGAGATTTACTGAAATTGTTACAATGTTTTTTCTGTTGTCTTTTAACGAAAGTCATGTTTCCCCATGATCCTTTGATGAATTTAGTGGTTTTTCCTCAATCATTTGACGAAATCTGTGATTTCCCCCCCCCCCCCCCCCGCGAAAATTGGTTAGATGTTTTTAGTCTGCAGGTGCCCTAAAAAGTCTGTGACGCCCGTTGCTGCATTGCACACGTTCTTCCATGTGGCATCGAACGAAGGAAATTCATTCTAAAGAATCATTGTTTCATTCTTGACATTTCTGGAAAGAAACAACGTTCAACTCATTGGCTGAATTGTAAAGGGCGAAATGTGTCAAACATTAGCGGAAAGAAAGTGCGCAATTTGTTCGTTCATGGATAAAATCATGAAATTCATTAATCGATAGTTGATAAATTGCGAAATTCGTCAATCGATAGCGGAAAAATCGCAAAATTCATTAATCGACAGTGGAAAAATCGCAAAATTCATCAACTGGTTTCGGGGGGAAAAGTTTTCGAATATCATCGAATGGCTTCGAGAAAAAAAATCACAATCCGTCAATTTCGGGGAAAAAATCGTGAAATTCGCCAAATGGTTTCGAAATTTGTCGAGCGACAGCAGAGAAAAAAATCTTTTTCCATTCAATCATCGCAATTGGTGAGTGTGACTATTGTTGACCAGTGGTGGCAATAAAGTCCATTGCCAAATTTTCAGCATTACTCGCTGTTTGGCAAGTGTTAATTTTGTCCTATACTTCAAAATCCTTTTGATCATATCATCAGTGTGCAGGACAATTTTTTTACGGGAGACCATTTGATGAATTTTGTGATTTTTCCATTATCGATTGACCAATTTTACTGCTATCGATTGTTGAATTTTATAATTTATCAACTATTGATTAGCGAATTTCATGATTTTTTCCATGAACATTTGACGAATTACGCAAAAAAATTAAGAAAATCGTTAAATTGTCTTGGGTAAAATAAATTTAATATTGTCAAATGCCTTCGAGAAAAAAGTTGCAAGTTGAAACGCCTGTGACCTCTTTTTCATGATATGGATCTCGGGTCTATCCCCCCACTCCCCCCCCCCCCAAGTGGGACACTTTTCTAAAGTTTGCAGACACCTCTCATGTGATATATCACTGGAAAAGTCTTTGACCGCTTATTCATGTTATGCATCTCCGGGGTCCATCCCGCCACCCCCTCCCCCCCCCCTAAGGGCGGCACTTTTATAAATTTTGTTGACACCCCTCATGTCATATATTGCTGGAAAAGTCTGTGACTGCTTAATCATATTATGCATCTCCGATGTCCATCTCCCCGCTTTGCCCCCCCCCCCCCCCAAAGGGTACTTTATAAATTTTGCACTTTTATAAATTTTGTTGACACCCCTCATGTCATATATTGTTGGAAAGGTCTGTGACCACTTAATCATATTATGCATCTCCAATGTCCATCTCCCCACTTTGCCCCTCCCCCCCCCCCCCAAGGGATACTTTTCTAAATTTTGTTGACACCCCTCATGTCATATATTGTTTGAAAGGTCTGTGACTGCTTAATCATATTATGCATCTCCGATGCCCATCTCCCCACTTTGCCCCCCCCCCAAAGGGTACTTTATAAATTTTGCACACAACCCTCATGTTATATATCATTGGAAAGGTCTGTGACTGCATAATCATATTATGCATCTCTGATGTCCATCTCCCCACTTTGTCCCCTCCCCAAAGGGTACTTTATAAATTTTGCACACAACCCTCATGTTATATATCATTGGAGAGGTCTGTGACCACTTAATCATATTATGCATCTCCGATGCCCATCTCCCCACTTTGCCCCCCCCCCCCAAAGGGTACTTTATAAATTTTGCACACAACCCTCATGTTATATATCATTGGAAAGGTCTGTGACTGCATAATCATATTATGCATCTCTGATGTCCATCTCCCCACTTTGTCCCCTCCCCAAAGGGTACTTTATAAATTTTGCACACAACCCTCATGTTATATATCATTGGAGAGGTCTGTGACCACTTAATCATATTATGCATCTCCAATGTCCATCTCCCCACTTTGCCCCCCCAAAGGATACTTTTCTAAATTTTGTTCACACGCCTCATGTTATATATTGTTGGAAAGGTCTGTAACTGCTTAATCATATTATGCATCTCCGATGTCCATCTCCCCACTTTGCCCCCCCCCCAAGGGGTACTTTCTAAATTTTGCACACAACCCTTATGTTATATATCATTGGAAAGGTCTGTGACCACTTAATCATATTATGCATCTCCCATGTCCATCCCCCATTTTGACCCCCTCAAGGGGGTACTTTTCTAAACTTTGCACACACCCCTCATGTGATATATCAATGGAAAGGTCAGTGACCGCTTAATCATATTATGCTCCCCACTATGAAATTTGTCAAGTTAAAGCAACTATAAATTTTATTTTTATGGTACTATCAAGTTGTTTGTCGTCAAATTTTGACGGGTTCCATCTAGTTATTATTATTTATTAAATTTGATGTATGTAACTTAAGAAGAAGAAGAAAAGAAAACAACCTTATTCTTCGTATTACACAGAAAAAAATAAAATCCAATTTGAGTCGAAAGATTCTTAGGTATGTGCCCAAATTGGACCATGCCTGTTTCGGTTACCACTGTGTATCCATTTTGGGTACTGTTACTCATTTTCAAAAAAGAAAAAAAAAACTCTGTGTATCCATTTTGGGCACTGTTAAGTACCCATTAAAAAAAAAAAAAAAAAAAAAAAAAAAAAGCCTTTTTTTTTCTGAAAATGGATATTTAACAGTGCCCAAAATGGATACACAGTTGTAACCAAAACAGGCATGGTCCAATGTGGGCACATACCTAAGAATCTTTCGACCCAAATTGGGTTTTATTTTTTTCTGTGTACGCCGAAAGGATTTGTTATTTTTGTTAATTCTATCACGGTCCTTTAGAACTGGATTTAAGATGGCTAACACATTTCATATTTAAACTTTGGTTACCAGCAATTGAGAACAAAATCTTTATACTCTATTTCTAAAATATTTCCAATACAAATCTATGTCAAACAATTTTGTTTAGAAATAGTGGTAGCCAAAAAGGTGACTGCTATTTTCAAACAATAATCTCAAAAGGTTTAAAATTGATGAGTGCCCTTAATTTTTGACACGCTACAAATTTATGTTTTGCTTGTTGAATTGAATCGATTATGATAATTATAAAAATCATATTTTAATATATTCATTTAAATTCATTCAAAAATAAATTAGTATTTATTTATTTACGAAAGAGTATCTATTATTTACGTTTGTTCACGTCCACAATTTAAATGTATATTTATTAAGTTGTTTCAGGATTTTTATAAATGCAAATAATCCATGAGTAATAAATTTAACTTTACAATAATCCAAATAACTGTTATTTGGATTTTTATATTTTGGATTAAATAGTTTAATTTGGAAAGTTGTGTTTTGTTGGAATAGTTTTTGGTTTATATTAATAGTTAGTAAAGGAATTATTTTTCATCTGTTATTATTTTGTATTTAATGATAGAATGGCTCGCCTAGCGAATCCTGCTAATAATACTGTTGTTTTATTTTTAAAGGGCCGGTGGAGTTTAAAATTGCCTTTACACCCACTGAAAAATAAAAATTATGTCAGTCAACTTGTGATGCTGATTTGTTGTTTCTGTATTTTTGTAATATATTTTGTTATTGTTCAAAAATGTTCATAGTTTAGTTTTATTCAACTGCTCTAATATAACGATTAAACATGATAATCAACATTTTTATTGTTTAAAAAATAGTTTTCAGCTTATAAACAAAATACAAAATATAAATTCTGTAAAATTCATAAAAACATTTGATTTTAATGTTTTTTTTAATAATATTTATATTAAAGATTTACATAAAACTATATGTGTATATATGTACTTTTTAAGGAATACAAATATCAATTAAATTTAAAAGATTATATATCCGTTAGTTTTTTAAAACTTTATTAAACTTTACTTTGCATCATAATTA
This sequence comes from Maratus michaelseni, assembly GCA_963931845.1. Classification (NCBI taxonomy): domain Eukaryota; kingdom Metazoa; phylum Arthropoda; class Arachnida; order Araneae; family Salticidae; genus Maratus; species Maratus michaelseni. The sequence continues at coordinate 72,430,014 of OZ007598.1, forward strand.
TATCATTTATAATAATACAATTTATAAGCAATATTACTATGAAAGTAATTCATTATTTTATAACTATGATTATGTTTTCTATCGATCCATAGATGATAAGGTAAAGCTAGGAGAGTCTGGCACAATTCAAAAGAATAACAATAAAAAAATCTAAATATTAATATTTTTCTGAACTATTAATGAATAATTTTTACTTCATTTGTTTTTTATGCATTTCCATTGCCATTTTGTTGTTATATTGCAATTTAATAGAACAGTTGTAATAAAACCAAGAAAGTTATTTTGCGCAATCTATTCTTACAGGGTTGCTGTGATTGCGCACATGGGTAGAAGGGATTGTTACTAATAATAACTACAATTAAATGTTAACAATAATAATTACACCTAAATGACATTATTGTAAGGTTTTTGTGAACAAATATTATTTTATTAGGAGTGAATATTTCAACCTAATGATTAACGAATCAGAAAAAGGAAACAATTTTAAAAACGATTAAAAAATTTTAATTAAAGGGAAAAAAATTAAAGAATCAGAAAAAGCAAGTCCAGATAAGATTACAAAATAACATTAAGTTACTTGATAACACGTTTAACTTAAAATTAGTCCATTTTCATTTTTCATTTTTTTATGCAAATTTACCATAATAAGCTGCGTAATTTCTCCTAGCATAGAAACTAATGGGAACAATGCGCCATCTCTCCTAAGTAGCAGATGCGCAAACTCTCCAATTTCGGTAGGAGAGATTGCGCTGCCTTTTATTTAAACATAGCCGCTACTAAAACAAACCGTTGATGTTCACATTGTTAGTCTAGATTAGTAGCTTATGAGAAATCGTTTAAGTTTAAAATATTTTGTACTACTGACATTGTATAGAAATTCTGATGAATAGCTATGAAAATTCAAGCACTTACTTAGGAAAACAAAACAAAATAGCAATGCTTTATCTTAGACGCTCAAAACAATCAACGTGCACTTTCAAGTAGACACTCCACTACTGCTGTTGTACAACTACCTGGAGTCGCTGCTCGCTCACTCAGCTCCTTCCCCCCGAACCTCTATGTGCGCAATCTCTCCGACCGCGCCATCTCTCCTGACTTTACCTTATTGTTATTTTTTTTATTTCAAATACTCTAATATCACAAAGTTACTTAATATATATGCCAATCAGCTCACATTAAGTCATAATGATATACAGGGTAATTCCAAATTCATGGTACAAACTTTAAGGGTTGGTACAGGACACTAACAAACAATTTTTGTACAGGAAAGCTGGTCGGAAATCCATTTATGTAGTCAAATATACATTAACGAAATCCTTACAATATACTTACAATTCATACAAAGATAAGTCTGCGGCAAATTGTGTTAAAATATCTTCACTACTGTTAAAGCTATAAACGAAAACGCGACATCGGATTGAAGTGAGATGCCCTGTAATTTTGACTAAATAAATGGCTTTTTGACCCTGGTTTCCCATACAATAAATAATTTTTACAGTAGGTTGATACAGAACACTGTAAAAATCATTTATTGTTTACGAAACCAGGGTAAAAAATTCACTCATAAACGAAAATGTAGTCTCGGATCTTTTGTGCTGTCTTGTAATAATATATAGAATTTATAAATAATAAGTAATAGGTAAAAAAATAGTTTATTTTGAAAACGCGTACCACAACTTACAACGCACTTCTGAGAATTATTGTTCTTAGATAGTAATTTAACTGAATTTTTTGTGTGTCCCTGTAGATGAACGATGAATGCTATGTACATCATATTCTATAGCAAATCTCTTGTAGTGCACCACACTGATACATATTAATTTCAATATGTTTCAAATTGTGCAACATCATTAGAATACACAGCAAACGATCCCCCCCCCCCACACACACACACAAGAAAAAAATAAAACCCAATTTGGGTGAAAAGATTCATAGGTATGTGCCCAAATTGGGCCATGCCTGTTTTGCTTACCACTGTGTATCCATTTTGGCCACTGTTAAATACCCATTAAAAAAAAAAAAAAAAAAAAAAAAAAAAAAAAAAAAAATGGGTATTTAACAGTGCCCAAAATGGATACACAGTGGTAACCAAAACAGGCATGGCCCAATTTGGGCACATACCTAAGAATCTTTCAACCCCAATTGGGTTTTATGTTTTTCTGTGTGCATAGATCGTAATGTAACTGAAGTCTTTTGAGTGTCTATGTAAATGAACTATAAATGCTGCATAATACTTCATTTTCAATAACCGAACATGCCATAGAAGACCTCATTCACATTTATCAATTGCATGAGTTAGAGCACGGACAGACAGACAAACAAACCGAATTCATAAACACTTTTCAACTATGTTGGAAGGTGTTAAAAACGATATTTCGTGTTGATAAAACAGATTAATTCGCTGTAAAAACTACGTAACATTTCCGAAAGTTACAGGCAGTAAAAGAGGCTTTTCTTGACAGGAATGCTTCCATAAATCTCAGAAGATTTTTTGAAGATAGAGGAACGATTTTAGGAATCATGACTAATTTGGAAGACATTATATTATATTTTTGAAAACCATCTTGCTAGATCAAGAAACATTTCTTTTATTTTTTTAAGTGTAATTAATAAATATTTTAGACAATTTAATCAGTTTTCTTGTGAATTTTTTTTACATGCCTTTTTTCAAAAAAGTTAAAGAGAAAAGGTAAATGATATCAATGGCTTGGGCTTAGATATATCCTGTAAACAATTAAAATTTAAACAAGAACGAAAAATCATGCGTCAAGCATAGATTATGTAACACTTTCCAACGCTTCCAAAATAATTTTACAAATCATACCGTTTAATAAGCTGAAAGATAACATCTAAGTAAACAATTTGGAAAACACATAACATATTTAAAAACATAATTTCAGGAATTTCCAACGTATACAATATTCGGAAAAATATCCGAATACTTTTATTCAACCCTGTATAGGATCTATAGATTTGTATATATATATACTACATAGGATGCTAAATTTTAGTTCAGTTAAGAAACGCGTAGCACAGTTTAAAATTCTCCTTCTGGAGTTTCTGTCAATAAACGGAAATGTGTTCACAAACATTTGTGCTTTCCTGTATATGATCTACAGATTTTATACACACCACGTAATAAACAAAATTGTGTTAAATTTAAAATCGCGTTCAGTAACTTAAAACGCACTTCCAGAAATTATTGTTTACAGACAATAGAGAATTCTTTTGTGTGTCCCTGTAAATGAACGATGACTGCTATACACACACTATTCTGTAGTAAGCTTCTTGTAATGCACCTTAGTGATATATATATAAATTTTAATGTGTTTAAAATAGTGAAACATTATTTAAATAAACCACAGACGATTTAGACGTAATGTAACGGAATTCTTTTGACTCTCCCTGTAAATTAACTATAAGTGTTATGCACACCCTATTCCATATTAAGCTTCTTGTAATGCACCTTAGTGATATATATCAAATACGTTTGCAATTGTGTAACATCATTAAAATAAACCGCAAATGAATTTTCCCCATAGACCTTCATGATGTAACGGGATTCTTTTGATTGTCCCTGTAAAAAAACTATAAGTGCTACACACTTCAGTTGAAATAGGGAACGTGCTATAGATAACGACAATAACATATAAAAATTGCAAGGCAATCCGAGCATATTTACGGGAGTTAGAGCACGGACAGACGGCAGACGGCCAATACGCCCAGACAAACCGAAGTCATAAACACTTTTCATCTAGGTTGGAAAGTGTTAAAAATCAAATTTTGAAAAATAAAAATGTTTTCACGATTCATCTCCAAAAACTGAAAAAAAAACTATTTTTATGTGCCAATCCTAAAACTTTCTTCTGTCTCATACAGGTTTCATATGCACCCAAAACGAATCAGCACCAATTTATATCAAGGTCTAACTGAATCTACAGTTTTATTAAATTCCGTGTATTAGTTCTTGAGATATGACTACCGCTAAAATCGTGTAAATCTTGAAAAATGCAGCCTAGCAGCGTCACCTGTTGGCAGATTTACACCAAAACCTAATCACAACAACTTATGTCAACGTCTAACTGAATCTGAAATTTGATCAAATTCTTCGCATTTAGTTCTTGAGATATAGCTATCGTAAAAATCATGAGAAAGGTAGTATAGCAACGCCACCTGTTGGGCTATTTACACTAAAACGTAATCAGCGTCTATTTATGTCAAAATCTAACAGAATTTGAAGTACGATGAAATTCTGCGCATATTAGTTCTTGAGATATAGCTATCGTGGAAAATGTAGCATAGCAACCAACGCCACCTGTTGGGCGATTTACACAAAAACTAATCAGCACCAATTTATATCAAAGTCTAACTGATTCTAAAGCTTTATTAAATTTCGTGCAGTTCTTGCGATAGAATGCCCACTAAATTTTTGTCGCATACTGACAGACACACCGAGACTTATGGGCAGACATTTTCTAAAAAAGTCATATCGTGTTCAAGACCTTCTAAACGTATAAATCCGTCGAAAACCGGAATTAGAAAATTTTCATGAATCCAATACTTTCTTCTTGTAAAGATTGAAGAAAATAAAAAATATGTCGGTTCGTTTCCAGTTTTCATTCCATCAAGAAATAATACGTTTTCTTTTTCCGGTTCGAACGCTTGCTTATTTCTTCAATTTGATAAAATTATTTACTTCTTTCTTATTTGGCAACATATCAAAAGCAGTCATTTTCATCTCTTCAGAGTATAAATTAAATTTTCAACAACAGATGAATTCATTTCATCAATGAGACAAAAAAAAAAATGAAATCAGTCAATTTTTTCTACTATATGACAGGACATGCGTAGCGTAATGAGGCGTAACCATAGGTATACAACTAAGGCTGTAGAAGGAAGAGGAGCTGAAATCCAAGTACCAAAAGCCCCCCCCCCCCCCCCACACACACACACACTAGAATATTATACACTTTTGAAGTTACAATTTTTAAGAAACTTATTGCCAAAAGCCTGATCCTTCAGGACTATATATATAAATATATATATATATACATATATATTTAAAACAAATATTTTAAAATGCTTTTATGACTAAATTTCTTCATTTTCTTGCAAACTATGTCAAAATCCTTATCGTTAAGGAGGTTTTCAAATTCCCTGCTCAACAACGCGAAACTTCTTGACAGACATATTTACTGGTTCATTTTTAAACGTAAAGGTATAAAATTGGCAGGCCTGACTATTGAAGCGATTTGGAATCGAATAGCCTTTTCCATTTTCCTATAACTAAATTATTTATCGAGTTTTATGCGATTGTTGTCACATGGCGACAAGTTTTCTCCCCCTTACTCGAGCTGACACATCGGGAATTTGGTTCAAAAAACCCAGTATTTCCTTAGATATATTCTGCCTTCACCAAAAAATGGAAAACGCAATAAGATTACATAGTTTCTGAATAAGAACCACTGCCAATTTCATGCGTTTCAGAACAAAAAAGAATTCAGAAATGTGTTAGAGAGTATCTCTTTTGGATTTGAGAATTAAAGAATAAATATAAGTGACATTTTCTATAAGATTGAAAAGTGACAAAGACTGCTAAAGCGTACCGAAGCAAATCATCTATGCCAGCGCATGAGATTTTTTATAAAATTTTAATGAACATATAATATTGTAATATAACATTACAGCATTATATTAGGAATGACAAACAGAAAATTTAAAACGAGAATAAAAGAACATATGGCAGATATCAAATATGACAGAACTACAGTTTTGGCCAGACTATATAGGACAGGACTTTTGCAAATTGAAGTCAAGAATTAGTAAAATAATTTTTTCATCAAGAGTTTATTTCTCATCCATTATCTGTGAACCAATAAAAATAATTTTGCGAAACGAAAACAAATGCAATGAATCAGCCTCACTTGAATTAGCTAAAATTTGGCAACAAAATGATTTATGAATTAAAAAAGCAATAAGTAAAATAATAATTTTCACGTTTATAGTTTAACCCTTTTAGCACCTATTTTCATTATACATGTGATCTCGTGTTTTGTGTTTGTCATTTTCAAAAACGTAGCGAAAATAGTTTATTTTTCATTTTCGATCTTGAAGACGTCGCCGTTGGAGTGTACGAAACATGCATGTCATCTTTATATTAAAAGATTTTTTTAAGCCTTTTTGTGTAACGTTTTTATTCCTTTAAGTATTAATTACATCTTCAGTTTAATGTTAACAAGTGATTTTACTATATTATTATGTCAAAATCTTCATTGTTAAAAAGTAGTTATAAGATTAAAAAGTTGCAACAAAATCCAGTCATATATTTATATGCTTTGTGTAGGTATTATTTCTTGAATTTAATCATCCAGATGAACTCACGGAACAGAATCCAATAAGTAAACGGAAAACACTTAACGAACAGATGTGAAAAGTGTGTGTGCAGCTTTTTACTCTAATGACTGTTTTGAACTAAATAGAAAGATCGATCTCAGCAAATGCTTAACTGATTATAAACAGACTTCTTTTTTATATTTTTATTTTGTGGCACATGGTGTTTAATGCTACACAACACTGTACTTCACTTTTCAATATGTAATCGGCTTAATAAGTCGCAAGCCAAAAAGGCTTCTTTAATTATATAATTTTTAAACTTAAAATGGAGTCCTTATCTTCGTTGAAATCACCCCTTATTAAACACATTTTATTTTTTCCAGTTAATCTTGAACAAGTCTCAATAATATAAAACTCAATTAATATGTGTTCATCAAATTCATAAATAAAACCACAACTTCAAATATTAGCAAAATACAGGTAAAATCCCTGACCATATGTAAACATGGATTATACGTGCAATAACAGATAATGGACGATCAATGACTATCCGAGCCATGATGTATAAAAGGTAAGCCCATTCACTTACCTGTATTACAGTATATATTACAAATTGCCACTTGTTAGAATTCTTATTTTAATTAATCACGTGAGAGCGCGATTTTATCTACCGAAGATTTATTTGTTTTGGCTCTGCTGGCCATCATTTTTTCCAACATTATTTATATGTTATAATTACTTCAAGAAACTATAATCAAATTACTTACACAAAGTAATTGGTGTACAAAAATAAAATGTGAAAAATCAAATGAGAAACCAAATGCACAAAAAAGAAAAGAGAGATGATAATGTGTTATTAGAAGTTTTATTATGATACTACACATACAATATTTGGCACATAAACTTTCATAGATGAAAAGATTAATAAAAACCAAGCTATATACAAAGAATAGTTCAGTAAATGATTATCTATACAGTTTAAAAAATTCTTGTAAAATATATAACATTAATAAATTTAAGACTAGTTACACAACATTAGCACACTCGATGCAATGAATCTATCTTACAAACTGAAATCGATAAATGAATTCTATAAATAACAGGTCTTTGAAAATCTATGGTACAGTTTACTTCTTCTAAGATATTACTGTAAAATATACAAGGATCAACCTTGATAATTATAACACAGGTCTTAATAAGATTTTAAACGCAACATCATGAGTGCAATGCTGGAAATACTTCATTGTAAACCAAATATATGATATTGTTTCTTTTATTTACACTCCAACTTTTTATACACTGAAAAAAAAATGTTGATTTTACGGTATAATACAGGCATCCTAACTGCCAATATTATACCGTAAAATTAACAGTAATAAACAGTAAAATAAGCAGTAATACGCTACCGCGCACTGCCAGTATTATACCGTAAAATTAACAGTACTAAACAGTAAAATAAGCAATAATACGCTACCGCGCATGCGTGGTATTATACTGCAAAATCAACTTTTTCTTTTTTTTTCCCAGTGTATATTTAAGTGCTTGTCATCATTTTTTAATGTCCTCATTAACTTTAAATTCAATTTTAACATAAAGTCAGTTTTTTTTAGTCAATTAGCTACAAGTTATGGAAACAATTCATGCCTCTAGATAATAATAGATGCCATAGATATAAATTTGGTATTCAAATTCGCTGCACGAACCTATATTCTTATCACTTTCTTTTGAAGGAGTTCCACCATTTTTATATTACCGTAATTCTAAAATTATTCTAAATTTTGGGAATTAAAATTGCAATGCTGTCTGAGAAATTTTAATTCATCATTCAGATTAGAAATTAGTCACATGAATCTTTTCATAGTAATACTAATAATATACTTTTTTAGGAAATTATACGTTCTTGTCACTTTCATATACACACTGTAAAGGAAAAAACTTGATTTTGAAAACAAAATTTGATTTTACAGAAAAAACTGTCAGCCAGGACGCCACTAAAATACTGTTTATTTTATGGAAATAATCGGTATTTATTACGAAATTTCTGTTATTTTAACAAATTTTGCCCGTAATTTCGTAATAAATACCGATATTATTTCTGTAAAATAAACAGTTTTTTACTGTTTTGACTGACTTGTTTACTGACTGTCAGCCAGGACGCCACCAAAAGACTGTTTATTTTATGGAAATAATCGGTATTTATTACGAAATTTCTGTTATTTTAACAAATTTTGTCCGTAATTTCGTAATAAATACCGATATTATTTCCGTAAAATAAACAGTTTTTTACAGTTTTTTTTGAAAAAACAATTAAACTTCATTGTATTTTTTTTTTTACAATGCAGAAGTTCTGTGATTTTTAACAGTATTCGATTTTTAATGGTTTTCTAAATTGTAAAAATTAAACATGAGATGTTACGCAAGAAATTCGCAAGGCAGTTTCCTTTCGGATTAGATCTATACTCCAAATGGATTATCATAATAATCCAGTTAAAATTCTACAGATCCAAACTGGATGCAAATAAAACAAAATATCTGAAAGCATCCTTTCTTTTCGTAAGAAGAGAAAAAATTATATTTACCGGAATAAAGATACCATTTGATAAACTTATTTGTATTAAAAAAAAAATGAGTTACAATCTTCAAAACTTTCTTTTTTTTTCATTTTCGTAAAGATAAATATTATAATACTTACATGTACACATCTGATTGTAAAGGGAATTCCCATTTTCATCACATTGATTTTACAAGAGATTATGTGTAGCTCAATATTTTATGTATAATGTGAATTATAAATAGTATAATGCGAAATCTGCCACTTATAATTTTTTTCAGTAATTTGTAATTTAAATTTATAAAATGAAAAAGATTTTCAGTAAATACTAATAAATTTACCATAATGATCTATTATATTATAAAGAATAATATTTTACTGCTTCAGATTTTTTTAGAAATCCATCCAGTAAACTAACACATGAAATACGTTATTTTGTATAATAAAATTGTACAAAAACTTTTACTGATTGTTCAGAAATAGCCGTAATTTTCAATATAATATTATTCAACTAAAGAACATGCTAGAAGTCTTCTTAAGAATTTGAGGATATTGATACATTCAAATGGTGTTGGATTTACAGCAGTTCATAAGCAAAATTGGGTATTCCCTTTTCGTAAAAACAGTTTTAGCTTACATATTACAAAACAAAAGTATATTTGAACTATAATGCTTTAAGATGTCTTTTTTTTAAGCTGTTCTAAATTAATATTTGCTTACTATGTATAAGATTAACTGAATATTGTTAGAAACCTGCTTATAAATAATTTTCTATGAATGAATCTTACATTTAAATATAAAAAATTCAAAACATGTCTTCATCAGATACATAAGTCTGTTAAAAAAAACTAATCAGACTATATACTTGAAATAGCTGAACACTAAACAATATTTCTATACCTATTCAATTTGTCTCCTTCAGCGAAAGTCCCCCGGGTGGCATACAGACCACTGAAAACATGTCTATTAATCTTCAAAACGCTGCTGAAAAACACCCCGTCAGTATGTCTAATAGCTGTGTCACAACTCATTGGTTGTTCCAATATTACCATAATAATAACAATTCACTTTGGAAATGCATTTTGAGAAACAAAAATAGCCGAACGAAAATTCCTGTACCATTTTCGATACGTTTAACGCCGTACTTTCATTATAACTTCATCACCGCATCATTGTTCAAGTGTAATGCTCAATAGTCTACGAAACATCACTGCATTACAACTATGTTGCTGTAGCTAAATTGATTCATAGACTATATAGTACACACACGCGCGTTGTAATTCACACATAAAGTGCAAAACAACTATGCGTACACACGGAAACATCTTGTGAATAGTGGTACCATAGTCTCATTATTTTTTTTAACAGACTTTGCAGAACTGAAAGCACATAAATAAATATCTATACAATGCTCCTGTGTCAAACCGATGCTACAACAGTTTGTACTTTCCTAACCAGAGCAAAGATTACAACAAGAAGATCCTGAAAGACTGTGGATATTGTTCATGCTCTTTCGATATCACTTTTGTAGGGCTGGAATAACTGAGTCCTGGGTTGAACAGGAGATGTTTCTGTACTACTGACTCTCGTTTCTTGAGGGGGAGTAAGGCTAGAACTGGGTGGACTTGTGGACACGAGCGGCCTTTGCGGAAAAGTGACTAGATGACACCTGCAAGGATCCACGCATGGTGTACCGAAAGTTGCAAAAGCTGGTGCTTCTGTAGCCCCTCTTGGGTAAGTAGTAGCTTGTGTTGGTGCTGGGGCTATGTGAGGTCTAGGTGCAGCTAGATAAGGTGCAGGTGTTGGGGGGTATCGTGATGCAGCAAAAGAAGCGTAGTATCCAGCGAAAGGTGGTGGTAAGGGATAACCGGAATAGGCGGCATTTATGACGTAGGCAGCCAGATGAGGATCGTAAGGCCATGGTAATGACATACGCTGGCGTTTATCTTTCATTCTTCGGTTTTGGAACCACACCTAGGATAGAAAAATGCAAATGTGTAATAAGGAAAATGTCACACACACGCACATAAACGAAATTTTTTTTTAAAGTAATGTGAAGAAATACTAAAGTATTTTTAATGGCTCTAGGCCATTGTTTAAGGGTGCAGCATCCTGCTTGTTCTGAAATTGGCAAAATGCACCCTGCCCTTTTTTTAAATAGTGAAATGCACTCTTAGTTGTATACAGAGATTTCTTGTAAAAATCTTTCACAATACCAGAGTATTTCTAAATCAATATGCCTGAAAGCTTCCAATAATCATAGACCTTTCTTATTTCTTTATAAGAAACACAGGACATTTTTAAATCTTGTAATTTTTTTTATCGTTACTTAACACAATCTTTTTTCCCCTTGAAATAATGCCTTTTTTTTTTTTTTACTGAACTAATGATTTTTTTTTCTGCTTTAGTTCTGCCTTTATTAGTGACTACTACTCTGGACTTTTTGTTTCTGAACACTAATCGATAGTTGGAACATTGATCAGAAACTGCTGGAATTTTAATAATTTAACTAACAAAATCGTTTTTATTTTCAATTGCGTGAATGTCATCTTTTTATTCATTAAATTTCTCTTTTTGATTTAAAATACTTATATTTCGACGTATTTTGTTGAAATTTTTTTGCATTTTTTTTATGAAATCCTCGTTATTACTTTTGTTGCACGTGGAAAATTAGAGAACGCTAATACTATTAATTCCGCTTTGTAAAGTCGACTACTAGATTTTTTATTAATAGTGCTACTAAAATTATAAGCTATCGCCAATTAACGAATCGTTGCCTCCTTTTATACTAAGCAAGTTTTACTAAAGGGAAATTACAGAATTTATTTAGTTCATTTTGAAGATAGATTAAAACTGCATTAAAATATGTCAGTAAAATTAGTGAATCCAACATTAAGATTATAAAATCTAAATAAAATACGCAATTAAATAAATTTTACGTCCACAGTATGTAATAATAAAAAAATATATATAAATATTTTTTAAATGTCACAGACATTATCTGATTCTAACTATAGTACAAGGCAACAGCTAAATAAATAGGTAATATTTTTATAGTTAAAATAACTTTTTTAGTATTCACAGATGCTTTTTTTTTTTCTTTTTTTCTTTTCTAAAGCGTTTTTACTTACCTCTTATGCATATTATTGCAAGTTATTACTAGACAAACTCATTTTAACTGGCAAAGAAATAATTTTGTTGGTAAAATTCAAAAAGTTTTTTAAAAAGTTACCGATTTTAAAATTATTTCCTCTTTCAATTTGCAACAATAAACACTGATTTTTTTAAAATTATTATTATTGTGTTTATAAGAATCTACTCTGTAACTTTAAGGATAGAGTTTGCTATTAATTAAAGTGGTTCTCAAATGACCTGCTCAACAACGCGAAACTTTCTAACACATTTTTCTGACTCATTTTTTAAACGTAAAGGCATAAAACTGGCAGGCCTGATTTATGGAAGCGATTTGGAATCGAAATGAGTTTTCCATTTTTTTTTTTATAAATAGATTATTTATCGAGTTATAAGCGATTCTCGTCACGTGCCGACACATTTTTCCCGCTTCTCGCTCTGCTGCGTTGGAAATTCGGTTCAAAATGTCCACTTTGACAGTATTTTAAAATGAAGTTCTGCCTTTACCAAAAAATAGAAAACGTGTTTCGATTACATAGTTTCTAAATAAAAAAAACCTGTCAATTTGATGTTTTTTGGGGGAAAAAAATGCGTCAAATTAAAAAATGTGTCAGAAAGTAGCTCCTTTAGATTTGAGAACAGTCTCAATTAGTTTTTTGAGAAAAAAATAAATAAAACGCATATATCTATGGAAAGAAAAATGCTGGAAAAACACGATTCTGCTACATTTTTATTTTTATTTTCCTTTCTTATCATCATATTGAAAAATCCCTTCCTAATTTTATTGAGTAGATCATACTAAATATATAAAAATAATCAAGACATTTGAAAAATAATTGTTGACGCGTTTTAGCATCATTTTAAATACACCAAGTTTTCAAAACAGAGCAAACTGAAGAAAATCAATTTAAGGATTTTATTCTTAGAAAAAACTATTAGAAACTGCTTCATTTTTATTAATACTAAATGAATTTTGCTGCTTATATACTTCTAAGTTACAGATTATTACAGGTGAACATTTTATTATGTAAACATTGTAGTGGACGTGGCATTTAAATGGCTGGCAAGATAATAAAAAGTGCGTGCTTACTTACACTTATAATTGTCAGATTGTTTGAAAACTTTGCTCAATACTAGAGGAACCTAAGTTTTATCTTTAGCAAAAAATTAAAAAAATCAATAATTTTGTAATTTTTGGCGATTTGAAGTGTATTAAGTCCTCTAAAATATAACATCCATATATAATTGGATGTTATAATAACATCCATATTTAACATATATTGTACATTTATCGCAGATAAGTGCCTTCCATTTTAAATGAATTACAAATGTGCAAAATATATACCTGGCAAATAAAAACAGTTTTATCCTTTCGGATATAAATTAATCATACATTTAAATGCATTTATTTATTCATTTTTACTGGTGATAATAATTAACGATACACCTGAGCGTAAATTGCACTCGTATGATTAATGTTGTATTGACTACATACATAAACAATTAAAGATTAATTAATAATTTATTTATTTATTTATTAGTAGTATAGTAGTAATAATAGCAGTAAGTTATTAATTTTTTTATATATAAAAATAGTCTATTGTGTTTCTTTCAACAAAATTCTGGATAGTTTTGAAAATTTCTTTACACCATGATACGCTACGATTATTAATGATCCAATTAAAATAATCACATAAAACTGAGATTTTAATTTGGATAAAAATTGTACAATACAAGATATATTATAACCGTAATTTCAGGAAGTGTTATGATGAATGTGGGCATTATCATTTTAATGCTGTTTCTGAAATCTTTAATTTAAATTAACTTGGAAGCTTAATTTTGAATAATATTTTCTTTAATAATATCTTAAGAAGAAGAAGAAGGGAAGGTGGAAAGAATTATAGGAGTAAATGCGGTATGTTATGAGGTTTTTTACATATATATATTTAAGGGGAGAAATTATTTTACGTTTATATTTTTTCTTATTCTTTTTTCAGAATTGGAAATAATAATAACTAGATGTTAGCAATGGATATTTTTGAAATATGAATTTACCTTGATGGTGGATTCGGGTAGGTTGAGCGCAGAAGCCAGTTCGCACCTCCTCGGCCTGGAGACGTAGTTTTCCCGCATGAACTCTTTCTCCAAGCGCGCCAGCTGCTCCCTGGTGAATGCTGTTCGGTAGCGCCGGATGGTGCTCAGATCCTCTAAAAGAGAAAGAACGAAACGGAAGAGTTAGCATCCCGATTCCTAAATGTTATTCTCAGAAATTTCACACCACTTATTTACCTGACATTTAAGTTCTTTGAAAAAAGTTCTGAATTAGCATCTACCGATTGTAAATTCGTTAAAAATTACACTGCAGAAAAAAAAAAAAAAATGCCGATTTTACAGTATAACAGTGGCATCCCAGCTGCCAGTATTATACCGTAAAATTAACAGTAATAAACAGTAAAATAAGCAGTAATACGCTGCCGCGTATTTTTTTTTTCTTTTTTTTTTGAAATGGGTATTTAACAGTGCCCAAAATGGATACACAGTGGTAACCAAAACAGGCATGGCCCAATATGGGCACATACCTAAAAATCTTTCGACCCAAATTGGGTGTTTTTTTCTGTGTAATGTCATTAAATATCCCAGACCCCCCTCCCCCATATATCTGCTTCCAATATTTTCCAATATTTTCTTTGCATTTGTGCAAATTCAGAGAATGTCCAAAATTGCTTTAAAAAAGAAGGAATTAACTCTTTTAATCCTGCATTCTTAATTATTATTCTTAGAAATTGTACACAATTTAATTACCTGAAATTTTAATTTAGAGAAAAGAGTTAAACTATTCTGAATCACCGATTGTAAATTCCTTAGAAATTGGAAATGCATATATGACAATACTATCGGAAAATTACATTACATGCCGGTATTATCCTAAATAAATTAAATTTAACCCTTCCATACTTCCCTTTTTCTAAAAAAAAAAAAAAAAAGTGTAAATAATAAAGTTTTGCGATAGTTTATCTTTTGAAAAGTAATATTTTATCAAAATGAATGTTCAACTAAACTACTAAACTTTAAGCACATTACAATTGAGAAAAAAGGGGGATAGATTCGTTAAAAACTTTTAAAATATTCTGAATCATCAACGTTCGGTTCTAAATTCTATATATATTCGAAATTAATAATTAGCATACAAAAATACTATCGACAAAATGCATTTATGCCTGTATTATCTTTTTAAAAAAAATTAAATTTAACTTTTCCATACGTTTCCTCTTTCTAAAATAAATATACAAATATAAGTTTCTAAATAACCCACTCAAAGTTTTGCGATAGTTTATCTTTTGAAAAATAATATTTGATCAAAATGAAAGTTCAACTAAACTACTAAACTTTATGCACATTACAATTTATAAAAAAAGGGAGATAGATTCGTTGAAAACTTTTAAAATATTCTGAATCAGCAACGTTCGGTTCTAAATTCTATATATATTCAAAATTAATAATTAGCATACAAAAATACTATCGACAAAGGGCATTTATGCCTGTATCCTTCTATATTAAAAAATAAAGTAATCTGGAATTGAGCCAAAAACGAAATGGACCAATCAAATTCTGCGTAGATATTCCGGGTTATTCTCATCGCTTTTTTACTAGGGACTTTTTTGAGGAGCTATTACTTTTTTTCTAGCCATTCTACGGATTCAAAAATCATACCACCAGACGCGAAATATAACAAGCTTTCAGAAATTAAAAAAATTATCACGGTCGGACGATAAAAACTCGAAAAATCCTTAAAAATCGAGTAAAAAATCTTTTATTGAAAAAGTCATTTTTTTATATTGTTGCCAATTTCTAAATAAGCGCAAATGATTGTGTTTTATCTCAAATAAAAATGTATTTGCGCGAAACTATTAAAAACAATAATGAAATTTTAAAATAATAATTAAATAATCACGTGTTGAAAGCAGGAAATAAAGAAAATTACGTCATAAAATCTGTGTTTACACATGAATATTAAAAATAAAAAAGATAAATTAAATGAAAAAGGCATTATAACCAGTTAAATGAAAAAGCATTATAACCTGATTACAAAAGAAAGTCGCCGTTCGTGATATCATCATCATCCTCTTTTTAAAACAGGATACATTACCAGGTTTTAAGAGGCTGTGAAATCAGAACGGGGGTTGGTGAGCGTAGCGAGCAGGGGGCAGAGCCCCCTAGTTATCTTTAAAAAAAAAATTATTTAACTTTTTCATACGTTCACTCTTTCTAAAATAAATATACAAATAAGTAACTAAATAACAATTCAAAGTTTTGCGATAGTTTATCTTTTGAAAAATAATATTTGATCAAAATGAATGTTACTAAACTTTATGTATACATTACAATTTAGGAGAGGGAGAGATTGATTCGTTGGATACCTTTAAAATATTCTGAATCAGCACCATCTTATTCTAAATTCTGTATAAATTCTAAATGTTGATAGCAAAACTGCTATCAACATACACCCAGAATTATCCCAAGTTAAATTTATTTAACTTTTTCTATTTAAACCCTTCCTTCTTTTTTTTTTCTCCGTTTTAAGAATTTCACTCATCGTTTTGTAGTATTTGTCCCGATGGAAACCTATTTAAAACGAGATCTTGCATATGTCTGGTTCCAAATAATTCCGCATTAGTTTGTTTTGCTATATCTATAATATAATAATGTGGAAAAATTTGTGGAAACGGAACATGTCGGTAATGAAATGCTGTTTAGACGGAAAAGTTCATAATTCTAAACGAAAAAATGCCTTTAATTATACCTTCTAATATGAAAACCTCTCTAATACGAAATTTCTTTCTGCTCCGTTTTCACAGATTTTACCGCGTATACTATAATTAATTACGACGAAAGATGATATAAATGTGTTAAAGTAAGAATAAATAAATATAAAAGTAAATAGCTCTTTGAAAATAATATTCTTTTATAAGCATTCAATGTTTATCAGGAAAATCACGCCTAATTTCATGACTGCACCTCATGATTTTTCCAAAGGAAAAAAAATTCCGTTACAATTCGCGAATATTATAACATGGGCACCAAACTCGAAAATTCACCCTTTTGATTTACGCTTGATAGAAAGAACGAACTCGTGAATTTATTTTTAAAATTATGTTTTTTTTTTCTCTCTATCCATTTTAAAGGGCTTCTTCAATCGAGCGAAGACGCTCGCTAGCTAATGTTAAACCTATGGGTAGGTTCTTTTCGAATTTCTCGTTTGAATTTAAATATTTTTAAACTTTTTTTTTTCTGCATATTAGGATAGCTGAGATTAATCTTTAATATGACTATTTTTTACTTTTTTGATTTTGGTTGCAGACTTTTTTTTTAACAAAAGTACTTTCACGTTCGGAACTGGTTTCGAAAGGGACTTCGAAAGAGTTTTGTTGTAATTCGTATACAATGGTAACCCTGAAGTAAATTGGGCGATTGATCACCTGTGGCGGGTAAAAAGAAAAATGCCTTAAAATTAATTTATTAATTTAAAAATTAAGTTCTAAAAATATTAAAATGTTATAGTGCCATCGGAAACACACCTGTGAATATATATTTTTTTTAATTCTAGCGCATCCGGAACAGAGTGAAAAATCGATTACAAAGTTTCGTTTTGGCATACGAAAACCAAGTTGAGTTAAATAGCGAGTGTAAAAAGAAAAAGGTTGAAAACAACTAACGCAGCCGTTACATTTAGACACATTTAAATATAACACTGTATTTCTCTTCTCGGCGTTTCGGCAAGCTTCCGAAAGGGTGGATGATACGGTGGTTGCGTTATACGACTGAGTGGTTTCGAATATCTCAGACGGAAAAAGTGGAGGACCTTTTGAAAGTTATCGCGGCAATCCTTCCCTTTTAATCGCCTACTTAACCTCTTGATGCCATTATTTACATTTGCCACATCCCCTCGTATCAGTTTTGCAAAGAAGATTTCGGTAGCTACACCCAAAGCCTGTTTAGTGTAGCAAAACTCGTTGAAAAATAAAAGTAAGCTGTCAAAAATCAACTTGCTCATACTTTTAAATAAGTACTTGTTATGATAAATAGAATTAGATCGAATGGTACAAGATGAGAGACGTAGTTGAGAACAAACTTCGTTTAATAATAACAACTTGAGTGAAAAGTTAAAACAACAAAGCCAGATTTAAAAACCAATGCTTATTATATTCCCATAGAATTTTTTTGTAATTACATTTTATGAAAATGAAGAACGAGGAATTCTTCCATCTGTCACAAAAAAAGATCACGAAAAAAATCACAAGAAAAGTAAAAAAGAAAAGAACTGGAAAAGGAAAAATAAAATAGTCCATTCAGAACGCCTGTTATATATGGAGCTTAGTGCGTTTTAATTGACATTGGTGATCATTCTATAAAATTTCAAGCAATAAGATTTGAATTTCCATTTAGTATCTGCCGTAGTCCGCCGTTAATTCGTGGAGCGCGGCCTTTCGCGTGATGGTTCTTTGCTACGACCTTTTTAAACACTGAGACACTTGCGGAAGCCAGGTAGAAGGCGGGGGGGGGGGGATCTGAAAATTGAAACCGAACAAATTTAAAAGGAAAAAGGAACAAATTAAACACCTCAAAAAGCGGGAAGGGTTTGGCCAGGGGCTCTGAAGCTATCGACAAACCCCTGTAGCTTCGAGCTCTATGTTCGTCAAAACATCCACCTCTGAAATCGATTTACTTTAATATAATTAACAGCTCTGAAATTAATTGAAGAAACATTATGAAAATTTGAACTTAGATTTATAAAAAATAGTGCAGAATTTGTGAAATTTGAGTGTTATGATTAAAAAATGTGAAGTTCATTTTAATATGTAGACAGTTTCGTATGAAAATTCATTTTAATCAGTTGATAATAGACGGTAATTCACATTCAACTGTGCTGATATTAGCTTTCTATGATTTTTTTGTGATGTTCCGTTTCTTTCCCTCCCAAAGACTGTATATATAGAAATGTTTTGTATTACTAATATACCCCATTATGACAGTTACATAACTAGATTTATTGTGACAATTTTTAAAATCAAATTTCTTATAAAACCACCAATACAAAATTTGCATTTTTTTTTTTTTTTTAACAATGCAGGTTACGCATATAAATAGTATTATGTAATGATAAACAGGGCCGTTTCCAGAGAGGTGCCAGCTGGAACGGATAAAGACATAAAAAAAAAATTACGATGCCGGGAATCATTTCGCACTGTTTATATATATATATATCTTTACAAAATGAGAAAAAATAACTAGAATTTCATAAATCTGGGAGTGGTAAATACCCCCCCCCCCCCCCCTCTTCCCTTGCATCGTCCATAAAAATTTCAGAGGTGGTGAATGATTATAATTATAATCCAGTTTCAAGCGTCTTCTAGTCTAAGAGGTTTCGACGTCTTATCAGTAATGATTATTTCCGTAACCAATTGTTTAACCTCTTGTCATCATCAATTTGTGATCTTTAGAAGCAAACGTAAGTAGTGTGTGTGTCAGCTTTTACCTTTATTTATATTGCGGCTTCATTTCCCCCAAAATAAGCAAACAGTCTTGACAGCTAGGGCTGTTAGCAGACAAGGTTTGATGGCGCTTTTTACACGATCTTCATAACAAAATAAACACACTTACGTAAAATGGCGCGTTACAGATAATAAAAAGAAGCTAGAACGCTAATGTTGAGTCTATGGGAAAGTTCTTTACAGATTTCGTGCTCACATTTTAATTTTTTTTTAATGGTTTTTTTTTTTTTTTTTTTTTTTTTTTCCTGTGTAGCATAGTTGAGGTTGATCTCTAATGTTGTTAGTTTTTACTTTTTCGATTTTGGTTCCAGTTTTTTTATATAAGGGTACTTTCAATTTCAGAACCGGTTCCAAAATTAAAAATGTCTGCTTATAAAAAAAACTATAACCAAAATCAAAAAAGTAAAAACTAAGAACGTTAGAGATCGACCTCAGCTATTCTATGCAAAAAAATTATCATTTAGAAATATTAAAATGCGAGTGAGAAATATGTAAAGAAACTTAACATTAGTTTGAGTGTTTTTTCCCGTGACTAGTGAACTCTTCAGGAGTGATGTACAAGCATCTGTAGCAGCAGTTCTGTAGTCAAGAAAAAGAGAGAGAGAGAGATAGAGAGAGAGAGAGAGCAAAAAGTTATATAGGCAATGACATTAGTCAGAATATTCTGATGGTGTCTATTACACTACTCCCAAGGAATATCAAAATCTGAGGCCATTAATCATATTTTGCAAAATAAAATTCATTTTGACGAACAAGATTTTAGACTCGATGTTTTTTGTTTTATTTATTTATTTATTTATTTATTTTAGTAAGCTTAGAATTTTAAGGGTGTTGGTCCATATCTCCAATCCTCCTCGGTATAATATTAAACCTATGGGCATTAAATGCATTCTTATATTTAAATATCTCCTCAAAAAATTAATAATTTCAACTTCTTTTTATCTGTGTACTCTTCTTAAAAGATATTATATAGACTTAATTTAATAGTTTATGTGTTAAAAACTGACGAGCTGTGAATAAGATTTCAACATTTCAAATAACATTAAGTATAATATTTTAGAAATATTTTGTAATCTAAAAAAGAAAGAGTCATCCTTCGAAAGAGTACACAGGAAAATAAGTTGAAAATTTAAATTTCTTGAAGGGGTATTTTAGAATTAAGAAAGAATTCCACGCCCATATAGGTTTAACATTAGCGAAGGGAATTTGAGCTCTCAAAGACCAACACCCTTAAATTTATTTGATGATATTAGTTTTCCAAATAATTACAAAATGCTAACTTGCTCCCATGTTGTAATTTCCTTCAAAATTATACTTTCGTCTTGGCAACCATTGCTTTCTGATTGAAAACACTTTATACGTAGTTCTACTTGAGAAATAGGGGATATACGGAGTATTTTTTAAAAAATCGAGAAGACATATTATGCACAGAAAAAAATAAAACCCAATTTGGGTCGAAAGATTCTTATGTATGTGCCCAAATTGGGCCATGCCTTTTTTGGTAACCACTGTGTATCCATTTTGGGCGCTGTTAAATACGCATTTTCAAAAAAAGAATTTTTTTTTTTTTTTTTTTTTGAAAATGGGTATTTAACAGTGCCCAAAATGGATAATGCCCAAAATAGTAATTTTTGCTTAAACGACTTCGATTAAATAAGGCAAAAATTACTGTCAAAAGACCATTATTATTATTATTAGACCATTTCTCTTGGAATAATGTCCTTTTTGTGTGCCTTATTGCCGTAGCTCGCACTTAGAACTCAAGATTTCAGCTGTCAAAAAATGAAAAAAAAAAAAAAAAAAAAAAAAAAAGAGAAGAAAAGAAAACGAAGAAAAAATGTTGGATCCCAAATCATTCACAATTATTTCGATTCTAATTATATCCAGTGAAATCGAATGTTTGTTTGTTTTTTCTTTTTTTTTCGATAAATGAATTACTTCTCGAAATTTCTGGTATATGATAAATAAAGTTACATTAATTTTAAATGATTTTAATATGAATCGTAAATACTGTGGGGAGTAAGGAAAAAGTACTGGCACTATTACTGTAATAAGTACTGGTTTTACATGGGCCTCAGTTCGAAACCTGTGATATAGAGAAATACAAACACATACACTGCAAAAAATAATTGTTGATTTTACAGTATAAAACTGGCACCCCAGCTGCCGCCAGTTTTATACTGTAAAATCAACAATTATTTTTTGCAGTGTACAGTGTAGGTGGGTGATTATAATGCAGTTTCAGGTTTCTTCCATCATTCTAAGAGCTTTTGACGTCTTATCAACAATGATCCTTAGCGTAATCGATTGTTTAGCCTCTTGACGCCATCAACTCGTGCTCTTTCAGAAGTGACCGTAAGTACCGTAATGTGTGCCAACTCTTGTCTTTATTTATAATGTTGCTCATCTTCTTACAGATAAGTAAATGTTCTTGACAGCAAGGTCTCTGCAATCCACAAGTTTCAGTGTAAGGTTTCATTGCGCTTTTACATGCTCTTTATAGTAAAATAAACAAAGCTTGTCAAGAGCCGCACAATGGGGGGATGAATGAATATTGTTACGTTGTGCTAACGGTTCACAAACATGATTTTATTGCCGATTGAAAAATCCTTCAACTATATCCACCTTTTTTTTTCTTTTTTGGGGGGTGGAGTTTATGATTAGTAAAACTTTTTGATTTTATCTTTATATATATTTTGCTAATGAGACAATGATATCAGAAAGCAGTGGTCGAAAGTAGAGCGCTGCAATTTAGTGAAACTACAGTAGTCGCTACTTTTTTTAGTAGTTTCTAGTGGAGCACGCTACATTTTGAAAAATGTAATGTTGCGGATAGCGCAATACAAAAACAAGTAGTTTGTAGCGAGCACTGATGCTACACTTAACACTACTTCAAGGGGAGAAAGAACAAATCACGGGATCATATTGTTTGTGCAAAATGTATTCTGCGCAACAATTTGGGAATTCCATCGACAAATCTCAGCTGCCAGTGTTTAGCAACGCTGAACTCACCTAAATTTATGCAGCGTATGGTAAGTCATAAATATCTTATGTACTACAATAGTAGTCCCTTGTTATATCGCACATGTGCACATATATGTTTAACTACATCATATACATACAAGAATTGCAAATTTCTTTTCTTTATTTTTTTTTTTGTTTATGTTATTTTAGTTTGTAAAAAATGCTTTTTTTTTCCCTTTAATTTCTAAACTATTTTGTCTTCCTGGAAGTTTTGCTGTTGTGTTGTGTTATGGAAGTTAGTGAGGAAAATTTGAATAATTCTTGCAGAAAATGTTAAAACATAATAAAGAAGTTCATTTTCAGCAACGACAATAACAAAAAAAATTGTTTATGTTAAAAAATAAAATTAAAAAAATAAAATTTATATGTATTTTTTTTCTTCATTAATTTTATAACATGTGATAAAAATAATAATAATAAAATATATATATATATATATATATATATATATATATATATATATATATTTACATTATATAACATTACACACATTATATTTTTATTATAAATTTTAAGAAATATACACATTTTTTATTATAAAAAAAAACTACATTATCTTCGTTGCTGAAGACTAAATTATTTTATGCTTTGGTATGTTCTACAAGAATATATTCAAATTTTCATTATTATTAATTTGCATAACATAACACAACAACGAAGCATCCAGACATACAAAGCAATTAAGTAATTATAGAAAGTAAATTAAAAGTAACTCATTTTTTAAAGCAAGTAGTTTAATTAAAAGTGTTAAATAAAAGTTGAGTTGTTTGTTGGCTGTCACTTTTTGTAATATGTAATAATGTTAAAGGGAAATTTATGATTGTAAGATGCAGTTAAACATGTGTGTCCGATTATTACTTTTAAAGATATATATTAAAAATATAGGGGTATTTATAATACTTTTGGCTAAGGCTGTATAGATGCGGAATCTGTTAAAAGCTTGAAAACGAGTCCTAAAATTAGATATGAAATACTTTAAACAGTAGAACTTTCAAAAAAAAAAAAAAAAAAAAAAAAGAAAGAAAAAAAGAAAGAAATAAAGAAACTTTAAAATATCGATTTATTTCTTTTTAGCGTAATAATAATATTTATGACACACAGCCTCTGACTGAAGGAGTGGGTTGGGGGGTGGGGGGTCGTTTACGATAATTTTTAGGCAAACAACTTTGTGCAGCCGCAGGCGACTGTTTCAGCTACGGTCATTTAAAACATCCTTTGCATAGCTGCCAACTTTGACTGCCTTATTTCCAGTTTGAAATCAGAAATTTCAGCCTTAGCTTTATTTTATGCCTATATATCTACCTTTTATGATTTTATGTTATTTGTCCTTTAACCTTTATGCTTTTTGTGACAAGTAAAGTACCAATTATTTCACATGTTATTTCAAAACTGATGAATACAGATGATACTATATATTCAAGCTTCTAACCTAATCCCTATAAAACATTGTGCATGATGAATGCAAATGATTGTTTACAAAAAGAAAAGAAAAATAATCTGCCTCAGCAACATAATTACATTTTACAGAAATTACATTTTACAGAAAATAAAGACCTAGATTAGCCATACTCAACATTTTTCTCTCGCGGCCGTAAACATATATTTGCTAAATTAAGTGGACCGATCATATAATAAACCAGTCAAGTGCGAGAGTATAACTCGCGCTAAAAGGGTTCCGTACATTAAATTTATTAATTAATAAACTCCTACTACCCCTATTTTTTTCATAATTTTAGTTTCAGTAGAATCGGAAATAGAAGGGGGGGGGGGGACATATTTTTTATTACACTTTCGACGACATCTCTGAAATTATATACTTAAAATTAAAACAAATATATTTTAAGCTCCATGTTATGAGATTTTTCGAACAATATACAAAAAAAAAAAAAAAAAAAATTAAGTAACTTAATTAATATCTTGCCTAATTACCGACATTTTTTTTTTTTCGAAAATCATTATCAACAATCCTTTGACGATTCTGTGTCGATAAGTAACTTTGAGCGCTCTTCAACTCCCCAGCAAACCGCCCCCGTAAAGTAAAGTTTAAGTGTAACAGAAAAATGCGATTTTCTCAAAGTATGTGACCTAGGATATAATCACTATATAGCTTTCCTGCAAGGTTTATACAAACTTCTGCTTCCCCTAATTTTTTTCATAATTTTAGTTTCAGTAGATTCGGAAATAGAAGGGAGGACATATTTTGGCACGATCTTTCACACGATACTCTACACGATATACCCCGCCCCCCCCCCCCCCAAAAAAAAAAAAATAAATAAATAAATAAATAAATAAATAATAATAATAATTCAGTAACTTAATTAGCCGTCCTAAGTTTTTCCTAAACATATTTGTGAATGGCTAATAATTTATAAATAGTGGGTCAATGGACTTTATAACTTTCCCAAGTTTGAATTTCCCACGTTCCATTATATAGTTTTCGAGAAAATCGGCTGTGCAGACAGACACACGAGTGATCTTATAATGGTTCCGTTTTAACTTTTAAGTACGTAACCCTAATAATGTTTTTAAAAAAAAAAAAATTAAAAATTAAAAAATAAATAAATAAATAAATAAATAAATAAAATAAAATAAAATAAAGGTAAATGAAATAGTAAGATAACAAAAGTAGCATAACAAAATAATACACATCAACAAACAAAATCAACATCATCACGACGTTACACATCTAACAACGAGCAACAAATGCAAGCTTTCACCAATAATTCATAACAGTATTTTTTTCCTTATTTAATCGCAGATAACTAATAAAAAAATATACAAATTTACTATTCTAAATTACTGGTGGAAATATTTACATGTTGCGCGTGTTATCTATATTATCTATATAAATGAGTATAAAACGTTATTAAAATAATGCAGAATTTCCAAGTTATAAAACAAAAACAAAACAAAAAACAAAAAAAGTTTTTTTTTTATATATATACAGATTTTTTTTTTTATGTAAAAATATATAATGCAAATTCAATAAACTTTAAATAATTAAATAATAAAGAATATCAAAGGTTAATAATAATATTTATAATTAAACATTTCAAAATCTTAATTAAACAAATTAAACACCTCAAAAACATTTTTTTTTTCCAAAATTTACAAAATATAGGAATTTTTTCGTTGTTCGCGAATTTTTCGTCTGGAACTGTGGATTTCGTTATTATTAAAGACAATATATATATTTCATGCGCACAATAATATATATTTTTTGCGCGCGTCTGGAAAATAAATAAACTAATACACAGAAAAAAATAAAATCCAATTTGGGTCGAAAGATTCTTAGGTATGTGCCCAAATTGGACCATGCCTGTTTCGGTTACCACTGTGTATTCATTTTGGGTACTGTTACTCATTTTCAAAAAAGAAAAAAAAAAAACTCTGTGTATCCATTTTGGGCACTGTTAAGTACCCATTAAAAAGAAAAAAAAAAAAAAAAAAGCCTTTTTTTCTGAAAATGGGTATTTAACAGTGCCCAAAATGGATACACAGTTGTAACCAAAACAGGCATGGTCCAATGTGGGCACATACCTAAGAATCTTTCGACCCAAATTGGGTTTTATTTTTTTCTGTGTATAGTATATTTTAAAAGGGATAATGCTGCATTGTTTCCCTATAGAGATCATATACTTTTTATTTATATAGTACATATATTTAACGCTAAAACATGGGGGCGACAAACTGATAAATAGGTAATCCTTTTTTACATTTTAATAGAATTTATACAAGGGATTCAGATTATTTTTTTTAAATTGAATGTGATAATAAACAACGGAAAATGAGTAAATAGTTTTTTTTTTATTATTACATCATTGTAGCATATTTAAAATTTACATAGCATTACTGTTATTTATACACATTTAGTTTATCTTCCTCGTAAGGATAAAAATATACCATTATGATATTCACACATGGATATTAGAAGTTAAGTAACGCAACAAAGTGAAACAAATTGACTAATATTTTAATAACATGTTATTGTGTCCGGAGGTGGGGAAATACATCATTTTACTCGCCACTGGCTAAGTGTATTATGATGGGGCGAGTGAATTTGAAAAACTGCAGGCTATAGAAGACTAGTCGTTGGGGGCCACCGTAATACTTACCCATCATGGATATGCATAATATAAAATATGAAAAAAAAAACATGTGCAAACTACTTATAAAATGCATTGCAATTCGAATAAAATCGTGGCTTGATGACGTCATAAACTTTAAAGGCTCTATTACTGAATTGCGTAAAAGAAACATCCTTATAACTCCAAAATTGATAATCCTATTAACTAACGATTTGCTGCGTCGGATTAAGCGTCTCATTTCCAATTAAAATATATATATCTTTGAATTGAAATTTGGTTGAAATACAGTGTCATGAAAAATCGAAAAGTGTGGGAAATAGGATTCCAAATATCTCGGCAACTCATTATCCGATCGACTTCATGCTTTATGCAAAATTTATGTTTTTTTTATTGTCTTTTATATTCACTCCTTAAAATAAACAATTTCGAAAATTTTTATATACCTTTTATCAGAATGAATATTTCGAGAGTCCGAAAAAAATAGTTCCGGATAATCGAGGTTAATGAAATTCAATAAGCTTCTTCCCATTATTACATACTAAGTACATACCAAATTTCAAGTCTGTATCTCAATTTTTTCGGGAGATAGAGCGTTTACAGACACACAGACATACAGACACACAGACGGACGGCAATTTTTTTTTTTTTTTCTAAACATGTTTTTCGGAACCTCCAGTGTCTGAAACGTGTAAATCTGTAAATCCATCAAAAAAAATTTCGATTTTCAAAATTCTTACAAAACTTACCCTATACTACGTATGACGGATAAGTAATATGCTAAAAACTGTATTTTTTTACTAATAAGCTGTGTGTTACAACTTTCCAAATTACTGCGGTGTAAACATTGTACTATATAAGTTCTTAGTAAGTTTCCCTCTGTTGTATATATATTTTTTTAATTTTATACAAAATAATATAAAAATGCATGGTAGTAATAGTAATTAACTATTTTTGCAGTCGCGAGTCGTGTAACATTTTGTCCTAACGATTTTCAACAAGTATGTTGCATCTTGCTGGCTGGCAAGATTTTCTGAAAATTCCCCAACCCTGATCGTGTCAATACAAATAAATATGCAGTTATTTATTAATTTGAAGCTAAAATATAACACAAATTATAAAAAGCGATCAATATATTAATTACAGGAATAAAATAATATATATCCAATGTATTTTAGAATTTTGCTAATCATCGTCAATTGAAATAATCCTTTTAGAAAACTTTTTTAAACTACGGCATAAATTAAAGTGCGAATATAGTTATATCTTAATGAAACTTGCATTTTTTTGTTTTACACATGATGGAATATAAATATTTTCCTAATACTTATAACAATGTGTAAAAATATGATAATAAAAAGTAATGTTTATACCTAGAAATGTTAAATTGATTCAGCTTCATGTAATAATAAGTAAAAAGAAAATAGTTTTTTTGCACAGTTTCACTCCCCCACCCTCATCTTTCTCTCTCACATGCACAAACACACATACTTTTATTATTAGTAAATTTTTTACTATAATATATAAATCATAACATATCGCATAGTCAAATTAAATCATCAAGGATTTCATTTAATTAATTTATAATTAAATTCTAAAAATATTAAAATGTATAATTGTCATGGGAAACATCACCTTTGTACATAATTTTTTATAATTCTAGCATATTAGAAAGTGAGTGAAAAAATCAATTACAAAATTCCAATTTTCACATATATATGAACCTCGTTAAGTTCAGTAATAAAAGAGTATAAAAAAAAAAGGAGTATTAACCTATAGAATTTTCTTTTAAAAAATCATTAAATCATATCGGTACATTATATTATACATTTAATCGGTGAATTAATTTACACTAAGAGTCTTATGAAAATAAAGGAATTTCTGAATTTGTCTAAGATTTTTCTGTAATTCTAATTGTTATAAATTTGTGTGAGAAATAAAATAAAATAAAACAATTATTACGCACACCACACACAAAAAAATAATCGTCATACATTTTTTTTTTTTTTTTTTTTTTTTTTTTTTTTCAGAAAATTTTAGTTGGTATATAACAAAAACATGATATTTTATTATTTTTATAAACGCATTAAATATATTATACTTTAAAATAATTTATTAAAAACAGAGAATAAGATTTTTTTAAAAATATCTTATTTCTCTATACTTTTTCTAGCAAATTGTAAATGTAATAATAAAGACAAATGTGTAAAACTTTCGATTGTTTTAATCTTACTCCATATTATAAAGGCCAAACATTGTGCGTGAGTAACGCTGATGTCATTTTGAAGTTAGCAACACCTGACGATTAAATTTCTCTTTTATTGTAATGTTTTTAACTTCTAAAACATCGCAAATTTTCAATTTTTACAGCGTCGTATTATAAGGGGGAAAATGTACTTTCAAATGCAAGTTTTTCGAAAACTGTATCGCAATTTACACATATTTTATGGTTTTTAAAATAATTTTCAAGCATGATTTAAAAAAAAAAAAAAAAAAAAAAAAAAAAAAAAAAAAAAAAACTATTTCTATCGCGACGATTTTGAAACATTAATCCATTTGCCACTTAAATAGTTCAGCATTTGTTTTCCGAAATAGGAGGATTTACTATATTAAAATAAATAAATAGTCTTCGTAACTCGTCTTATAAGATGATGAAATTGAAAACGACTAAAAAGTAAAATATATAATCGTGAGTAAAGATAAGACTTTTAGTGATTCCGTCTTAATGTCAATTTAAAAAAATTGTCTTATTGGAAACTTTTATTTAACGTGCTATAAAGTGCCCAAGATTAATAGACTTTTTAATTTTTTAAGTACTGTAACTATCATACTGTAATACGTTTATATGTATATTTAATGCATTATCTTAATGTTTTTTATGCATTTTAGCTTTGATACGTCCTTAGATACATTTTACAACATACATACATGCATATTATTTGAAATTATATATTACATACAACAACTCTTTTTAAACAAATCATAATAACAACAACCACTCTATCACTAATAAGGAATCAAATCGTCCGTAATCCTTATTGGACTAAAGTTTAATAACAATACATTTAAATTAAAGAATCTTTCATAATCAGAGTGTCCTACAGTTTTTTATAACTTTTCAACAACCGAAAATAATAATTACCCTGTCGCTAACGGTGACCGCTTCAAAAGCTCAATTCCATGGCTTGAATTTTTTAAAAAGGTGATTGTTGAATTTTTTTGGGAAGATTTTCTTTATAAACATATATTTTAAAAAATAAATTTGAAAGTTCTTATTAAAATATTTAATTCGTTTTTAATTAACTATACTATAACTTTTCAACAACCGAAAATAATAATTACCCTGTCTCTACGATGAGCTCTTCAAAAGAGCTCGATTCCATAAGGCTTGAATTTTTAAAAAAAGATTATTGTTGAAGTTGGGAAGATTTTTTTTTTATACATATATTTTTTTAAAAATAAGTTTGAAAGTTCTTCTTATTAAAATATTTAATTCATTTTTAATTATAACTTAACTACTATTTTCTAATAACGTATTTAAGAATAATACTATATGCTTACTTATTACCGTCTTTAAATATATATTTAAAATGTAATTTGTTTGTCTTTTTAAAAATCCAATTGCTTTCTAATTAAAATTTCTATTTTCTGAAGCTTTTAGGAATTTTTTAGGCATAAAAACGTGTTCTAACTCTTGCCATTAGAAAAGATTTGAACGGTTTGAAAATTAACGCAATCAAATTAAATCAATACAATATGTGTGTAATGTGAAGTTAATCTTCTCTATATTTAAACGTTAATTAAGCTCTCAGTAAATTATTATTATTAAAATATTCTTACATATTAGAATAGTACATTTATTTTATATATAACTAAAAAGTTTGTTGAGATAAAAACAACTCTAAACGATAAGCTTAGTGGTAAAAGGAAAGTAACTGAACAAAACGGTAAGAAATTATGGTAATAAAAGAACATATAAGACGATTCAGGCTTCTAACAAGTTTTCTTGTGTACAAAAAATACGGCTTCAAAATTATCTGAAATCAAAACATATATATTTTTTTCATGCTAAAAAAGAAGTGAAATGAACTCACCTTTTCTATTTTTTTCCTCTTTGGACTCGGGACTCTCTTTTAAAGATGTAATTTTACCAGTCCTTTCTTCAGAGGTCCGACAAGTTTTGCCGGCATCCAGTGTTGTTCTGTGCCTTAATTGTTCAGCGTGAAGCCTCATGTCGAACTTTTGTTTTTCTAAATCGTCTTCGATTAAACAAACGTCTTGAGCCCTCAAGCCCTGCTGCATAATTACTTAATATTGCTACAACTACACCGATTCCAATATTTCTTTCTGTTCACAAATAATTGAAACAAAATAGTCCAATAGATGAATAAAATTTAAATATCGCAGAATTAACGCCGCTTACACAGCGGCTCTTTGTTTATTTTTCTAAAACAGCGAGCGGACGGAGTTATTAAATGGAGCTGAGAGATTTTTCCCTTGCGCGTGCACCTTTTCCCGAAATAATTCCGTAATGACAGTGATCAGCGGTTTGTATGAGATCTCTTGTAGGGACACGCCTCTGAAAAATAAGGACCGCCCTCTGGAGATATGTTTAGAGTTTGGCGAGGATTTGGCGATAGTTTCTCTATTCCATCTCTGAAGAGGAATGGTGAAGAGGAAACAGATGGTTAACTTTTGAAAGAATGATGGATTGTGACATTATTAGGTACAAAGAATTTTTGGAATTATCTTCTATTTTAAAAGGTCTAAAAACTAAAATGTTCAGAACATTTTTGTCAAAGTTGTTTTAAAAAATGAGTGCAACTACTTGATTCTAATGAAGACAATATTCTTATTAAACAATTGTGACACAATATCTTTCTTTTTAACACTTTCCAACATAGTTGTAAAGTGTTTATGACTTCAGTTCGTCTGTCTGTCTGTCCGTCCGTCTGACTGTCAGCACTTTAACTCTCGTAAATAGACATCGATATTTACATTATTGACATATGTTATTAAGATTCGCAATGGCATGTTCCCTATTTTAAACGAAGTATGTAGCATTTAGAATTAATTTACAAGGACGCTCAAAAGAATTCCGTTATATTAAGGTCTATGGGGGGGAAATCATTTGCAGTGTATTTTAATGATGATACACTATTTCAAACATAATGAAATTTATATGCCTTTATAAGGTGCATTAAAACATGCTTTCTGTAGAAAATTGAGTGCAAAGTATTTATCCTTTATTTACATATAGGGTCACACAAAATAATTCAATAACATATTGGTGTACGGAAAAAAAATCGGTTCCTGCGTATTTTAATAATGTTACGCTATTTCAAACATATTGATATGCATTTATAAGGTGCAGTAAAACATGCTTTCTGCAAAATATTGAGTGCAAAGTATTTATCATTCATTTACAGGGTCACACAAAAGAATTCAATTCCATAATGGTCTACGAGGAAAATCGTCTGTAAGGATATTTTAATGATGTTAAATTATTTCAAACGTAATGAAAGTTATATACAATTAATAGTTCTCAACCGATGT
Source organism: Maratus michaelseni (assembly GCA_963931845.1). Classification (NCBI taxonomy): domain Eukaryota; kingdom Metazoa; phylum Arthropoda; class Arachnida; order Araneae; family Salticidae; genus Maratus; species Maratus michaelseni. The sequence goes on from OZ007598.1 coordinate 72,462,248, forward strand.
GCCGTGGTGTAATGGTGCGCCGTGAGAGAACCTGAGGTACATCGCGAAAATTTTAAGTCGAATTGTGTCAAGATTTTAATAATTAACAGAAATTATTATTATTATTTTTTTTAATATTCAACATTTTATATTATGCGATTTATTTTGAAATGAGATTTTCATAAAGTTGCATTATTTGGAAGTTTATTTCTCTGTTTGTATAACCCTTTATAAGAATATATGTCAGGGGGAGTAAAGAAAATGGTCTCATAACATCATCAAGATAAATTTAATTCTTTTAGAGAAAATTATGCCACCTGAAGAAAAGGGTTTAAATTTAAAATATAAAATGCAGTAGGAATGGCCGTTGGAAAATGATTTAAGAGTAGTGACAACATTCTTGTGTTAATAAATAAACTATAAAAATGAGCTTTTTTTTTTTCTTTAAAAATTTGTTTCAAATAAGTTTTATTTTTTTTATTTTATTTATTATTTTTTTTTTGCATTAAAGATACTAGTTATGACAATATATTATGTTATTAAGTTTTTTATTTATTAAATGAATTGACTGAAGGGATTCAATTAATTCTACAATTGGTTTAAAAATAGAGAAGATATTTTTCAATGAGAATACAAAACACGTCGATTAAAAGTTCTCTTTAGCTGATGAGCTTCTCCACTAACTACCATATTTTTTAATATAAACTTATCATCTTTTATGCTTTTAACCCTTTATAGTTTTTTGGGATAATAGTTTCCTACTATTGGTTAATTTTCTCACTATTGCTTTCTATAGGTTAACGTAATCTTATCAGTTCTTTTGTGCCCGTTAATGTGCCCCGGCATTCCTAGTCACTTCTCCATACGTCTGGGTACTCTGGTATAGTCTAGTTTCGTTTGTTGTGCTGTACAGCGCCAATTCTGGTTCTAAATTTCCTCCTGAAGGAAATTGGTTACAATTAGTATTGCCAGGTGTCCCGATTTCCGCGGGATGTCCCGATTTTCAGGAGCTCCAAAACCTAGCCTGCGTAACACTGAGTGGGACTCCAAAAGTACCGATTTTCCATGATGCGCAAATTCGTTTCAATTTCTTCTTTACCATGCTATTTGCGTCCGCACGGAGTGGAACTTGCTACAGTAAAACCTGCGAAGACAGAAACTGTCTATAACGGGAAAAAAAATTATGGTCCCTCCCAAAAGGAGAACCTTAAAATTCTAACTGCCAATACGGAAATCAGCCTAAAACGGAATTTTTGCGTTTCTTTTTGCGATTCTCCTTTTTACAAGTTTTACTGTACTTTGTTCAGTATAAACTCTGTGAAAGTGGACCCTGCTTATAACGGAATTTTAAAACTAACAATTTCATTCTCCCTTTTACAATTATACTTGCTAAACAGGTACTTTTCTCCTTTTCCTTGCAATTCCTCTTTCACAGGTTTTGCGGTATAAGACTGTTGTGGTCTTTTCAGTATAAAAATACCTGCTACCACGGAACCGCAAGGGACAGGACAAAAATTTTCTTTTCAGCAGGCTTTCGTCTTAGCAGATATAATTGTTTGATATTCCTGCAGTTGGGACAATGAAATTTTTAACTGTAAGACAGAATTCCGTTATAGACAGTTCGGCTTTTTTAGGGTTTACTTTATTTTTATGTTCAATTTAGAAGCCGCTGTCCTTCTTTCTTTGTCTCCCTGTCCTTTTTTTTACTTTTGACTCTTAGTATTTCTGAAGGTGGAATTCGTCGCGGCGCGGAGAAGAAAAACTTAACATGATATAAATTGGGAAAATAGTTCTGAGGAAGTACATATTCACTTAAATAAAGATAAGAAAATCTTCTTTACCTTTTATTAAGTTGTTATTCCATATTTAGCGAATTATCCATTTATGTGCTCTCAGTATGCTATTTATAAATCCATGTTTTGTTATTATCCGTTTGTAGCATCAATACTGAGTATTTATCACTTTCATAGCTGAAAAACTAAGTTAGTGTATTAGAGGACGCTAAATAAATAGACTTGAATTTTCATTTAAGGATATATAATAAAGGTTAAATTCTACAGATATAAACATTCTACAAACTACTGTTAAAAGGAGTTTAAAGTTTTTATCTTAGAGCATTTTAGCTCACAATAGCGTGCGTTACATTTTATGGTAGAAGTGAAGTAAGAAATTAATGTTCTATTAAAAACTCACTTGGTTTCTCTTTAGATTACGTCATTTGGGTATTGCATTATTACTTGGTTTCTTTTGCAAGAGATGCAATCAGTCAATTAATGATGATATTAGAGTGTTGCTATAATTAATGTTTAATGTTCCGCATATTTCACAAACGTTTATTGAATAGAAGAAGGTCATTTTCGCTTTTGCTGGTTGATGTTGAAAAGCTATAAATCACAATAACAAGTTCCTTATTAGGATGTGACGAATGAATGAGTGGAGGTTTTTCCCGGCGATGTAACATCTGCTATTGTCATTATTTCTTGTCGGAATGGAATGCTTTTTTATAATCCCCAGATGAGATTAATAATTCCGACACTCCCCTTAAGCTCTTCCAAGGGATTGTTTAACGATATCATGGAGATTCTATGCCTTTCCAGTGTAGGCTTGGGTACGGGTTTGGTTAAGGCGTCGGGTATCATTTGTTCTGTTGGACAATATTTCAGTTCTATAGTTCCTTCTTCTTTACGCTGCTTTATGGCGTGGTACTTGATGTCAATGTGCTTCGTTCGTTTACCGAACTTTACATTTTCGATCATTTTTATACAGCTCTGATTATCTTCGTACATGGTGATTGGTTTCTCCCTAGTCAGTCCTGAGTCTTCTAATAGTTTTATTAGCTATATTGTTTCTTGGTATGCGTTTGCTGCTGATACGTACTCAGCCTCAGCTATGACAAAGCAATGCATGATTGCTTTTTTGTAATCTACTGTATAGGACTAGCTCCTAAGTAGTATACGCCCGTCCGACAGGGACAACTTTTTTTTCCGGTGGCAACGGGTCACGTGACAGCGGTGTACGAGGGGGGGCGTGTCCGAAAAGCGTCTTACGAGACGGGGGGTGTCAATCAAACGGCGTGATCTTGGACGGGGGTTATTTTGGAGGGGGGCGGAAGTGGGGGGAGGCTTTCTTCAGGGACAACTTTTTTTTCCGGTGGCAACGGGCAATTAGTTTCGGTATGGGACTTTGAAAATTTTTCAGATTTTTTTTTTTTTAAATTGGACGGGGGTGATTTTGGAGGGGGCGGAAGTGGGGGGGAGGCTTTCTTCAGGGACAACTTTTTTTTCCGGTGGCAACGGGCAATTAGTTTCGGTATGGGACTTTGAAAATTTTTCAGATTTTTTTTTTTTTTTTTTTTTTTTTTTTGGTTTGTTACCATAGTTACGTAACAACGCCATCTGTTGGGGAAAAGTGGCAATCTTTTATGATTTTGGCGAATGGCAACGGTTATTCAGTTAATTATAATTATTTACGAATTAAGAGGTAATTATTTAGGAGGTGTGTGTGTTTTAACTAATGAATAATTTTAATTATTTCAATTCATTATTTACTAATTAATATTTAGTTTCGGTATGGGACTCTGAAAATTTTTCTGATTTTTTTCTTCAGGGACAACTTTTTTTTCCGGTGGCAACAGGCAATTAGTTTCGGTATGGGACTTTGAAAATTTTTCAGATTTTTTTTTTTTTTTTTAATATGCATTAAAATAGATTAATTTTACGGATCACGTGATCCACATGACGTCATACATTCATGTTAGAATAGGTTCGTTCCTGTTTTGCTGACTCACGTGTCACTGAGTTACTTTTTTAAAGGTGGCAACATGCTGGACTTGTAAAAAATTTTTGGTAGATCTCTTTTGACTCACATGTTTACAGTATTTAATTAATTAAATTACTTAAATCAGAATATTATTTTTAAAACTTAAGGAATGAGGAATTACGATTAACTTTTAATTGGAGGACTTTGTTATTTTCTCGGAAGATAAAATCACACGGGCATTTTCACGAAGGCATTATTTTTAAAAAATTTCTTTTCTCAAGAAAAATTAAGAAAATGTAATCTAAAAGAATAAATTTTGTATGATATTGTAAAAAAAAAAAAAAAAAAAAAGTCTGATGATTAAATTTTTATTTGTTGAATGCATTCTGTCTTTTCATAAAAAATAGATTAATATTTTTTAAAATAAGTATATATTAAAGGTTTTATTTTAATGCTTTTCATTTTAAGCAAAACTTTCATGCGATGAACATCGTGTTAATTTGTAGATGAATCTTAACGTTCGTTTAGATCATAATCATTGTTGCAATGGAAGCTTTGAATCAGATGTATCGGGATCCGGAGATGCCAGCCAGTTTCTGTGGTATCAATGCTTTGCAACGTGCTTTAAAAGGTCGCGTAAAAACACAGCAGATAAAGAAATGGTTGCAAACGAAAGATTCTTATACTTTGCACAAGCCTTACCGACACAAATTCCCGAGAAATCGTGTCATAGTAGGAGGCTTAAACGAGCAGTTTCAATCTGATTTAGTAGACATGCAGTCTCTGTCTTCTTTGAATGACGGATATAAGTATTTACTGACATGTATTGATATTTTGTCGAAATATGCATGGGTCATACCGTTAAAAGATAAAAAACCTCCAGGTGTTAAACGAGCTTTCGAAAAAATATTTTCGGAACGTAAGCCGCAAACGCTGCAGTGCGATGCTGGGAAGGAGTACACGAATAAGCTTGTACAGGCTTTCTTAAAAAAGCATAATGTTCACTTTTTTACAACCAATAACACCACAAAAGCTTCAATAGTAGAACGCTTTAATCGTACACTTAAAACGAAAATGTGGAAGTATTTTACTGAAAAGAATACAAAGAGATATATTGATGTAATCGATAAATTAACACACAGTTATAACCACACGTGGCATCGTAGTATTAAAATGGAGCCAGCATCAGTGAACCTTGATAATCAAAGTCAGGTCTGGAAAACATTATATGCAAATGACAAAATCACTGCAACCAAATCTGACTTGAATATAGAAGATACCGTTCGCATAAGCAAGGAAAAATTACGTTTTGAGAAAGGAAACGAACAAAATTGGACACGAGAAATTTTTACTATTCATAAAATCATACATCGTGTGCCTGTTGTCTATAAATTAAAAGATTTAGCAGGTGAAATCATAAAAGGGACATTTTACAAACAAGAACTACAAAAGGTTTCGGATTCAGGATTTTACCCTGTGGAGAAAGTTTTGAATAAAAGAAAGCGTAATGGAAAAGTTCAGTATTTTGTGAAATTTCAAGGATATCCGGACAAGTTCAATGCATGGGTTGAAGATGTCAAAATGATATAAATAGAGTAGACATCCTACTTACCTTTCATTTCATGCGAAGATGTCGTTCTACATCACACTTATCAGCGATAGCTCTATGAGCTTTTTCCCCAATAATAAAATATCGCAATTTACAACTCAATTGCCCACCCCCATAAATTTAAACGGTGAATGGGAAATGGCTTTGGTCGATTTTATTTATCCACATACATGGTATAATGTTCGAAACGATAATAATTTGTTTGGTTTTGACTTGGGAGACGGAAAATTAGAAGGTAGCAGAGTTCCTTCTGGATGTTATGAAACCATACCTGACCTTATTAAAAGTATGACAATACCTTCGCATAAAAATAAGCTTGAGTTTCATTATCACCCCGTTACGAAAAGAGTTACAATCAAGACAGATAAAAAATCAAAGGTTATTCTTCACGAAGGAATAGCAGAACTTTTAGGGTTTCAACCCGGAGAATATACAGGATTGCAACAAAGTCCTTTTGTGGCCGACCCAAAATCATCCTTTCCCGTGATGTACGTATACTGCGATCTCGTGGAGCCTCAAATCGTCGGTGATGTACAGGCCCCTCTATTAAAAATTGTGTCTGTCGAAGGAAACGATGGCGAAATTATTAATGCTCATTATCCAAGACCATTGTACGTACCAATTATTCGTCAGCACTTCCAAACGGTACAAATTGATATTAGACTTCATTCTGGAGATTTAGTACCTTTTGAAAGAGGTAAAGTTTTTGTAACGCTGCATTTTCGTTTACGGCAAATCATATAAAAGAGCCTTTCGTTTAAATAATTCTCATTTTCCATTTTGATTGCGATAAAGAAGGATCAACAAACATGTTGGTGCCTTATACGTGTTGTACACAAAAGTTCGAAGATTATTATGCAGGGCAAACAGGAAAAGGTTTGCCTTACTATCGGGGGACAGTTTTGCAGAGAGGATACGGTATAGGCGGATTTTTTGCAAAATTTTTTCGCAGTGCGATTCCATTTTTGATAAGTGGTGCCAAAACAATTGGTAAAGAAGCATTACGAACAGGCACTATGGTTGCGAATGATGTGTTATCAGGCGAAAATTTAAAATCGTCTCTCAAAACACGATCAAAAGAAGCCGGAAAGAAATTAGCCAGAAAAGCTGTTCAGAAGGCTGATGAAATGATTGGCCATGGAAAGCTTAAAAGGAAGCGCAAACCTGCAAAACACATCATTTCATCGAAAACACGGAAGGTGGAAAGACGTGACATTTTTGATTGATAATATCCACATTATACTATGGCTTTTCTTTTAAAGGACTCCCCAGAATGTGCTAAATCTGAATTAGAATTATTTCATCTCCCTCCTACCCAAACAGTTATTGAAAGAGGTCAATGGGTTGAATTTCATCCACTCGCCAATGTTTCTGATGGAGGACCTGTAGAATTTAATGTTTCTGGAAGCGGAGAAGATTACCTTGACTTATCGCAAACTCAATTATATGTTAAAGTAAAAATTTTAAAAAAGGATGGCAAACCCATTCCGGATAAATGTAAAGTGGGACCCGTCAATCTTTTTTTGCATTCCATGTTTTCCCAAGTGGATATTAGTCTGAACGACAGACTCGTTTCTTCCAGTAATAATACCTATGCTTACAGAGCCATAATAGAGAAGTTACTGAATCACGACTATGATGCAAAAACCTCTCAACTTTCATCAGAATTATTTTTCAAAGATACGGCTGGTCGTATGAATGTTGTGGATCCGGCAGATGCAAACCCAAATGAAGGATTTAGTAAACGTGCCGAAATGACTAAAATGAGTGCTTCAGTTGATATGATTGGTCGATTACACCTGGATATGTTTCACCAAGAAAGACTCCTCCTTAACATGGTAGATGTGAAAATTAAACTGATCCGTAGTAAACCAGAGTTTTGTTTGTTAGCGGATGAAGGAGAGTTTAAAGTTTCCCTGGAACATGCTTCCTTATTTGTTCGTAAAGTACGAGTAAGCCCTGGCGTTGTCTTAGGACATGCTAAAAGCTTAGAAAAAACATCATCCTATTAACAGAGTGCTTTGCAAAACATATTCCATTCCTACCGGTAATATGAGTTTTGTTCAAGACAACATTTTTACAGGCCAGATGCCTAATCGCATCGTGATCGCTTGTGTGGATAATGACGCATTTAACGGTGACTATAAAAAGTCCCCCTTTGAGTTTAAGCATTACAATATTAATTTCATAGGCGTCTATGTGGATGGTCAGCCCGTTCCCCACAATCCACTGCAACCTGACTTTGAAAACAATTTATTTATCCGAGCTTATCAAAACTTATTTACGAATGCAGAAAACAAAGGTCTTTATCTTTCAAGATCAGAATTTTCACAAGGGTATTCTTTATTTTGTTTTGATTTGTCACCTGATTTATGCGATGGTTCACATCTAAATCTAATTCGTCATAGCAATTTAAGATTAGAAATTAAGTTCGGAACGACTTTAGCGCAAACAGTCTCTTTACTAGTGTATGCTGAATTTGAAAATCTAATCGAAATCAACAAATCTCGAAATATTCTGTATGATTTTGGAAACTAATGAATTCATCGCAAATTCATACAATTTTATCTCGTGATCCTGTTTCTGCGAGATATTTTGTAGGCGTTTTCCCTTCTGACAAAATACCTAATATTCGAAAATTTCCCTGTGCATTAGTTCTCAATACTGATAAACACGATGAAAAAGGATCCCATTGGCTGGCAGTTTACGTTCAACACAAAAAAACTCTTGAATTTTTTTATTCGTACGGACTTCCTCCCGAAACCTATGGAGAAGATATCACAAGATTTGTGAAGAAGTATCATCGTATAAACTGGAATAAGACAATGTTTCAAAGTTTAACGTCCAATGTCTGTGGACAATACTGTATTTTCTTTATTGCAAAACGATGTCAAGGACTTTGTATGAATTCTATTACAAATGTATTATCTAGAAAGAAGAATGATTTTCGAATGTATCAATTTGTCAAAAAAAGATATGGTGTAAAGATGATTTTTAAAAAATAAAAAAATTATTTACTCTTATTTAATGTGTGTTCATTGTTTTTTAAATCTGATTACATGAAAATGATCCATTTGTTTTTTTAGAACAAATTGCATGTATACATTTTTCTAACAAAATCATAATAGTAATTCGTCGAAATACTCAATAAAACTATAAAAATCGAAGTTTTCATTATTTCTCTTCATTTAAAGTATGGAGTTACTCAAGTTAGTACATCCTTCGACTGTTCTAGTTTCTGGACCGACGGGTTCAGGTAAAACTGTATTTGTTAAAAAATTAATTGATTCTAAATATTTTCAACCTATGCCAACAAGTATTATATACTGTTATGGAAGCTATCAACCCCTTTTCAATTCAATGAAAGGTGTACAGTTTGAAGAAGGTTTACCCTCTAACCTTAACTCTCTGCATGACGCTTTAATTATTATAGATGATTTAATGACAGAGTTAGCCAGTGATGAGCGAATGAGCAAACTTTTCACGAAAGGCAGTCATCACCGAAATCTATCCGTTATCTTTATAACACAAAACTTGTTTCATCGCGGCAAACAAATGCGAAATATTAATTTAAATTCCCATTACATGGTAGTATACAAAAATCCCCGAGATAAAAGCCAAGTAATGCATTTAGCCAGACAAATGTTTCCTGGAAAAACCAAGGCTTTTCAAGAAATGTTTAACGATGCAACTGCATTACCTTTCAGCTATTTATTTATTGATTTAAGACAAGATTGTTTCGAAAGCTTGCGCCTGCGCACAGGAATATTTCCCGATGATAAGCATTACGTGTACGAACTTCGATAAGCCATTTGTACACAGAGTGTCAACCTGTGAACATGTCGTCCGTTGTTGTTGAATTCGAGGGGTTTCAGATAAATTCAAGTGATTTTATTATCAAAGAACTCGCTTTTTATGCAGTGGATCATGGGTACCATGCCCGTTGGAGCTTCCTCCCTCCGCATCCTTGGGTGCAGCTATCCTTCAAACAAAGAAAAACGTTTACCTGGTTGACTCGTTACCGTTATGGTTTACAATGGAATAGTGGTGATTTACCCTTTTCAGCATTGGAGCCTATACTTTTAACCTTGTTTACTTCTTATAAAAATGTCTATACCAAAGGATTAGAAAAAGCAAAGTTTTTAGAACGAATGTCTGGACGAAAGATTTTGAATCTGGATGATTTTAACTGCCCTAAGATTGATTTATTAAGTATTTTAGAGGTAAACTGTCCCAGTCACAAATCCTGTTTTAAACATTGTGCTTTGACGAAAGCTTTTTCTTATGGCATGCATATAAAAGAGAGATTAACCTCAACAATCATCATTTGTACTCAGGATGTCGACATTGGAACATCTCAAATTGTTAAGCAAGACAAAGCAAAAAGCAGCCTTTCTTAAAAAGTGTCCCAATAGTGTTATAAAAGGTGTCTGTGAATGCGCCTTAAATCTTTTAAAAGGTAACATACCTGTCTCTAAACGCCAAAAAAATAGATTATCAGCTCATAAAAGAACATTGCGTCGACTGGGAGATAAAAAGCAACCTTTGTTTAAAAAAAGACGACTTCTCGTTCAAAAAGGAGAAGGTTTTTTGTCTATACTTATTCCTGCTGCAGTGTCAGTGCTCAGTACTTTGATCAATGGAGTTCGCTCGTAAATTCAGACTTGTTCCAGCTGACAGAGATCAAGAGTTTGCCGACGAGCATTTAACTGATTTAGACAAACAGATTCAGATTATTTTGAAAAGAAAATTAGGAGATGATGAAAAAGCAAAGCTTTATACTCAGATTTTGCAAAAGTTTGTTTCATTCCCAGATGTGAACACGGTGAAACCCACCGAGGAACTACTTCCAGAAAAACCCTCTGAAAAGTTTCCTGATATAGAAAATGAAATTCTAAGTTCTGTTCCTGTAAAACAAAAGAAAACTGCTGCAAAAATAATACAATTTTTCAAACAAAATAAAATTTCCTGCACAGAAAACAAAGAGTTGAAAATAGATGATACTGTAATTATCGGATCAGATGCTATTCAACTAATCAATTTTTTGCTGAGAGATAGAAGTCAAAGACCTGCTGCTTTTGATCAGTTTCAAGAACTTTTAAATACTATCAGTTTTCCCCAAGACTTTATAAAAAACAAGTATTTAAAGAATGAACAGAAAGTTATTTATGCAAGACCTGAACCTCGTCATGGAAAAAGAAAATCATCTTACCATGTTACTTTACCAATATCACCATTACCTTGGTTAAAAATGTAGAAAACTATGTTTTGAAATTTCAATGTATTTTATGAACCAAATAAATTTTTATATTTAAAAATATTTATGTGACTATGTTTATGCGTTTTCTTAATTTTGCAAAATTTGGAAACATTTAGATTACTTTTTCTTGAGAAAAAGAAATTTTTTTAAAAATAATGTCTAACGTCAAAAAAGAAATAATATGATCAAGAAATAAAGAAAGATAATTTTATGTTTAGGAAAAAAAATATTTTTATGTTTAGGAAATTTTTTTTCTGACTTGGAAAAAAAAAAAAAAAATATATATATATATATATATATATATATATTTAAAAAAATATTTTTGCGTTTAGGAAAAAAATATATTTTTTGCGTTTAGGAAAAATATATTTTTATGTTTAGATTTTTTCCGAGTTAGAAAAAAAGATATTTTTGCGTTTAGGAAAAAATATTTTTTTATGTTTAAGAAAAAAATCTTTTTCTGAGTTAGAAAAAAAAATTTATTTCTGACTTAGAAAAAATATTTTTATGTTTAGAAATATTTTTTTTCTGAGTTAAAAAAAAATTATGTTTTAGGAAAAAAAGTTTTCTGTTTAGGAAAAAAGTTTTTTTCCTTTTAGGGAAAAAAAAAAAAAAAGTTTTGCGTTTAGGAAAAAAAATATATTTTTATGTTTAGATTTTTTTTCTGAGTTATAAAAAAAAAAAGATGTTTTTGCGTTTAGGAAAAAATATTTTTTTTTTTTTTTTTTTTTTTTTTTATGTTTAAGAAAAAAAAATTCTGACTTAGAAAAAAAAAATCTTTTTCTGAGTTAGAAAAAAAAAAAATTGTGTTTCTGAGTTAGAATGTTAGAAAAAAAAAATTGTGTTTCTGAGTTAGAAAAAAAAAAAAAATTATTTCTGACTTAGAAAAAATATTTTTATGTTTAGAAATATTTTTTCTGAGTTAAAAAAAAATTATGTTTAGGAAAAAAGTTTTCCTTTTAGGGAAAAAAAAAAAGTTTTGCGTTTAGGAAAACAGTTTTAAGTTTAGGAAAAATTTTTTTTGTGTTTAGGAAAAAATATATTTTTATGTTTAGATTTTTTTTCTGAGGTAGAAAAAAAAGATATTTTTGCGTTTAGGAAAAATATTTTTTATGTTTAAGAAAAAAATTCTGACTTAGAAAAAAATATATATTAAAAGGATCAAAGCATGAAAAAATATATATTTCTATTTTCATTTTCTAAAGTCTAACTTTAAAAAAAAAAAAAATTCTGACTTAGAAAAAAAAAAATTCTGACTTAGAAAAAAAAAAATATATTAAAAGGATCAAAGCATGAAAAAATATATATTTCTATTTTCATTTTCTAAAGTCTAACTTTTTTTTTTTTTAATTCTACCTGAAATATTCTTATTAATTTCATGAAAAATCAAGACTAAAAAAAGACAAAAAAAAATACTATGCAAATGTACATTTATTCAGATCTTAAATTTACAAAGATAATTGGAAGAAATCATTTTCTTCTTGTGGTTGTTGCTCTTCTCCAACATACATTTTTTGAATAGATTCCAATATTTTTGGAATAATTAATGCATCAAAAAATCCTTCTTGACCAAGTACATATTTAAAGTCAATATTTAAGTTTTTCTGCACAATGTCTTTTGCAACATCACGCATGCTTATGGAGTACAATGCACGGTCAGAAAACTCTAGCCATTTTTCAGTTCGAGTTTTTGTTAAACAATCGTGCATAAAAGGAGCTTGATAAGACTCTCGACATCCGAAACAGTTTATCAGTTCAGTAATTTTGATAGTAATGGCAACAGTCAAGCATTTACTCAAGGAATCGAGAAGTTCTAAAAATGCGTCAGGATTATCTATTATATTAAACTGCAGACTGGCGTTGTTCAGTTCTTCATAAATAAAGTAAGATAATGAGTATGTGATAAGTCCGTCTTTCACACGATCCGTGATATTGTACATGTTATCAAGTATCTTTTCAAACTCAGGAAGTGTAAGCACGACATGCTCAGGCACGAATTGGAGACTCATATTTTTCCTTTGGAAAAGTCTTTGGAAAACGTAAAGTTCCACACCATCCTTCACTTGTTTTGAAATGCACAAATCTGTTTCGATAACGGTCATCTTTTCCGAAGGTTTGTGATTTAATACAGTCTTGATTTCACGACACAAGGATTGCCAAACTTTGGGGGTTAAAGATACGCCATCTTTAGTAGGCTGTAATTCTCCCTCGGGATCAACAACATATCGTCTAATGTGAACTCGAGTTTGGCCCAGAAAATAATTCACGGAAAGAAAGTTTTCTCCACCTAAGTATTTCATATCCTTTGAATCATGCCATTTCACTTTTTCTAGAAATAATTGAACCTAAAAAGAAATAAAAAGAGACAAAAATAAATATAAATAAAAAAAAACAATTTAATAATGAATTCAAAAGTATAATTTTTTTAAAAAAGATTTTTAAAAAAACTTACCGGAGTTTGATTGTTCTTCGTTTTCTTGTTGCTTTCTTTCATTTCAGCAAGTTTACGCTTGTTTTTGTTATCTCCATTCTGAAAATTAAGTCCGTTTTCCATGGCGCAAAGCAAAAAAAAAACTAAAATAAAAGCGAAGTCAAACTAACAAAGTCTTCAACAGAAAAATCTGAGCAACTGGCAAATTCTAATGATGCCAATAGTAGAGAAACAAACTTTTTGCTAAAACGGTTGCAGTCAATCAATATAAAATCAACTCAACTTAACATTTGTTTACAGCTAAACACATTTTTAACCCTATTAAACAACTCAACTTTTGAATCGGACCTCGTCATTGTATGTCTAGGGTGCAATCATTACATGACGTCACATTCATGTTCGAACATAAACCGTCTTGTCTCTGTCACATGTTACAGAAATATACTTAAAAGAAAGAAGGTCATTAAACTTTCAGTTAAATTTAATTTAAAAACTTTTAAAATCAGTTTAAAATTAATTAAATTCTTAGTTAATTCATTCAATGAAATAAATTCCAACCACCGATTATATCTTCGTGAAAATGCCCGTGTGATTTTATCTTCCGAGAAAATAACAAAGTCCTCCAATTAAAAGTTAATCGTAATTCCTCATTCCTTAAGTTTTAAAAATAATATTCTGATTTAAGTAATTTAATTAATTAAATACTGTAAACATGTGAGTCAAAAGAGATCTACCAAAAATTTTTTACAAGTCCAGCATGTTGCCACCTTTAAAAAAGTAACTCAGTGACACGTGAGTCAGCAAAACAGGAACGAACCTATTCTAACATGAATGTATGACGTCATGTGGATCACGTGATCCGTAAAATTAATCTATTTTAATGCATATTAAAAAAAAAAAAAAAAATCTGAAAAATTTTCAAAGTCCCATACCGAAACTAATTGCCTGTTGCCACCGGAAAAAAAAGTTGTCCCTGAAGAAAAAAATCAGAAAAATTTTCAGAGTCCCATACCGAAACTAAATATTAATTAGTAAATAATTAATTGAAATAATTAAAATTATTCATTAGTTAAAATACACACACCTCCTAAATAATTACCTCTTAATTCGTAAATAATTATAATTAACTGAATAACCGTTGCCATTCGCCAAAATCATAAAAGATTGCCACTTTTCCCCAACAGATGGCGTTGTTACGTAACTATGGTAACGAACCAAAACAAAAACAAAAAAAAAAAATCTGAAAAATTTTCAAAGTCCCATACCGAAACTAATTGCCCGTTGCCACCGGAAAAAAAAGTTGTCCCTGAAGAAAGCCTCCCCCCCACTTCCGCCCCCCTCCAAAATCACCCCCGTCCAATTTAAAAAAAAAAAAAATCTGAAAAATTTTCAAAGTCCCATACCGAAACTAATTGCCCGTTGCCACCGGAAAAAAAAGTTGTCCCTGAAGAAAGCCTCCCCCCACTTCCGCCCCCCTCCAAAATAACCCCCGTCCAAGATCACGCCGTTTGATTGACACCCCCCGTCTCGTAAGACGCTTTTCGGACACGCGCCCCTCGTACACCGCTGTCACGTGACCCGTTGCCACCGGAAAAAAAAGTTGTCCCTGTCGGACGGGCGTATACTACTCTCCTAGCATATAAATACTGCCTGACGTTGATTTTCTTGTTTTGGTGTCTCCCACCTAGACGGTGTCAGTGTACACCTCTAGTATTGGTTTCTTTTTAGTACTTATAATTAATTTAAGATTTTTTGTGCAGTGTAAATATTTCATGACTCTTTTTGCTTCGTTCCAGTCTTTGTTACGCGGTGCTTCGTTACGTCTATACTTAAGATGTTCACTGCTACGAATATATCCAGCCTAGTTACTGTCACGATATAAAGAAGCGATTCTATGGCTTTTCTATATTTCGTGTTGTTTGGTAACAAATTGTCATCTTCTAATCTATTAAAACCGGGTTTCATCGGTGTTCCACAACGGTTTTCCTTTTCAAGATTGAATTTCTTAGCTAACTCTTGAATTTTTTATATTTGGTTTAACCCCTTCACGACGAGCGTCCTTTACAGAATTTTTAATCTTTTACTACCGGTTTTTCAAAACAGAAATTTTCGCCTAATTGAATCGCAGAAATGCTATCATTAAATAAGGCAAAGCTTACAGTAAAAAGTAACTGGTGGGAATAATCGAGGATTCTGAGCATTTTATGCGTCACGTATACGTGTCGCTCGTCCCCAAGGGGTTAATGCGTAACCATGTAGGATTTTTTCTATCTGGGTTCCTAAGTATTTGTTTATTTGTCCCAGATTTTTCAATTCCTATTCTTCGTTTAGGGATTTTACGATTTCTTTTATTATTTCAATTCTACTGGCTATAAGGATGTCAGCGACGTATATTATTATGTAAGTAAAATTTTCTTTTTCTTTTCTAATAAATAAACACGAGTCGGTTGTGCTTTGCGAGAATTTTAGTTGTTTTAGTGAATCCGCGCTATTTTTATGTGCCAGGTTCTTGCTGCCTGCCTGAATTTATGGCCTTATTTAGTCTGCATACCTTGTAGTTGGAGTTTATGTCGGCGTAGCCTTCCGGCTGTTGCATGTAAATTTCTTCCTGCAAATTTCCATGAAAGAATGCTGTGTTGATATCTATATATGGTGTGCTGCTAGATTTTTGTAAGCGGCTGCAGATAGAAATGCACGGATGGTGGTGTGCTGTACAACTGGTGCAAATGTTGCATCGTAACCTTCACCAAATTTTTGGCTAAAACCTTTAGCAACGAGTCTAGTTTTGTATATGGGGAATTTCCCTGAGCTGTCGGTTTTTCTTTTAAATGTTCATTTTGACCCAATAACTTTTCTATTAGGTGGCGGCTCTACCAGTTCCCACTTTTTTTTTTTTTTTTTTTTTTCTTGAGTGCTTCTATTTCCGCATCCGTGGCTTTAAGCCAATTTTCTTTTTCTACTGGATTTTTTACTTCACTGATTTCTTTCCAGTTTTTCGGTTCGATTATTTCATCGTTTTTTACTATACAGATTTCTTTCCAGTTTTTCGGTTCGATTATTTCATCGTTTTTTACTATACAAATTTCTTTCCAGTTTTTCGGTTCGATTATTTCATCGTTTTTTACTATACAGATTTCTTTCCAGTTTTTCGGTTCGATTATTTTATCGTTTTTTTACTAAACATATTTCTTTCCAGTTTTTCGGTTCGATTATTTCGTCGTTTTTTACTATACAGATTTCTTTCCAGTTTTTCGGTTCGATTATTTCATCGTTTTTTACTATACAAATTTCTTTCCAGTTTTTCGGTTCGATTATTTCATCGTTTTTTACTATACAGATTTATTTCCAGTTTTTCGGTTCGATTATTTCATCGTTTTTTACTATACAGATTTCTTTCCAGTTTTTCGGTTCTATTATTTCATCGTTTTTTACTATACAGATTTCTTTCCAGTTTTTCGGTTCGATTATTTCATCGTTTTTTACTATACAGATTTCTTTCCAGTTTTTCGGTTCGATTATTTCGTCGTTTTTTACTATACAGATCTATCTGTTGAGTGCGTATCTGTCGGATGGGACCTCCCCTGCTTGCTTTTTCCGATCTTCTTAATGCAAGAATGTTTTGATTGGGTTCTGCTCGTGTTTGTTCCGTGTTGTTTATTTCCATTTTTCATAGGTTTTATTGTCAATTGGGTGTTCTGGTTCATTAGTTTCTTCCTTCAGATTTTTTTTTAATTCTCTAAGAGTTTTATTTTTCTACTGATAATGATTTCATTATTTTTAGTATATACTCTGACGGAGAAACCTTTTTACGCCGTTAATAATTTCCACGTGTTGTGAACTATCGAAAGAACACTTAGAACATGTTAAAAACCAGACCCCAATTAACTATAAGTACTTCAAGTGATAACCGCAGCTGCAAACCAAGAATAAAACCAGAGACTGTCGAAACTGATCAGCTGAGAAATTCTGCAGTCCTCCCTACTTCAACCTACAGCTGATACCGTGCGCTAGAACTCAATAACAATCTCTCAGAATCTAAAATGTCACCGAACAGTTAAGACGCTCTTGTAAATATCCCAAATAAAATGTAAAATTGGAGCACTTTTATGCAGTTTCCAAAACGCGATTTAAATGTGTATATAAAGCCAAGAATTACAATAATAATATTATATTCAAAGAAAAATGGATCTACTTCTTACTTCACGCAATATTACTTTCTTCTAATAATGTTGTTTATTACTCCCATACAGCGACACTTCAATGAATCAAAAGGATAAATATCAGTGCATTATTGTGGATATTACTTTGCGCAAAAGCAGTTCTCAGGTAAGCTGAACAAACCTTTTTTACCATTATCGAAAGATGAAAATGTATATTAAAATATGAAGACTGATATAACAATTTATTAAGATAGAAAATTAATTATGCTACCGACGGTTCCCCTAACAAAGATTATGAAAGACTGAAAAAAAAAATATCCCTGTATTAAAAACGATAATATAACAATTTCTAAAAAATATAATAATAAATAAAAGATCACTAAAAAAGAAATAATGAATGCGATAAAAGAAAATACTCAATTTATTGAAAAACTCAATTCTACAAATTATAGTACATGGAAGTTCAAGATGCAGATGTTCCTGATTAAAGAGGAACTCGACGATATTATTAGCACAAGATCCACCGGATCCACCCGACCCCGCATGGAACAAAAAGGATCGAAAGACTAGGGCTCTAATAAACTTAAGCATCGATGATTCTCAAATCGTAAATGTAAAAAACTTAGATACTGCCAAATTAACATGGGAAGCTCTGAAAAACATACATGAGAGAAGCAATTTATCCAGTAAGCTTTACCTTTTACGGAAGTTATACAGTACTAAATTAGCGGAGGGTGGAAACATGATCACGCATATCACTAATATCTTGCAAATTATAGATAAACTTAATGTCATTGGTGAAAATATTAGCGATTCACATATTTCCGCCCTATTTCTGTGTTCTCTTCCCTCCAATTACAATACTTTGATAACTGCGTTGGAGGCGAGACCGGAAAATGAGCTCACCCCTGATTTTATCAAAAACAAATTAACGGACGAATATAATCGTAGACATGAAATGTCAGAACAATCACATAGCGGATATAACAACAACGAGGGAGCATTTAAAACAAATAGGAGATATACACACACTGAAAATAGAAGAGAACAAAAATATTGCAATAACTGTAAAATGAAAAATCATTCCACTTACGAATGCTGGCACTACAAGAGCAGAAACACGGTACAATCCGGAAATCCTCGTAACAATCAATTCAAAAATAAAAAGAATTTCTCATCTTCATTATTTTATGAAAAGACCGAAACTCATAGGGAAAATAAAATTCAAAACGAAAGAAAATAAGCAAATGATCAGACGCAAGATAAAGCATTAATCACCGAAAAAGTAGGCAAAAATAACTGGATTCTCGATTCAGGATCTACTTCGCACATTTGTAGCGATAAAAGCCTATTTAGTAAATTTATTGATTATAATAAAACTTCAGTAACGATCGCGAATGGTAATAAACTGACAGCGTTAGGTTCAGGAGAAGTTTTTATAAAAACATTAACCCCGAAGGAAAAGAAAAACTAACGAAATTACGCGAAGTACTTTATGTCCCAGACTTAGAGTCGAACCTAATTTCGGTTAGTTGTGCCGCTAAAAACGGGTGTAAACTAATCTTCGACGATAATAAATGCGATTTGATCTTTGATGAAGAAATATATATTAGGGCGAAAAATGAGAAAAATTTATACATTATTGAGGAAATGGACAATGTGGAAGAACCACAAAATTATCTAAACATAACGTATAACTGTGACAGCAAACAATGCCTAGATCTCTGGCATCGCAGACTCGGTCACAGAGATTATGACGCGATTAAATCTATAATAACAAATCAACTTGCGGACGGAATAAAGATAGGAAATTGTAAACATAAAAATAAAACATGCGTAACTTGTATCGAAACTAAATTAAATAACATGCCGTATCCTAAATCAGCAACAAACCGAGCTACTGATATTGTGGATTTGATCCACAGTGACGTATGTGGTCCTCTAGACACACCGACTTTAGGCGGAAAAATTTATTTTATGACTCTTATTGATGATTATTCCCGAAATACTACGATATATTTATTATCTAAAAAGAGCGAAGTTGCTGAAAAGATAAAAGAGTATATAACGATGATATACAATCAGTTCGGTAAAAAACCTAAGGAAATTAGATCGTATAACGGTCGTGAATATGTAAATCAAGAGATATATGAATACTTAAAACAGAACGGAATTTTACACCAATTGACTGTCCCGCATAATCCGAGTCAGAATGGAGTTGCGGAGAGAAAAAATAAAAGTTTATAGATACTAGCCGCTAGCCGCCACTGGCGACCAGTTTGGTCGCCCTTAAATGTATGTTAAGCATTGTAACAAATTATTTTTATTCATAATTTATTTTTTTCCTTAATCCCTCGCATAACTGGAAAAATCTAATAGATAAATCAAGAACTTTTGCGATCGCGGTAGCATTTCGCATATTTTTTGTTGTTATGTATTTCATCTTTCTTGACAAAAACCGCTTAACCCACTTAAGAATTTATGCTTCATGTCCGTTTGCTTATCACTTGCAATATGTTCGCTAATGCGGAGATTCTTAAACATATTTGGCGCAAAACAAAAATCGCGCCAGCCCCGGTGCGTCCGTGACAGCTGTTTCAATTTAAAATACATGACGTTCACATTTTTCATTTAAAATAGAAAATAGAAAAATAATAATTATCATAAATCAAAACATTTGATTTCAAATTAAAGTATCGTTTCTAATTTGCACGCGCAAAAAATAAAAGCTGACAATTATTTTCGAAATTTGATCCATTAAATATTATTACATGAGTTCAACTTACGTCAAAAAAGATCCGGAAGTTGAGTTGTATGGAACAGAATTAAGGTAAAATTTGACTGTCTCACTGGTGCGGATTATTTTTTTTACGCCAGGCAGCGATCCAAAAATTCATGGTTTAATATTTTAAACATTCACAACGAATGAATCTTTTTTCTTTGTTTACTTTCATATATAGAGAATTTTAACTGCGAACCTAATTTAAACTGAAGTTATTGCAGAATGTATACATAATTGAACGTAAGTCATCTCTCAAATATTAATTTATTTTGAACGATCTTTCTAAAAATGTAATTTTTATGCAGTTTTATTTGCAAAAATAATTTTGAATAAAAATGGCCGCCTGGCATATGAAAAAGTGAAACGGACATCCCGGAACTGTTGATGACAGTCACATATGACTTACGGTTTTATTATATAGATGACTAGAAGTATGCTGTCACAAGCAAAATTAAGCAAACATTTTTGGGGTGAAGCCATAAACACCGCAACATACTTACAAAATCGACTCCCAACTAAAGCAAATAACAATAGAACACCTTACGAATTATGGAAAGGAGTTAAACCGAATTTAAAACACTTAAGAACATTCGGTTGTAAAGCGCTATTTTACGTCGATAAAGTAAATAGAGGAAAATTTGATAACAGGGCTCAAACCGGAACGTTCGTAGGTTATGACACACGATCGACTGGTTATAGAATTCACACACAAGGAAAACAAATTATAATAGCGAGAACGGTGAAATTTCTTGAAAATGAAAATGTACACTCAGAAAACATTGAGGAGATACAAAACACCACAAAAACATCCGATGATAATACACAATTACCGGATAGACATGAAAATCACTTAGAAATAAAACTTGACAGTGAGGAGACACCATCCGTGCCCAAACAGCAACCAATTGAACCAAGAAGGTCTAATAGGACAAATAGAGGCGTTCCTCCTGCCAGATATATGTTTGTCTCATAAATAGTTCATCTGAAAACATTCCCGAAAATTGGGATGATATCGAAAAAATGGAAAATATTAATGATAAACAAAATTGGATAAAAGCAACACAAAATGAAATCCAATGCCTAAGAAAAAATAACACTTGGACTTTAACATATCCACCACCCGGAACAAAAATTATCGGTTCAAAATGGACTTTTAAACTAAAAAAGGACAATTTAGGAAATGTTCAAAGCTATAAAGCGCGTTTAGTAGCACAAGGATATAGTCAAAGATTCGGGATTGACTATGATCAAACCTTCGCACCTGTTGTTTCACACGCTACAATACTTTCTTTCTTTCTGGGAAATTTTTGTGCATTTCTAATCTCCGCATTGCACAAAAATTTGAACGTGAAACACGTTGACATCACCACAGCATTCTTGCATGGTGAATTAACTGAAACTGTTTATATGAGTCAACCAGACGGGTATATTAAACCCGGCGATGAAAGAAAAGTTTGTAAACTTCAAAAAGCCATCTACGGTCTTAAGCAAGCCGCAAAGGCCTGGTATACCAAAATATCGGAAACACTCACAAACAATAACTTCATACAGAGCAAAAATGATCCATGTCAGTACTTTAAATCAAATCAAGAAAATCCGATATATATCATCATCTACGTAGATGATATCCTGATAGCAGGAAAGGACAGTGATATCGAAGAAACAATAAACCAACTTAAGAAAGAATATGAACTAAAAAACTTAGGAGAAGTGAATAATTACCTAGGCATAAACATTAATAAAATCAACGATACATATTACCTAAATCAAAATAATAAAATACAGGAACTAGTGAAAAAACTCAATCTAAACGACATGAAACCACATTACACACCCATGATTGCTGGATTCAACAGACTTGAGGACGATGATAATCCTTTACCTAATAACACGAAATATCGACAAGCCACAGGCACATTATTTTACATATCAACAATCACGCATCCTGACATATCTGCCGCAGTCAACATATTATGTCGTAGAAACGAAACACCACGCCAAAAGGACTGGTCAGCAGTGAAAAGAATCATTTCATACCTTGAAACTACAGAAAATATGAATTTAACTCTTAGCGCAAACAACAAGCCCATCCTAACAGCATACGCCGATGCAGACTAGGCTGGGGACTTGAAAACATGTAAATCAAAGTCAGGAAATCTATTCATGCTAGGAAAATCGCCGATTTACTGGATTACAAAAAGGCAGAATTGCATTGCACTTTCGTCAGCCGAAGCTGAATACGTTTCAGCTAGAAACGCAGCACAAGAATTAAGCTGGATAACAAATTTGCTTAGCGACCTCAACATTCCACAAAAACTATCAATCACGATATTTGAGGATAATATGTCCTGCATAAAAATGACTGAAAACGGTAAAGATACTAAGCGATCCAAACATATCGACATACGTTTCCACAGCATCAAACTGATGAAAGAAGAAGGAAAAATTGATTTACAATACTGCCCCAGTGAAGAAATGATAGCCGACACTCTCACCAAACCCACTCCCAAACCTGTGTACGAAAAACACCGTAAGAAACTGAACCTTCAACCATTCCCCACACAGGAGATTACGGGGGAGTGACGGAGAAACCTTTTTACGCCGTTAATAATCTCCACGTGTTGTGAACTATCGAAAGAACACTTAGAACATGTTAAAAACCAGACCCCAATTAACTATAAGTACTTCAAGTGATAACCGCAGCTGCAAACCAAGAATAAAACCAGAGACTGTCGAAACTGATCAGCTGAGAAATTCTGCAGACCTCCCTACTTCAACCTACAGCTGATACCGTGCGCTAGAACTCAATAACAATCTCTCAGAATCTAAAATGTCACCGAACAGTTAAGACGCTCTTGTAAATATCCCAAATAAAATGTAAAATTGGAGCACTTTTATGCAGTTTCCAAAACGCGATTTAAATGTGTATATAAAGCCAAGAATTACAATAATAATATTATATTCAAAGAAAAATGGATCTACTTCTTACTTCACGCAATATTACTTTCTTCTAATAATGTTGTTTATTACTCCCATACAGCGACACTTCAATGAATCAAAAGGATAAATATCAGTGCATTATTGTGGATATTACTTTGTGCAAAAGCAGTTCTCAGGTAAGCTGAACAAACCTTTTTTACCATTATCGAAAGATGAAAATGTATATTAAAATATGAAGACTGATATAACAATTTATTAAGATAGAAAATTAATTATGCTACCGACAGTTCCCCTAACATACTCTATACCCTTTTGAATGGTTATCATATCCCCTGAAGGTATGGTGATAATCCCCTGAGGGGGGTTATCATATCCCCCTATCATATCCTTCCTTGGCTGTGTCAGCTAATTTTGCTCTGTGTTGCTTTTTATGTATATATAAGCCTTACAGTCAAATACTCGAAGGTAATGTATGTTGGGTTTTCTTTTGAATCAAATTTCATACGGAGTTTTATTGGTTGCCTTTGGGGGTAGCCTGTTCTGGAGATGTATTTTTTACAAAATATACATATATTTTCTTACTAGAATGTGAGTGCGTTCAAGTAAATCACTTTTCTATCTTCATAAATAATAAACTAAGACAGGAAAATATATTTCTTACCTGTTTCAGTAGCGCAGAGACCCACCATAAACCCATCCTTCAGTACGCGTTCAGCGGAAGCTTGATCTTTTCCCCCGTAACAAGATTACACGACATTTCCACTAGAACACCGTTCTTCTAGTTGAATAAATAAATAATATTATTACTATATCTGTGTTAAATTATGTTTTGTGAAAAGGTATGTTTTGAAACGGTTGAAGACAGGTTCTTCCAACGAAATATTTAATTTATAATTTCTTGATTAAAACATGATAACAATATAAACCGAGAGAAGTTATATCTTCTCGGAGAACAAAGTTTAAAAGCTAAAACAGTGAAATATGAACTGGTAAAGAAACATCGAAAAGTTCAAAGTCTAAACACGGAACAAGAGAGTATAGGCGATCACAGTACGTGTAAGCGTAGGAGTGTAAAAACCGCAAGTATGCATCTTTGTTTCGTTGTCGACACATGTACATCACAAAACGCAGAAGAGGAAAGTTTCTTGTTTAAAAGATATTGAAAGTTATAATTGTTCTTTTCAGGGTTACACACCTCAACAGTATTGCGGTATTTATCGCTTTCCCCCAGAATCTGTGTGGTAACCCTGCTTCAGAGAGCATGCTTCCGGTCATTTCTATCAAACTTTTATTTTCTTCTCTCGGCAATCCCTCTCTGATTTGGGCAATATGGAATTGTAAATTGGTGTTTTATATCTCTTTTTCTTAAAAAGTCCTCCGTATTTTTGCCTATATATTCTCCCCCATTATCCGATCTAATGGCTTTTGGATATCTTCCAAATTGTATGTTAACCATTTCTGTATAGTCTTTTATTTTCCCTGATACCTTATCCTTGTGCGATAGCAGATAAAGTATGGTAAACCTTGAGTGGTCATCGATGAATGTGACAAATATTTTTTTTCCTCTAAAGAGGGTGTTTTAATCGGTCTACAAACATCCGTATGTTAAGGTTAGAGTACCTGTGTTGTTTTAAGTTCGGATGATTTAGGACAGGGGTTGGCAACCTTTTTCGGCTGCGGGTCACAGTCGTATAAGATTCGTAGGAATCGTATAAGATTCGTACGATTTTTTTAATAAACATACCACTGGTTTCATGTTTCTATCTATCACCGTTTCCGGGTTATTGATTTTTAAAGTTAGGGGTCCTTTGTGAAACACCCTGTATATGCATTATAACAAATAAATGCAATTTTCTGTTATGTTATTTAATAGTTTGGAATTTCTGAATTAAAATTAAACCTTTTTAAAGTTCCAAAATAAACTCAAAATATTTTTTCAATATAATTTAATTTTTTTTATACTTTTTTCGGAGCTCAAGTGGGTCACTTGAAATTATGAAATGGGTCACTCGGTGACCCGCGGGTCATAGGTTGCCGACCCCTGATTTAGGATATGGTGCGTCGCTAGTTTTTGTTTTTATGCACGTTACTGCAGTTGTTTAATTTTATGCCGTTGGCAAATTTGTTTTTCATTATTTCTTTTATGCTTTCATAATTTCTATGACCTAGGTATTTGTGCCAAAGTTCTAGGCATTCCCTATTTTTGCAGTCGTGTGCAATATTCGCTGTGTTTGGGATATCTTTTTCTAACAGTTCTACTTCATATAAGTTATTTTTCTTTTTTGCTTGAAGATACGTTTTTCCGTTGCTGGATGCCATGCATTTTTCGTCTTCGAAAATTAACTTGTAACCGTGTTGTATAGCCTTGCCGCCTGAAATTAGATTTGATTCCAAGTCGGGAAAATATATGTTGGAGAAATAACTGAAATAATCTCTGCTAATTGATCATCAAAAGTGACAGATAGAAATCTTCAAATAATTAACTTTATGAATGAACAAATTCCATTTTCAACCAGAAAGTGAAATCTCTGTGTAACTAAAGTGTTTTTCCATCACGTCAGAGAATGATAGAATAAACTTAATGATACTAGATGATGCAATAAACTTTACGTAATTATTCTCCAATAAGAGGCCTTAAAAATGACATCACCAAAAGAACTGTAAAAACTCTTTTTTTCATTCTTATTTACTTCTGATTAAATTTTCTCGCGATAAAGTCGCAATATGTTTTTGCACTTTCTTTTCATTCTAAAAGTAACTTAATGACTTAAAAATTAACTTAAAAATGAACGATAATTGAAATTATATTATTTAAATGACTAACTACATTTTTATTACTTAGTATATTAATAAAGTTAGAAATCTACAACAAAAACTTATACAAGATTACTATGAAACAATTCGATGCTATGGATTACTACTTATTTGTGGTTTTTAATAAATAACAATATGCCAATACCTAAACAAATAATTGGATAAACCAAGTGGCCTGGACCGAATGCTGAAAATGAAAGTAAGCAAATTTATCTTACCTATTTTTCTAAGAATTTATACCCATTACTTTATGACGGGCTATCAAAAATCGCTACATGCGCTATCGAAATCGCTACATTATACTAACACGAACAATAGTGGAAATTGTTCACGTTCGTTTCAAAAGAGTTGTCATGTAACAACCTCAAAATTTATCAGAGAAAAGTTTTCTCCACCCGCTGATTCTTGCAATCACCCGATAGTAATTTCACTCGGAGTTATGACTCCTATTACCTGAGTTTGAGGAAATCTGCAACCTACCTCGAGTCCTCTTCACACTTAACTAACTGTTTTATCGTCATATCCTCTGTTTTAATCCTCAAACAATAGGATTCTCTCCAGCCACTAAAAACTCTTTCAGTGAGGTAATAACGAAAGTCCGTTATGATAAGTAGAAAAGGATTTCCCACGTACATTCTCTCATAACTGAGGTCATCTTGTTTCCCACGATACCTGGCGTCGTCGGCTGTCTCCGAACTTTCAGAAGGAAGATTGGTGATGACTAAGCGAAACTTTTGAAAAATAGTGGCCGATTACTGGAGTTAGTATTATTTTGGATAAAAATCCAAAACACATGTGATCTGCCTATACCTGGTTTTAGGCTTCACAAACAAGGGTTTTGTGTAAGATATAGTGAATTTCTCACAACATCGCCCCCCTTAAAATCATTTTTCGGCTGCAAGACGTAAAATCTGCAAGAAAAAGATTAGCTCATCCTTTCTACAACATTCTAATATTTAAACATTCTAATATTTAAATGTCTAGCAGTGAGAAAAAAAATCTAATTTCTTACACTCCGTTTACAATTGATTAAACACTTTGCCTTATAAAATCTTACATTTTAAAAGTTATATTTATAAAGTTATTTATGTATAATGTAATAACATTATACATACAAGAAACAGTAAAACGAAAAATAAGATATGTACAAAAGGCTGAGTTTTCTAATGAACTCTTTACTAAATTGCTCTACTCAAACAGTTAACGTGAGGTATATTTCAACCCGATTTGTGTTTGATGGCGTATTGATATGGTTGCAGGGCTAGCGCCCACCGAAGCAATCTGGGATTGTTACCTGTATTGTTTTTCAGAAATACCAAAGGGTTGTGGTCTGTTTCTATGCAAAACTCTTGTCCATCAATATAGTGTTAGAGTTTCTTAATTGCGAAAATTATAGGAGCGCATTCTTTTTCCGGTGCGCTAAAACCTTTTTCGGGATCTGTGAATTTTCTGCTGAGGCTTATTATGGGGTGTTCTTATGAGCCCTGCCTCTGTGCTAAGACCACACCAATTCCTTTTTCTGACGCATCACTCTGTACAACAATTTCCAAATCATAATTTGGGGCATACAAAATTGGCTACATGGTGAGTTTTGATTTTAAGTGTTCAACAGCCTCTTTCATTTCGTCGCTCCATATTATCTTTTCCTTTTTATGTTTTCCTTTTAGCGCTTGCTTGAGAGGTTCTATTATGGTGGCGTAATTTTCTATATAGCGCGAATAGTATCCTGCCATTCCTAGACAGCTCCTAATATCCGTTTTGTTTTTAGGTGCCGGCAACTCTGTGATGGCACGAATTTTAGCTTCTGTGGGTTTTCGCTGACCCTCTCTCACTATGCGGCCCAAGTATTCGATCGTTTTCTGCGCGAACTTGCACTTCGCTATTTTGACTTTTAACTTCGCTTCCTTCATCCTGATCAATACTGTTTCCAGAGGTTTAATGTGATCCTCCCAACTGTCTCAAAAGATTGCCACATCGTCTAAGTACGGTAAACAATACGCTTCTAGACCACATAACAATTTTGCCATAAATTTAGAGAACCTATACGAGGCATTGACCAAATGGCATTGATAAATGCAAAGGCAACCAAATGGCATTGATAGAGGTAAAAAACTGCCAACGCTAGTCATAAATGCGACCAATTTCTGCGCCCTAGGGGTAATGGGTATTTGCCAATATCCCTTCGTTAGATCAAGCACTGTTATGTACTTCGCAGCTGCCACTTTTCTACTCTTTCCTCTATATTCGGAAGTGGGAAACATTTGGCTTTGGTAATGGCGTTCAACTTTCTATAGTCGATGCAGGAGAGCGGTTTTTTCCCGACGCTTCCATTAAAATCATCAGAGAATTAAAATTTGACTCCCCTTCCTGAATTATATTAAGTTCAAACATGCGCTTAATCTCTTTCTTCAAAATGTCATTCTGTCTGGGGGACGCTCTGTGCGGTCTTATTCTCACCGGGTTTTTTTCAGTAAGCTCGATATTGTGCTCTGTGAGATCCGTTAGTCCCTGGTCGTTTGAGAGCACACTTCGCTGTACTCATCTAACAATTGTTCTAACATTTGCAATTGTTCGTTTGTGCACCGACCATTTAATTCACTATCCTCCACTACTTCGATAAATTTATATCTGCTAGAGTCCGCCAAAGGAACTTCACCTATTTCTAAATTTTGCGTCTCGCCTGGGTCGTGAAACTCGCGGGCTAAAACATTCCTACCCTTTTTTATTACGGTTTTAAAATATTTACATGATAGATCTATATTTCTTCCAGTCTACCTGGAACGCTCACTATATAATTAGTTGCTGAAATTTTAGACTCAATCTTCCCTGGGCCTATCCATCCTACAGACATTTTATTTTTTTTTGTTCGTCGCTAACACCAGTACTTCATCTCCTGGTTCGAAATGCCTCACCACTGCGTTCCTATAGTACCAGACTTTTTTTTGCCCCTGGCGACAGTCATATTTTCGACCGCTAACTCTTGACAGTGCCCTAAACGGTTCATCAGATTGAAAACATACTCCGCGACCAATTCGGGTTGCTGACTTTCTCCTGCCCATTGTTCAAACAGTAAGGTTTCAGGTGTTCTGAGATTCCTCCCGTGAACAAGTCCGGCAGCACTAAACCCGGTCGATTCGTGAGTCACTGTCCTCAAAGCTAAAAGCGCATGAGGTAATTTTTTTCCCAATCACTTCCGTTCTCCACACTTTAATAATCTCTTAACGGACCTATGCTACAGTTCAATTAAATTGGATGAGGGCCTGCATACACTCGAATGATTTAATCTCGCCCCAAATTTCTCTAGAAAAGCGGCAGTCAAATTTGACGTGAAACTTTTCCCCAGGTCTGTTTGCAACTCGAGTGGATATCCCAAACGACTAAAAACTAACGCAAGGGCTTCGATTACGGTCTTCGAAATCATATTTGGTAACGGTATTGCCTCAGGATATCGTGAATAAGTACATACAGGTGTCAATAAGCACTTATTTCCCTTATTAGATTCAGGCAAGAGACCCAGGAGAACACATGATAATTTCGAAAACACCTCTGAAATTATCGGTACCAACTTCAATGGGGCATTTTTCTGCTCGCCTGCTTTTCCCATCTTTTAACACGAATCGCTTGATTTCACGAAATCCTCTGTTTCTTTTATTACGTTCGGCCAAAAGAAATACCTTAAGATTTTATCTTTCGTTTTCGTTTCCCCCATAGGTGCCGCAATCCCTTTGTGACAAATTGACCAGTCAACCTGTTACTTATACCTGTTCCTTTGAAAGAAGATAATCCTATTGAATGAAGAACCTCACTGTTGTTTCAAGTACAAGTGAAAAGCTACCATCTTGAATAAGCCATGACAACTGTGTGTATTTTATTGATGGCAATATCTTCTGGAAGATGATTAAATTGTATCCGAAATTCATTTTGTATAGATAACAAAACCCCAAAGAAAAGGAAGTTCATAGTGAAAGTAAGTGAATAAAAGTGGATGTCAATCACAGAAGATTATGCAGCAGTGGGAGGCAATCTTTCCTTCCTATATAAGAGAGACTGGTTGAGGAGAAAAAAAGCAGAATGCAGACGATGTATTGAAGTCGTGTGAACTGGGTCAGAATGTTGTTTCTGAAGTTGTACGAACATGCTATGTAAATACTCATCACCATTTCATTTTTTCATTTAAACTGTTATTTTGGAATAAAGGTTTTTCGTTTAAAACTATATGAAACTTCTGATTATATATATGCACGCTCATGTTGGGGTTTTATTTTAGTTTAGTTTTAAGAAAAACTATTACCTTTTACCAACATGAATGTATGCAAATTACCTAAGTTTGAAATTGAAATGAATCCTGTCAATATATACATTTACAAATTTATTCCAAAACTTAAATAAATTTAGAAGAAAGCAAATGAAATGTATTAAACAAAAATATTTAAAGAATTTAGAGTTACCTGAATTCTAAATCTTGAACTCATAACAATACTAGAATTAATCATTTAAAAACACTGACAAGATTCTCAATTTGCATTACATCCAAGTCCCCAACAATCAGCATTGTGAATTCGAGGATTAATATGGTATATGATTACTAAGAATTTTCATAAACACAATAATTTGGACTAAATGAAAATTTTGAAATAAAGGAATAAAAAACCTTTCTTTTAAAGAAAGTACAAAAGGGGGAGGTATAAAAATTAATGATACAAGTTAAACAAAAATATTACTTAACAAATATTAGAAATACCATATAACTTTTACGAATTCACAACGCTGAGACTGTGATCGTATAGACGTGTGAAATTTTAAGAGACCATGAATAAATAGTTAAATTTTGAATAAGGTAATTCATCATGACAAAAATACTCCTCATAAGATTTTAAATTAAAATATTAAATTTACTTTATATATCAATTCAGACATGTATCCCATGTATTTCATTTAAAGAAAAAGAAAAAGGTCTCATTTAAATAATAAAGAATTTGAATTTATTACTCTCAACATTCAGTATAACATAAGTTTATTTTTATCCAATTTAGTGCTTAAAATATTATTGAAAATCTCAAAATTTATGAATCAAAATTTATGGAAACAACAACCAAATTAGATTTTAAAAATTAAGAAAAGAGTAAAATAATTTATTTTCCATATTACAAAAAAAATCAATAAATTTTGATTTTAATACTAAAGTATGAATTCCATGATTAGGGAATACTATAGTTTACCTTAATTAATTTAAACTTTTATCAACATTAAAATTTAAACAATAAAAAGAGTTAAGTAGAAGATTAACATACATATCTTTCAATTGGTAACTCAAACTACACATAGTATTCCAAGTTAAATCTCAATAGTTAGCAGAGAAAAATTACTGAAAAGCAAACTTATTGATAGGATTAAAAAAAAAAAAAAAAGAAAAAGAAAACAGAGATGGTTTACTATGAGAAAATGAGTATTTACTGACAATCAACACTTTAATTAAAATTTATATATATATATCATGTTATGGACCCAAAATATCAAGACAGAGGAAGATATCAGAATCTTCCAATCAACAAATACTTGTGTGTATCAAACACACAAGAAACATCATTTATAAAGTATCATAATAATAATAAGTAATTTTTTTACTCACAAATTTCTTTCGCTTGTAGGCTGAGGTAGTTCATATATATATATATACACAAATCTGACGATTCTTTCAAAATGCACTCAGATTTCTTGAAACTGGAGCAGCTCCACAACTGAGTTAACAACCTTCGTTTTGTCTTTGGGAATCATAAAAAGTAGCAGAGGTTTATCTTCGTGTACACCACATTTACTAAATGCTGGGTTGATAATCAGTGCGATCGAAATTATTCTTAAACAATTCGTAACAAAAGATAATGACGTATTTTAACCAACTTAGGTATAACAACTTGTGGAGAGTTAAAAGGCTGCGTAAAGAAATATCTTTAAGAATGCACCCTGCTAGATCGACAATGGGCTTCCGTAAAGTAGTTGCAATTCGAAAGTGCTGTGCATAAGCATATTTTTGATTTAGTGCATAACAGGAAGTACGTAACACTGTTCTGTGCACTTGTATCCATTTAAGATGTCAAGTTGCTATGTTTGAATGATCAGTCTTTCGCCTCATGAAAATAAAGTCAATCAGACTTCAAATGTTTACACAAAGTTGCACATCGACATCTGAGATGAATCATGGGTGAAGTCCACTATTTACACGTGCAGTGATATCAACGTCATAATTATAATTGTTTCAATGTTTAAAACTTCAATAACGGGAAAATGTTTTTCTCATTCCACCACTCAAAACGTTATCAGCGCTTCTTGCCGGAACACCGTTCGTTAACTTCTCTATTTTTCCTCGTTCATGCTCCGGTAAACCTGGTTATCACTAGAATACTTAACACCTTCCCTTTCCAGAAAAACATTCCGTACTGACTGAGCAGGCCGTGTGGAGGAAAGAGTCCCCTCCACACGTCCACAGCCTTCTCCTTTACGTTTCAAATCATGACTGCCTGTACTAGCTTGGTATCCCATAGCAACGCGTAAAAAAAGGAGAATGAAAACCTATGCTTATTGGATGTGGTCACCCTTTTTTTTGGGGGGGGGAACCTCTTACTTTTTCTTCGAAATCAGCTACAGCTGGCGTTCCTTATTCGACGGGACAGCTGTTGCTTCGCAATTACCTGCAAAAGTCGCAAAAACTCTGGTGTGCAGTATTTGTTGTTATTTTCGTAAACAACATACTAGCACCGTTTTATGCCTACTATCCCGGTCATAAAATTGCATTCTAAAATAGTTTTATGGCTATTTTCTCAGGGTAATAAAAACAGCCTACACACAAGTGAAATGGGGCTTTCTGCTATTCCCATGAACTTTCACAAAGGGTTTGTGTTCGTTGTCCAATTTGCGTGTGTGGGGTCCGTGACCAACAATGCAAGAACGTGACAATTTCAAACGTGGGAATTTACCTCTCAGCTTCTTGTGAGGTCTTAAAAGTGCAAAACAAAATCCTGGGTGTTCTCTTTACTTACAGAAAAACAAAGATATTTAAATTTTGGAAATAAGAATTTTAATTAATAATGTTTAAGATAAATAAAAAAAGGGGAGGGGGTTAATTAAATACTAAAAAATAATGAGTTTATAAAAAGGAAATGTTTTAAAATATTAAAGAAAATTTAAATATCAAAACTTAAATTAAACGACCTCTAACACTCACGTTACCACACCTTCATGACACGCACTTAGAACGCCTGCCCTGTATTTCGACGGTATTACTAATTGAATTCTTTCAAATCCACGCTGATCTTTAGTTTTCCAGATTATTAAAAAGTCTCTTAATTCGTATTGCGATTTTCTTTCTTTCGCTTTTCTTCTTGACATCTTCCAAATAAGGGTCGCTTCCCTGTTCCTTCTTAAAATCTGCCCTCACCACTCTAGCTAGACCAACGCATTGATCGTTCAAAACCTCGGGGAGCAAATCCTTCTCGCACTCTTCAGCTGTCACTATATCATCTACCTCCCATTCATCTTCACTTTTTCCTGGGATGAAGTTCTTTCATTCTCCCTTTCACACTCTTTTTCTTTCGGTTTGATTTTGACTTACTGCGTGTTACATAGCATTTAAAGTTTTAATTTTCCCGTTTTTGATTTCATTTCTGCCTCTCATTACCTAAAATATAATAGGACACATCTGTCTCGCTATCGGCTACGATTGCTTTGATACTTACTCTTCCTATTGCTTCTATTTCCAGCGTTTCATCGGCTGCAGGTAAACAATGCAGATCGTTCATTAAAGGTTGTCTAACCCAAATTACTCCACCATCTAATTGATTAGATTTAATGAACTTTCTCGGAACCACATCAGAACAGTTACTCGTATCTCTTAATACGGTAATTTCTTCTCCGTTAATTTGGGCACAGCGTAAATAGGGCGTAAAACCTTCCTCGAATTCAGGGCTCTTACCGGTGTGACTAATCTTAGCGAGGGGTTTTTTCGTTCTTTTTGTTTTCTGGGCAATTAGCCTTAAGGTGTTGGCCACTCCCACAAATGAAACATTTGTTCCACCTCTATTGTTCAAAAATTCGTTCTCTATCTTTGTTTACCTTTATTGCGCCAATTGGTTTTGTTTACCGAAAATCTCTCATTCTGCGATTTTCCCTCAAACTTAGGTTTTTCGGTTCTTTTATCGGGAGGGGGCCTTGCATTCCATGATTTTTTGAAGGGCTCTTAATCTCTTCATATTCATCCAGACAATTCGCCAAAACAAAAGGATCTTTGTAGTTTGCCCATGAATCGATAAAATGCTCTTTTAATTCACTCGGAGCACGACGCTTAATTTGGTCAGTTATCAATATTTTTTTTAGATCGTCGAATTCTGAAATTCCCAACCCATTCAGCCATCCTTTCAGATAACTATTTAATTCAAAAATTATATCCTTCCAGGGAGTTCCTGAATTACGCGAATATTTAGTGAATTTTTGACGGTAAGCTTCATGACTCATACGGAAACAAGCCAAAAGAAATTTTTTGACATGATCAAAATCATCTGACATATTTATCGGTTCCAGTAAAATCAATTCTGCAATTTCTACCGGTAACAAAGCTAACAAATGCGTTACCAAATCACCTGTCTCTATTTCCGACTTAGCCACTTGTCGTTCAAACAAATTTAAAATAAAGTTATGTCGGAACGTTCCGTTAACGGTCTGCACGGGCCGGAATTTCCAGGCCCGGGCCCTGCCCGGCCGGAACGAAAGCTATCTTGGCCAGGCCCAGCCCGGTGTCTCTCTCTCTCTCCCCTCCCCCTCTCTCTTCTTTTCCCCCTTTAACCCTCTCTTCACTCTCTCTCCCTCTTCTTTCCCCCCTTTTACCCTCTGTTCACCCTCTCTCCCCCTCTTCTTTTCCCCCTTTTACCCTCTCTTCTCTCCCCTCCCTCTCTCTCTTCTTTTCCCCCTTTAACCCCCCGTCTCTCTCTTCTTTTTCCCCTTTTACCCTCTCTTCACTCTCTCTCTCCCTCTCTTCTTTTTTCCCTTTGTTTCTTCTCTTTTTCCCCTTTGTTTTTTCGCTGCTACACAATCTTCACGATTTTTTACGATATATCCCACTCGCGTCAGGGCGAAATCTTTATCGTAATCTTCTGCAGATTCTATTTTCTGGAGAATTACCGGTATTCTGTCATTCTTTCCTATCTCAACTCCCAATTCTTCTGCTAAATACTGCACATCAACTTTCCTGCACTCTTTTAATTCCGTTATTTCCTGCATTTTAATTTTTATACAAATACAGTACTACTTAAAATAAAATTTCTACCTTTTTTTTTGAGAAAAAAAAGAAAAGAAAAATTGCACATTTAATCTAACAGTACTTTCTTATACTATTTTACTGCCAAAAGGAAATTTCACAATATCAAATTTCATATACTGATAGAGAATGACAAAGTTATATACCTTTTCCGATTAATTAAATATCCTTTCATTAAAATTTATCAGAATTTATCATAATTTAATATTATTTTAAAATTATCTCAAAAATAAATTTTCCTCACAAATGTTACATAAATAAACAGTTTGAGAGCCACTCAAAAATGAAATGAGCCTACCTTTACTGCATTCTTTGTTGAAAGCATATGTTGTGTCCACGTTACTTCGTGTGTCTGCCGGTTTCGGATCGAACACGGGTGTCGTCGTTACTCTGAAAGAGCTTGCTTCGGGACTGGAGCTGACGATTTGATGTCTGTCTTCTCTTTGCAAGAGCTTGCTTCTGGACTGAGCTGATGGAGTTGAACTCTGTCGTTTCAATGCTAGAGCTTGCTTCGGATCTGTCGACCGAACTTTCTTTGGTTTTCGCTCCTGAACTGGCGCCGGAAATCCTTGTGCGCTCGGATATGGCGAGAGTCAATGTTTTCACCTGAGCTTTCTTAAATGCTGCTAAATGATCTTTGCTGAATCATCTCACCACTGGCCATCAGCTGTGACGGGTCCAAGATGTTATAAATTAAAGGGGTAGAACCTTTAAATGAACCGCTTCCATAAAGTCATTGAAATGAATTTTATTAAATTCAGCACTTCAAATAAATAAAAGTACAAATTCTTTATTATAGGATTGCACAACAATAAAATATTACGGACTCTTTCAACTTATGATAATATTACAACTTCGTAAGTGTCCAGCGTTGTTCAAAATGTATTCTTTCAATAATAAACAGAGACAAAGTTCCCTCTAAAGTGGGCGCAGGGTTTTGGAATCGGCTCGCTAGTCTGACCCTTCACCAAAATATAAAGGTCTTCTTCAATATCCTCCGGAATACGAAAAGGGGATCAAAATATTCGCTGGTCGAACAATACTGGAAATTGCCCATGTTTGTTTCACAAGGTTGTCACGTAACAATAATGACAATCTGTCTCAATTTGTCACAGAGAAGTTTTCTCTACCCGGTGATTCTTGCAATCACCCGAAAGTAATTTCACTCGGAGTTATGACTTCTATTACCTGAGGTTGAGAAAATCTGCAACCTACCTCGACCCCTCTTCACACTTAACTAACTGTTTTATCGTCATATATCCTCTGTTTTACTCCTCGAACAATAGGATTATCTCCAGCCACTAAAAACTCTTCCAGGTGATAACGAAAGTCCGTTATGATAGGTGGAAAAGGGATTTCCCACGTACATTCTCTCATAACTGAGGTCATCTTGTTTCTCACGATACCTGGGGTCGTCGGCTTGATCAAAGAGGCTCCACTCTGCTCGATCCATGCATCCAGCTGTCTCCGAACTTTCAGGAGGAAAATTGGTGATGACTGGGCGAAACTTTTGAAAAATACCGGCCGATTACTGGAGTTAGTTTTATTTCGAAAATCCGAAACACATGGGATCTGCCGATAGCTGCGTTTAGACTTCACAAACAAGGGTTTTGGGTGAGATATAGTGAATTTATAACATCCATTTATTGAGGATTCAATAGGTCATACATAACTACATTTAAAGAATAAAAAAAAAAAAAAAAAAAAAAGAGAGAGAGAGAGAGAGAGAGAGGGAAGTCAGAAATGGCTGCCTATTGTCGACAAATGACAGATAAAAAATAACCACGTTTCAGAGTTTCAAAATGCCTGAATTTCAGACTCAAACTAGTGTCTCTTTTTCGAACCATCCTTTTCAAAAATTTCAGTTTACAGTGTGGACATTTTAAAATGATAAAATCAGAATAATTTGACTGACTTCCAAAGGAAAATAGGCAAAAAAAAATTGTTTTCCTGCTTCACTATTTTATAAATATCATGTATTTTATAATGATTAGATATAAATTCCCCCCATCAGACATAGAATTTGTAGTACTCTCAACAATCAGGACATTTAAAACATTTGGCAATCAGCATTTTCCGAACATGTCGGTTAATTCCAGCCTTTACACAGTATTTCTTTTATTACTTACCCATCGTACGTAGTATAGGGTAAATCTTGTAATCGTTTTAAAAATAGAAAAAAAAATTGACGGATTTACTGTTAGAAATATTAACCTCATCCGAGAAATTAAATACTGCAATGGGGAAAATAGAAAGACCTTGATCATCTAAAGAGAAGATATAGCGTCGAGTGACCAACTATTCCTTCAACGCCTAGTGAATAACAGATTAAGATTAATAGCCACTCCACTTCAAGTAAATGATCAAAAACTGTTCTAAATTGATAAACTCTTATTATGTGAAATATGTTAAAGATATTGGAACAATAATTACAGCAGGAAGTAAAGAACATTAATAGTCCGATTAAATTCTTACGGAGAAACCTTGTGCAGCATATGTAATTTCCACTGACGTAAGAATGACGCAAATGAAAAACTCTGAACTATAAACTTATAACTTTAATTCTTCAGTCCTGAAACAAAATGTAATCACGAACACACGTGAGCCTGCGTACTCAGATAAAATAAAATATATAACGCTTAATAAGATAAGTTTAAATATAAATGCATAAAAAAACATAATTGCTTTGCTGTGTATACAACTCATCAAATAATCAAGAAATATAATCGTCTATATAACAAAGATCTGAAATTTAATTAGTGTTCAATTACTATATAATTATTTAGTTTTCAGTTATGGTGATAATATCAACAACTGTGATATAAGTACCTTCTTGGATTACCATTGGATTATAATCATGAATTGGATATTTCGCAGACGTAAGCACCTTCAGAAAAGGTAAGAGAATTTTATCTTATCCTTTTCAAGTACTTTTGAGACATCGCGTTACACGAACTCCTCCTTCATTTACACGTTTCAGATACTGGAGATTCCGATAAACATATTTTTAGAAAAAAAAATTGCCGTCCGTCTGTCTGTGTGTGTGTGTGTGTCTGTAAACGCTCTATCTCCCAAACAAATTGAGATAGAGACGTGAAATTTGGTGTGTACTTAGTATGTAATAATGGGAAGAAGCTTATTGAATTTCAGTAACCTCGATTATCCGGAAATATTTTTTCTCTCGAAATATTCGTTCTGATAAAAGGCATATAAAAATTTTCGAAATTATATCCAATGGTTGGAGTATCATAGTTGAGATTTTTCCAACAGAGCAAAAATAAAAATTGGTTATTTTAAGGAGTAAATATAAAAGAAAATAAAAAAAACATAAATTTTGCATAAAGAATGAAGTTGATAGGATAATGAGTTGCCGAGATATTTACAATCTTATTTTCAACACTCTTCAATTTTTCATGACCCTGTATTTCATTGAAATTTCAATTCAAATATATATTTTAATTGGAAATGAGACCCTTAATCCGACGCAATAAACCGTTAGTTAATAGGATTATCAATTTTGGAGTTATAAGAATGTTTCTTCTACGCAATTCTGTAATAGAACATTTAAAGTTTATGACGTCATCAAGCCACGATTTTATTCGAATTGCAATGCATTTTATAAATAGTTTACACATGTTTTATTTTCATATTATGCATATCCATGATGTGTAAGTATTACGGTGACCCCCAACGACTAGTTTAGTTAGTTATTGTTTAGAGATTATATATAATTTTTATAAGTTTCATTAGAAAACTTAGATATTATCTTTCTAAATTATGTACTATTCTGAAGTATCTGGAGGCATGGCAGTGTCTCCGCCAAGTCGAGAAAGCACAGCCGTAAGCATCCTTTTCTGGAAGCAACTCAGGGCAGTTTTGACCCCCCCCCTCCCCCATATCGCTGCGCTGGAGTATCCCAAAAATTTGAAATTTCGTTTATATAGAGTAATGTGGTAAATAGGACCAAAATTTGAAATTTCTCGATTCTGTCTTTTTTAGTGCAAACGATATATGAACTCAAAGTTTCGATTTTTTGACACTCATTCACTCACTCACACTCGCGTCATCAAAAAAATTGGGTAGATCCCGCAGCCATAGAAACTTAAAATTTGGAATAAAGCCAGTGTTTCGGATACAAAGAAAGAAAAAATTATAAAATCCCAAAAATTCCAAAAAACATTCGAAAATTTAACAAAATTGAACAAAATTGAAAATTGAAAATAACACGATCTTGTAGTTTTAAAAACTTAAAATTTGGTGTGAAGGTAGTGTTTAGAATTCAGAAAAAAAAACATCAAAAACACAAAAAAAAATCGAAAACATTGAAAAAAAAATCGAAAATTTACAAATAATCCGATTTTGTTGCGCTAGAAACTTGGAATTCGGAATAAAGGTAGTATTTAGGATGCAAAATAAGGAAAAATTAAAAAATTCGAAAAATTCGAAAAAAATTGAAAAAAAAAATAATAATTTGATCTCTTAGCCGTAGAAACTTAAAATTTGCGGTAAAGATAGTGTTTAGGATTCAGAATAAGTTAAAATAAAAAACACAATAAAATTTGAAAATAAAATAAAAAAAATCGAAAAAAATCGGAAAAATCGAAAAATAAGGAAAATTTGAAAATAATTCGATTTTATATCGCTAGAAAAATGAAATTTGGAATAAAGGTAATATTTAAAATAATAAATATGGAAAAATTAAAAAATATGGATAATTCGAAAAAAAAAAATTGAAAATTTCAAAAAGAAAAAAGAAAAAATGAGAAATTGAAAATAATATGATCACGTAGTCTTAGAAACTGAAAATTTGGTGTAAAGGTAGTGTTTAGGATTCACAAAAAGAAAAAATTAAAAACACAACAAAAATCGAAAATAAAATCAAAAAATCGAAAAAAAACGAAAATTTGAAAATAATTCGATTTTGTAGAGCTAGAAACTTGAAATTTGGATTAAAGGTAGTATTTAGGATACAAAAAAAAAAGAAAAAATCTGTAAAATCTGTAAAATTCGAAAAAAAAAATTCGAAAAATTGAAAAAAATTCGATTTTGTAGATTTAGAACTTAAAATTCGGCGTAAACTTATTGTTTAGGATACAGAAAAAGGAAAAATTAAAACACAATAAATTCGAAAATAGAATAAAAAACTCGAAAAAGATCGGAAATTTCAAAATAATTTGATTTTGTAGTGCTAGAAACTTGAAATTTGTAATAAAGGATACAAAAAAAAAAAAAAAAAAAAATTAAAAATACAGAAAATTAGAAAAAAAATTTGAAAAAATCAAAAATTGAAAATAATTTGATCTTGTAGTCTTAGAAACTTAAAATTTGATGTAAAGGTAGTATTTACTATTCAATAAAAGGAACAATTAAAAAATTCGTTAAATTCGAAAATAAAATCGAAAAATCGAAATATATTTTAAAAAATCGAAAATTCGAAAACAGTTTGATTTTGTACTGCTAGAAACATTAGTTTTGAGATAATTGTCCTATTAGCTAGTACAACGCCACTAATTGTTTTATGTTATTTCCCTCGGATTATGTTTTTCTTTTCTTTCGTTTACGAATTTCGTTATAGAAAAGTTCCGCTATAGACTGGCTACGTTATAGTCGATTTCTTTATAGACAGGTTTTTTTTCTTTCACAGATTATATTCCATTTAATTTGCATATGAAATATGGATTGTTAAATGATGTTAGCCCCACATAAATTTTCACAACTCCCCCTCTCCTCCCGACATTACTGGCTGGTTATGTGTTGATAGTCCTTTCTAAATAAAATCATGGTGACTCTAAGAGTCACTTGATTTATCTCTAAATTGAACCTAAATGATCCTAAGAAGACGGATCAAAGAATTATACTAAATTGGCATGACAACCAGGTAACTTAGAATTAAAATCGAAAAATCAATAAATTTATAACAAGTCGACAGTTTGAAAATAATTCGATTTTGCAGTCCTAGAAGCTTGACATTTGGCAGAAAGGTAGGGTTTAGTATACAAAGTAAGGAAAAATTAAAGAATCGGTAAATGGAAAAAAAAAAAAAAAAAAAAAAAAAAAAAAAAAAAACCATCGAAAAAATGAATATACCGTATATACTCGTGTATAAGTCGACCTCCCCAATTCTTACGCAAAATTTTGGAAAAAATTGAATTTTCGTATGTATAAGTCGAACCACATTTCTGGTAGTATGTTGAAAAATGATTTGTAATCGAGGATAAAAAAAAAAAAAAAAAAAAAAAAAAAAAAAAATTCATTAAATTAGTAAACTTTTTT
Source organism: Maratus michaelseni (assembly GCA_963931845.1). NCBI lineage: Eukaryota > Metazoa > Arthropoda > Arachnida > Araneae > Salticidae > Maratus > Maratus michaelseni. Next base: position 72,503,559 of record OZ007598.1, read on the forward strand.
TTTTACATTTCTAATCAGACTTCTTTTTTTTTTATTTCATTCAACATTTTAAAATTGTATAATTATGTAAAACTGAAGAAGGTTAAACTATTTTGAAAGCTATTCACATCCATTTAATGATTACTTACTTTTTTTTTTTTTTTTTGAAAAATATATTCAAGCTTTATTGACAAGGGTAAACAAACTTGTTAGATTGCTAAAATAGAGTACTTCTTTGTAGTGTAGGACTTTTAGGAGAGAAATCTAGAAGCATTCTCAAGTTGAACTCTTTTTAAAAAGGGGATTAAAATGTTGAAAGGAATGCCCCTGTATTGAAGGGAATTCTATCCCACAAAAGAAAATGAGTGCAGAACAATTACATCGACATTATTGTTGAGCTTTTTTTTTATCAATCAACATCGTCCGCTTTTATCTGTCTCTCCAACCTAGACCCATGTGTGATTAATTAAAAGACTTGCCCATTCACCAATTATCTGCGAAAAAAAATTGGACTCTGGTATTTCACTCCGCTATTTTTTTTTTTTTTTTTTTTTTTTTTTTTTTTTTTTTTCGCTATTTTTTTTTTTTTTTTTTTTTTTTTTACTTATTTACTCGTGTATAAGTTGACCCCCCCATTTTCAGCTCCCGAATTTTGTCTAAAATTCTTCGACTTATACACGAGTATATACGGTAGTTTGATTTATTGGAAATTTTAATTTTGGCTTTATTTCTATACTAAAAAGTACTTTTATGCTAAATATCAAGTATCTAGGGCTGCGAGTAATATCTCAGATGGATAGCACCTATCTTGGAAGCAATTGAGAGTACTTTTGACTTCCCCCCCTCCCATAACTTAGTGCTTGCCTAGGAACCTGAAATTTCTTTTTATCTACAGTACTTTGTAAACGAAACTAAAGCTTCAAATTTTTTATGCCTGTAAATAATAGAGACAGGGTGTGGGCTTAGCGAAAATCAGTAGATGATTTCCAAAAAGAACCCAAAATTAAGAAAAGGAGGATTACTTACAAAAAGAAGTGGAAATCTCATCAAAAACGTCACCTGTAAAAAATGCAGCCAAGTCTCGTGACTCTTTTTCCGTAAAAAGTTCTGAGATCTTGTAAAGCCAAGTTTAGCTATCCTATTAACTTTGAAATTTTCATTCACAAATCACTCCTAGTCTCTACATATTTAGTTAAATATTATTTTGTGACTTGGCAATTACGTAGCACGAGAATGTGATGTAAATAATTAGTCTTAATCAAATAATACCATGCCAACCCATAACATATTAAGGTGTAACTAGAATCCGTCAGGCCGAAATGTCGGAGCATTGAGTGAGATAAACATAAAATATAACATTAACAATATATATAATATATATTTTTTATTTTTATATTTACTGTTTAATAGTATAAAAGAAAATTTACAATAACAGCTGTTGAATCTTCAAGTGTTTATTCGGTCAACAGTTGCCTCAGATACTGCTCAAATGCTAATCTATCAGCAAGTGCCCCCATTCTTCTAATTTGGTCCAGCCTATCCTTTGCGAAAGGCACTTCAATCAGAACATCCTCTAAACGACGAACCCTGCTAAACGCGACATAAGTTGCTCCAAGTGACAACTCTTTTTGACCAATGTCCACAGCTATTTTTGACAAAGTTAAACCCTGGGATTTGTGTATGGTGACAGCGTATGAAACTGTTAAAGGTAACTGAGTACGGGAGCATGAGACATTGTTTTCTTTCTAAGACTTTGTAATAGGTGTGTCAGGAAAAAGTCTTTCAGTGAGAAATGGTCCCCGATAATCATCAAAATGAACCATTACTGCCTGTGGCAAGCCTGGAGGCCGTAATCCTGGTCCGTAGACAATACCTTTTACCGTACCAAGTGCACCGTTGACCAATCCTCCCTCTGTCCACAGATTGGTACGCAACATAATTCTGCATCCAATTGCTAAAAAAAGTTCAGCCTGAAGTCCAGACGCGTGCTCATCTTCACTCCATCTTGCTATTTGATTATTGTGGTCTGCTAATATTCTTGCCACTGGCCATTTTGATTTACGAAGTACTTCTTGATTATGTTCTTCAGCTTGCTTATTTGAGTGAAAAAGGCGTATGGCATCTTGAAATCTTTCAAGTTCAGCCGGAGGTTGTATAGCTTTACGTCGTTGCATAAGGGATGCGTATTGGTCGCATGTAACTTCGCCTACGTAAAGCGAATCAAGAGTCTCTCTAAACTGTATTTGCTGATCGTCGCTTTGTCTCACTGACTTTGTTAAGGGGAAACATTTTTCAAACATCTTAAGAACTGTTTGTCCACGTAAAGCCAAAATGTCTTTTATAGAATGTCTCCTATATAGAGGTGTGTCTTTTACAGGCTGTAGCTGCTTAATATCTCCAATCAGGTAAACAAATAAGCTTCCAAAAGGTTCAATGCTGTCTGGTTTACCTTCGCGACATCTTTGCTTAAGTGCAGCCATCAGACGGTATCCGATCATTGAAAATTCGTCAATAATGAGAAATGAAACTGGATTCATGCTGAGCTGTAGATTTCTTGCTGCTTCACTTCCTAAATCAGCAAACGATTTAAAACATGTTGGTACTTTTAGTGCAGAGTGAATTGTTTTGCCCTCGACGTTAATTGCAGCAGCACCTGTTGGAGCCAAAACCATAATAGCTTCCGGTCCTAACTGCTCGGTAACTCTCATACGAATTTCTTTTATTACCGTACTTTTTCCCGCTCTGGCTTTCCCAATAATAAAAGTACGTTTAAGGCAATTTATAAATCTTAATTGCAAAGACGAAAGCTGTTGCGTGCATAAGTGAAGTATTTTTTGCTGCTCATCTGTAAATTTGATCTCAATCGTATCGTAATTTTGATGCACTTTAAGTTGTTGTTCTTTACAGTAATTTAAAAATGAAGCGAAATTGTGATCAGGGTACTTGTAACTCTCACTTTTCCACTCACATGCATGATCAATCACGCATTGCCCAAAAGTATCGTCGTTTGTCTGCACAGGAACTATGGCAGCTGCTGCCATATATGGATCAATCTCGCGGTATTCTTCTTGCAGGATTTCTGTTTCATGTGTACTGCTAACGCAGAAAAATTTCTTTCTTCGTGTGCATCAATATTTAGATCATTGAATGCTTCCTCCCATGAGTGATATGCAGACGGCAGGCCTTCTTGCAATAAAGAGTCAGAATTACCTCTCCAAGGATAATTGAGTAATACTTGTTGCCTATAGTATTCTTCGGCTAGAGTTGGGTCGTGGTTGAGTGATATAAGAGGAAAAACTCTGACAGCTGCATCTTTTCTTCTTTGGTGATAATCGACTCCTCTTACTGAGAAAGATTTTGCAAACTTAAGAAGCGTGCAGGAAGCAAGTTTCTCCGGCCGCGCACAATATTTCTGAAGCATACTTTTTAATGGTCTTTCGTCGCTTGAAAAGTTGATTTCTTCCCAATTCTTATCATGAAGCCGTATTGTAACTACTTCCCGACTGCTGTGATACATTGGCCATCCCATTAATATGTGTACTACCTCTTGGGCTGAGTAATCCCTTTCAGAAACAGAAGACAAAATGAGTTTTTCGACTGCTTGAACCACTGGATTTGTTTCGTTCATCTTATTTAAAATCTCAGATAACAATTCCTTGTAAGGAACAGAAGCTGATTCTGATTTTGAGGCATATTTGGCAATGTAATGCAAAACCGCATCCTTTGATGTAATAGGACTGAAATCCATGTTAGCTCTCCAAACTTGTGACACGAAGCAATTGTAGGTATTCATTTCAGAATCGTTTCTTTTTGGCAAAAAGCTAATTATGCCATTTTCTACTTGAAGCTTTGGAGAGTCGCACTCTGCTTTTGGAAAACCAAATCTGCAGCTATAACTATTTGTACCGTCTTGTGTGACGTTGGACTTGATTTAAGAGCTGAGCGAGATATTTTTCACGATCTTCACTGGAAATGTCTGAAAAGCGAACTCGACAGCGGTGTATATCATTTACGAGGACGTCCTTGTCAGGATTAACAGCGCTGCATAGTTTTTCAAAATATGCTGTTACGACTGCTACATTTTCAGCGTTAGTCATGTCTAGTGTTTCCATGTTTGGCGACCCTCTTAACCACAACAATCCATGCATGTGAGGATTTCCACGCCACTGCCATTCGAAACGAACCCAGTAGTCGTCTATTAAAAACAACGGCGTCAAGATTTTTCTCAAAAATATATCACAACGTTTTTGAAAGAGCCAACCAGTCAACAGAGGGTTGTCGTGCATTAATTGTCTGCGTTCTGTATCAGTCAGCTCATTTGGATCTCTGTTAGGCTCTAAAAGTCTGAAAAGATCAGGCCAGTGATAATCAGCTGCAGACAGTGTAAAAAAAATTGTTGGTGTTCCAATTTGTCCAACCATGGAAAGGAGTTCCCCACACCGTGCACGCCATTATCCTTTTGTGGATCTTAATTTGCTAGCATAAATCATAATGTGTTTTGCCATTTCTGGTTGCCTATTCAGAATATCACGCATCTGCTCTACCGTCTTATTGCTGAACCTATTTCGTTGAACGAAAAAACGCCCTTTAGCCAAAGACTGCCACCGAAGAATTGAATTCATGGCAAAGTAGCGAAATCGAGGGTCTTTAGCAAGTCGCCCATCTGCGTACTTCATTAGAAACTTAAAATAATCATCAGGAGAGACTGCTTTTTGACGAGGTTGTCGTAAGTCAGCTGTACCATGTGGGAAAAGATGAGGAAAAGCACGTGCTATGTAACCCTCTTCTTGAAATTCGTTGACAGGCTGTGAATTTAATGAAGGGTGAGGCAGAGGCACACGAATTGCGTCATTTATTAAGTTGTTTTGATCTACCGATTCAAGTAGTGGTCTAAATGACTCGCGCCTTATTTCCTCGTTCAAAGTATCAATATCCTCAGTAATATCGGTTGCTGTTGGTAACATTTGAGATACGTCACCATTCTCAGGTAATGTAGCGATCAAATCTTCATCAATTGTGATATTTGAATACTAAGGATTGTGAGCTTTTTAAGCCATTTGAGTGCTTCTAGAAGGCGTTGTGAGCGAACAGAAAACTCTGCACAACCTGATAAAGTATCTTTTGTCACTAACACAGTTGAAGTCATATCTGAAGGATTGACAGGCAGGCGCGAAATAAAACTCTCGATATTTTGTTTAAAGCTGATTACATTTCCGCTGTATGCATACTGTGAGCCTCGTATACGGTAAAGAGAAACCACTGAATGTATTTGAGCGATCATAATATGTTCAATGTAGCTCAGATCTTTGAGACAAATAGGAACTGGACCTGGATCCATCGAATTAGTGGCAGAAAACTTGAAAGCACCGTCTCTACACTTGCATGTCTGGCAGAGCCCAGCAGTATTTAATATGATATCAGGGAAAGCTCTGTGACACGTATTACAGGACAGATAAGTGATTTGCGATACCTCTTTATCAAACCTGATTGCTTCATTCATTTGAGTTGTCAATATACCGGTACTCGGCAAAAAATCTGAAGGTAACTGACTTGTTGTGCGACTTCTCCGTATTGAATTACGATTCGCGATTCTTCTCATTTCAGCTGATTGCTTTCTCTTAACTGGCATCCTTGCAAATTCTATATAATAAAAACATATAATCCGTTTATATATAAAATGTTTCTTAATATATATTTTTTTTATCCTGGATTGGCTGGACTATATCAAAATAAACAGATTTACTCTCATACTTCTTTTATACAATAAGCTTGAATGAAAAGAAAAAAAAATATTTTGAAATGGAAACAAAAAGTTTAATTACACCAATTGCTGAGTTCGATTAAAAAAAACTAAATTCATGTACTTAATACGATTTAAACTTCATTGCACGTATTTTAAGATAAAAATGTATGGGGTCCTTATTTGAGAAAAGTAAAATATATGTAAAATATATAAAAGTAAAATGTATGAGACCAAGATTAAGAGCTTTTACTAAAAGGTTGTTTCCGAGTATATTGTTATTTAAATAAGTTTTTCATGATAAAAAATGGCAACAATATAAATTATTTCAATTTTCTTTTTATTTAATTCAAACAATCGCAATGTTATTTCCATGGGAAAATCGAAATATTTAGGGCAGACGTTTTTGGGCGTTAGAGTTGACGAATATTTCTGATTTTCAATCCCCGGCGAGATTTTGGCACTATCAACTTCCAGTCCAATTTTGGTGTTAATGCGGCAAATATTTTGGCCGCTATCGTGTACACAAAAGTGATTTTTCACGGGAAGCCGGAGCTTTGCTCCGACAATAACTTCCCTGTGCTGGTTAAGGTTATTAAGGTTTAAGGTTTAAGGCTGGTTTTTAAGGTTATTTTTAAGGTTTTTAAGGTTATTATCACGGGCCCGGGCAACGCCGGGCATGTGAGCTAGTTTTATCATATTAGTTATAAGATATTTATTTAAATATTTCTTGGTAACCAAGCATTAATCGATCTATGAACAAAATAGCGATTGTTCTGTGTTTAATAAACACCTATTCACTTTTTTGGAATCTGAATAAAAATGCCTGAAAAAATTATGTAATGAATAAAATTATTTGATGTTGAAATGAATAATTTGTTTAAAAAAAATAATTATTAAAAATGTGTGAAATATTTATTTTCAATTAAGTGGAAGTTGAATTATTTGAGAAAAGTTCCAAGCCCTTGCACTGCTATTATTGCACTGCTATTGTGCATTGTTTTATGTACTACAGGAACAATCAACCAACCTTGTCTGTAGCAGATATAATTGCATTTTATCGAAATTACAGCGCTAAAGAGCCAAATATAGTACAGCTTTCTCCTTTCAGTAGGCGTTACTTCATCTTATCCTACTTTCCTATTCGTCAATTATATTGTCCGAAGACTCTCTTCATTGGCCCTACTCGACAATGGAAAAAATGCCGTTAGCCTCGATGGCGGCTGGATGACGAGCGTCCATTCCAGATTGTGATGGGATTGTTACTGCGAAGCGGCTTATGCAATAACAGTTTCTTCTGATACCTATTAATTGAGATTTGCGGACAATTGGGAAGGAGGGATGCGGAATAATGGTGGGGAGCTTTTATCGTCTGTCGAATCGGTAGAGATTAATTTATGGAAGAGATGATATTGAGCTTGGATCAGTTGGCAACGAACCAAAGCTTCTGGCGTGATGCGGAGATTGTTTCCGAGGGACAATTAAAGAGATTATATAAGAGCGTGCTTGTGATGCAGATGATGGAAATTTCAACCCATTCATTCAACATGAGTTTGGGAAGCAGATGATTTAATAAAATTCAGGCCGATTGATTCATTTTGTTATTTGATACATTTGTTCCGTTTCGTTTTATTTATAGATGACTGACGTTGGTCGTAATAATAATATGGAGAAATTAATGTTAAAATTTATCAAAGTTATTATGTATTAGAACAAAGATTTTTCAACTTTTATATTTTGCAGCACAGTTAGAACCTATGACTAAACTTCCGAGGCACACGTAAATTATAATAAAAATAAGGAAATGAATGTGAAACTGTTTTTAGTTTATACATAGTTAAGACAAATGAAATATACCATCGCGACCAAATATTTTTTTTAAAGTATAATTTGTAATAAAAACATAACAATTATATATTTCTTTTAAAACTTGTTCCTTTTTTACGTTTAATATATTTCAGCACTAAATGAAATAGCTGAGTTTTAGAATATGTACCATCTTTGCTACGCTGAGAAACTCAATTTTGGGATCTTTAATTTTCTTTCAAGGATAAGATTCTAGTTCATTCAAAATTAAGAGAATTTAAATAAACAAAAAGTGTTTTCAGTTTACGCCATGGAAATTGACATTCATTTGGCAATTTATCAAAAAAATTCCTCCTCCCCCCCCCCACCCCCTTTCACACGCACAAAAAAAAAAAAAAAAAAAAAAGGAAGAAGGAAAAGAAAATTTTATTGACAAATATTAAATGTGTTTAAAATTTAACTAATCAAATTCCAAGTATAATTAGTTGATACATTTTACACAAATTAAATAGTTATTTTATGTTTTGATGAAGTCCTTATCAAGACATCATGAACATCCGACAGTTTCAGATTTAAGATGTAAAAGCAGTTTATAAGTATTTAAAATGTTTTTCTTCTCGGTTTTCCTAAAATTTGCTCTTTTCCTTTTATTTGGCATGGCTTAAAGTTTTTATTATTATTATTATTATTTATAAACAATATAAACAACTACTGATCAAATTAAAAAAAAACAAACTAACGATTTCTTTTTTAGCGAAGCAATAATCGTAAGTTTTGCAACGATAAAACTCTTGGCTGTAGCCACAATCTGTTATAAAAGCTTCCAAAAGTTTGTGGGTTTATTTATTTCCATTTCTTAATCCTCCAATGCAAATAAACGTATCTATATATATTCAAATTCATAGGTTGTATCGTATTGTTTTCACTAAAATGTGTAATAAAAAACAAATTTTATATATAAAAAAGTGCATATCACCTTAGGGTTGACATACAATTTCAAGATCGCTACTTAAAACAACAAAAACTACGATGTTACAATCTGTGTCAGACATGCATTATTTGGAAGTTTAAAAAAAAATGTTCTTTCACATACATAAAATCTTCACAGATTTTTTAAAAGGTAATATAAAAGTTGAATTGAATTTTAAAAATGAAATATCATTTTAAAGTTTTTCGCACACAACAGCAAATGACAATGCATTCAAATTAATACATTTATATTATTAAATTTAAAAAAAAAATCTCTTCACGTGATTAAAAAAAATATATAAATCATATAGTTTTCTGTCATGGAAAATTTAAACTTTCCAAACAATTTTATGATTTACGCCATTATTTTAAATGTTTAAAACCCTCTCTGAATTGAAGAATGAATTCTTTCGTATGGAAAACTTTTAATCTCATCATTATATCCCCCCCCCCCTCCCCATAAAATACCTTTCTATAAAGTTTTAAAATATTTTTAAATTTATTTTAACGTTTTGGAACAAATATATGCACAAAGTATCATATGTGGTTTGACATTACTTTTGATTAGAAAATATTCATATTTATTCACGTAAAATTAGGTTTTTTTTTTTTTTTTTAAATAAAATGTCGATTGAAAACATTAAAAATCAGTCTCATTTGCAGATTTTTATTGAGTTAGACGCACTGTAAAAACAAACAAATAAATTAAATTAAATAAAAATTGATGCTTCTTAATCTAGAAAATATAATAACGAACGAAAATGTATACAATAGCCTCTTATGAGTTACCCACGATTTCCTAAAAGTGTTTTTATCTTTAAAAACCTCGGAAACAATATATTTTCCAGATTTAAAGAAACATTTATAAAAACAAAGTTTCTTTTGCTGCCACACATTTCCGGAAACGTTTCCGAGTAGTTTTTATAGTGTATTAATCACTTTTCTCAATCCGGAATATAAGTTTTTCGGATGAAATCCATTCTCAAGTAAAACATTTTCATGTTCAATATTATATGTTTTAAAGCCGAACATGATAAATTAACAGCATTAACATTAAAATTAATATTAGTTTGTTATTCATGCGAGTATAAATTCAACTATACAGCTGAAAATGTTTAATTAAAAACTGATAGCAACCTATAAACACCGATATTTCAGTTTAAGAAAAGTAATTAATACGTAATAAAAGCTACTTGGAAACGTTTCGAAAAATCAGTGGCAGCAAAAGAAACTTTCTCTTTATAAAAAGGCTTCTTTAAATCTCGAAAATATATTGATTTCTGAGGTTTCTAAAGATAAAGAATGCTTTTCGAAATCGGGTAACGTGAAAGGGATTATTGAATATTTTCGTTTGTAGTTATATTATACACTGAAAAAAAAAAAAAAAATTGTTGTTTTTACAGTATAATACTGGCACCCCAGCTGCCAGTATTAAACCGTAAAATCAACATTTTTTTGAAACATTTGTCTTTTTTAACAGTGTATGTTTACAAAGTATACTTTCTTTTCATTATTTATTATTTTAGAAAAGTTTCAGCTGAACGTTTATATGTCTGCTATGCGCCAAATCACAAAATTGATAACCGGAAAAAAAAGTGACCCGAAAAAAAGTAACAGGAAAAAGGGTAACAGAGAAAACAAAAGCGGAAAAAAGTAATCGAAAAAAAAAAGTGACCGGTAAAAGAGTAATCGGAAAAAAAGTAACAAGGAATTACGAATATGCGTACATTGAAAAGCGCTTTCACGTATGTTAAAAATCAAATAGATGAACATTCTCTCGTATGCGAATAGTCCCAGCTTTTTTTCTTCATTATTCTAATTCGTAAATATCGACGAAAAATATTGGTATTTGCGTTCGCGAATATCAAAAATCAAGTAGAGATTAAAACGAGTATTCTCGTATGCGAATAATACTCACATCACTTTTCAATATTCGCATTCGTAGACATCGACGAGAAATATTCGTATTCGCGTACGCGAATGTCAAAAAGCAAGTAGTGATGAATACGAGCATTCTCGTATACGCGAATATTCTCACTTTTTTACACTATTGCAATAGCATTAACAAATAGTTACAGCAAATATTCGTCTACGGCAATGATATAAATCAGACATTTTTTACCTGGTTAGCTTTTAACACTTATTTATCAATAAGTTCAATATTTATCAATTACATGTCACCTTTTTTTCGGTCACTTTTTTTCCGATTACTTTTTCTACTGGTCACTTTTTTCCGGTTAATTTTTTTCCTAGATTCCACAAAATTTCCTAACTGAGAAAATACATCTATCTTTTTTTTTACTGTGCAGGTTGAGCATAAGCTAAAATGTGTAATAGGGAGTTATCTGGGCCTGTGCCTCACAGTTTTATAAATCGGGTACTGATATTTCTTATTTATTTTTCGCCTGAGAACTCAACACCTCTGATCTGTGTGTTCCAAATAAAGGAATAAATAAATACAATAGTTTTCAAACCACAATGTGGACGGGCCGCAGTGTCTGTGCAGTGTATCTTTGTAGAGGGGAAAAAGCGTGTGAGGAAACATCACACTGGTACATCGTGCCTCGAAGCGAATGAGGGAAGGGGACAGTTTTATGGCCCGTGCGTGAAAATTCGATGATAAAAATCACGCAACAGGCTGTTTACAAGAGAATAATGAATGAATAGCCGAGGGAGGGGAGAAAGTGGTTTTTAACAATTGACATAGCTTCTGGCAAGAGGCACATGTTGATATTCGTCTCCAGCAGTGGAGAGGGAGGCAGGGTGAGGTTGAGAACGTAATATGAGCAAATTTGGTCAAAGTGATATAGTTAAGGCTGTTCTCAAATCCAAACGGGCTGGTTTCAGATACATTTTTAAATTCATTTTTGTTCAGACACGCAGGAAATGGGCAGGTTTTGTTTTTCAGAAACTTTGTAATGGAAATACGTTTTCAATTTTTTGGTAATGGTAGAAGACCTTTTAGAAGATATTGTCAAAGTCGACGTTTTGAACCAAATTCCCTATGTTTCAGCGCCAGAAAGGAGAAAAACGCGCTGTCAAGTGACACCCATATAACTTGATAAGTAATTTATTTATCAAAAAATGGAAAACTCATTTCGATTCCAAATCACTTCCATAGTCAGATCTACCAATTTTATGCCTTTTCGTTCAAAAATGAGTCAGAAAGTTTTGGATTGTTCAGCAGATCATTTGAGAACCACGTTCAACTATTATAAAATTAATATATGTTACTGTCAGCTAACAATTTCACAATATTCAAGAATTTTTCATATATTCTCATTTGTATTAGAGAAAAGGTAGTTCTTCTTCTTTTCATATACAGTGGACCTCCCTAATGTGATTCTCAAGGGGAATTAAAATTTTATTCGTGTTAACAGTAGTTCGTAACTAAACTTACGTATACATTTTGACGGGTATTGCTCATGTTAAAAGTATAATTCATGTTAAGCGTATTTACGTTAACGAGATGCGACTAATATTACTTTATTACGCTTTTCAAATATCTTTTTTTTTTTTTCTTTAGGTGCGTTCGTAATTATATAAATACGTAGCACCTATTGTCGTCGTCTGGTCCGTCCGTCTGTCTGTCCGTCCGTCCGCAACGCAAAAACTACCCAACCGAATTTTTTGAAATTTAAGATATATTATCTTTGCAGAATTTTGTCGAGACATTTCAATTTTTTTAAAAATCGAATCAAAACTTTAGAAAATATTAATAAAAACATTTATTAAGAAATTTGATTTTTTTTTTTTTTAAATCGGTGCTTTATTTTTATAGGAGCTTTCGAAGTTTAATCGTCAAGCGGCCGAGATAATTATTTTATGACAGAAATTAATCTGCAGACGATATAATTCATTTCACAGAATTAAAAAACATCAAGATCTGAATATTTATATAACTAGCTATAGTACGAACGCACCTCTTTTGTAACGTTTGACGTACAATTTCTAACTTGTTTTATTTCTTGTGAAAATGTCAATAGTGTTCGAGAAAATATGTTCCTCTTTTCATTACTAAATATTGTAAGATTTTTATTTTAATCAAAACTGATGAAGTTAAAAGCATAAAATCTTATGTTTTGAAGTATGAATCTCAGTTACATGGTATAAGACGCAGACAAAAAACGGCATAGTTTTGCATTGCTGACATTTTAACTCCAAACGATTTCACTGCCGTATAACAGAGATTGGAGCCGATTGTAATTGTAATGTTACGTGAATTTTTCTTATATACAAATGTAAAAAAGGAAAAAACTTCTTTATAAGAATTAATTGCGTATAGAAAAGTGGGTAATTTCACGGAAGTTACAGCCAGGCCAATATTCAAGAATTTGTATCGCCACCAGATTGATGAATCTTGTTAAATACATTTCATAGTTAACTGCCAAAATAATATAAGTTTTAAAGACAGGTCCATCATTTCGAAATTATTTTTTATTTCTTAAAATACTGTGAAAAAAACTTTTAACGTTACTTTACAAAACTTTACAAACTTTTAACTACTTTGTCCATTAGACCTGAAAATATCCAAGTCGCCACTCGTCACATGACGACTGAAGAAGAAAAAAAAACTGTGGCGACTAAATAAAGTAAATAACCGTGACACTTTTTTCTCAAAAACTTTTAACGATTTTACCAACTTTTAAATAGTTTGACTCACATTTTATATCATGGCGGTTTCAATTCTCCGCGTTTTAAGTGATCAGTTTTAACAGAATCACTGTTAACTGTTGTAATATAATATAAAGAACTTTAATATAATTTAACTTTAATTTAATTTAGTTCAACAAGAATTATGACAATAAAGTGGTTATAGCAATGTAATGGAATTGCAATATTTTTATTTAAAGAGAAGAACAAATTGAGGAACATATCATATAGCCATATACATAATAATGCAAATACGTATGCATATGCTAAAACAAAAAGTTGTATTAAGCATACTAATAATTTTACTGCTTTGACTTAAGTATCGTTATTAATATTTCGATTAAAGATATAAGTTGAGGAAAAAAAACTGTGAAAATCTCACAAAATCCCAGTTTGGTTGTCAGACTTTTCTTACTGTAAAAATTTGCATGAATCATTGTTTCCCTCAAAAAAAAAAAAAAAAAAAAAAAAAAAAAAAAAAAAAAAAAAAGAGCTTTGAAGTACATTTTGCTGTTAATATATAGCAAAAAATGTTTGGAAATCAAATTACTAGTAGATTTTGCTGTGATTTTTTTTTTTTCAATTTATCTTATAATTTAGGTGTTTGTATGCCATTTAACAAATGTTTTTTTCCTAAAGGAGGAGATAAAATTCCAAGGCAGGTCTCCTGTTTTGAGTAGTAAACATTATTAAGTACATAATTTGTTGTGATAAGTTTGGACAGGAATAGAACTTCATCTGAAGGGTCTTTTTTACGTCTTTTCTTTGGCCTTTAAAATGCTGGCACGTGCAACCACTATTCAGGTGCTCTGCTCCCTTTTGGACACCTACTGGGGGACCTAGAGCTCCTAAAATAGGAAACTTAGTGAGACCCATTCCGAAAATCAAACTTCAGAGGTGAGAGTCAGTGATATAAAGAAATACAAAAGATTTACGATTTTGGTTATTTTTAGGTTCACCAGTAAAGGGATATATGGAGTGCAAAGGAATGCAATAAAAGGCATACCATTCTACAAATGATATTAACACTAAAAATCCATAATACTAATAGACCGAATTAATAAAATAAAATGAATGTGAAATGGTAATTTTTAATCTTGATTACATTCTATACAGTTATCATAAAATAGTTATAAACTTTGTAACGTGACTTCAAAGAGTATATAGTGATTATAGTTTGCAGTGCAAAATAATTTATCAAGAAACCCCATCCATTTCCCAGTGGTTTTAATGGCTTTTTATCTCTATTATAATTTAAAGTTTAACTTTTTATTTAACGATTTCAAGTTTTTAGTTTAATTTTTTTCAAAAGAATTCTGCTCAAAATAATAAATTTCCATAAACAATGAAAAATTCTGAAGATACTTATTATACAGACCGAGTGAATAAATTAATAAAATGAATGTAAAATGTTATCTGCAATCTGTATTACATAATGTACTTATCATAAAAGAGTTTTAAACTTTGTAACGTGACTTTAAAGAGTGATTGATTACAGTTACAGTTCAATACAGTGCAAAATAATTTATTAAGAAACAACACGTATTTCGCACTGTTTTAATGGCTTTTTACCACTGTTATAATTGAAAGTATATTTTTTTATTTAAAAATTTCAAGGTTTTTTTTTTTTTTTTTTTTTTTTTTTTTAAATAAAAAATTTTGCTTAAAACAATAAATTTTCATAAACACTGAAAAATTCTCAAAAAACTTAAGAACCTTGATAATATCTTTAAATACTGAAAAAACGAGAGAGACAGGGTTATAAAATGACGCAGATGAATTTTAACAAAAAGTATTAAAATCATTATGACGTTTTTTAACATGAGAATTTTTCAAGCATTGTCGACAAAATATCTGAATATCTTATTTTTGCTTAAAGT
The DNA here is from genome assembly GCA_963931845.1 of Maratus michaelseni. Taxonomy (NCBI): domain Eukaryota; kingdom Metazoa; phylum Arthropoda; class Arachnida; order Araneae; family Salticidae; genus Maratus; species Maratus michaelseni. Next base: position 72,518,586 of record OZ007598.1, read on the forward strand.
GATATCAAACATGACAGAAGAACTACTGCTTTAGCCAGACAATATATAGAAAGGAGCAGTTATGCAGATTGATTTCAAGAATAGTAAAATAATTTTTCAATCAAGAGCTTATTCCCCATCCATTATCCGTGAATATATAGAAATATATTTGCGAAAAGATTGCATTTGCAACGAAGCCGCTTCCTTTGAATTAGCTAAAATTTGGCACGCGATGATCGATAGATTGAAAAAGAAATAAAAATTAAAACAAATAATAATTTTCACATTTCCCAGTTTGGCCAATTTAAGCACCTGCTAGCCTTGGGCATACGATCTCGTGGTTTATGTTTACCATTTTCAAAAATATGCGAGAATATTGTATTTATCATTTAGATCAGAAGATGTCACCGATAGTGTGAACGAAACATATGTTATCTACATTAAAAAGGTATTTTAAATATTTCGTGTTATTTTTTTATCACTTTAAGCATTATTAGACTTTAAGTTAAAGTTAACAAGTGATTGTATTATATTATTTCTTATTTTTGCTTTAAAAAAAATCATTAATTTTGAGATGAAAATTATTTTTTTTTTTTTTGATTGTGCAAATAATTTTCATAATAATTACATAAACTCTTAGAAAAAATAATGATTGCAAACCTTTCAAATTTTAAACTAATTACTTATTAACCAGTGGACGCGTGCGAGGAGATTTCGCAAAGCAGTCTAATATTTTTTTTAGCAATATCTAATACTTTTTTAGATTCAGGTTTAAATTTCTAAAGAAAAATTAAGGATTAGATATATCTGCAAACAACATTAGTCAAGAAAGAATATCATCTCATTGATTCCATAAACTCGTCAAAGATAGCAAAAAGCATCACGCGCGATAAAAAACAAACAAACCAAAAAAAACAAAAAACAAAAAAAAAAACAAGTGGGTAAGTGTGATCGAAGATCGCTCAAAGGGTTTCGTTTAATATTCCTTTCAAAACACTTTATCCTTTCTTTAATAAATCCAAATAAATTTCATTTAGCATAAAAAAAAAAAACCTCATGTTTTTGTTTTTTATAAAGTAAAAATTTACCGGTCTATTTTTTTCGTTTTTTCGAGTACCCAAACCAGCCCGATAGCGGGCGAAGCCGACTATTATATTCTGTCATAATAATATCTGTCACGCGGACAAAATGTGATATAAAAAAATAATTTAAAAATTAAACATGTTGTACACCTTCAAAATGTTAAAATATGCGAATATTTCCATAATCGGATTTTTATCTTGATTCAATATGTTTCTCAAACTCCTATATTTACTATTCTCTATTACTCATATTGATACTCGTTTTGTATTACTCTCAAACATCTGAAGAATTCGTTAAACTTCCAATAGGACGTCAGATTTTCTTTTTAATTCTCTAATGACGTGATATTAATCTGCTTTGTGTACATACACATACTCATACTCCTTGTATTATTGAGAAATCTCTGAAAATTTCCGTTTTATTACCACTATGACGTCAGTCATTTTTATTTGATACTAATCTTTTTTTTCAATTGGTGAAACTTTTTATTTCATTTTCATTTTTCATGTGGAAATCGTCTGATAGAAAATTAATTATTGTAGAAAGAATTTCATTGTGGATTTTTAATTTTTGGCATCTGCTATAACGAAAAATGTTTAAATTTAATAGGAAAATGATGTTAGAATTTTGGTTTTTTATCTTTACTTATTAAAATAATACGAATTTTTCAAATTTTAATATTTTGAGCTCTTTATAGCTGGTATTCAGCTATGTACACAAAGTTTCAACTCTGCAAGTTACATAGTTTCTGAGAATAGCTCTGTGACAGACAGACAACGGAGCGGGAATAATGGGGTTTCGTGAGATGAACGAAACCGTAAAAATTAACAATTGCATTTTAACTATATTAGAGGATGACGTCATCCGCTTCGGAAAAAACACGGGACAAAGAAAAATAATTGAATACAAATAAAATACAATTTAATTTAATATAACAAAGCATACAATTTACGCTGCACGTGAAATACCATTGCTTTGATCGATCGATGGTGTATTTTTTTTCTTAACAATTAAATTTAAATTTTGCTTTTTAATCATAACTTTAAAATAAGCCCGTGGAACAACAATGTCCCACTTTTATCTTTTTTGTACTATTTATTTTTTTATATAATTATTGTTGATCACGATATAAAGCGGTATTTTATTTTTGTGGCAACATTGATTTGAGAAAAACCTTTCATTTCATTTACGAAAACAATGGGGATTTAATTTTTAATTAACTGCAATTTTTAATCAAAAAATATGTTTTAACGAAATGTGAGTGTATTATATCAAACGCCTGTCCAGAAACCTTTCGAATGATACCTCATTCATTGTTATGCGTTTTATAAATGTGCATAGATAAAGTAATGTTGACAACATAAATAATACATATGATTAACTGATTACTTTATTTACTGACTTGAATTGATTACAAAGATTGAAAATATGATTTATTAAAATTTAAACATTGTTATTTATTTATTTATTTTTTAGTCTTGTTTGAGTTTTAAAGAATTTAACTGCGGTTTACATTTTCCTCTAATAATAATAATAACAGAGTAAAATAAAATATCCTTCAGAATATACTGTCGGAATATATGTTTAAATATTATTTTCAGACGTGAAAATTAAGAGGCTACTTCACTCAGACGAAAACACCCGCTCGCTAATGTTAATCCTATGGAGGAAATATTTTAAGATATCTCGTTTGCATTTCAATATTTTTAAATGATTTTTTTTTATTTTTTATTTTTTTATTTTTTTATTTTTTACGCGAACGAGATATCTTAAAATATGTCCTCCATAGGATTAACATTAGCGAGCGGGTGTTTTCGTCTGAGTGAAGTAGCCTCTTGGAAAGCTAGTCATCGGTTAGGTGTTCGATTATCTAAGATTAGAGATTGAAAATTTCAAGAACATAATAGCGAACGTATGATTTTGTATTAGTTGTATAAAAAAAAAAAAAGAAAGAAATCTTATCGTTGAGTGGGAGGAAATGAAAAAGAACGATAATTGAAATCGTGAAATATTGATTTTGTAAAATATAAGCATTTCATATTGACATAAAATACTTTTTCTTTTCATATTTGTTCTTATAATGGAATAATAAATAAATAAAAGAGGAAGCGAGAGAGAGAGATGGAGAAAGAATCGAAAGATTCAGATAAAAAGGACATAACAGACTATAAATGGATCCATTACGACGTGGTTTACCGTGAGAATTTTTAAAAAGATTATCGTTGAATGGCTGAACATATTATTCGGCTCGTTTAATTCCTAATGGAAACATTACCGCTCTTTTATATTGCAGACGTCTTTAAGCAATTAAAAACCTATTATCGGTTAAGACCACAGAAGGCCTCACAAGACGAGGAAATCCATCTCTGATGTCCACTGACCACAAACACGGAGCCTTGAGGTAACTTTCCAGTGATTTTTTTATGGGCCGTTTTATCATCTGACTAATTGGTTTGTTGGGTGGTCTACCGTAGACTATTGAGAGGATGCAGCATGAAAGGACGGAGGTGTGGAAGAGCAAATGCTACTTGACCCTGAGGTGGACAGTTGGAAATTTCACGCTTTTCGTCTTGACTAATTGCCCGCATGATGGATGATCGTTCTCCGTACATAGGGAGTACTTATCGGAACAAATAGAAAGCGTTTAGCACGTGGAGAGACCGAAATGCGATCGCTTTTCTGCAAGAAAAGAGATACTGATGTGTGTGGCTCTTTCGGAAGTGATATTAGGAAGATAAAAAGATGCTTCTGGCTCTGTGGGAATTACAGCGCTGCCAGATTTTGAAATCGAAAAATACTACACTTTCGTCTGAGAAAATACTACAAATTTGACTTTAGCGCCATCTACCGGATTTAACTAGTATTACAAATATCACTCAGTCGGTCAATTACCGTATATACTCGTGTATAATTTGACTCGTGTGTCGTGTATAAGTTCGCAAAATTTTGAAAAAAAAAAATGAATTTTCGTGTATAAGTCGAACCACATTTCTTGTTGAAAAATGATTTTAATCTAGGATACAGAAAATTAATAAATTTTCATTAAAATGGTAAACATTTCACGTTTCTAATCAGACTTTTTTTTTTTTTTTTTTAAATTTAACGTTTTAAAACTGTATAATTATTTAAAACTGAAGAAGCTTAAACTATTTTGAAACCTATTCACATCAATTCAATGATACATAAAAAGAAAAAATTCTTTGAAAAATCTATTCAAGCTTAATATAAAAGGGTAAACAACATTTTAGATTGTTTAAATATAGTGCTTCTTTGTATTGTAGGACTTTTAGTAGAGAAATCTAGACGCATTCTCAAGTTAAACTCATTTTAAAAAGGGGGCTAAAATGTTGAAATGAATGTCCCTGTATTGAAGCGAATTCTATCCCAAGAGAAAATGGATGCAGAACAATTAAGGGGACGGTTGAGAAACAATTTGAGTTTGAACCACGTGTATTTCAATTGTAATTCAATTGTTGAGATTTTTTTGTTAATCACACAGGGAAATGACCATTGTCCACTTTTATCTCTCTCTCCAACCTAGAAACGGTGACTCCGGTATTTCCCTCTGCTACTTCAAACCTCTTCCGGGGTGTGAAATATTCTTTATTTTATTACTTTTTTTTACTAACTCGTATATAAGTCAACCTCCCATTTTCAACTCGCAAATTTTGTCTAAAATTCTTCAACTTATAAACGAGTATATACGGTAGCTGTGATTAGTTTTCGTAATCATCATATATATTATTTCTGTTGTCAACATCCGTTTTTCTAAGCAATTACAAAATGCAGAACGATAAATGAGATATCATAAGGAAGGATTTTGAACTGGCTTCTGACCATAGTACACTCACATTTCGTTAAAAAATGCTTTTTGATTAAAAATTACAGTTAAATCAGCTTTGTTTTTATAAATAAAATAAAGGTTTTCCTCAAATTAGTGTTGCTACAAAAATAAAATACCAGATTATATCGGGCTGAACAATGATTATAAAAAAAATAAATAGTACAATAAAGATCAAGTGGGACATTGTTGCTGCACGTGTTTATGATTAAAAAGCAAAAGTGAAATTCAAATGCTCAATTTATTTTATTTATTTATTTATTTATTTATTTATTTATTTTTATTTTTATTTTTATTTATTTATTTATTTATTTATTTATTTATTTTTTTTTTATTTTTTTTTTTTTTTTGTCGCCTGTTTTCTTCCAAAACAGATGATGTCATCCCCCAAAGCTGTTAAAATATGATTGATATATGTATTTATATATATATTTTTTGCTTTTTACAATCTGCGATCAGTTTTTACTGTAACTTTGATAGAATAAATGAGATGATAATCTGGCTTCATCAATGTTGTTTGCAGATATTTTTAATCCTTATTTTTTCTTTAGTAGTTTAAACTTGCATCTAAGAGATATTGGTAAAAAAATATTAGATTGCAGTGGCGAAATCTTCGCACGGGTCCACTGGTAACATAAAATAGGAGACGACTATAAATTATCTAACAAGTTGTATGATTTTTTTTCTAATCAAAACATTTAACTTATATGAGAAACTTCCATTACCGATATTTCTCTTATCACCATATTTCCAAATATAAAGGTAAATAAACAGCGAAACTAATGTTTTGTTATATTGCTTTTTCATATTGCAAATGATAAATCGCCAAATATTGTTCTAACCGCCATCATTCGTATATTGCATGTCATTTCATTTCAAATGCATCATGCATGCCAAATATAAACAAAATCCAACTGCTTCCAACATGAAAAGCAATATAACAAAATATTAGTTTCACTGTTTATTTATCTTTATATTTGGAGATATGATGATATCCCGGCTATATTTAAGTAACCGCCTTTTCTTTCGAAACTATAAATGACATTTTAAATATAGTATGTATTTAATTTTGGGTGAAAAAATACTACCATAGTATTGAAAGTACTACATCTGGCAAACTTTGTGGGAAAATATAAGGCAGAATTGATCCATAGTAATTTAGAAAGGTAAATTTTCCATTCTGGCTATTTGCGTATTTTTACAAAAATCTCGGAAAACTAGAAAACAATTTGTCTGAGAATTCAGAAAATTGCGCCACTGAAAAAAGTTAAAAAAAAAAAAAAAAACGGTTCTATGCTACTATTTAAGAATACCTTCAAAACTCATTATAGTAACAATAGCAGAAGCGGACATATTCCGCTGTTCAGAGGTGTCCGGTATTTAGAGGTTTTATTATAAAGCAAACAAATGGGAATATATTATATATATATTTAAAATGAAAGCACATGTGAAAAACAAAATATGAGATATCATAAAAATGAATGGAAAGTATACTGCAAGAATTAAACTTAATAAAATGAAAACAAAATAATTATACTACTTCTTAATTATAAATAATACCCGGGACCGACACGGGCTCAACTTTTATACCAGCCTTTTATACCCCCCCCCCCCCGGGCTCGGGCTCATTCCTTCTGAAACTGACAATTTTATTTATTCTCATATAGAAAAAATAAAAACAACTTTTACCCCTAAAAAATTACAAATTCCATTTCAAGTAATTTTAATGTTATTTTGAGCAGAATGAATAGAAGGGGAAACAGAAATCTTATTTTTCTTTTCTAGTATTAGAATGTTACTTTAAAAGAAAATTTAGGATATTTACTGAGTGATATGGCGCCAATGCGAAGTGGTGCCAATAATATTTGTTGCTATATTTTCGTTTGTGAAGTAGGATATTTTTTAATTGGAACGTTTATTTTATTTTATTTTTTTAGAGATCTAATGGGAGATGAATATTTTTTTTTCGTTTTTAGTCAATCAGCATTAGTTTAGGTTTACAAATTTTTAGTCTTTTTATTGTGTGCGAGTTATAGTAGCTCTTCATATGAAAACAACGTTAGTGATTCTATTTTTAATTATGAACTCTGCTCATGCTAAAGCTCTGCTCTGCACATTTACGAAGTCACTTTCATTCGTAAGTAGATATAATTGTCATATATTGTTATTCCGATTGAAAGCAATCGAAGAGTGTTTCAACTTTTCCTATAAAAGCACAGAATCTTTCAGATACCGGTGTCAAATTTTTAATTTAAACTGATTTTCAGGAAAATGAAATATTGTTTTAATTAAGGAATCCATTATAAGTTACGATATAAACCTTTTATAGGAAATATAAAACGTTGTTCGATTCTTCTGCATAGAAATAATAATTTCTGCAAATTTTATTCATTTTTTCATAAAACGCACTTCGTTAAAGTGTCCATCAGATTTACTTATTGGGAGAGAAAAATATTTACATCCTTTTAAGGAAGTATATTTTATTTGATACCAAATTGCTCTTTTGATAAGATAGAAAGTAAATTTCCAAAATTAATTATGTGTACGGGATGAACAGTTATTTTCGCGTAAGAAGTTTTAAAAAATGTGATATTACTTTTAAAACAATTTTTAAATATTATGCAATTTTTTTCGGTATCGGGCTCTAATTATACAAAATGTTTCGGGCTCGGATTTAAAATCATAGGGCTCGGGCGGGCCCGGGCTACGAAAAGAGAGCCCGAACTCATCTCTATCGCTCATGTATCCCCCTCCCCTTTCGACAGAAAAACAAATATATATGACGGTCAAATGTATCACGACGGTTGAAGATAAATCAATACGCAGTTACCCCCAATAATGTGATTATTATTATGACGGAAATTGCAATTAAAGGGTAATCTTCTATTCGGAATCAACTACTCTTCAATCGTCAGATAATAATAAAGTACTTTAAAATTGCAGTAAACAACTTTAATTATCTCGTCGGAAAAACCCATTCATAAACTGTTTTCAACTCAGCTAAGTACATGGAATAAACGCCCACGTGAAAGAATGATTATCACGTGCTATCATGTGCTTTTTCCCAGTGACGTCATCCAAGGCTACCAAGGACATGAAAAAACTCTTTAGACTTTAGTCAGTTGTTGTGTGAATTTCATTTAATTATGTAGTGTGTGAAAATGTCAGAGCGATGTAAATGCTCTGTGTAATTATGTAATCAAGAGAACGTATATTAAACCTAAATTTAATCGAAAGGAAATACTCTATTAATTCTACTGTGATATGCATATATTAATATTTGTTTCAATTTTAGCAGAGCGGATTACTTCAGCAAATTAATGTTATTCTAAGTGATTACATATGACAATGTGCCTGGATTTAACAATTTGGATACTCCAAGTGCTTTGATCGTCCAATCAGGTAAGCGAATGCATGCTTACTTAACTCTATTTTTGAAGTACTGTTTTTATACAATTAAAGAAACTATTTTACACATTAAATAAACTGCGCCGCCGACAGATTATCAGTAACTGATAGTATGTATTAAATAAAAATTTTAAGCACATTAGCTATATGCTGGAAAAACTCGCTTTATAGAAAATAAAAACGAACGCAAAGAAAAGCGATTCGTATAAAATTAAATTAAATATCTTTAAAAATAATTAAAGATAGAAAATAAAAATGGCTACATTTAAAGAAAGCCAATTCATCGAGAAGCTAAATTCGAGCAATTATTCCAACTGGAAATTTAAGCTCGAAATGCTTCTCATTAAAGAAGACTTATTTGAAGTAATAAGTGATCAACCACCAACTCCTTTAAATGAGGATTGGAACAAAAGAGATAGAAAGGCGAGAGCTTTGATTAATCTAAGCATAGATCACGCACAAATTGTGCATGTAAAAAATTTTACCACAGCCAGGCAAACCTGGGAAGGTCTCAAAAGTACGCATGAAAGAGCAAATTTGAGTAGCAAACTGCATTTATTGAGAAAACTGTGCAGTACTAAACTGCCCGAAAACGGCAATATGATTACTCATATAACAAATATTCTACAAATAGTAGATAAATTATCCGCCATAGGCGAGAATATAAATGACTCACACATATCCGCACTATTTCTATGCTCATTACCGCCCAGCTACAACACGCTTATCACAGCATTAGAGGCAAGGCCCGAAGCCGAATTATCCCCAGATTTTATCAGAAGTAAACTCATAGATGAGTATAATCGCAGACAAGAAATGTCTGAACAAAACAACAGCTCTGAAAAGGCATTTAAAACACAAAGAAAACACACTTATAACGACTACAAAAGAAATTCAAAATATTGCAGTCACTGTAAGATGACAAATCATAATAATAGCGAGTGCTATCACCTCAAGAGCAGATACACACAGCACAACAAAAACAAACACACATATCAAAATGTGAATAACTTTAATAATAAAAATAAAGCTAAACCTTTTTCATCATCACTATGCTATGAAAACACAGAGAATTATAAAGAGAATACTGACTGTCACGATAACGCGAATGATCAGAAAATAAGCTCAAAAACTAATCAATCAGAAGATCGAGTACTAATAACAGAAAAATTAGGAAAACAAAACTGGATACTCGACAGTGGCAGTACCTCACACATTGCAAATGATAAAAGGTTATTTGATAAATTTAACAATTTTGAAAAATCATCAGTCACCATCGCAAACGGCAACAAACTCGAAGCATTCGGTTCAGGCGACGTTTTAATAAAAACGAAATCCCCAAATGGAGAAATAAAACGCACAAGACTACAGGAAGTCCTATACGTCCCAGAACTAGAATTCAATTTAATATCCGTAAGCAAAGCAACTAAAAATGGATGCAAATTAATCTTTGAAAATGACAAATGCGATTTAACGTTCGACGGTGAAATTTATATAAGAGCGAAGAACAAAAATAATTTATACATAATCGAACAAACAAACCACTCAGAAAATGCAGAAAACTATGCAAACGTCACACTAAGCTGTAATAATAATAAAGAATGTTTAGAAGTATGGCATCGAAGACTAGGACACCGTGATTATGAAGCAATCAAAACAATTGTTAACAAACAGCTAGCTACCGGAATAAAAATTAAAAACTGCAGACACAATAATAGATTATGCGAAACCTGCATCAAATCTAAATTAAACGACGCGCCATATCCAAAATCGGCTACAAATAGAGCAAACAAAGTTCTCGATTTAATACACAGCGACGTCTGTGGACCTATAAGTACACCAACACTAGGAGAAAAACAATACTTTCTCACATTCATCGACGATTACTCGAGATATACAACTATATACTTACTATCTAAGAAAAGCGAAGTAATTGATAAATTAAAAGAATACATTGCAATGGTAAATAATCAATTCGGTAGAAAACCAAAAGAAATAAGATCAGATAATGGAGGAGAATATAATAGCAACGAAATAGACAATTATCTAAAGGAAAACGGGATATTACACCAATTCACAATTCCACACAACCCGAGCCAGAACGGCGTGGCAGAAAGGAAGAATAAAAGCCTACTCGATATGACACGTAGCATGCTTTTAGAAGCAAATTTAAATAAACAATTTTGGGGAGAGGCAATACACACAGCGACATATTTACAGAACAGATTGCCAACAAGAGCGAACGACAAAACTCCATACGAACTATGGAAAGGTATCAAACCTGATCTCAAACACTTAAGAACCTTTGGATGTAAAGCATTTGTTTACATTAATAAAATACATCGAGGAAAACTAGATAATAGAGCGCAAGAAGGTATTTTTCTAGGTTACGACACACGTTCCAAAGGATATCGCATACACACAAAAGACAAACAAATAATAATTGCCAGGACTGTAAAATTCATAGAACATGAAATAAAACACTCAAACAACATTGAGGAAGATTCAAATCTCGAAGAAATCTCCACTGATGATAGAAATCAAGAAGAGAAGAATAAAAAATACATTGAAATTGACATTAATGATAATGAAAAACAACCATGCGAGTCCAAACAAACACAAATAGAACCAAGAAGGTCAAATAGATCTAACAGAGGAGTACCACCAGATAGATTTGTCTGTTTAGTTAAAGACACACAATCAAATGAACCAAAGAATTGGAACGAAATTATGGAAATGAAAAATCCACACGATAGGGAAAATTGGCTCAAAGCCACCGAAAATGAAATCAAGTGCCTAGCTAAAAATAAAACTTGGACATTAGTCGATCCGCCACCAGGCAAGAAAGTGATAGGTTCAAAATGGACTTTTAAATTAAAACGCGACAACCTAAACCAAGTGCAAACCTATAAAGCACGACTCGTGGCACAGGGATACAGTCAGAAATTCGGAGTAGATTATGACGAGACCTTTGCTCCAGTTGTCTCTCATACCACAATCCGTGCATTTCTCATAGCAGCATTAAATCATAACCTTAAAGTTAATCATATCGACGTGAATACAGCGTTTTTACACGGAAACCTACAAGAAGAGGTATACATGAAACAGCCGGAAGGCTATATAGCTCCAAATCAACAAAACAAAGTATGTAAATTACAAAAAGCAATATACGGGCTCAAGCAAGCCGCCAGAGCATGGCACACGAAAATCTCTGAAAGTCTTAAAGCATTAAATTTTGTACAAAGTACATCTGACTCATGTCTTTTTATACGCGAAAATGGTGAAAACTCGACATACATTATAGTATATGTGGATGATTTGTTAATCGCCGGAAAAAACGAAGATATAATTGAATTAATAAACAATCTCAAAAGGGAATATGAATTGAAAGATTTGGAAGAAGTCAATAACTATCTCGGAATAAATATAAAAAGAGACGATAAAAATTTCTACTTAAACCAAAATTCAAAAATTGAAGAATTGGTAGATAAACTCAATCTTCAAAACGCAAAACCTTACAGCACACCTATGGAAGCAGGTTACAATCGACTCAACGATGATGAAAATCTATTACCTAACAATATTAAATTCAGACAAGCAACGGGAACATTACTCTACATCTCAACATTAACCAGGCCAGATATTTCAGCAGCGGTCAACATACTCAGCCGTAGAAATGAAACCCCTCGAGAAAAAGACTGGAAAGCAGTCAAAAGAATCGTAACATACTTAAACAACACAAAACACCTCAACCTGACGCTAAGTTCGAAAAATAAGCCTATTCTCGAAGTTTACGCAGATGCAGATTGGGGAGGTGATCCAGAAACTAGACGATCCACCAGCGGAAATATATTTATGTTAGGAAAATGTCCCATACATTGGACAACGAAAAGACAAACATGCGTTGCTCTGTCATCAGCAGAAGCTGAATACATTTCTGTAAGTAACGCAGCACAGGAAATACTATGGATGATAAAACTCCTGGAAGATTTAAAATTACCACAACAGAAACCCATAACAATATACGAGGACAATCAGCCATGTATAAAAATGGTTGAAAGTGAAAAACATACTCGAAAAAGTAAACATATAGATATCAGATTCCACGCGATAAGACAACTCAAGGAAGATGGAATAATAGATTTAAAGTATTGTCCCACAGAATTTATGACCGCAGATTCACTCACCAAGCCCAACCCCAAACCTGAATTCATTAAACACCGAAACAATCTGAACTTACTTCCTTATCCTACATAGAAGATTAAGGGGGAGTGACGGAAATTGCAATTAAAGGGTAATCTTCTATTCGGAATCAACTACTCTTCAATCGTCAGATAATAATAAAGTACTTTAAAATTGCAGTAAACAACTTTAATTATCTCGTCGGAAAAACCCATTCATAAACTGTTTTCAACTCAGCTAAGTACATGGAATAAACGCCCACGTGAAAGAATGATTATCACGTGCTATCATGTGCTTTTTCCCAGTGACGTCATCCAAGGCTACCAAGGACATGAAAAAACTCTTTAGACTTTAGTCAGTTGTTGTGTGAATTTCATTTAATTATGTAGTGTGTGAAAATGTCAGAGCGATGTAAATGCTCTGTGTAATTATGTAATCAAGAGAACGTATATTAAACCTAAATTTAATCGAAAGGAAATACTCTATTAATTCTACTGTGATATGCATATATTAATATTTGTTTCAATTTTAGCAGAGCGGATTACTTCAGCAAATTAATGTTATTCTAAGTGATTACATATGACAATGTGCCTGGATTTAACAATTTGGATACTCCAAGTGCTTTGATCGTCCAATCAGGTAAGCGAATGCATGCTTACTTAACTCTATTTTTGAAGTACTGTTTTTATACAATTAAAGAAACTATTTTACACATTAAATAAACTGCGCCGCCGACATATTATTATTATTATTTATGTTAGTATGTTTCGCAAATCGCAGTTCACAGGAAGTGCCATTTTTTCCGGTGGCCTTTTTTCTGGGATTTCTTTTGAGCTACATATACTGATCCAAGGGATTTTCTTTTTTAAAAAAGGCATTACATTTAAATACACGTATAGTCGAATCCCTTAACGTGAATTACTTTTAACATGAATTGTTTCCACAACCCCTATCAAAATGAGTACAGTCGAACCTCTCGTTAACGCGAACACTCAAGGGGAAACTTTTTTTTGTTCATGTTAAAAGTAGTTTGTGTTATCCGAACTTAAATATATTACATACAACTGGACAAGACAATCAGAAACAGTTCGTGCTAAAAGTAATTAGCGTTAAGCGTGTTCATGTTAACGTGTTAACGAGGTTTGACCGTACGATGATTTAGTTACTGATAACATGAACAAAATTTTAATTTACGTTAACGTGGTTCGGCTGTATTGTTAAACAAGAACGAAAAATCATGCGCCAAGCATAGATTATATAGCACTTTCCAACGCTTCCAAAATAATTTTACAAATCATACCGTTTAATAAGCTAAAAGCTAACATCTAAGTAAACAATTTAGAAAACGCATAACATATTTAAAAACATAATTTCAGGAATTTCCAACATATACAATATTCAGAAAAATATCCGAATACTTTTATTCAGCCCTGTATAGGATCTATAGATTTGTATATATACTACATAAGATGATAATTTTAGTTCAGTTAGGAAAAGCGTAGCACAGTTTAAAATTCTCCGTCTGGAGTTTGTCAATAAACAAAAATGTGTTCGCGAACTTTTGTGCTGCCCTGTATAGGATCTACAGAATTTATACACACCACGTAATAGACAAAAAGCAAGTTAAAATTAAAATCGCGTTCAATAACTTAAAACGCACTTCCAGGAATTATTGTTAACAGACAGTAGATAATTCTTTTGCGTGTCCCTGTAAATGAACGATGACTGCTATACACACAATATTCCGTAGTAAGTCTCTTGTAATGCACCTTAGTGATCTATATAAATTTCAATGCGTTTAAAATTGTGAAACATTATTTAAATACACCGCAGACGATTTTTCTCCATAGACGTAATGTAACGGAATTATTTTTACTGTCCCTGTAAAGTAACTATAAGTGCTATGCACACCCTGTTCCATATTAAGCTTCTTCTAATGCACCTTAGTAATATATATAAATTACAATGTGTTTAAAACAGTGAAACATTATTTAAATAAACCGCAAATGATTTTTCCCCATAGACCGCAATGTAACGGAATTCTTTTGAGTGTCCCTGTAAAAAAACTATAAGTTCTACACACCTCCGTTGAAATAGGGAACATGCTATAGATAACGACAATAACATATAAAAATTGCAGAGCAATCCGAGCATATTTACGGGAGTTAGAGCACGGACAGACGGCAGACGGCCAGACGGCAGACGGCCAGACAAACCGAAGTCATAAGCACTTTTCAACTAGGTTGGAAAGTGCTAATAAAAAAGATTCGGATCATAAAAAATCGACGTATACAATCGATAACCATGTATAAAATAGAAGCGTATTAAAGATGCTTTATACTATATACTTATAAATGCTTAACACACACTTATAAGAAACTTAAAGCTGTTGTTCGATTCTCTTATATTCACTATAGAATTCGCCATGCAATGCAGATGTACTATAGTTCATGATATTATTCATCATATATAATTAATCATAATATGATGGAATATCTTAGATTTACACAAAAATTTTAAACTCATTAAAATATAAAGAAACTTTCTACATCACAATTTGATCATCATGAACCAAATATTAAAATCTTATCTGCAAGGTCGAAAAAAACGTATATTTAAAATAAAAAATAAATAAAATAAATCAGGAAACTGAAACAAGATATTTGAAAAACTCTTTTTAGATGCATTCGTATTTATATAAATACAGCACCTATAATTATCGTTTGGTCTGTCCGTCTGTCCGCATATAACAGCGCAAAAACTACCCAACCGAATGGTTTGAAATTAAATATATATAATCGTTGCAGAATTTTGTCGAGTCATTTCAAATTTTATGAAAATCGAACCAAAACTTAAAAAGATGTTAATAAAAGTTTTCTTCATTCTATTAAATCCTATCATTCGTAATTAATTCAATGATATCCCATGATAGGTAATGATTCTAGGTTACCATATGCTGTGATTACTATCCTATTTAAGATGGAGTCATTATTTCCGTATTACTGAATTTAAAAACCAAATTTGTATACTAAAATTGTTTAATTATAGCAATCCTATAATCTACCGACAGTTTTTTGGATAGATGCTTCCAAAGAAATAGATATTAAATGAAAAAAGAGGCTAAATATGATTTCAAGTTGTGAAATTTTCAAAGCTAGGCTTAAGTTTCCCATTGGAATTTTCAGTAAATGTCAACAAAAGGTAACATGTTGCCAACTTAAAAAGTATTTATTTTGTTACGGAAATTAATCATATCATAATAACAGACGATACAATTCATTTCACTGAAAGTAGTTATAGTACGAACGTATCTCATTCGTCACGTTTGACGAACAATTTCCAACTTGTTGTATTTTGTTTAGTACATTTTAAAGAAAATAACTTGATTTTTATAATGACGAAATAAAGTTGGGTGTCCCCCAGTAAATGCGCCCCGGAGAAGGTGGCGTTCTGGTAGCCGTCCAAGGTGATCAACGTAACTCTGTCAAATGTTATCTGAAATTATAACAAGAACGAAACATCATGCGTCCAGCATAGATTATGAAACACTTTCCAACACATCCAGCAAACTGTAACGAAAATTCACCGTTAAATAAGGTGAAAGAAGTTATGTAAGTAAACAGTTTAGAAAACACATAACACATTGAAAAACACAGTTTTCGAAATTACCTTGCAGTGTCAAAAAAAAAATAGCCGAATTATTTTGTTTGACCCTGTCAATGAATAATAAACGTTTTGTACCCCCCCTTCCCCCCACACAAAAAGCATGTTTTAAAGTGCTTCATAAATAATTATCAATTTCATCATGTTTCAAATGGCGTAGCATCATCAAATTGCACTTGAAACAATTATTTTCCATTGACTGTAATGTAACCTCAGAGAAAGAATCTACTATATTGTTTACTAATCTACTACTGTTTATTATAAGGTCTATGAATGTAACGGAATACTTTTGACTGTCCATGTAAAAAAACTGTAAGTGCTACACCCTTCATTTGAAATAGGGAACATGCTGTAGTAGACGACAGACAGACAGCGCCCACCCTAAGGGACCAGCTTATGGCTAATGGCCAGGACGAACTCCTAAGCCTAGGGAGGGAAAAATATCACTATACAATAACATACAAAAATTTCAGGACAAGTCAAGCACATTTACGCGAGTTAGAGTACGGACAGACGGCAGACAAACCGAAGTCATAAACACTTTTCAACTAGGTTGAAAAGTGTTATAAAGCATAATGGTCCGAACACTTAAATATAGAGAGTAATCATTCGGTTTCTGGAAAAAATTATTTGGTCAATATGGCGGTTGTTCAAAGTTAAGGTACCGATTTTCACAAAAATTTTGAACTTTAATTGTTTATAAAAATAAAAAATAAAAATAATAATAATAATAATAACATAAATCGCCAAAAGGAAAGATTACTATCTAGATAATATTTTTAAAAATTGGTTAAAATTTGAAGAAGATTGGTTTCAATTTGTTTCAGCTATCGTAATCACTGACTTTACATAGTTTTGAGATAAACACTTTTCAATTTTCAAGTTAATATTTATGCATGATAGAACAACGTAAATTAAAGAGGCATAACTTTCTTAATTTTTATCAGTTAGACTAGAAAATGTAACTGGATATCCTTTACTAAACTGTACTTTCAGAAAATGCAATTAAAAAAAATGCATTTTTTGAAAGTTTGCAGGTTAAGTATAACTTCTTAACTCGATGAAGACGATTCATAATCTTTCTAAACATTTTCTTATTCCGACGAACATCTTACATTGCAACAACATCCTTCTATTCCTCCAGGTCACCGTAGCAAGGGATAGAGACAACCCGTAGAGAGAACTATTATTCTCCCACAATAATCCTTCTCTACCCGGGTAGTTCGACAAATTTTAATTATGGAATCGGGACAATTCGGGAGCAAAGGGCTGCTTTTAGCGCCCCATCCATCAAAAGTGCCTGAAGGTAATCCCGATTTGTCGCAGCGGGCAATCCCCACCGAGGCGTTACAATGGAAGTTCCCATAATCAAATTTTTATTGCGCAGCCTGGGATTTAGAGGCGCCCTCCCTCACCTTTATATTGATAGGGTCCGATCACAGTGGATGTCTTGGAGAGGTGGGGGAGGGAGATGAAGAAAGGGAAATCTTCCAATAAAAGCAGGTGAACAATGATGTATTGAATAGAAAGAAGAAGAGTCTGGAAGAATGATATAAATAAAGGAAAACATCTTCTTGAAGTGTTTTTTAGAGATCTTTATGCGAAATACTTTTTTCTTTTTTTTTTTTTTTTTTTTAATTTAATCGCTAAACAACTTTAATCTTTCAGACATATTAACGAAGTAAATTTCATACAAAAATAGTTGAAGCTTGAAAACATTACTATTATATTTAAGTGCTAACTACAGTGAATTCTTTTGATTCGAACACCAAGCGGACACCCAAAAAATGTATTAAGACTACTATATACATTGAGCTCTATATATATAACAGGAGTTCAGAATCAGCGGTCAGAAGCATGAAAGGCAAATGAAGTTTACAAGGCAAAAGTAAAAAATAGTCCGTGTTGTCAATATCATAGATATTAGTATTCACATTTACTATTATCCTAATTTATGCTCTTATAATTAAGCTATGCTTATCTAATTCATAAATAATTCACTAACCATGTAAAGGAATGCGATAGACAGCATGTTTTGCCATGAATGCGAGCTAAAATTATCGTCACTGTATCCTTCCGCGCTGACCGCTGGAAATCATGTTGGGCATTAGGAAGACAGATCTCCTTGTACAGTAAGTCTACTTTAAATCAAGATTACGTCCCATAACATCTGCCTGCTTGCAGATCGTTGCCAATAGCATTATGACAATAACAATAGGGATACACTTAACAGTTATGAAGCAAGGTAATACAGAAATGAAAGAATAATATAATACAGAAAGGAAGAACTAATATTTCCTACGCGTATATATAATAATATATATATATCGAAAAAAAGAACTATATGCCAACATTATTATCTTCTGAAATCCACGAACTTAGCTTATAATTGTTTTTACACAATTATATGTAAAGAAAGCTAGAAAAAGGGGTAGCTAGAAAAAGGGGGGGGGGATTAAGGGGCTGGATCCCCAGCTTGTGAAATCAGTGCTTTTTATGCAATCAAAGAGCACATTCTACCTATTTTCATAGCCTCACATATAAGGTCACCCCTATTTAGCCCCCCTCCTCCCGAAATGAAATCCTGGCTACGTTATTACAAAACACAGTTAAGGATCGAAATGACCAATCTCGATGGTTAGTTAAAATGTGTCATTGCTGTAATTTATTAACTAATCAAGCAACTCCAAATGAGTTTCCACTTAACCATGATTTCCTCTGGATAACTGAAAAATTATAACTGGAAATTTCACTTTTTCTTATTGATATGGTAAAAGTATACAACACAAATTTCGATAATTTTTTTCAAACTAAGAAATTAGAAAATTCTACCAGTATATAGGTCCAATATTTTACGATAAGTAACTAAATGAAAATTTTATATAATTTATTTCAATTTTATGTACAAAATTCCACATCTTCTGTCGTTCATGAGATAATTTTTTTAGTGAAAACATTTTTTTCATTGACAGGAGAGAAAACCCTTTTATTTTTGAAAAAACTGTACAAAAAAAAAGTTAATTAAAAAAACAAAACAATCGAAGCTATGTGTTGGCAAAAAAGCCGCCTCTGCTCTGCGCTGTAGGTTACGCGCGCTAATACTTAGATAAATAAATAGATATAATTCTGGCTATGAAAACACAATTAATATAATAATATAGGTAATTTCTTACCTTTATCTTTCTTCAGCAGCAGTATTCCTCATACCTCGGGTTGGTGCACATTTTTAACTGCGGTAATCCATTTATTACGGAGCTACAGTGTTAAAAACAGAAAAGTGTTGGTTAGATGAATTATATTATTTATATTGAGTCCACACTTGAGACTTGATCATTTTTGTAATGGAGAATTATATTTAAAATTTTGACTTAATATTTTCAATTAACATTTTACATACAGCTGCCTTTTGCAGCAACAGATTAAAAGTATTACATCTTTCTCTATTGAGATAAAAAGGGCAACTAACTTAATAATAAAAAGAGTTTTTGAGTCAGAGTTCTTTTGATGACGTCAGACAGACGCAACATGCGTGGGTTGATATTAAAACTAATTTCGCGAACATATTTCACATATTAATATCATTGTTTATCTTGAGTAGGATGATTTGGCTAAAATAGAAAAGTTTGTTCATTATAGAATGATTTATTATCACTTAATGTATTTATTTACGTGTTCAAATGTTTGTGTCCTTGAATTGCTTCCTGTTTTGAAATCAGTTAATGATATCTGAGATGGTTATAAATCCATCACCCTTCCTTAACCATCTCAGATGCATCATGTAATAGTTGCATCGATTTTCGATGTTTCACAAACTGTGGTTTGCCCAGTGGCTTGGTCAAGGCGTCTGCTGTCATGTCTTGTGTTGGGCAGTAACGAAGGTCTAGTATACCGTCTTCTTTCATTTCTTTTATCGCGTGATAGCGAACGTCTATGTGTTTGGTTCGCTTTGAGAATTTTTCGTTCTCCACCATCTTGATGCAGCTCTGGTTGTCTTCGTACAGTTTTACTGGTAAATTTTGTTGTAAGTCCAGGTCTGCTAATAGTTTTATTAGCCATGCAATTTCCTGTCCTGCACTAGCTGCAGCAACGAATTCAGCTTCTGCCGATGAGTAGGCAATGCAATTTTGCCTTTTCGAGTACCATTGTATCGGACTATTTCCCAGCATGAAAAGGTTTCCAGTAGTCGATCTTCTGGTTTTTGTGTCTCCTGCCCAATCAGCGTCAGAAAAACCGATGAGTTGTGGTTCTTGATTTGTATTCAATGTGAGGTTCAGGTTTCTTGTGATGTTTAGATAAATAATTATGCGTTTCGCAGCGTTCCAATCTTTAAAACGTGGAGTTTCACATCTTCTGCTGAGGATGTTAACGGCGGCTGATATATCTGGACGTGTAGTGGTTCCTATATATAACAATGATCCTATCGCTTGTCTGAATTTTGTGTTGTTAGGCATTAAATTTTCGTCGTCCTCTAATTTGTGAAAACCGGCATCCATGGGAGTGCTTATTGGTTTTGCGTTTTCTAAATTGAATTTTCTTGCGAGTTCTTCTATTTTTAACCTTTGATTTAATTTGTATCCATTTTGTGTTTTTCTTATTTCCATGCCTAAATAGTGGGATACTTCCCCAAGGTCTTTTAATTCATATTCTTGCTTTAAAGCTTTTATTATTTTTTCAATTGATTCGTTTTCACCGCCTATTAAAATATCATCTACGTAAACTATTATATACGTTGTGATGTTGTTTTCTTTTCGTGTGTATAGACATGAATCCGCTGTGCTTTGTTGGAAATTCAATTTTTTTAAAGGTTGTTCTATTCTTTTATTCCAAGTTCTTGCTGCCTGCTTAAGTCCATAAATGGATTTTTTCAATTTGCAGACTTTGTTTTCTTTATTTTTCTCAATGTAACCCTCCGGTTGTTTCATATAGACTTCATCTTCTAACTCACCGTATAAAAAAGCTGTATCTATATCTATGTGTCTCACGTTCAACTTCTTGTATGCGGCTGCTGCCAAAAATGTTCGCACTGTTGTTTGTGACACTACTGGGGCGAAAGTCTCGTCATAGTTTTCTCCGTATTTTTGGCTAAACCCTTTGGCTACCAAACGTGCTTTGTACTTTTGAGTGTTTCCGTGACTGTCTAATTTCTTTTTGAATGTCCATTTGCAACCTATAACCTTTTTGTTAGGTGGAGGATCCACTAATTCCCATGTGTTGTGTTGTCTCAACGAATTTATTTCCGCTTGTGTGGCTTTAAGCCAATTTTCTCTTTCTCTGGGATTATTTATTTCCAGTATTTCATTCCAACTACTAGGTTCTATTGTATCATTATTTTTTACATAACAGACATATCTGTCTGGTGGTACCCCCCTGTTCATTCTTTCGGATCTTCTTGGTTGATTGGTCGGTTGTTTGGACGCGGTTGGTTCTTCGGTTGTGTTGTTTAGCTCTGTTTCAATGTAATTTTTGTCGTCATATGAGTTTTCTGTCTCTTTGCTTTCTTTTAGGTTAATTTTACTATTTTCCATGAATTTCACTGTTCTGCCAATTACAATTTTATTTTGTTTTGTGTATATGCGATATCCCTTTGAGTTGTTATCGTATCCTACAAAAATCCCTTCCTGAGCCCTGTCGTCCAATTTTCCTCGATGTTGTTTATTCACATATACGTAAGCTTTGCACCCGAATGTTCGCAAATAGTGTAAACTCGGTTTGCGATTAAACCATAGCTCAAATGGGGTTTTATTTGTCGATCTTGTTGGTAAGCGATTTTGTAAATGATTCGCGGTGTTAATTGCTTCTCCCCAAAATCTTTGTGGCAGATCTGCTTCTCTCAGTAGGCTTCTAGTCATGTCTAATAGCGACCTATTTTTCCTTTATGCAATGCCATTTTGGCTCGGACAATACGGCACTGTTAATTGATGTTTAATGCCCCTTTTTCTTAAGTAATCCTCTATCCCTCTATTTATGTACTCTCCCCCGTTATCGGATCTTATTGCTTTCGGATATATCCCGAACTGGTTTCGAACCATAGCTATATAGTCGATTAGTTTATCCTGTACTTCATCTTTATGTTTTAATAAGTATATTACAGTAAATCTAGAGTAGTCGTCAATGAAAGTTACAAACATTGTTTTACCACCTATTGTGGGGGTTCCTATCGCTGTGCATCCGTCCGTGTGCACTAGATCGAGTACTCTACCTGTTTTGTTTCTATACACTGTTTTGGGATAGGGAGCATCGCTTGTTTTTGTTTGTATGCATGTTTCGCATGTTGTTCCATGATTGCAATTATTTAATTTTATGCCATAGGCTAAGTCGTCTTTAACCATTACCTTTATGGAATTATAATTTCTATGCCCTAGGCGTTTGTGCCAAAGTTCCAGGCAGTCTTTACTTTTGCATTCATGTGCCATATTTAGTATATTCCTATCTGCATTTTCTAATAATTCAACTTCGTATAGGTTATTTTTCATTTTTGCCTCCAAATAGATTTTCCCATTTCGTGACAGCGTGCATTTATCTTTATCAAATAATAATTTATATCCATTCTTTGTGGCTTTACTAACTGAAATTAAATTAGATTCTAGCTCCGGTACATATAACACTTCTTTTAACGTAATTTTATTTATGCCTCCATCGGATGTTTTTGTCGTGAATGTAGTTTCTCCGGTACCTAACGAGTTTAGAGTTTTTCCGTTGGCAATTATGACGGCTGTTTTTTCTGTGTCATTTAACTTAGTAAACTCATTTTTATTGTTTAGGATATGTGAAGATGAACCAGAATCAATAATCCAGGTTTGTTTTCCTGCTTTGTCTATTAGAAAGGCTGCGTCGCTGCCTTTATCTGGTTTTGTTTCCGTTCTATAATTTCTCGTGTTTACTGATTCGCGGTCAGTGTTTCCTATCTGGTTATCCGATTGTTGATAACACAACGATGATGAGTAATATTTATTTTTGTATGTTTGTTGTTTTTGTGTATTTGGGTGATTGTTTCGATTTTTCAAATGCCAACATTCTCTGTACGTGTGATTTCTCAATTTGCAATACGTGCACTGTTTATCTTTTTTAAAGTTATCATTAGGAAATATTTTCTGCGTTTTAAACGCTTTTGATGAATTTTCGCCCTGGTCTGTGTTTTCAACCCTTCTGTTGTACTCATCTGTTAATTTACTTCTAATAAATTGTGGTGTGAGCTCGTCCTCATTTCGCGATTCAAGGGCAGTAATTAACGTATTATAACTAGGGGGTAGCGAACACAGCAATAAAGCTGAAAGATGGGAGTCGCTAATTGTTTCCCCGATCGCTGAAAGTTTGTCAATTAATTCTAGAATGTATGTTATGTGTTTGATTAAGTTCCCGTTTTGTTGGAGCTTGGCTCCATAGAGCTTTCTTAACAAAAATAATTTACTAGAGAGGTTCGCCCGTTCGTGTATGGTTTTAAGTGCGTTCCAAGTGTCTCTAGCTGTGTTAAGCCCCTTAACATGTACGATTTGAGAATCGTCAATTGATAGATTAATTATGGCTCTTGCCTTCCTGTCTTTCTTTTCCCAGTCAGTTGTGACTGGCGTGGGCCTATCTTCGGTTATTACGTTGAATAAGTCTTCTCTAATCAGTAACATTTCAGTTTTAAATTTCCAATTACTGTAGTTACACTGTTAAAACTACAGGTGACACATGGCACCCAAAAGGGGTGAAAGGCTTGTCTCACTGGTGACACCCCTAGGGGAGCCAAAATGGCACCCTTAACTAGGGTGAAAGGATGGCACCCCTAATACAGGGTGCCCCAAGGGGTGAAAGGATGGCACCCAGGGGAGAATAGTGGCACCTCTACTCTAAGGTGCCCAGCGGCACTCCACAAATGGAAGCATCTCCCCCCCCCCCCGCCCTTGTCTAGCAATTATATTGAAAAGAGTTTGTAAATTCTCATACTTAAAAAAGAAAAGAAAAAGCTAAACATATATAATTATAATGCAATGTTTAACTTTAGCTGCAATAAACTGATCAATACTTTATTTTCTCTGTTGAAATTTATACAAAGTTAAAAGTTGATCATCTCATGTCAAGGGTCGATCCCGGCAAAATTTGGGGCCTATTCAGAGCTCCTTCACAAAAATCTATTTAATAAAACAAGCTCCTTCACAAAAATCAATTTTATAAAATGGGCCCCTTCAGAAAAATCAATTTGATAAAATGACACCTTCCACAAAATTTCTTTTAATAAAACAAACCCCTTCACAAAATTCCTTTTAATAAAATAGGTCTTTTCACAAAATTCTATTCCATAAAAACATACTATTTTTATTAATTATTTATTATTTTGTTATGTTTTAAAATGTGCAATTTGTAAACAATCAAGTTCACCAGAAAGGAAAACAAATAGGACTTTAAAAAGTTTTTATGTTAATAAATGTTTGGTTCGAAAGATTGTTTTCAAATTACACATTTTAAAACAAATCAAAATAATGAATAATTAATAAAAATAGTAAGTTTCTATGGAATAGAATTTTGTGAAAGGGCCTATTTTATTAAAAGGAATTTTCTCAAGATACCTGTTTTATTAAAAGGAATTTTGTGAAGGAACCAGTTTATGAAATAGATGTTACTGAAGGGGCCCAATTTATTAAATTGATTTTTGTGAAGGAGCCTGTTTTATTAAATAGATCTTTGTGAAGGAGCTCTGAAAAGGCCCAAAATTTTGCCTGGATCGACCCTTGACATGAGATGATCAACTTTTAACTTTGTATAAATTTCAGCAGAGAAAATGAAGTATTGATCATTTTATTGCTGAAAAGTTAAACATTGCATTATAATTATATATGTATAGCCTTTTTTTTTCTTTTTTAAGTATAAGAATTCTCAAATTCTTTTCAATACAATTGCTAGACAAGGGGGGGGGGAGGCATTTTGTGAAAAATATAATAAATTTCACAAAATGCCCCCCCCCCCCCACACACAAAAAAAAAAAAAAAAAAAAAAAAAAAAAACTTGCATCGACCCCTGCATGTGCAGGTTAATATCTATGAGAAATGTATTATATACATCATCAGGTCATTTTTGTTACCTTCAAAACCGGTTAGTATTTATTACCATATATATTAGTATTTATTACCATTTTAAGTTAGATGTAGTAGTACAGAGATATTTATTTATCATTATTATTTTAAGAGGGGAAAAAAAATCTTCTAGCTATGCGAGTTAAATATATTTACATAAATCACTCAATCATCTAAGCCATTCTTACATCCAGCCACACTACTGTGAAATGTTCCAGTGTTTTATTATTATTAATATGTTATAGTACAAGAGACTCACAAAACATTTTTCAAGAAGACACATGTATAAATGTCAAATATCAATTCAGGAATTGCGATTTATTTATTTTGTTAATAATTTATAATATGTAATGAGGTATATTTTTAGTTCATTTCATCATCAAACACAAGCTCTAAAAATTTCGATAGTAAAAAGTATTTGATTAGTAAAAACATCTGCAGAAATTTATATTTTATCAAGTTTACTATTTCTTATGTTACAAAGTTTACTATTTCTTATGTTACAAAATTTATTATTTCTTATGTTACAAAGTTTACTATTTCATATTATCAAATCAACTAATTTAAAATTGTCAAATATTCAAATTAATACGTTTCAAGTTAGTAAAAATCAATTCGCTTTAAAACTTGTAAATTCTTTAATTGTTTACAAATTGTTTGTTTATATATCAGAAAAATAAGAAATTAAACTATTTTTTTTAAATATAACAACTTATGTTTCTCTCTCTATATTTTTTATTACTATAATAATGCATCATTAAATTTATTTCTAGATTGTAAACAACAAAAACTGTGCGAGAAAATTCATTAGATAAAAATATGAATAAAATGAAATTATTATAAGCTCTGCATAAATAATAATTTAAAAAACAAGCAAATAGGTGAGGCTACATCATTCTACTTTCACGAGATACAAATTTCAACTTTCCACATCAAGATTATAACTTAAAATGTCTGCTTGAAAATAATGTGTGGAGCCACTTGTAATACAACATAATATAAAATCTTTTTATAATAATAAAACATAATATACAAACAACACTGAAACATTTCACATACCTGTATATAAAGAGTGGTTCTTTTTATTGACTCCCCTGGTTTATTTATTCTAAATAAATGTCGTTATTTAGTTATTATATTAATAACTATGCGGCAACGATTACGCAGCAGCGATGCACTGAAATTCAAAGTCAGCCATCTTGTTCGATCTCCCCTATGACTTGCGAAAAATGAGAGGAAACAAGTCAACAGCTCATGAAGAGGAAACGAATCAGCGCATGCGCAAGATACCAGTCGAATGGCGGGGTGAAAAAGTTCGAGCAATATGCATTGTACGGCACCCTAATTAGCTTCAATCACCCAGTGAGTGACCAAATGGCACCCTAATCACATTTTCAAGCCTGTACGGCACCCTAGCGTTTCAAACGGCACCAGAATTTCACCCCAGGTTCCCAAAAGGCACCGAATTGTCACCTGTAGTTTTAACAGTGTACTTGCGTTAAGTTTTTCTACAAGCTGTATCTCACGTGATGCGGCCATTTTACTAGTTATTTAAGTTTTGTTGTTAAAGAGGAATTGCTCTTTTATTATTTTATATGAAACTTCTTATATATATCTAGTGTTCTTCAATTGTTTAACATTTCATATATATCAACAAAAAAATGCACAATATTTATTTCATCATCAAATAACTAACTATATTTTCAATAATTTTCAATTTCATTTTAATGTGCACACATGTATGGCCAGTAGTTTTTTTTTTTCACAAATATTATTTATCTACTAAAATATGAGACTTTCTCAGTCTCATAATCGACTGTTGGCAAAAAAGCCACCTCTGCTTTGCGCTGTAGGTTACGCGCGATAATACTTAGATAAATAAATAGATATAATTCTGGCCATGAAAACACAATTAATATAATAATATAGGTAATTTCTTACCTTTATCTTTCTTCGGCAGCAGTATTCCTCATACCTCGGGTTGGTGCACATTTTTAACTGCGGTAATCCATTTATTACGGAGCTACAGTGTTAAAAACAGAAAAGTGTTGGTTAGATGAATTATATGCCTCTTGCCTCTTCAGCCTCTTGCGCTTCATCACCATTTTCCAAATGAATGACGACAGAGGTCGCTGTGATGATACGGTGGAGCCTAGAGCTCTCATACTACAGGCTGAATCATATCGCCATTTAATAACCCAACAAACCAAAAACCAAGCTAAAACCGGTTAGCTTACCGTACTAGTGGACGGCGAGTGACAGTAACGGGGACGGCGAACACCTGCTCAGGCGGTTTCCTAATGCTGAGCTAGGTCACAATATGGTGGTTATTTTGGGCAACAGAATGGATATGCGTCAGCTCCCTTGATAGGAGCCTTAGTCGCAGCCAGCCACTATTTGTGACGTCATGAGAATGAATGAGCAAGCCCGGTATCTAGTGATGCCCTGGTCCCCCCATCTTCACTAATGGGTCACCATCTTCACTGAAACCTGTGTGGCGGCAGCTTTCTGCGTCACGAAAGGAAGTGATGTGTTCAAGTGGGCCTGCAGGCTCGGAGATGACAATTCCGTCTTCCAGGCAAAGTTATTCGCAATCTTTTCTGTCCTAGATTGGATAAAGGGCCAACCTATAGAAAAGGTCCCCATCTTCAGCGACTTTTCTGGACTGCAGTCCATACACGCACGCAGAACAATCAACCCTCTCGTACTAAAGGTCAAATTAAACATCAAAAACCTCCTAACACATCTCGGTCACGTCTCAGCGCACAAGGGCACTTTCGGTAACGAGTGCGCGGACGAACTCACAAAACAAGCCAACAAGCAAACAAATATTGATCACCACATCCCAATCGCGACCTGCGTTATACACGGCCGGTGCATGACGTTTAAAACGTCACATGTAGTGGATCATTTTTACACGGTGATTGGTGTAAAGCGACGCGCCCCCCATTTTACACCAATCACCTTGTAAAAATGATCCACTACATGTGACGTTTTAAATGTCATGCACCGGCCGTGTATAACGCAGGTCGCGTCCCAATGCCCCAGTAATTCATCAAGAGGGTCCTGAAATCCAGGATTATTTCGAAGTGGCAGGAATACTGTCAACTCACTGACAACGACAGGCACACTTTTCAAGACGATTTGGCTAAACTTGCCATTATCACTAAATTAATGTTTGTTGACTTGTCCCACTTAAGGTGCCGTGCCTCTATATGACTGTGGCGACATACGCACAGGGCACAGGCTCATACTGTACTTAGATAGATGTTTTGCCCAAACTATGGTAAACTTACATTCCAGAACCTGGCGATATTCATCTGGTCGATTAGTCGAGTGAGACAAGTTAAAAAGCATTAGCTTGGCGATAATGGCAGAATCAGCAAGAAGCTTGGCCATTTGCTTTGGTCCAAAATCGTCTCAACTAACCAAATTTTATAGCCTGTACGTCGTCATTCTCACATCGAGGCACCCTAGTCTCACTCGTTTGATCAAATGGACTATACTCCAAATCTGGGGGCCCCATCAGTGGCTGAGAGGTTCTGCTCTCGAAGCTGGTAGACGGGAGGTGCTGGATTCGATCCCAATCGCGCCCGTCGGCCTAATCGTTCAGAGTTTTCGTGGTTTTCTTCGAGCCGTGGATTTATCCATGCGTAAATACGGGTTAGGTTCCCTTAGAAAGACCCCCACGAAGGGCACTCCCCCCGGGCCTATATCCCAAGTGTAGATAATTGGCCGTCAATAATCAACCCAACCCAACCCAAATCTGGGTTTGAGCGCGAACTACGTTATACACGGCTGGTTCATGACGTTTAAAACGCACACGAGTGGATCAAGGCTAGCGAAAGAGAAAGCTACCGCAGTGCTTTACCAAGGCAACACTAGATACCGGGCTTGCTTATTCAGTCTCATGACGTCATAAATAGTGGCTGGCCGCGATCAGCGATTGGTACAAAGCAGCGCGCCCACCGTTTTGTGCCAATCACTGTATGTCTTCGATGGCGGCCAGCCACTATTTGTGACGTCATAATAATGAATGAGCAAGCGCGGTATCTAGTGTGATGTAATACAGATATAATTACGATGATGTAATACGGAGGGCGCTGCAAGTAAATAATACCATTTTCGTCCAGTAGGTCTGTCGACCGGTTAGAAACCGGTCACTTTGGTTAGGTCTGCTGAACGCGCTTGAAATGTAGCTCTCATGTTCCCCACAATGAACCAATGTGGATTGTTTTCCGAGATTCGTAAGATAGTAAACAGGTTTTGAAATTTCCGGCTGAAGCAGCATTGTAGCGCAAAATAGTTCCAAAAGAACGGTATTATATCTTATTTTATATATTTAGAGTTTTATTTGAAGTAAGATGTGTTGTAATAAATTCTTACCCAAGTAAATGATTTCTATTTCTCATGTCAAAGAGAAAATATTTACTTTTTAGACCAGTTGTTCCCAATCTTTTTATAAGCATTTTCAAAATAATGATGTCCCACCCTTTAGTATCATATAAATTTTATTATTTAAAAAGGGAATTTTTATCCACATATGGATGAAGCCTAAAAAGAAATAACAATGACAAGTCATTTCACAATTTTTTAGCTTATATATAACCATATAGGGTAGATGTGCCAGTAATGGACCGCCTTCCAGTAATGGGCTACCTTCAATATTTTTGGTTTATAAAAAAATAACCAATAAAAATTCAGTTTTTTTTATTTCATTAATATGCTTTCTTTAAATTCTAGTTTTAAATACAATCATAATATCAATTATCTATTACTTTTTGTGGGGTGTCCATTACTAGAATTTAGGGTGTTTTGATTTATTTCTGTTATTTACAATTAAATTTCGATTCACATTGGGAAATGTGACTATGAGCATGGTTAAATATTGTTGGTAGATTAATATAATATTAAAAAATGTGGAATATAACAATTATAACTATTAATTAAAAAATAATTTTTAAAGAAATTCCTTAAGGGTGTCCATTACTGGCACATCTACCCTAGGTAAAATTTTGTACCAAATATTTAAGAAATAACTTACAAATGCGACGAATACATCATCATTTTTGTATCTGGATGAGTTTGGGTGCTTTTTGCAAATTTACTTCACTATGAAACAAAACTGTTGTGTAATTTCCAGTTGTATCTTTACAATTTTTTTAAAAGTGTCTCTTGCATCTGACACGTTTAAAAGCATCCATACATTTTATAAATAAATTTACTATTTCATTAAGAAAGGGTAAAAAATTTCCGGATACTAAGATCTCGCTATGAATAACACTATACACAAGAATCATTTCTGGATTATCATCTCTATTTGTTTTAATACATTGTAAGTGAAAAAAGATCTTTTATATAGATTGGTAGTAAAAAATAAATGCTCGTACCAGAAATTTTATAAAGCAGAAAACATAAAAGACTAACTTTTTTTTCATTTGTTATGAGCAGGTTTCAATTTATGGTGATATTTGCACAAATAAATTTTGTACTCAATTTCGAAAAATCGTCGGATACAATCTGTTACGTTAGGCATTTTTCTATTCTATCATAATACATTTGAGGCAAGAAAGTCGGGGCAAGAAAGTGCCAAGCCACATTTTTAGTAAAATAAATCTGACGATGTAATCTGTTGCTTAATATTGTATATAAATTATAATATCCTACATATTTTTTTCTAATGTCAATATGTGGCAGCATTAGTCCCCGGTTTCGTTTTTGCCCCAGATGTTTCTAGAACTGTTTTACCAGAAAGAAAGTGTATATCATTAAAGTAATGCCTTATTGTTATTCAGAATATCTTAAATGTTACTCAGAAATTGGCAAAAAAAAAAAAAAAAAAAAAAAACCTTTTGTTATATCTTTTGATTTGAGTATTTGATCTAATTTTCAAATTGATATACCTCAGAAATTCAAAAATGTAACTTAACACTCTATTGCCCCGACACCCTCCCTTCTCTATTAGCGGGCTTTCTCATCCCCATTACCGCCGCATTAAACTGATTTTAAAATGTATGTGTCATAATTACATATTTATATACTGTATATAAGGCCTCAACAAGAGTAATACAAAATATACTACATTTCCTTCTGTGATGCCCGTTTGGAAATTTAGTAATTTTACAAAGTTGTCAATACCTCATTTAGACATTTCAAATTATTTTTTAAGTTAAATGTTTTCACGACAGTTACTTTTAGTTTAAATATTATTTTATGTGTAAAAGTTTCTTCATATGGCTTATTGTAAGAACGAACACACTGCAAAAAATAATTGTTGATTTTACAGTATAAAACTGGCACCCCAGCTGCCAGTATTATACCGTAAAATTAACAGTATTAAACCGTAAAATAAGCAGTAATACGCTGCCGCGCAAGCAGTAATACGCGTATTACTGCTTGCGTGGCAGCGTATTACTGCTTATTTTACGGTTTAATACTGTTAATTTTACGGTATAATACTGGCAGCTGGGGTGCCAGTTTTATACTGTAAAATCCACAATTATTTTTTGCAGTGCAGAAATACAGATCTCAACTAATAAATAATAATGGAAAAAATTGAACAAATATTATAAAACAGAACTCATTATTTTTGTCAAATCGAACCATCGAATCTATACCATTGAATTATTTTTGAATCAATAATGTCGGGTTGGCCTACCATTTAATATAGATATTTTGAATATGTTTTCAAGATACAGGATTTCATTTTTTGGCTCTCCTGCTCCAACAAACCATAATAATTATTATTATCAAACAAAATTAATATTAAAATTATTCTATAGAACTGATGTCCATCATCAAAATTGATTACAGTGACGATAAAAAGGGGAAATAATTCAGGATTTTTTTTTTTTTATTGCAATTTTCTTTGGTTAGTACTGATATGGGAGAGTGTATTATATATTAATTCTATTCTACTTAAAAAAAAAAAATAATAATATTTTAACCTTTTTAGTATGGTAGTGAGATTTTTTTTTATACCACTTAATTTTAATCAAGTTTTGTACCAGAATAATAATAAAAAAACTTATTTTACTTTTATAACATTAGTCGAAAAAAAAAATTAAATAAAATGTAGCATTTCCTTTTTTTATTTTCAAATAAAATTTTTCGAAAATTCTGGTGTGAATTCAACATTTCAGAAAAACAATTATTAGGCTCTGAAAGGATTAAATATTAATCCATAAGTCTACGATAGATAGAGGTCCCTTTCCTTAAAGCATTGATAATGCGATTGCAGAAATGAATACACTTTTTTTTTATACAGTGCATGAAGTGTACATTCATTTATACAATTTAAGCAATTTTCTGCTAAGATATGGCGAAATGACCTAAAACGTTCGATCCCCCTTCCCTCCTTTAACCCTTATAGTGGGTGAATTTCTAAAATCGTTAAAATACGTGTTTGACCATTTTTTAGTAGATTTGTTATCCTGAATTTAAATGCTCCTACCTAAAACTGCTGCTGAGATGTGGCGAAATGACCTAAAACGTTCGAACCCCCCCACCCCCCCCCCGCCGCAATTTAACCCCGTCAGGGGGTGAATTTCTATAATCACTGAAATACATGTTTAGCCATTTTTTTAGTAGATTTGTTTTCCTGAATTTTGCGTTCCTATCTAAAACTGTTGCTGAGATATGGCAAAATCACCCAAAATGTTCGACAACCCCTTTAACTTCTTTCGGGGTGGGGGGGAGGGGATTAACAAAAGTCCTTTCTTATTGCTTACTTCTTATTGCTCTGCTTGTCTGTGGGTCATAACAGCAATCTACTGTCCAACTTTCGTGATCCTGACTTTAGTCGTTTCAGCTGGGCGTTGATGAGTCACCCAGTCAGTCAGTCATTCGCTCTTTATATAATAGTATAGATATGTATAAATGTTGAAACTAAATAAAATGAAAAATTCGCACAAAGAATATTGATTTGATTTTCAGGCGTCTTTTGAAACTATTATTTTTCTGGAATATTTTGGGGTGTAATTTAATTTTTAGTATAGTCAATCTAAACAAATTCGATACAAGTCTAATCTTAAATAGATTATACCCTCCCCGCACCCATTAAAAAAAAAAAAAAAAACTTTACACGGTCAATTATATAATACAACCGCTTTCAACGCATTTCATTTGCACTTGTAGTAAATACAGGAAGAGAAGAACACAAGAGAAGAAAATTGAAAAATTTTCATATCCACTGCCAGAACCAAGCTGATTTTTAAAATAAGACAAATTATACATCGGCAGGCCAAATAAAAAATGCAAATCTACCAATAGGAATTTAGATCCAATCATTCCATATATTACGCGATTTTGTTTTCCTTTAGAAAATTACTTCACGAAATTATGTGATTAAGAAGGGTAAATTTCAAATATTGTGCACTTCCATACTATTGATACTAAGGAAATAGTTTAATGATCTTACAATTCGCCCGCACAAGAACTCCAAACTTGCTCACACATTCATGGAGTCTTTTTAATACAAAAAACATAAAATTTTTCGGAATGAGTATTAAAGTGCTTTGAAATTGACTATCCATTTTAAATAAATGTTATTACATTTTCAGTTATAATCTATTGACGATCACTTTTTCTGTCTGTTATATACGTCCCGGAAAATAAGTTTAGAACACCAACTTTAACAATATTTTCTAAAAGGTCCTTTGTCTTTATATAAAAATGGAAATGAATTAGATTTCTTAGTTTCTGAATAAAAATAACCTGCAAATTTTGGATATTTTACATTAAAAAAAACATTCCGGGAATGAGTCATAAAGTGACCTGTTTAGATTTCAGACCAGCCTTAACCCTCTAATGCCCCATGGTAGCATATATATGCTACCACCACTGTTTCCAATTAAGTAGATTTTTTAATTCAGATATTCCATATTCATTCCAGAAATTTAAAATAGCAATATTTGCTTTATTTAATAACAAATATTCCGTCATTAAATAAAGCTAAATTCATTTCTGAAATTTTCTGGGTATGAATTCAGATTTTCTGAATTACGGAATTTCTAGAACATATTCTACCATGGGAATTAGAGGGTTAAACCTTGAATAAGAAAGTGTCTTACGTAATTCATAAAAAAATCATTTTTTCTTTTAAACCCTTTTAACGAACGGACGTCTCCATATTCGCGATAACTGCTTCCAATTATTATTGTTTCGGCACCATTTTTTCTGACCAACTGTTAGCATTTTTTAATTGCTGAAATTTTGAGATTAGATAAAGCTGTGCAATTATCTGTGGAAATGTACTATGGTGTTCAATTGGAAACTACACATTTGGACAAAAAAAAAAAAAAAAAAAAAAAATTGTCGCGCGAACATGAAGCATTCGTTCGTTAAGGACCTTTAATTTCATTGAAATTTTCATTTTTCAAAACAATTCTATGATATATGAGGTTTATCTTGAGCTTTTAATTTTGCAGGTAACTTTCTTAGCAATGGACGTTATAAATTTGATGGTTGTTCATGATTGAATACAGTCATGTTAGATGAAAGTATATTGCACGAAAGTAAGATCTTTTTAGTCATAGAAATGTTATATTCTAACCTGTTTTAAACAATTGTTTAAAAAAAACTGTGAACAAATAATATAATAAAATCACTTGTTAGCGTTAAATTAAAGATGTAATTACTGCTTAAAGTGATAAAAACGTACACAAAAGGCTTAAAAATACCTTTTAATATAAAGATCGCATGTTTCATGCGCTCTAACGGCGACTTCATCAAGATCAAAATGATAAACTATTTTCGCAAAGTTATTGAAAATGATAAACTGTTTCGCAAAGTTTTTGAAAATGATAAACTATTTCCGCAAAGTTTTTGAAAATGATAAACCATTTCCGCAAAGTTTTTGAAAATGATAAACCATTTCCGCAAAGTTTTTGAAAATGATAAACGATTTCCGCAAAGTTTTTGAAAATGATAAACCATTTCCGCAAAGTTTTAGAAAATGATAAGCCATTTCCGCAAAGTTTTAGTAAATGATAAGCCATTTTCACAAAGTTTTAGAAAATAAGCTATTTCCGCAAAGTTTTAGAAAATAAGCTATTTCCGCAAAGTTTTAGAAAATAAGCTATTTCCGCAAAGTTTTAGAAAATAAGCTATTTCCGCAAAGTTTTAGAAAATAAGAAATAATTTCGAGATTTGTGTTTATCATTTTCAAAATCTTTACGAAAATAGTTTATCATTTTGATCTCGAAGAAGTCGCCGTTAGAGCACATGAAACATGTCATCTTTATATTAAAAAGTATTTTTAAGCCTTTTGTGTAATGTTTTTATCACTTTAAGCAGTAATTATATCTTTAAAAAGTGTGAAATCAAATTTTATATAAATTAAAGTACAGTCGGGGGGGGGGGGGGGGGGGGAGAAAAGATACTTTTTAATCTCCAAACTGTCCCTCGCCCCACCAGTGGCTGAGAGGTTGTGCTCTCGAAGCTGGTAGACGGGAGGTGCTGGGTTCGATCCCAATCGCGCCCGTCGGCCTAATCGCTCGGAGTTTTCGTGGTTTTCTTTCGAGCCGTGGATCTTCTCCATGCGTAAATACGGATTAGGTTCCCTTAGAAAGACCCCCACGAAGGGCACTCCCCCCGGGCCTATATCCCTCGTGTCGATAATTGGCCGTCAATAATCAACCCAACCCAACCCAAACTGTCCCCCCCCCCCCCCCAAAAAAAAAAAAAAAAAAAAAAAAAAAAGACAACCCGGAAATAGCCATTTGACCGGATTTTTTTTTCAATTTATGTCAAAAAAATAAGCCTAGGGAGTTAATTTCATACTAAAATTGTACTAAACTAAGAAAATTTTACTTTGGGATACCAAACAGGAAGTCATTCGGTCAAGTAGTTTAGGAATTATGAAGGTTTAAAGTTCGGAACTCCTATAATGTTCAATTCATTTGTAATCGTTTCAAAACAGTTTGCAATGCGTGTAATTTTTAAAAGGATAATTCAAGAACTATTTGGCGGGTTGAGCTGTTATTAGTTTGGTTACAATTTGAGTATGAAAACTATCCTTAAGCCTTTTTTATTTTATTTATTTTTTTTTTTTACGTAAATTAAAAAAAGACATAATTTTCAGTGTAAATGGCTATTTCCGTTTTTTTTTTTTTTTTTTTTTTTTGTGACAATTTGGAGATTAAAATATTTGCAGTTTTTCTTTCTTTCTTTGGCCGACTGTATTCTTTTCTGTTTGCATTCAGAGTTTGAGTCGTAATAATATAAGCTCAAATTTAGTGTAATTATTTTGGATAAAATGTTTCATAAAAAAAACTAAATTAGTTTAGATAGGATGGTAGGAACAATTGATATTTGTACATTAATTCAGGTAACTTCCATTAGTTTCATTTTAGATCATTGGAAATGAAATCGTTAAAATCTTTAGATTCTTGTCAAATTCAGTTCTGAGCAGTTTGAATGTTTATTACTGCATTAAGTCTCTTAATAATTATGTCTGAATGCTTTAATGGGTTGTGAATTTACAATTATTGTAATATGTATTAGGGCAGTTGCAATTGACGTCATGTTGGAGGTCACACACTACAAATAGGCAGTTCTGATTGGTGGAAGTACCCTGACCTCCAAGTGAAGTACAAAGGTTGATCATCTGATTGCAACTTCTCTATATAGATTGGTGCTGCTAGGTTTGAACCAGGTATCTCATGGACAGCAGGCGAAAGCGTTAGCGTTGAGCAAAAGGTCAAGCCGGTCTCTCTAGGCTATAGTAACTGGCTTCATAATATTCAATTGAGATGAGATCGTTGCACACTCCATCCCTAGTGAGGAAGACATCTTGTTGTTGAGATCTTGATGATATGTGGGTAAAGGTTTGAACCAGGAATCTCATGATCAGTAGGCGAGAGCGGTAGCGTCGAGCAAAAAGCCAAACCAGTTACTCTAGGATGGTGAAATTAAATTGCTCCATATAACATATGCATAACATTTGAAACGGTATTAAAAATACAATCGATCAAACACGATATATATTATTTTTTTAACTTTTTGAGATTGCCCCCCCCCCCCCTTACAAAAAAAGGGCATTATAATTATTTTCAAAAGAAAGATGCCATGTCCCAATTAATGATAGATTTCTTTGAACTTTTCTGCGGAAATTAAAACAGACAGGTAGGTAAATTATTTCTTAAAAAAAAAAAAAAAAAACGAATGCCTGAAAAGTATTTTTACAGAAGAAAAAAATAAATTAAATTGGTACTCTAATTTTAAAACGATTATGTGAATATATGTCAGAAAAATAACGACCCAATTTAGTAATTTCCTCTTTTTATGATTTGGAATCTTTAAAAGTAAGACTATGAAGAATTTCATAACTCCATTTAAAAAAAAAAAAAATTAGAAAAATGCATTAATTTTTTTAAAAAATCTTATTTAAAATACTTTAATCTTTTGTTTCATAAATATTTTGATAATTTACTTTAATAATACTACTGCATAAACAAAAAAGAAATTTACTAGAAAAGCTATTAGCTTAGTTACAAATCCATGATGCCGTCATAAAACAAATATCTTAAGACAACAAAATCTTGCAACTTTAAGGATACAAAAGATGGAGATTTTTAACTTAAGATCACGTTTCTTAATCCTTTCCCCCCCCCCGTCTGTTTTTCCCCCTAATATGAACTTGCATTGTTGTTCGTCTTGTTTTACGAAAGTATACTTGATATCTTAATCGGAGATTTCCGATTTTGAAGTTTTTAATATCCATATTTATGCAACTGCTGGATTTAGATGACTTGATTCTTCATCGTATTAGAATATTAAAGGCAACATTTCAATAACGCTAGCGCGTAGGTGTGTTTTATAGAGTGAATATAGAAAAATAGTCAAATACAAAAAATACAAATTTCTTTAAACTTTTTGAGATTGAAACACATACACGAACAAATTATTTCTTAAAAAAAAAAAAAAAAAAAGAAAATAGTATGTTGTGGCCATTAACAAAACTTTCTTCCATATAAAACAATTTAAATTAGTTACAAGAAATTACATCGATTTAGCAAATAAGTTTCTAACACAATGTAGTTCCGTTATTCAGGATGCTATAAGCGAGAAATTTCATTGAATTCTGTGCATTTTTATAATTTATTTTAGAAAGGGCACACAGGGCACACAGGTCACATTTTTCAAATTTTATATCAGAGATATAAAACTAATGGCAGGATTTTTGGTTTTTTGCAATTATTTGTATTGCATGTTAGGAAGGATAATAAAATACACTTTGCACACGCTTTTTAGATTATTTGAATGAAAAGGGTGATTTCTGTGATGTTTTTTAGTCTTGGATATGTTCCTTTCTAAATTAAACACAGGTAAACTGAGAGTTCAAATAGTGAACATATGAAAAATAAATGCTTTAATAAACAATAAGTGCACCAAAATAGTGAAAAACATTGAAATATGCCTCTTTAGTCACTTTTGTAATTGAAAGCTTTACTCTGCATTACTGTCTTAGTGTTGTAAAGTCGATCAGTTTACAATGCTGTGTTAGAAGGACTTTGCCTTTTCACTTGCATATCTCAGAACTTTTTGATATCTTCATTTTTTTTTTTTTTTTTTTTTTTTTTCATTAATAGGATTTTTGTCTTCAAAGGCTCGTTCATTGGAAAAAGTGATTGGGAAAAGGGCACATACACAGATTATGTGCCTTTGCTTTAAATAAACGTGTTTTTTCTAACGTCCATAACAATGAATGGAGTCGACTTAGAAATGTGCCCTTTTAAAACATAATGCGGCTACCCCAGTAGAATATATTTTTTAATCAAAATAGCGGTTTAGAAAATAATGTGACTTGAGCCCTTTCTAAATTAAAGGATTCATTTAAATTGGTGATAGAGCATCGCATATTTCGAACAAATCATCGAATTTCAGCATCCTTCTTTACAATACCCGTCAAAATTGAATGACAATCTATTCATTTCATTGAGGGTTGGGTTGGGTTGATTATTGACGGCCGATTATCTACACTTGGGATATAGGCCCGGGGGGGGGTGCCCTTCGTGGGGGTCTTTCTAAGGGAACCTAACCCGTATTTACGCATGGATAAATCCACGGCTCGAAGAAAACCACGAAAACTCCGAACGATTAGGCCGACGGGCGCGATTGGGATCGAACCCAGTACCTCCCGTCTACCAGCTTCGAGAGTAGAACCTCTCAGCCACCATTTCATTGAGGATTCTAAATTTGATGTTACGTTGAATTTTGCGCACATAAATTGCAGATAGTAATAAGCATCGCATAAATCGAAAAAAAAATCAACGATTTGCGGGACACCCTCTTTTGAGATTTTATCCCAAGACTAATCAGCATAAGGATAGAACTTCATATGAAATTTCATCCTATTATACGCAGTCATTCGTGGGTTAGAGCGCCCACAAAATTTGTGTCACAGACAACAAACTCACGGAGAGACATTTTCTAAAAACAGTCAAATCGTGTTCGGAACTTTCTAAAACGTATAAATCTGTCGAAAACCGGAAGTCAAAAATTTTCACGAATAGTATTGATAGAAGAAAGTATAGTTCCCATTATCATTTTCTTGAACGACATTGTAACCATGAAATTGCTTTTAACATAAAATTTCTGCATGTCTTTTTATACGCATTTATTTATTTATTTTTAATTATTCAAAATAAGCGTTCTTTTACATTTTTAAAATAATTGTTTTAACATATCGTTTATTTCTATAGTTGATGCACAACTTGAAAAATTCAGTTTTTTAGAAAAGGCGAAAAACTCTTTCAAACATGAAAACAATTTTTTTTAAATTTAAACTGGATATGAAAATTTTATTTTTATAGCTTACTGTCAAAAACAACTTAGTATGAACTACATTATAACCTATGATCTGAAGATTTGTAGACAGTATGGTTATGGCTGTATAAAGCTATAAGCGAAAATGACAAGACTGTTCTAATTGGATCATTTTAAATTGCAGTGAAACCACTGCGGTAACGGACACATTTAGAGCACGGAATTTGTCCGCTATTCATAAGTTGAAAATTTACACTATTCGGGAGCGTTCATTATGGAGGTTTTGCAGTATACTTAAACGTGCTTTTAATGACAGGTGGGGAATTATGTTTGATTCACTCATATTAATATTACTAAAATTCACGTTTTTTGAGCTGTCACAAATAATTATACCATATATTATAAATATAGTGCATAAATTATGTAATTGTATACGGTGGTTAGATAGTATATAATGCAAAACTAAAAATAAATTTCAAACTTGTCAACATTTGTAAAAAATGTATTAAGTAAATTTTATGTTCATTAAATCCATCCTGTTTCCAAACTAGTCGTTGGGGGCCACCGTAATACTTACCCATCATGGATATGCATAATATAAAATATGAAAATAAAACGTGTAAACTATTTATAAAATACATTGCAATTCGAATCAAATCGTGGCTTGATGACGTCATAAACTTTATAGATTCTATTTACTGAATTACGTAAAAGAAGCATCCTTATAACTCCAAAATTTATAATCATGTTAACTAACGGTTTACTGCATCGGATTAAGCGTCTCATTTCCAATTAAAATATATCTTTGAATTAAAATTTGAATGAAATACAGGGTCATGATAAATCAAAGAGTGTGGAAAATAGGATTACAAATATCTCGGCAACTCATTATCCGATCGACTTCATTCTTTATGCAAAATTTGTTTTTTTATTGTCTTTTATATTCACTCCTTAAAATAAACAATTTCGAAAATTTTATATACCTTTTATGAGAACGAATATTTTGAGAGTCCGAAAAAAATAGTTCAGGATAATCGAGGTTACTAAAATTCAATAAGCTTCTTCCCATTATTACATACTAAGTACATACCAAATTTCAAGTCTCTATCTCAATTTGTTCGGGAGATAGAGCGTTTACAGACACACACACGGACGGACGGCATTTTCTTTTTTTCTAAAAATGTTTTTCGGAATATTTAGTGTCTAAAACGTGTAAATCCGTCTTTTTTCGATTTTCAAAACGATTACAAGACTTACCCTATACTACGTATGATGGATAAGTAATAAAAATATAATAAGGGCATTTTTTTAAAAACTTGGAACCCCGAAATTTCGGTTTGGACAGTAAAATATAGTTGGCTTCTGGTGTTAGATTTTCCTCTGACTCTAGTAGCGAAATAAGATGGATTAAATGATAT
Organism: Maratus michaelseni; assembly: GCA_963931845.1. Lineage (NCBI taxonomy): Eukaryota > Metazoa > Arthropoda > Arachnida > Araneae > Salticidae > Maratus > Maratus michaelseni. The sequence goes on from OZ007598.1 coordinate 72,559,982, forward strand.
TTAATCTTTTGAATTTAAGCTTGGGGTGATTTTGTGCTGCAATTGTCTGTCCATCCATGTTGTATTAAACATGCCAGTTTTCGGAATACTAATTTGTAGTTTTCTACCATTAATTTGTTGGATAAATATTTGTTCTGATCTTAACAAATCTGCTGAAACCTTATTTAAAGTCATTCTTAATAATTCTCAATCTAAAATATCGATTAAATAATTCCTGGAAAAAATAGTTTGTCAAAATTATTTATGAAATTTTACAACAAAGTATATGCAAAAAAGATACTTTTGAATACAATGCAGTATATCCATTCTATGTCCCATACCAGTTCAGATATCTCTAAAACGCTATTTACTATTACCTGTAATTTACACTCCAGAGAGTTTTGTCTCAGTTTAATTCGTTTAATATACTGGGTAGAGCTCACATAATCTCTTGTAGGAGCCTTAACACCGGGTGTCCCAAAAATGACGGGCCTATTTGAAAACTTATATTATTTTATTTATATTATTTAAATATTATTTTGTGACTGAAAATTTACTGTTTTCCCCAAGCAAGTACATCAAATCGTGAATTTCCATTGCTTCTCCCTTTTTTAAAATTTAATTTTTCAAGTAGACCCGTCATTTTTGGGAGACTTAATAATATTATAAAAACCATTTCTATTTTGAAGATTAAATGCAATACAGAAATATATATTTTTTAGTTATTAATTGAAAATAACAAACTTTTTTTTTCTCATAGAGCTAAGCACACTACAGGCGCACCTGTTGAAATTTCACGAAGAAATCAGCCCGAAGAAACAAGAATTTAACATAAAACAGCTACCACAAGAGGATGAAGAAAATAAATTCCTCTCCATCTGCATTTCTGTTACTTTTTACTTGCTAAAGATCTGTGTGTTCCTGATCGGACCAGCATTATTTCCAGCAATTATATACTGCATAGAAGGACGTAGTCAACTGTTTTGGCAAGTCACAGCTGTTTCTTGCATGCTAACTTTGCTTCTAGGAATGATGGTTGTAACGATTATATGCATCAACGCGGAAAAGGTGCAAAATAGAATAAAAGAAGCGTTAAAAGTGATCAGAAATAATCTATACAACATTAAGCCTTTAAGACATTTATGGGATGTATTAACGTCAGATTTTATGAAGATGAATATTCACAAAGTCCTTTATCCAGTAGTCCTAATGTTTATTGCAGGAATAATTGCTTATGCAACATACACAAGACACATATGGTTAGGTTTTTATGCCTCATTGGTAACAGCTGGTTTCGTTACAGGAATTTTAAGTACGATTCTGTGCGATTTTTTGGCAAGCCCTGAATTGCTGCCATTTCACAGTCCTTGTAAAATCAAAATGGCGGTTATAACACCAACACCAAAAGTGAAAAGAGAACTAGTATTTAAATCGGAAAAAGATCAAATTTTAACTCCAGTTTCTCGATTCTCCGAGCCCAACCTGACACCGAGGGTAGGAAGTTCTCATGTGACAGCTCAAAATGTAACATCTGTATTGCCGAATTATTCAGCATCGATTTGTCATGGAGAAAAGAATGAGTCTTCAAATGGTTATCAACTACCCATTAATTTTAGCAATTTCTTTCGAATGTTACAATCACGATGATATACTTGACAATCTATAGTTGTTGCAGGCTTCAACAGAGTTGTTATTTATGCCACTTAAAATAACTTATGAAGTTTTAATTCCTGCGAAAGATATGATAAAGAATAATATACATTTCTATCTTTACTCAAAATTACAGTAAGATTTCCTTTTTTATTATTATTGTAGTACAAGTGCAATAAGATAGTTTTATGTTGTAAAATATTGTCTTATACATTTTATGAATGGATGTATAAAAAATGAATGAATATAAAAAATGATCGTATAAAAAATGAATGAATAAATTAATAAAGTGTATTTTATCATAAGATAAAAGATGTAATGTTTAATATATTGTACTAACTGAATCTACCCGTCAACGATCTCATATAAACTCATATACTAAGTCAACTTTTATTTTTCTTTTACATAATTTTAAATCTCTAAACTTCTTAGTTCATGACTTTTCCCCATTCTAAATAAATTTTAGAGATGTCAGATTGTATTAATGTATAATTTGTCTATATCTATAACTACACGCAGTGTTTCTGCCAGGACACTCCGGGAGGGCAGTGCTTCTAAGACAGATAAGTCTGCTGTCCTCTACCGAGAAAGTTTCAAACTTTACAATTAGTAACCTACATTCCATGGACCCGGCAAAGCGGGCAAAGAGCATCATTGCCCCTCTTCAAATTTCTAAATTTAATTAACTAAAAATTTCTTTTTCTCGCATTTTGAAAAAAAAATAGTACAATTTATTTTTTTGAAATTATTTGGAATAATTAACTACTGAGAGAGGGGAAAAAAAGCAGTTTTTTCTGTCTCCTCCCCCATGTGAAAAATCCCTTTGTAATTATAATAAAACTCTAGGGCCCTTTTTTTTTGGGGGGGGAGTGGGAGCAGGGGGTCCTAATGCTAGAAATTTCACCCTCTCGTCAAGCATATATACAACAAAAACTAAAAAGAAAAAAATCGTTGCCAATATGCAGATTTTGCATATATTAAATGAAACTGACTTAAAATTTTTTTGATATGTTATAGAGCGTATATGTATTTCAAATTAAGGAAATTGAAATATTGGACATTATATAAGAAAGGTGCTGATGTAATTCAAATCAAAGTATCAGAATAGGAGCAAGATTTTGAAACACATCTGCTTGTGAACCACCTTGGATTGGTGTTTTTTCGTTAGTTCAAAATGGTATTTCTAAAATTGCTCTCCAAGCTGAAAGCCCAGGGAAATACCGGTTTTCAAAACGGCTATACTTTTCTAACCCGTATTTTTAAAACATAGAATATAAACATTAAATATTCTAAACTGAAAACTTTATATCAGGACTCCGCCCCCTGCATAAACTTTTAACAAACCAACTTTTTTTTTTTTTTTTTTTTTTTTTTTTTTTTTTTTTTTTTTAAATACAGAAATTAAAGAATTAAAAAATATTAAAAATCCAAAAATAAACATCAACCAAATTTTTTTTCAAAATGCAAAATCGAAAGTTTTTTTTTTTTTTTTTCAATTCAGGAGGCAGCTTTTCCTTGAAATCCTCGTTTTAGATAATTTTGAACAAGTAAGTGCACAAAAAATCTCAATTAAAAAATTTCTACAATGAGTGTAGGAGTAATTTCATAACATGAAGGTAACCAAAAATAAAGGTAGTCATGAAAAAAAAAATCCAGTAAAGGGTAAGAAAGTGTATGAGAATAATAGGAGCTCTATGTTCATTGGCTTTCATCTACCTTCCCTTGATCGGACCCACATGAACATATCTGAAATGGGAAACAACACTGTTTTCCTCCCTCACATTAAATTATTTATACTAATTAAACAATTCTTATTGGGACACAGCGGGAACTTATTTAAACCTATCTAATCTTTGGAATTATTTAAAAATATTCGTAATCAATGTTCATAAATTACACTTTACCATAATAATTCTTTTTAAGACCATGTCACATTCTAATTGTAACATAGCAAAAACTCATTCCGCAGGATAGATGTACTAAACTTATATTAAAAAATAAATTAAAATTAAAATACTTTTAGCCATGACTGCAAATTTCGTTCTTTTACATTAAAAAAAAATATATATCTTGATGTGTTTAGGTTTTGCGTAAACTAAATGAAATATTTATTTGAGTACAATCTTAACCATAAATGTTACTTACGTTGGCTTAAAAAAATATATAACTTTTAATTAACAGTTAATCATAAATTCCACGCTAAATCTATCTATAGTAATTTAAAAAATAATTTTTCTGTGTTATGTCCTTAAGAATTAAAGGTTCTTAGTTATATTTTTTACTAGAGCCATCGCTATGACTTATTATTATGGGGGCGGGGGTGTTAAGTCAATTATAAGTGTTTGCTAGCGCTGTCTATTTAAAAAGAAAGTATATTACAGTAAAACCTGTGAAAATAGAACCTGTCTATAATGAGAACATGTCTTCCAACAGAAATATTTTAAAGTCTGACGGAAGGAATACTATACAATTGTACCTTCTAAGACGACCATTGTGAAATGGTTAATGATATATTTCCAGCATTTTCATAGGTTTTGTTATATAAATTTGCAAAGGGAAAAAAAATGGTAAACCGTTTCACAAATTTTTCCAACTAAGCTATGTGTTTTTTGCAAATAAAATTATAAACTTTGGTGAGGAAGAGTTTTCCGTATCTGCCTCTCCCCTCCCGACTACCGAGGCCTTGTATTTTAGAAGTTGCACTCTTTTAAGAATTTAACTCAGAAAAATGAATATTATGGCACTCGTGATAAATTAAGATTTATGATAAAACATTATGCATTATATAAAAGACTGAGAATTTCGAGGTTCCATGGAACATATCTTGGGGGCACCCCTGAAAATCAGAACACCTGGCCACGGTAATTTGGTTTCGCTCCTATGCCTGTAAAACCAGTTCTACTTTCTCAACGATCATATTGCTGGAAAGCAAACTTTCTGCCAAGGTTTTGAACCCGCGTCTGTTCTTATAAGTTATTCTCAATAAGTAATTTATTTATCGGTTGGAAATAGCTTCAATAGTCAGGCCTGCCAATTTTATGCCTTTTGTTTGAAAAAAAAAAAAAAAAAAAAAAAGGTCCGAAAATGTGTAGTTTCGCGTTGTTTAGCAGAGAATTTGAGAACCACCTTAACCCATTTTCGGCCAAAGGTGTGTAAACGCACCATTTCAATAAATATATTTTTATTAACACTGTGACATATTTTTCATTAATTTTATTTTTCTTCTATTTTTAAGGGTTTTGGAGACATCTATAAAATATTAGTAATTTTCAATTGAAGTAATCACTTTCTGTTGAGAAATTTTCAAAATACGCTGTTTTTAGGTGCGTTCGTAATTATATAAATACGTAGCACCTGTTGTTGTCGTTTGGTCCGTCCGTTCGTCTGCATATAACAACGCAAAAACTACCCAACCGAATGGTTTAAAATTTAAGATATATTATCTTTGCCGAATTTTGTCGAGTCATTTCCAATTTTATTAAAATCGAATCAAAACTTTAGGAGATAGTAATAAAAATATTAAGAAAATTGGTTCTTTTTTGCTATAGGAGTTTCCGAGGTTTAATCGTCAAGCGACCGAGATACTTATTTTATGACAGAAATGAATCTGCAGACGATATAATTCATTTCACAGAATTGAAAATTATCAAGATCTGAATATTTATATACCTAGCTATAGTACGAACGCACCTCATTTGTCACATTTGACGTACAATTTCCAACTTGTTTTACTTGAAACGGTTATTGACAAATTCGACTTTTTGAAAATGTATAATTATTCCACTTGAGATTAATCATATGTTTTTATAATGGAGTAAAGTTGCAAGTTCTGTAAATAAAATAAAAATAAAACAAATGCCATAAGAAAAACTTAAAATTTTTTATTTAAATTTAATAATAAATTATTAATGGTAAATTAATAATGGTAACGCCAAATTGAATAAAATATTTTTCATGCATGAAACTTTTTTGGTGTCTTAATGAATGTAATTTAAGCAAATTTCAATGCAAATAATACTGCATTTTATAAAATTTCTATGCTTGGCCTAAAATGCGTTAATAAATTGTCTAATTATTTTTATCCCAGGCTTTCTATGACAACAAAATTATTTTAATATAGAAGGTTATTCAATTAAGGCTGTTCTCATATCCAAATGAGCTACTTTCTGACACATTTTTAACACATTTCCAACATAGTTGAAAAGTGTTTATGACTTCGGTTTGTCTGTGTATTGACTTCGGTTGTTATGACTTCGGTATGGCCATCTGCCCGTGCTCTAACTCCCGTAAATATGCTCGGATTGCCCTGCAATTTTTATATGTTATTGTCGTTATCTATAGCATGTTCCCTATTTCAACTGAAGTGTGTAGCACTTATAGTTTTCTTACAGGGACACTCAAAAGAATTCCGTTACATTACGGTCTATGGGGAAAAATCATTTGCGGTTTATTTTAAAGATGTTACACAATTTTAAACACATTGTAATTGATATATATCACTAAGGAAGAAGCTTAAGACAAGAAGCTTAATATGGCATATGCTGTGCATAGCACTTATAGTTACTTTACAGGGACAGTCAAAATAATTCCGTTACATTACGTCTATGGAGAAAAATCGTTTGCGGTTTAATTAAATAATGTTTCACTATTTTAAACGCATTGAAATTTATATATATCACTAAGGTGCATTAGAAGAGGCTTACTACACAATAGTGTGTGTATAGCAGTCATCGTTCATTTACAGGGACACACAAAAGAATTATCTACTGTCTGTTAACAATAATTCCTGGAAGTGCGTTTTAAGTTGCTGAAAGCGATTTTAAATTTAACTCACTTTTTGTCTATTACTTGGTGTGTACAAATTTTGTAGATCCTATACAGGGCAGCACAAAAGTTCACGAACACATTTTCGTTTATTGACAGAAACTCCAGAAGGAGAATTTTAAACTGTGCTACGCGTTTCTTAACTAAACTAAAATTTAGCATCCTATGTAGTTATATATATACAAATCTATAGATCATATACAGGGCTGAATAAAAGTATTCGGATATTTTTTCGAATATTGTATATGTTGGAAATTCCTGAAATTACATTTTTAAATATGTTATGCGTTTTCCAAATTGTTTACTTAGATGTTATCTTTCAGCTTATTAAGCGGTAATAATTTGTAAAATTATTTTGGAAGCGTTGGAAAGTGTTACATAATCTATGCTTGACGCATGATTTTTCGTTCTTGTTTAATTCATTTTTGTTCGTAAACGCTTGAAATTGGCAAGTGTTCTTATTCAGAAACTTTGTTATCGAAAGACGTTTTCCATTTTTTGGTAAATGCAGATCTTTCAGAAAATATTGTCAAACTCGTCGTTTTAAACCGAATTCCTGCCGCAACTCTGCGAGAAAGGGGAGAACAACCCCGCGCTCCATTCATTTGGTTAGAAAATAAAGGAAAGTTTTGGTGTAGTTTTTTTGGAGGGCTCCCTTTATGTTTTTTGGGTCGCTGAACACGAATCCGAGGTTTTCCAACAAAATTTTTCCCGGAAAATACGTTTTTTCCCCAAAAAACTTGTAAAAAAACGGACTTTTCTCCGTTTTTTAAAATAATTCCAAAATTATGCATTTTACATGAAAGTTGGCAATGTATGAATTAAAGAGAATAAAATTTCCTACATTTTATGTACTCAATGTTTTTTCTCTGATCAATAGTTTAGCCGTGAGAGTGCCTCAAAAATGGGTGTTAAAAACAAAAAAAAAATGTAAAAAAACGGGAATTACGGTACTGTATGTCAATGTAACATAGAAACTAATCATTTTACGCAAATGTTAACTATTAATGTTACTAAAGATTACATGTTTGACTATATTTTATGCATTTGAGGTAAAGGAAAAGTACGGATCCGACATCAGGGGAAGATGGGAGCAGTGGGGCAGATCCAGCTACTCTCATGAGTCGAGGGTGCTACTCCTCCGGAGAGCTCGTATTCTAAGAGGCGATAACATTGGGAGTGGATAAAAGAGAAAAAACTGTAAAAAACGGGAATTATGGCCCTGTATCGATGTAATATGAAAATTACTGTAATTACCATTTTAAGCAAACGTTGACTATTAATGATACTAAAATATATAGGATTAACTAAATTTTACAATGAAGTTGCCTGATAATAAATGCGACGACTCATTATCAATCATTATTTAATTATAAATAATTATGTGCATTAGCAACAAATAGTATTCCTTATCCCTATTCGACAATGGTTTAAGAAAAGGAACCAAATCTACTTTCTACAAGGCATTACAAACAACCCCTAACAAACAAGCGGTTCAGCGGCAGAATTCAATTCGTCATTGATAGGGGGGGCGGGGGGGTTATTGCATAGGGTTGTTTGGCCTAAGAATCAGCTTTTTTCAACAATCTGCGATAAATATGTTGAGTACGTACAGTCACGGTACCAACTGCAAGCAGTAGTTGTCTTTGATGGCTACCCTGATGACTTACAAGGTGGAACAAAAACTGCTGAGCGTATGAGACGAGCAAGGAAACATTCTTCAACGGATATTATTGTTTGACGGTACAATGATACCTACCATTTGCAAAGAAAAGTTTCTTGCTAACCCAAAAAACAAGGGTCGGTTAATATCTATGATGAGTGATAAGTTTTTATCAGCAGATATTACATTCAAGCAAGCAAAAGAAGACGCAGACACCTTGATTGTAAACACTGCTTTGTCCTTGGCTCCATCAAATGAGACAGTGATAATAGTTGGGAAGGATGTACACCTCTTGGTTATTTTGATAGCTCTCTGCAGGGCTGAAAACGTTTTCTTTTTAAAACCTGGATAGGACACTGTTTCTTCAGTGATATTTTCTCCAATTAATGCTGTGAGTTCAACGGTTGAGGAAAGCATCCTCTTCCTACATGGTATGAGCGGGTGTGATACAACGTCAGCACCATTTATGCAAGGAAAAATGAAGTTCCTCAAAACTCTTGTGAAGAATTCAGATGTTGCTGACGCTGTTAAAGTATTCAGACTCCAATGCTACTCAAGAGATGATTGCAGCTGCTGGGGAACGTTTCCTGGTCTTGCTGTACGGTTATAGGGGGACGAATGTGCCTTCGATGAACCACCTAAGGTATATTTCGTACAAGAAGTCAGCATTTAAATACAATTCAAATATTGCTGCTTTACCACCATCTGCAGCTACAGCACGGCAGCACTCTTTAAGAGTATATCACCAGGTGCAGCAATGGCTAGGAGTTGAAAAAAATGCTGAAGAGTGAGGATGGAAAAAAACAAATATTGGCCTTGATCCTGTATTTACTTTACTACCCCCTGCGTTGTTGAAGCTTGTATCATGTAAGTGCAAAAAGAACAGCCAACAAAATTGTGGGTGCAAGAAGGCAGATCTTTGTTGTTCCAACATGTGCCTCAACTGCGAAGAGAACTGCAACATCTCAGTGGTAAATCAAGATGAGGAAGACGAGTTATACCCTGAAACCGAACTGGAGATGGATTGCCCACCCATTGAATCCGTGGACCCAATGTAAGAGGAACAAGCCATGCCACAAGGTATGAAATAATTACAATTAAGAAAACATTTATTCTATAATATTGGTAGTAAATAAAAAATCCACTAATTCCATACGTCTATTTTCTATGTTGTAGATGTCGATGAACAGCAGGGACCTTCAAATAAAAGATTGCGAAAATAAGAATTTTGCTTTTTGACTTCATGTAAATATACTAGTGTTTGTTACTAATGTACATAATAATTTATAATTAAATAATGATTCATAATGAGTCGCCGTATTTATTATCGGGCAACTTTATTTTTAAATTTAGTCAATCATATAGTTCTTAGTATCATTAACAGTCAACGTTTGTTTAAAATGGTTAATTTACATGTTACATCGACGTACAGGGTCGTAATTCCCGTTTTTTGTCTTTTACTCCTCCCAATTTTACCGCCTCTTACAGTATGAGCACTCCGGCGGAGGAGCACAATCGACTCATGAGAGAAGGTGGAACTGCTCCACTGCTCCCACCTACCCCTGGCGTAGGATCCGCATTTTTCCTCTACCTCAAATGCATAAAATATAGTCAAACATATAATCTTTAGTATCATTAATGGTTACCGTTTGCGTAAAATGGTTAGCTTCCATGTTGCATCGACATACACCACCGTAATTCCCGTTTTTTTGCAGTGTTTTGTTTTTAACACCTTTTTTTGCGGCACTCTCACGGCTGAACCATTGATCAGAGAAAAAAAACTTTCACTACATAAAATATAGCAAATTTTATTCTCTTTAATTCATATACTGCCGACTTTCGCGTAAAATGAACAATTTTGGAATTATTTTGAAAAAACGGAGAAAAGTCCGTTTTTTTGAAAAAAAAAAACGTATTTCCCGGAAAAAATTTTGTTGGAAAACCTCGGATTCGTGTTCAGCGACCCAAAAAACATAAAGGGACCCCATAAAAAAAACTACACCAAAACTTTCCTTTATTTGCTCTTTTTTATCCCCTAATGCCTGGACTAAACGTTATGCAGCTGGTGTTGGGGCACTGTTAAAACGGTGATATAAGTGCATAAATGTTGGTGGAGAATATGTTGAGAAATAAAAATAGTTTTGGAGTGAATATGATTGTAATTGTAAGTTATTATTTAATTATCTTTTGAGGCTTTCCCTCGTACAAAAAATCTTAAAAGGTGGGAATTTGGACTAATTCTGGAGCAAAAACTGATTTTACAAAATTTACAAATTGTTAATCACTAAGATATTTACTTCATGGTTAATGATTGCTTGACGGCCCTATATTTCTTAATATTTTGCAGATACACTTTTGTCATTAGGTTCCATTCATTTTGCCCAATCAAGATGAAATTCTTTATCAAATCAGTTACAATTAAATACAGATTGCTTTGACATATATTAATACAGAAAAAAACCTTTTTCTTTATAAGTAATATATCTGCTCTGTAAGTATCCCAATTTAAGGATTATAAATATTCAATAGATTAAGCTAACAAATGTTCAGTGCTCAAAGAAAGTACAGTAGACAGACTGAAATATCTAATCAAGCCGAGATAATATCACTAAACTAAGTTTCAGTGATATTAAAACTTTGAGTTACAAAGCAGGACTGAAAGGCGCGGTACATGAAAATAATTGCATGAGAGGTTGAAATACTTTTTACAGTATTTATGAAGAACAAAGTTGGATTTTCCTCGCACTGCAATTTAAAATCCTTAGTTTTATAAGAAAAATTTTCCTGAATTTTTCTCCAATTTAAAATTTTCCTGATTGTTCCAGATTATCCAGGTGGATAGACACCCTGTCATTGTCAGCAATATTAATTAATTTTTATAATTATCATTAATGACAATATTTTTAATAATAAAAAAATCCCTGACGGCTCGGCCTACAGGTACATTTCAAAGACGCAGACCGTGGGGCGCCTGTTTGTTGGGAATTGCGGAAGAAATTATCTTTTTGCCATGCTGTGTTATTTGGAAACGCCCACTTCGAAATCTAACTTGTTTGCAAGCGGAGCCAGCAGGGATTTTTAAAATTTTTTTTTGCTATAAGGGTTGGTCCTATAAAAAAACATGTCAATATAAAAGTTTTAGATAATATTAAGAGGATTTATAATAAATTTAAGCGGATTTGATATCTTGTGAATTGACGAAGTTATGAATTTTTTTCTTCTTAAACCCGTATTTCCTCCCCAACCTTGGGGCCATTTTTAATGATATCAAAAATCTGCAGGGGTGATTGTGGGTTCATGAAACAATAAATACCTGAAATTTTAGCAAGAAAACGTTTCTGTATGGAGAGAGGGGGGGGGGGGGGGGGGGAGGAAACATAATTATTTACAGGAAGAGCAAATTATGAAAAATACGAATTTTAATTATGTTTAGCAACTGTATAAATTGTTATTTTAGTCTTGTTTTATGAATTTAACTATCAGAAAAACCAGAATTTCTGTACTAAAAATGAAAAAAATACCTGAATTCAGGTACATAACATGAAGACAATCACCCCTGAATCTGTCATACATAAATTTTCGGCCCTTGTTCTAGAAGTAATAATAACTTTAAACGGATTCGATACGTATCATAATTAAGAAGTTATGTTTTTTTTTCTGTTTTCACAAAAAGCCCCCCCCCCCCCCCTGGTTCGATTTTGCCCATTAACGAACTTGACCGAGATTTTATGTATCAGTTTGGAAGAGATTTGTGCAGAATTATTGAAGTTATCGTGTCCATAAAAAAGTGACATAGATAGATAAGGTTTTGAACTGGGGGTGGTTTCGGGAGTCATGATCGGCGTAGATCTGCAAACATTTTTCAAAAATTCCAACTTATGGGAGAATGTAATAGGTAGTATTTCTTACGAAATCTACCTAAAAATTCACATGAGTGCAAATTAGTTTTGATAGCGTAATTAGTACAGTCAGCAGAGACAGGCCACAGTACTTCACTTTCTCGGCTGCTTTTCAGGCTGTCTTGATCATATGCTAGTTCGACCATGGAACTAAGAACAAACTATTTATAGTTTCATGAGTTCGACAATTGGTGGAAACCATAGTGGAAAACTATCCTATTTTGATCGGGTGCAACTCAAACGTGAAAGGTTCCGTTCTCCCATTGGTTGAAGAAAAACCGGAAGTCGGGTGATTTTGTTTCTTGCTCGATCCTCCCAAAATCGATCTGCGCATTTTTTCGCGTATTACTGCTACTTTGCTTATATTTTAGTACAATTTTGTTTAAAGCAAATATGGCAAACAATATCGTGAACGATCTAGCACGCTAAGACTTGTAATCGGAAGCTTTTAAATTTTGTCCTCTGATTTTTTTCCTTTTTTTTTCAAATCATTTTTAGAGTTTTGTTTTGATCTTTACGGAATTAATTAATAAAGATTATTTACTTGACATAAAGATCAGTATAAAGATTTTGTTTTAATTATTATTTAAATATATATAGTTAATATTAATAATACTATTCAAGTATAAGTATATAATGAATATTATTATTTAAATATATATAATTAATAATAGTTAATATTTTATTTAAATATATATGTGTGGGGGGGGGGGTATGTACATATATAATTAATATTTATTATTATTTAAATATATAATTAATATTAATAAATATTATTTAAATGTATATCATTAATATTTTCACTTAGTGGTTTGTAATATACATTCTCTTCCATTTTCAGTAAACAATGAGTAAGATATAAATTATTTAAGAAAATAAAAAGTATAGCTTAAACAATGATTTTTTGTGATGGATGATACACCTTGTAGAAACCCAAACATTACATGAACGTAAGTGTAAGATTAAACTAAACTTTTTTTGAATAAATATTATCTGTTATTATAAATGCATAATAGAAACGTAATGCTTTTTGGTTCTTATTAAAATCTAGAAGTTTTGACATTTTTTTTCCCATTAATTGTATATGTCGTGTACTTAGGGTGGAACGAAAATAATGGTTAATAATTTTTTTTTCAGTTAGAAATTTGCTATAGTCGGCAAAAGTTGCCTTTTGGGATTAGAATGAAGAATATAAAATTTTGTTGCTGTACTAAAATATTTTCAGGTGCCGCAAACAGCTTCAAAAATGACTTTTCCATGAAAAAACGATAAAAATTGCCTTTTTTATTAAAAAGTTCTTTTCGTGATTATTAACATAATATACATATATTTTGTAAACAGAATATTCAAAATATGATACTTTTGCAGAAAACTTGCACATTCTATGTATTACGAATTTTCAGATGCCATTACAGAAAAAATTATTTTGTAGAAATTAGCGATTTTCACCATATTAATTTTACAGTAAGATATTCTTATAGTACTACATTGAAATGAAAGAAATGGAATCTTTAATTATCGTATCTTAATTAAACAAATCACACTTATTTAGAAAAACTTTAAAAAGAGTGAAACCTCTGATTAACAGACACCTATGTGACCAAAAAATGTTTGATGAGGTGAGTACAGGAGATTATTGGTTGTTAGTTATAACGAGAGGTTAATGTTCGCTGAGAAATTTTAATTTGGCCGTAAGAGAGGGGTGACCATATATATATGGGTGTCCGTTAAAAGAGGTTTGACTTTATATTGTTTTTAAAAGGAAAAACGTTAACTTTAAGAAACATTAATTTCTCTCTAATGTCCATAGTAATCACACATGGTCCATAATAATCACACTGAAACATTGGATTGTTTTTTTTTTTGCTTTTCGTTTCAAATCTTGGCATGATCTTTTGAAAAATTATTTTGGTTTTTATCAATGCATCTCTTGCAGAAGTGCTGCAAACTGACAAGGATGACTCGGTAACTAATTTAACAATCCTTTTAACTGCTTGTGTGTGACATAGGGAAAAATTGAAGTTGACTCTCATGATCAGGTTATTCTGCTTGCTTTATTTACTGCTTTAGTTTGTAGTCAGCAATATACTGTACATCGTCATAAAGTACATCGTCATAGGAGGTTATGTTACTTTAACATCATGCCATTGAATCATATCAATATAATCCGTGACATCAAAGTTTATACATACAGTAATTAAAAAAATTCTGATGCCAACTTCATTTCCAGCCCCTACTTTTACAATTCGGCGTAATGCAAACTCCTAAATGATTTCTATCACCTGATAGCATACAATGGAGTTCATTTTCATGTGCAGCAAAGTATGCATTGCTTTCGCTGATTGGATCAATTACATTTTTAGAAGTGTAATTGAGGTATCGTAAATAGCTGATACGTTTTCACAAGTGCTTGGTCCATAGATAGAAGATGGTTTCAACTTTGTGTTAAACCAAACGGGTTGCATACACTTTCAAAATATACTCAGTCAGTATATGGATATTCTGTTCCCACGTACAAGCGAATTATTCTGTTAGCTAAGGTAAACCATGGTGAATGACAAATTTTTTCTGGTTTCTTCATAGACAAATCAGAAGAGCAACTTCTAACGGAGATTGTGTTACACATTTCTAAGAAATATATTTGGTCCCTACTTAAATTATCCTTAAATTTTAGCAATGGAATGTTATTTTCAATAGGTGAAAACTCAGTCACTGGAAGTTCATAACACTTTTCCAGTTGTTTCCTTATTTTCACTCCAAATTCATTTGGATTTTTAGTTTTTCCATCTAGGAAAGAAAATTGATGACGAACGGGTAGTTCATTTGCATGAAACAGACAACTCAAGCACTGTAGTGGCTTTCATAATTCTTTTTCCAATAAAGCAATCGCACCATTATTCAATCCAGTGTTCGAGGCAGTTCCATCATATCCAATTGCAGTAATGTTTAAGTATTGGTTGTTGCCATTATGTTGTCTTTTATATCTTTTCCAGTGCCAGAAATCGGTTTTACGTGTCTTGAAAATTTTGATCCAAGTTCTGGAGCAAGTGATATATGTTCTTTGACAGTTATTTTGTAATACTTAGTTCCTTTCTTCTCTTGCACAATAGTCTTGTCTTTTCTTACATAAAAAATTTACTTTCTGTAACTAGTTTTAGTTTCTTCTACATATCTTTTTCGGTCCTTTATTTGTTCTCATCTAATTTTCATTCAGTAAATACATTTCTGTCATACTTCTTTCTTCATCACTTATCAGACCAATATCCTAAAGAGCGGCGCTTGGGATTGTTGCAGCAATTTTGTCTGATACTCAAGTTCGATCGCAAGTAGAAGCCACAAATCGCAATTTCATGCGCATTTGACTATGATTTTGATTACTTGAGGGGTTTCAGAGACACTAAACGTAGAGGCAATAAAAAAATTGGGATAGTATAGTGTTCTCTTCTGAACTTTGTTCTGTTTCTACCTCATTGTATACTATTTATGTTTCATTATTTTTGTAATTAAAATATATTACGCAGTCAGTTTACCATGTTTTCTGATTAAAAAGATGTAAAACTGATTTAAAAGACAACTTATAAAAACTATAGCCTATTGAAAAAATATTAAACATAATTGCGAAATTTGTCAAAATTTTAATAAAAACCTAAAGTTTGCCCTTCTTGCGGCACCTCTAAACATAATCCAATTACGCTGATATTTAATTTCCGTCTTTATTTTGGTCAAAAGCAACTTTTGAAAACTATAGCATATTGAAATTATTATTATTTTTTTTACATAACTGCAAAAATTGTCAAAATTTTAATAAAAGCCTAAAGTTTGTCCTTCTTGCAGCACCTGAAAACATAATCCAATTACGCTATCATTTAATTTCCGTCTTTATTTTGATCAAAGGCAACTTATGAAAACTATAGCATTTTGAAATTTAAAAAAAAGTTTTTTCGTTCCACCCTAGTGTACATCAATAATATAATAGAATATCATTGTGATCTCAAGAAATTTTTGAAAACTGGAGTGAATAATATCTAAATCATATACAATCTTCAACTATGTTAGAAACACAGACATACATATATTGCAGACATGTATAATATATATTCATATAATTATATACATATATATAAATATATGTAAATATACATATATAAATATACATACGTATATAAATGTACATATTCATATATTTACATACATTTATATATTTATTACATACATATATTCACACATGTATATGTGCATTATTGTACATGTTTTCACTTTTACGAGAAAAAAAATTATGTCAGATTTATTGGCTTGCAATGTAATGTAAGAGTAAGAAAATGTTAAAACTACAGCAAAAATACTCAATATTATATTGATTATAAAAAACTTTAATTGGGGGCCTCTATAAAATCTATATTTTCTTAATAAAATTTTTAATTGACACTTAATAAGTAAAAATGAATTAAACAAAATATAATTTATTTTTAGGTATTACTTTATAAACTATTCGAATATAATAAAATCTCTCTTTAATTTCTTCTCCTTTTTTAATTAATTTTATTATTGTTATTATTATTGCAGAATTTAACCTGTCATGATTTCTAGACCATTTTTCAAGAATAAAAATATCACCATGGGAAATATTATTTTTATAAATATTTAATTTAAATTATTTTACAAAAATTATAATAATAATAAATTATTATCATGTTTATAAATTATAAATAATAATAAAAAATTATTATTATGGATTATAAATTATAATGTAAGAAATGTAAAGAAATATTCATTAAATTTTACAAATTAATATTATACAATTTGTTAAAACAATTCTCGTATATAATTAATTAGTATTTCATAGTAATCAAATATCAATAAATTATGTGAAAAAAAAAATCCTATTAAATGCATTTTAGTTTACATAAAATGTATTTAATGGAAATTAAATATATTTAATGTATACATTAAATGTACTTAGTTATTTGTATAATAAATTCATTTTATCCCAAAATTATTTTGGGATAAAACACAGTTTAATTTACACAGTTTAATTTTTTAGTACGAAGCATTAGGGCATAATTGTGTTTTATTATCTTGTCCATACATGGCAGCAGCACAAAACAATATTATGTTAGCTACAAAGAGCGGGAACATTTAGAAAAAATATCACGTGACGTGTGGTTTCTTGTCATCCAATGGGAGAATGGAACCTTTCACGTTTGAGTCGCACCCTTTTGATCAGGGATGGAAGTATCGTGGATTGTCTGTTTTGTTGGCTGTAGTAGTTAGGTACCGGCATCAGTACAAATGGTGATAGAGTTCAAGATTACTTTGTATAAATGTAGAAGCACTTTTTATGGTGAGAATATCCACAAATCCGAAACAGATAAAAAAAACATTTAGTGGCTAAAAATGATTGAAATGAAAAACGTTTTCTGGCTAAAAATGATTGAACCAGCTTTCGCAGGTTCACAAATATTTGGTCACTTAATCACTATTAGTCACAAAAAGTGACTTTTTTAAAAATAGTGACTAAAATTGACAATTCTCTTTTTTTAAACTGACACACTTGCATATGTATGTGGGGCTCACATGCTAAACACTGGGCTGAGAAGGCCCCTTCAAGTCTTTTGTACGAATTCTCAAATTATGATATGATAAAAATTGCTCTATTCAAAATTTAGGAGCGACCTGATAAGCAAATTATTTAATATTTTATATAATTAATGAATTTTAAAGTTAGGGAGTCAATCATGAAACACCATGTAAAAGTAATATACTTATACTATGCAAAAAATTACTTGAGCTGATACTCATTCAAAGTTTAATCTGATAGAAAATTTAATTTTGGTTTAAAGAAATATTTATGTATTGAAATAGGATAAAAAAAGAACAGTCTAATAAATTTCCAAAAACAAAATCTTTATTTAGTGCAGCAATAGTACAGTAACAAACATATGAAAGACAAACAGTAAGTGAAAAATCAAAATTTTAAGTTAAAGTGAATAACTTACAAAATGACTTTATTAAAAAGAAATGTGGCAGAACAACCACTATAGCACTTGTATTGATCATCGTGAGCAAATTAAAAAAATTATATCTTTCAATAAAAAGTACCATTTTCAACAACAGTTTTAAGGAAGAATGAAGATCAGCAAGTTATATAAAGAACTAATTTAACAAAACAAATTATTTCAAGACTATTAAATATTTTGACTAGTTGTTATAATGTATTAATCTCCTTGGTTCTTTTGTAATCGCATGTGATAAAATTTTTTCACAATTTTAAGCTAATTGGCATGTGCAGGTTTATTGTGACTTCTGAATACTCAAACCTTTTTCATATGCAAGCCACAAGACACTTGTAGGTTAAAAAGAGTAATTGAAATAGTAAGGTAACATAAGTTATATAACAAAGTTAATATTATCAGTAGGGTTGAAAGTTTGCTGCGAGAGAAATATTACTAAAAAACTTTATCATCACTACTTTTAAACAATAAACTTTGTGCTAGATTTCTATTGTAAACGTTGTAGAAATTTGCCACAAAGTTTGTTGGTTGAAAATAGTAGTGTAAAAATGTTTCGGTGCTAATTTTTACAGCGACAAATGTTTAACCCTAAAAAGCAGCATTAGCTATATAATAAGTAGAAAACATAATAATACAGCAATGCAGAATTTCAAAATTCCAAAGAAAAAAATCTGGGAATTTTCTCTAACAAATTAGCTTTTTGCTCAATGCAAGAATCTTTTTATTTTATTTTTTAAACTGTAAAAATATATAGTGAAAATTTAATTAATTTGGAATAATGTCTGATTAGTGTGGCACAACGGTTCCCAACCTTTTCTCTCTCGCATACCCCTTATCGAGCAACCTTGATAAACAAAAATATTTATTTTTCTATGCTTGTAATGCTTATATTAGTTATTAATGTCAGTTTCAGTTCTTTTAAATATTCCATCCTTCAACCCTTTATTCCATTTTTTAATACATCCCCCCCCCCAAAAAAAAAAAACAACAGAAAATTGTTCAAAACAATAAATATTCATTAATTCAAAACTTCAAATTAAGCATGCATAATTAAAAAAAAAAAGCTATACCTATCAATACATGCTATTGACCTGATACTGCCCAGTTAAACTTAAGTTTTAAAGCTAGTTAAAATCACCAGACTCATTTATACTAAACTTTAAATTAAAATTTAAACAACCTTTCAAATTTTTTTTTGTAAACAATTGGAAACTTTTAATCTGTCTATAAAATTTCTGTTAAATTTGATTTTTACTTTTTAGATAGTTGTTTTAACTATCTAAACTTAGAAAATCCCCTTGTTAAAACAAATCTTATGGAATGGGCTTATTACCTATTATTGAAGCAAAAATTATATTATTTCAGTAATGAAAGTAAATATTCTAAGAAAATTAAAAATTCTAAAATTTTTAAAAACAAAAAGCAAACATTTAAAAGTTATTTCATGTACTTTCATTTATCATACAAGCTGTTGAATTTTTTTATGAAAATCTTGCTAGCATCTTATACTAGTAATAACAAGTAGCAAAATAACTGCTTTCAATAAACACTGTTTTAAAAATGAACATTTTTTATGTCGCTTACAACATTAGATGAAGTTTTTTAAAACATAACTTAATTCTAATGCAAAATTTTGATCAGTTTTATTTAAAATATTTAAAATTAATTACATTTTAATATGAGTGAACAGAAAATATTTAGATTTTTTGGTCGCCCAATTACTTGATACGCTAGGTAGTTAAAAAAAAAAAAAAAAAAAAAAAAGCTGTGTCAAACACATAATTAGTTGCTGACCAATGTGTTCAGAACATATTTAACTCCACCTAAAGAGAAAAAAGCTGAAAGCAGATCACACTAGTCAATGAATTTTGCTACATTAGGAATTTTAAAATTTTCAATGCATTTCCTAAATGTTAATTTCAAAATTAAAAAGTATCACACACCATTTTAACTTAAACCATGAGACTACAGCAATTAAGTACTATATAATACTGTATTCTGCATTTTAAAAATAAATAAAAATAATGGAATGTATTCTACAAACGTAAAAAAGTCCTTTGGTAAAATAATGTGTACATTTGGTTAAAAAAAACAAATGCTGTCAAATAGTCAGCTTACTGGAGATTCTGAAGATTCATTCTTCCTTTACATGTCAATACAAACATAAGAAACATATGGCTACTTAAAGAAATTATAAATTACATTAGTACTAACAAACAACTAATTTGTTAGTAAAGTATAACCATTATTAATATTCTGTTGACAATGCTCCGATTAGTATTCCGATATAACAATAATTTTAATATAAATGAAAAAAAAAAGCATGATTAATAACTTAAGTCCATATATATAAAGTGTCCAGATTAATATAAGTCAGAAATTTAAATATCTCAGAATGCAATTACGATAAAATGATTTGATTTTGTGTTTCTGAAAAACATCAAGTTTTATCACAAGCTTGTAGCGAGAATACTACAAACATTTTATATTTAACAAATTCATCACCTCTATTTGTGATAAAATGCGATTACTTCCTCTTACAGAAAAATAATATTGAATAATTTCTGAGGACATATAAATTTATTTGTGAATGATGCTCATGCAGATATTCTGTGTGTTGTGTAAGTGTGTGTGTGCATATATATATATATATACTGGTTAATAGCCTCTGCTTGTTAACTAGGATAAGACCAGTTAATTGTCTTTGAGGAGGACTATAAAAAATAACTGGGAGCAGAGACTCTTTCTTTCTCTCTCTCTCTCTATCTATATATATGGGTTGTTTAATAGCCTCTGCTTCTTAACTAGGAGAAGACCCTTTAATTGCCTTTGAGGAAGATTCAAAAGAATAAACTGGGAACAGAGACCATATGTATGGGCTGTTTAATAGCCCCTGCTCCTTAACTAGAAGAATGCCCTTCAAATGCATTTGAAGAAGATTCAAAAGAATAAACTGAAGCAGAGACTATATATATATATATATATGACTGTATAGGCTGTTTAATAACCCCTGCTTCTTAACTGCAAGACCCTTTAATTGCCTTTGAGGAGGACTCAAAAGGATAAACTGGGAGCACAGACTATATATATATATATATAAATTATGGGCTGTTTAATAACCTCTGCTTCTTAACTAGAAGACCCTTTAATTCCCTTCAAGGAGGACTCAAACGAATAAATTGATAACAGAGACTATATATATAAGCTGTTTAATAATCCCTGCTTCTTAACTAGAAGGCCCTCAAATTCCCTTCCAGGAAGACTTAAAAGGAATCGACTGGAAGCAGAGACTATATAAGCTGTTTAATAATCTCTGCTAAACTAGAAGACCCTCAATTCCCTTGCAGGAAGACTCAAAATGAATCCACTAGAAACAGAGACGTAATGCCCAAACCGTACCTTCCACTGGTGTAGTATGCTAGTATCCTTACCTAGTGTATGGGAAATGAATAAGGATGGGCTTCCTCTAACCTGCTTAGCCAGCATATGGGAATTTGCCTCCCTCCCCCTTATTTTACCACAATACAGCAGTGGATTGAAAATGGTGGTTATATACATATATCTTGATAGTCCAGCCATCAAGAACAAAACAAAGCTTAGTACACACAATAAAAGTCATTGAATTTTTAAAAATTGCTTGCAAGAATTATTTCAAATATATTTCTGAATCTGATACACCAAAAGGGTGCTAAACAGACCAGAATGTAATAATGGTATAGTATTTTTCCAAAATGAGTTGAAAAATTAAAAATAAGCATATACATTATTAATAAAAAACATCAGAAAATAAAACATTTGGTGCACTGCAGTATATAAATAATGCACTGCAAAAGTCAGCCAATCTTAACAAGTTAAAGATATAAGCAGAAAAATGGAAACTTTGAACATGATTCACAGAAATGCAACTGAAAATTATTAAGAGCATATGATTTACTTCTTAAAGTAAAAAAGAAAACATATCACATCACAACTGGAAGACAATATTAGTTAAAATTTGCATTGAAGTAGTTGATTATAAGGCTATAAAGAATAATTTGTCAGTTACTATAAAAACAATTAATGAGAAAGATTAAAAAAACATTTCATCAAAAATAATTATCAAATCAAATGATTAAAAAATA
The DNA here is from genome assembly GCA_963931845.1 of Maratus michaelseni. Classification (NCBI taxonomy): domain Eukaryota; kingdom Metazoa; phylum Arthropoda; class Arachnida; order Araneae; family Salticidae; genus Maratus; species Maratus michaelseni. Next base: position 72,582,129 of record OZ007598.1, read on the forward strand.
TACAGTTCATGAATTTTTAAATGGAGAATAATTAAGATATTTAACCACAGATTGTCATTGACATAAATATTTTTGAAGGCACAAATTACTACATTTGAATTCTACCAGATAGAGTAACATGGTATTCAATCCAATAGACACTTATGTGATCAGACAGAATTATATAGGAAATTAAAAAAAAAAAAAAAAAAAAAAAAAAAAAAAAAATCCTTTCTCAGAAGACTTGCAGTTAGCTTCTATATATTTTAACCCTTTGTAGCACATACAATAATTCACCAATTTCATAAATTAATTTAAAAATAATTTCCAAAACATTGTGACTAATGTAAATTATTAGTAATATTTTCAAGAAATGACACTATAATTACATTTTTAATCAAAAGTTTTATTTATATCTCATGCAGCTGCAAATCATAATTGCCAAAATCAAAACATTATGTTTAGGCCAATTAACAAGTTTGGTGGCAAGATTTATCAATAGCTAAGTACAAATTCTATTCATAAAACCAGAAAATCTATGTTTGGAAGAAATATTTAATTTTGATCAATAAAGCTACATTTAAGGGGGTTTTTTTTCCCAAGTTTTTTTTTTTTTTTTTTACATATTTAAGATGTGCATCATAGTACAATGACAAATTGAATGTGTAAAATGTAGCAAATTAAAAAGATAGGCAAGACATAAAAACATTGCAATATTTCATTTTAAATTCAGACTAAATATTAGTAACAACGTTTTGGAAGCATATCAATATACTTCTCACGTACTTAATGGTGAAAGACAATTTTTTTTAAACAGAACTTGGAATAAATGCTACCAGCTATAAATAACTAAACTCTACTGCAAATTTTATCTAAATAAGAATAACAGAGAATACATTTTAAAATTTATACTAGACCATAACATTTTTTAACAACTTAATTTTTACTAATCTTTAATTGAGATGAAGTCAACAGAAAAAATATATATGTTATTCAATCCTAAAACATTTAAAGCATTACCTATAGAAAAAATAGAAATGCAATCACTGTTATAAGGTTTAAAGAGTTATCACACTCAATGCAAAAAATAAAATATTTTGCTTTTTAAAATAAAAATAAATTTACAATTAAAAACACCTATATTTATTTCAATTGTATTTAAACAAAATAGAATACAGTGAAAATTAATATATTTAGGAAAATCTGGGTTCATATTTGGAGAAAGAGAAAAGAAAAAGTGAGATTTTCATATTTTAACCAAACTTTTAAGCCTGCTCTCATCAGTGAACTTCCCGATTCCCCTCGCTAACGTTAATCCTGTGGGCATAGGATACATTCGTATATTTAAAATATCTCCTCAGGAAATTAATATTTTTAACTTCTGTTTTCTGTCCACACTTCTGAAAGAATGTCTCTTTTATTCTTTAGTTATCAAAATTTTTCTAAAATATATGCTTAATTTTATATGAAGTGTTATTCAGTTTTGTAAAGATTTTAACATATAAAATTATAAATTAAGCACATATTTTAGAAATATGTGGACAACTAAGAATAAAAGAGACATGCTTTAAGAACAGTACAAAGAAAACAAAAGTTACAAATATTAATTTCCCCGAGGAGATATTTTAAATATACGAATACATCCTATGCACATAGGATTAACATTAGCGAGGGGAATCGGGAAGTTTATTGAAGAGCAACCTTTAAGGAGGCTTTTTGAAATTTCAATAGAATCGACTGATCTTTTGCTTTAGTGTGAATACTGTGGAAAGGGAAGAAAAAAAAGGGACAAGTGAGAGTAGGGCCTGCACTCCTGAGGATTCCATACAGTTATGTCACAATAACCATAAAGTACCTAGTTTCTTGACAAATATAACAAAATCCGAAATTCATTAATTTATAATTTTATGTCAATTTATTACATAACAAAACTAGCGAATTTTCATAATCGGGAATACCCATCACGTAATAAACTAACATAGAATTATTAATTATTTTAAGATTTTTCCTTTACATGTGCTATAAGACTTTCCTTCGTGCCAAATTTCAACATTCTAGGTCAATGGGAAGTACCCTAAGGCAAAAAACCGAAAATTCATTAATTTAAAATTCTACGTTGATTTATGATGCAACTTCCAAAAATGCTGTTTTAAGGCCGTAACTACAATTCCATTAAATTAAAGCCTGGAACTTTTACAAAACAATGGGACCATAGACATTATTTGATAGTAATTTCACCTATTTATACACTCAGCCATTCCTGATAAAAATAATTGTGACAGATAGATGAACAACAAAGCAAGACTATAATTTTTTTTTTGGTGGTGGTGGTGGTGGGGGGGGGGGGGGGGGGGGGGGGTGTACAGAACCCTATAAAAGAGAAAGAAAAAATCTCAGTCAATTTAAAACATCACAAGAAAACCACTTTTGATAAAGATTAAGTAGAAAGAATTGCATCATTTCAAAAAATAAATATAAAAAAATACATCAAAAACTAGCACGCACACATATTTTTGTGGCTTAAAAATGTTAATTCTGATTAAGGCAGAATTTCCAATATAAACAGATTCTGTTATCATATGTACATATTTATATATGTATGCAATTTAGTAATATGAAATTTTGAAGCCCAAAATCAATTCATTTTCCTCTAAAATACAAACTCTAAATTTATGAGTAAACAAATATTCATTTATTTAAATTTCAATATTTTAACAGCAGCATCTTTTCTTTTTGGATTGAATATTTCAATCAATAAAATTAAAATTATATAAATAATAACACAATAAGTTTAATTTCACAGAATTATCTTAAATTCAAATTAAATATCACATCAATGAAAATCAACTAATTCAGCCTGTCAAAATCATGTCAATTTTCCTAAAAAGTAAAAATAATAAATTTCATGTTATTCTGTTATAAATGAATAAAAAATGCAAAAGAGATTTTGTCTATAAATAACCAACAACATAAAATTTTAAATTAAGGAATTGTAGAATAAATATACATTATTAAGTTTTAGATTAAGAAGATTCAACAATGATTTTAAACAGTTGAAAACAAAAAGAAATTTATAGCACAGTAATATATTTAACATACATATATATAGGTAGACAAATAGGTACAAAGAATAAAACATTTTCCAGGATAATACAAACAATGAAAACAAAATTATGGCCAAGGCAAGAAATTTCAACAACAAAAATGCACAAATAATTTATAAGACTGCAGGATTCCTTAAATTTTTAATCCACTTTAAGTCTTTTACTTATTTTTCACATTCCATTACCTGGGAAATTGCCACTAGACAGCAGAGCTTCAAATTTTAACACTATTGTCTCTGAACTTTCCATAGATTATTCACATTTCTTTTAAAATAATAAGTTACATTTTCTTTTAATCAGGAAGTCAAGAAAATGACTCATACATATGTTACGAATTGTTGGTCTCTAACTTTCAGTTTTCTGTTAAAAGCTCTATTTCAGAGCTTTCCAAAATTTTGGATTGAAAGGGACAGATTAATTTTATGAAATATAGGCAAAGCCAGACATAATGCAACACATCATAATTTCCTAAAACAAAACACAATTAAAAAAAAAAAAAAAAAAAGTTTTGAGCAACATTGTACAGAACTTAAAACATTTTCAAATGCATTTTTTTTTTAAAAGAAATTTTAACACAGGCATAAAAAAAAATAACACTGGTGATTTATTTGATGTATAGCAATATTTTAAAAAGCAATTAGCAAGGAAAAAAAAAATTTAAGTTCCATAAAATTTAATCCTGATGCAATTTAAACAATGATATAAATTTGCTCACATCTTTCACCACTGTGTGAAAAATTTTGTCTAAAATTAAATCTGTTAAAAGCTTTGACAGATCTAAATTAACTGTGCTTGTCCTTTTACTTTTCTGGTCTTCAATGGAATTGAAATTTCTTACCTTGTATTTAAAAAATATAATAATATATGGAAGCACAAATCTATTACCCATACATGAGCAGTCAATAGAATCCATAATGATAATGAAATAAAATGCATAGCACTGCCAAACTTTCCAATTTTTTAATACTGCTATTTTATTCCAAAATAGAAATATTCGCTTTAATTAATGACAGGGATTTGCGATTAAATATAGTGGCATTCAAAAATCGGAAGGTTTGGTAGCTATGTAAAATGTTAAAGAAAAACTTAAATCTCAAATACCTCGACACACAACCACCAATAGTTGTACCTCTGATACCAAGTGAGCACAAATATCTATAAACTATGCATATTGCAGAAAGCTAACTTTTTTGATAAATGAACACATCATAATAACAGTGTGAGTGCTTAAAATCTTGCTTACAGAAAGTAATTTTCTTGTTCGATTATGACATATCTAATATAAAGCACATGGTACAAATGTCCATATCATTAAAAATAGATCAAACATGATTATAAAAATAACTATGTTGTTCCTCAAAATTGAACACCACATATACCACATACAGAATTGATAATAATAAAAAGTATCAAGTAAAACTAACAAGAAACTCTAGAAACACAATATTCATATAAAATAAATTCCAAAATTTTGGAAATTGACTTCATACACTTTGAATATAATACTAAGTATCGATTTAAAACCAAACTTAACATTCAAGAATATATAAATAATCCACAGTTCAAATTACATCAAGCAGTAAAATACTGAAAAACAAATACATGAAAACAGAACAAATATAATTATTTAGATTACCAAAATAATCTGAGATCTACTAAATCAAAATCTAAATAATTTTAGATGCTTGTAAAAAAGAAAGAAAAATCTAACAACCATGCAAAAACCATTAATTTAAACAACCTCCAAAATAACAAAAGGAATGATCTCATAAAATAAAAAAAAATGCCTAACTTAAACAGTAGAATCTGAAAACATAAATGGACAAAATTATCTCAAAATCTGAAACAGATAACAAATAAAAATTGATTGCATAGTATACAACAACCAACAAAATAAGAAAGCATAAGTAAGCTGCCTTTGTATTTGACATTTAATAAATAAGACAATACTGAAAAATTTAAAAATATTATTGCAAATGTTTTTAAAAATTAACAATAATGGGCATAAACAAATATCTTTGGTGGGATGAAATGTCCAGTAGACTGGCCATTGCTGAAAATATTATAGAAAAAGCATAAGATAAACATATATCAATCTCCTAACTATAATCAAAGAGAAACAACTAATTATTGTAGAATATACAAAATGGATACTTATGTATTATTCCATCACCCATAAAAACTGGACAATGTTAAATATTTTTCATTAAATATAGTCGATTCTCTTTAATAAGCGCTTGAATTATTTAGATATGAGTTTATTTTCATTGAAAGTTACATTAAAATATCTAAAGAATTATATGCAATTCAAATTTTCGTATGATTTATTTGGATAACTCAAAATTTTTTAATTCCAATGTTTCACACATTTACTCACAATGTACATAATTCCACAAGCTACAGCAATCACAAAATTAAGAAATGTATTTTCAGTTAATCTTAAATTATCCAGAAGAAATTGACTAAGCACTTGAAAATTAACACTTTTCTTTTCAAGCACTTTTTATATTTTTTCAAAAATGTACGAACCAAGAAAAGATCGTCTTTAAAATTAAAGTCTATTGCACTTTAATTGATAATGTTCATCATATTCAATTCCCTTTATTTTCTTTAAAATGAATGTTTTTATAAATTTAAAACTTTATACATGACCCCCCCCCCTCCCCCACTTTTGGAGTTAAACAGAGTTTGCTGTATTGTATTAGAAAATTCTTGCAGAAATTTCTAAATATAGGTTTACAAAAAAAAAAAAGTTTTAGAATTATGTTTAGCAGAATTTATACTAATAATTCTTGTTCTTTTTTTTTTTTTCTCACTCATCTTATCTTTAACAATTATCAAAGAACATTTCATTTCATTTCAATTTTGGCCGTGCCAAGATTTGCACCAACTTTTGCGATGTGATGGTATAATACAGAAGCACCACAAAAGGCACATCACAGCAATTAATAAAATATACCATGAAAAATTTTCATGTATAAATTTTATAAAATGGTCACGTTAAAAATTCAACACTTGACATTATGATACTTGAATATTTTCCTGGATCTGCTTTACACTTAAAATTTGGTGAAGAATTGACACATATAAAAAACAGGAAGTTTGCCATATCAATGTTGCCACAAAAAAAAAATATCCCTCTCACTTTGAAAGATAAATAAATAAATAGTGTCTTCCTCAGTATTAAATAATTTCCAAATTTTTTTTTGAAAAATGACCCAATTAGGAATTCTCCCGAAAAAAAAAAAAAAAAAAAAAAAGTGACACAATGCTGCCAACTTTTAAAAGTAAAGAAAATGATTTTAAAAAAAAAAAATCTTTTTCAAACATATAAAAAGCTGGAGGGGAGGAAAAATCACATGCATTAACACTTTTGTATCGGACAAATTTAGAAATTGCTTTTGGTGATCACAGGAAGCATAAAAAGTACATGCTTGAAGCACAAATGAAGGTTTGTTAAATTTGGCGTTAACTCCTCTGCAATAGTAGCAAAATACGTCAAATCCAGGAAAAATAAACAAGAGAAAAAAAACCCACACAAATCTTGATTATAATATTAATATTACAAAATCAAATTTAATTAACAATAACAAAATTACACAACTTTGGTTTACATCAATTTATCCCTTTATTAAGGCTGCAATGCAGAAAAAAAATCTTGTCTTAGTAGAAAAGGAATAAAAACTAATAAAATATAGATAAAACACAAAATTTAATAACAAAAAAAATTGGCACTACAGCTAATAATATTCCATAGAAACAAACTGGAAGATAAACTTGCTACATACAAGTTAAAAAGCAGAGAAAGAGATTATATACTTTATAGTATAACAGAAAATTCTCCAAAACTTATATCATATATTTATTCATATATGACAAATGTATAAATGCATAAGTAAACATATATATGAGCACATATTTCACAAAATTATGAAAATATATGCTAGACACTCAAACAAGATATATTTTTATCAAGTGATGTTAAATGTTTAAACTGATTCAAAACAAACGTTTTTGAAAGTGTCTTTGGCTTAATCAGTTTTTGTTTCTTAATAATGAATATCTGGTACTTCCTTTTTATAGTAAACTTGGGCCTTTTAAAAACAACATTGGTGCAATCCCAATCTAAGTAAGTGCAATTTATTGCAAAACAACCAATAAAACAAAACTCGTCAAGTATTATTATTATTTTTTTTTAAAATTATATACATTAAATAAATTGCTTTGATATGTACGTATTAAATAAAATGTGAAAATATTGAAAAAAAAATTGTTTATCTGTAAGAAACATTATTAAATAATCAGAAAAGGCTTGTGAAAATTTTATTTCATTTGCCAAATTCATTTTTGTTCTCTTGATATTATTACCTCAATAGCAGAAACAGTACAGCACAGCAACAGGCACTTCCACATTAAAGAGATTTACATCAAACAATTTACCTTTTTTCATATCAGCAAAAGGTAAATTATCCACTGCTTTATCCAGATTAAATCAGGCCAAAGATATTGATGTATTTTTCAGTAAAGCTAAAATAATTTCACAAGGTTCACAGTATAATAGTTGCATAATCAGAGAGTCCCTAGAGATTTTGAAAAGAGGTGATAATGCATGTAATGATGTATTATCTTATCAGATCCCTCGTTTATGGTACAATATACTAGGTATCACTGGGGTTTTCGGTTTCTCCTGACCCACCCCAGCTGGTAATGGTATCATCCGGACTTCAGTCACCCCCTTCATTTCATGTCTGTTTGGTTTCGCCCATTCCCAGCCTGTCCAAAACGTGCCATTTCGGAGCGGCGTCTCCTCGACTGCTTGTTGTTCATCTGAGGAAGGCTAATGTTTAGCCGAAAGCTCATGAAATTTTAACATCTTACAGTTTTAATGTTTTGAAGCTGTATTTTGATTTATTGCACCTCGATAGTAACGTAACTTATCAATGTGTTTACATTGTGCTTTATAAAAGTCTCTACATTTATTGTATATTTTTTATTATATTTTCTTTGTAAATACAAATCTTGCTTATTTTAAAGGTTACTATTATATTTTCCAATAGTAATTTTGGTCCAACATTGTTGGGTTGCTGCAGATTGATCTACTACTGGGTGTTATTACTTGTTTAAGGGGTTATACTTACCTGCAAACTTTCAAATACTGCATGTAAAAAAAAAAAATGCATTTTCTGAAAGAACAGTTAGTAAAGAATATTCAGTTACATTTTCTGGTCGATCCGATAAAAATTAAGAAAGTTATGCCGCTTGGAAAGGTGCTGTATAGAGCTCAAACAATAACTCAAATCTTTAAATGTGATTATCTCAAAATCTGTTTTTAAAGTCTGTGATCTTGATAACTCCCAACCAATCTTCTTAAAATTTTGAGCAATTTTTAACAATATTATAATTTTTTTTGATGATCTGATTTTTTCTATTTTAAACGACCAAAGTTCCAAAATATTTTGTAAAAGTTTTTACCTTAACTTTGAACAGTCGTTATTTTGTTCACAATCAAACTTTTAAAAAAACCCCCATTAATATCTTGTTAAATACATGTTTGTTTGACCTTGCAGATCGGTACCAGGTTTATAAATCTTGAGCACAGCACAACAAGTAATTCCAATAAATTCAGTACCAGGTTTACAAATCTTGAGAGGTGGCAAAGCACAGCACAATAAAAAATTTTTGTATAGGAAACCAGGGTCAAAATCCATTTATTCAGGCAAAAATACATAGCATCTCACCCAAGAAGAAGCTAAACCTGTATTCATAACTTTAACAACAATAAAAATATTTTAACAAACTTTTTAACAGACTTTTCTTGCTTTATGGGAAATGTAACAATAAAATATTGGAAGACGATGGCAGTAGTCACTAACTTCAGCCAAACAATACTAAACCATATTTTTTCAGAATGTAGCTGACATTGTATATGCTGCCTGACAAAAATTCTATGTATTTCGAGCACTTTTGATATCATAATCTCATTTCACACAAAATAAGGTAATACTGTTAAAAATTTTGTTAAAATTATCTTAATTATTGTTAAAGTTATAAACAAAAATTCAGATTCAGGATGGAATGAGACACTCTCATGACTCTATAAAATGGATTTCAATCCTGGTTTCAAATACAAAAATTCTTTGTTGTAGCATACTCTACCACTTCTTAAAATTTGTAAACTTGGTACTGACTACTGAGACACCCTGTACATGTAGAAACTGCTTATATACATTGAAACTCTAGCTATCTGGACCAATGTTCTACAGATGCAATCTGGATATTCAGAATCCAGATAATTGGAACAGTCATAAAAGAATAAAAATTCTTCAAAAAAATTTTTCATTTAATAAAAAAAGGTATGTTTAATTGTACATTGAAATAATATCAATATATATATATATATATATATATAAGTTAATCATTTTGCTGCAGTGAATGTGAACTTAATTCTTCAGACAAAATTTTTCTTATTTACTCTTTCTATATCTGTTAAATAATATAAACATAACCCGTTTTTCACTTATATATCATATTACAATTGTTCAAATAAAAGTAAATTATTTGGATTTTAATGGAACACGAGAATAGAGAAATACAGCACATTTGAAATAATGACTTAGAATTATTGAAATATAGACTTTGATAATTGTAATTAAACATGAATTTTTTATATTGTTTTAAATAGAAGTTTCAAGCCAATTAAATGCTGATGAACGAATACACGCACACAGTCCAAAGTGGAAAAAAGTTTTTTTTTCTTTTTCAAATATTAATAAGGATGACTGGAGTTTGGATATTTCAAGTTTTAGTTTTACTGTATTATATAAATTGTATTTTACATTAAACAGCAAATTGTATGCCAGAAACAGCAAGAGAAAAATTTTCTATTCTCATCAAGCTGTTATAAAAAAAAGGAGTACCAATTATTCCAACATAGAAATAAGTTAAAAATTGTTATAAAAATAGCACACAAATTTATAGAACAAGTGAATATAAAGGCCTCACTTGTAAATGCTGCATATTTGATGATATGACTAGCAACTACATTATTATATAAACCAACAGCAAATAAAAATAAGAAAAATCTTAGAAGACAATTTTAATATCATACCTAACTAAGGATTTTAGAAAAAGACACTTGTAAAAAAATTCAGTAAAAAATGTCTCATCTTGTGCCTCAGTTAAAAAATAACAGCATGAGAACTTTAGTATATACATTAAAAATGGACACTTGTGCATTTTTCTAGACTAGGCATATTTTGCTACTATCGCAGGCGATTAAGCGCCAAATCTACCAAGCCCCCCACCCCCCCCCTTTTTAGACATGTCAATATTTTTATTAATCTTTCAAAAGAGCATAATTTTTTTTGTGGCAACATTGATTTTATGGCAAACTTACGAAAAAAAAAGAGGGAGCAAATTTTTTACCGCTAATCATGCCAAATATGTCTAGGTAAATACACAAGTACCTAAAAATTCTTCACTGCTTCATAAATATAATGTACAGTATAACAAATGCAACACATGTGAAGAACAATAAAATCAGCTTACGAATAACATTTTAAAACACTCTAATTCTAAAAGTGTACAGTTAACCATGAACATTCTTATAATGTAGCATTGTTTTTTCAGTCTTGCTTGATTGTACATAACCTTGCAATATTAAAACATTTTTTGTTCTTATTAGAGCTTACATGAATCAATAAGGCATTTCTAGCTCTTTAAAAAGTACCAGGAAGTGGCATATAACAGTAGACATAGACACGATAGTCTTTGCTTGTTAGTACTACATTAGCATCATCCATTAGGGCAACATCAAAGCACTGCTCATGTTTAACTTTACTTTCTAAGGCATTCACTAACTGTCCATCTTGAGTAAATACTGTTATGTTAAAATTATTGTGATTGTCTGCAATCAAAATTTCACCTCTTCTATTAATACATACACCAATGGGATAGTTAGTTATGCCTTCACCTCCAATATTTCTAAGGAAAAAGCCTTCATAGCTGAAAACCTTTACACAATGTGCCCTGTTATCGCTAACGAAAATTTCCTGTTTATCATTGGTTACAACACCATTAGGAAACTCTAAATGTTTAGAGCAGCCGAACTTTTGCAAAACATTTCCATATTGGTCGAAGATAATTATTCGCATAACTTTACATTCAATTGTAATGATGCGTCCTTTGTAATCAACAGTAACTCCTCGGGGGTGCTCCAGAATATTAGCTGCAAATCTTCTTACAAACTGGCCGTACTGATTATATATTTGCATCTGATGTACAGGACTTCTTTCAGAAACAACAATGTCCCCAGAGTTTTTAACAACAGCAACTCTATTAGGATATAACATTCTACCATCACCTTTACCACTTTCTCCAAACTGAAATTTATAACGACCTTCTTTATCAAAGATTTGGATTCTACAACCATTAGCATCAGCTACAATAATATCATTTTGAGCATTAACAGCAACACCGCTAGGTTCCGTAAATTGACCATCCATGGTACCAAACTCTCCAAATTTACAATGATAGATCATTTTTTGCCTTTTAACCTCTGATTTTAAAGGGTACAGTCTGAGTCTAGTTGAAAAATTAGGGATTGGATCATTCATGTGATTAAACATATCAAGTGTGCCATTCTGAAACATATCACCTGGACCATTTGACCATTTTTCATATTGGCCAATATCCATTAAATTGGGAGAAAGTGGTCCAAAAGGACTTGTTGGGACAAGCTGCTTAGAGATGATGTTAGGCTCACAAACATGACCATTCTGAAAAGGTAGATCGGGACTGTAATTACTCTTTGGTCTTGCAATTGGCTGACCATTCTGATAAGGTAGATCGGGACTGTAATTACTCTTTGGTCTTGCAATTGGCTGAATTTGGTAATCTGGAACATCTGACTCACGAATATAACCAAAAGTGTTTTTCACACCAACTCTAATAGCCTGGGAATTGGAGATGAATTCAAAATCCATAGGCTGTAGGTTTATTTCTGGGATAGCAATAGCTGATTCTGCAATAGCTGATTGTAACTTTGCATTAAGAAAATGTTTAAACATCAACATTTCAGTATTACTAGAAAATTTCATAATACGTTCAACAAATATTGTTAACTGTCTCATTTTATCAAGCATTTCTTGAATTTTAATTTTTAACATACTTAAAGAAAATACCCTTGATTGGTAAAGCTCATCCAGCTCTTTTAATAACCCTTGTTTTCGGTCTTCTAATATAGAATAATAAAAACTGAATGTAGCATTCACTTCAGTTTGCGATTTACATTTTTGCATGTGCAGAGATGACCTTTTGTGTTCTAATGATTGGGTAATACTTCTTAAATCATTTACTTTTACTTTACTTTGTTCATGCAATTCTGTAAGCATTTGTACTTGCTTTGGACCTATTTTTGAAATGTGATCAAATTCATGGCACTCTTTAGGATGATTAATATTTATGCATTCTTTGCAAACTGGCAAATCACATGTCAAACAAAAATACAACAATGTTTCGTTAAGATGTTGAGGGCAACACAGCAACTTGTCTATCTTAAAATCATTTTTCACCTCCTCTTTCAAATTGATTACTTGATGCCCCTCGAAACAATGCATATATTGGTGAGCCTTTACACAGTTTCCGCACAAGTAATTGTCACAATTATAACAGTGAGCAACTGCATGTGCATCTTTAGTTCTACAGCCATTGCATGCTACAGGACTTTCTTCTTCCAAATTTTCTACAATTTCAAGACAATTACTAGCAGCATGATCAGAAAGACCAGATATACCATCAGGTGGGATACAGCACTCCTTCATACAAATAGGGCAATGAATTTCATTAGGATCAACAAGAAGTTTTTCAAGACAAGCCTGACAGAAAGTATGCAAGCAAGGCAAAACTTTAGGAACTGTAAATGTCTCTTGACAAATACTACATTTTGTTACAAGATTTTCAGTCTCAGAAGTTCTTGCAAGTGACTCAAACTGGGAAGTTTCACACAATGATGAATCAGGTTGAGAAGGAGTGGGTGAAGCCATCCTGAAAGTTGCTTTTGTTTACAGAAAAACTAAAAATGAAAAAAAAAAAATTACATATCATTAAACACACAAACATTATGAGATCAAAAATTTTACTAGAACTAAAAACACAGATTGTAGCATCATATATCTAATGAAACATTCAACACTGAGTTTTTAAATTTTGAATGAAAAATTCTTCATAAAAGACCTTAATAGAGATAATTTTAGTATAAGAAAGCCGTAACTCAAACAATAATGAAACCACTGATAAAACTAGAACACAAAACTTATAAGCTTCCTTTTCCAATCCGCATGATACCTTTTAGGCTTATTGCAAAGATCTTATGCAGCTTTAGGCTATTTGGAAAATCATCATTTGTTTCTCAACCAGTCTATTTTTCAGGCTTGTTACTTTTCATCACCGTTTAGCATCATCTTTTCTAAGTAATGCTGGGAAAACATTAAAAATCTGCCTCATCTGTAGATTGGTTGATACAGCATTTTATTATTATTTTCATTCAGTATTTCACTTTCTCTACATAATGCTGGAAAAAACATTAAAAACCTGCCTCATCTACAGATTTTATTTGTACTTCTGTACAGAGCGTTTGAGAAAAATATACCCTTAAAATAAAGTATTCATTGACTTTTGACTCGGGTGCATTTTGTAATCTACAAAGACAGTTTTCCAATATGTTTTAAAAAGCATTTTAAGTTCCTGCTTCCTTTTTTATGCTAAAAATGTGCATAAACATTCTCCACATTGGAATTATTGCAACAAGCCTGTTCGGACAAAAAGGTGGCTATTTTTTAACTAGATTAAAACTGCATAAGCACATTGCAATGAGTCAGTAAAAAAAAAAAAAAAAAAATCTGACTGCTAGAGAAACAAATGACCATTTTCCAATTAGCATAAAACTGCACAAGATTCCAGATCAACAATGAATTTCTCTGACTTTTCCAGGTTTTCCATACCAATAAAAGAAAAATTCCAGGTACCGAGATTTTGTGATGTTATACACAAAAAATCTTAAAAGTTGTCAATTTGAGAGTGAAACTTTCACAACGGATTCTGAGGCACAAATTACTGACTTGTTACATAATTTTTTTGCAAAATTTACAAATTGTTGAACTTTTTACATGCTAAACATTTTGCAGATACACCGTTTTAGCATCAAGTTCTATCCATTTTGTCATATCAGGATGAAATTCTTTATTACATCAGTCACAGTTAAATACAGATTGCTTTGACATATTTTAATACAAATAATAAATATTCAATAAATTAAGGTAATAAACGTTCAGTTCCCAAACAAAGATAAGTAAGCAGAGTGAAACACCTAATCAATCCTTCAACATTCAGTAGAAAGTTTCAGTGAAAATGGAACTGAAAATCTCCGAATTACAAGGGACTGAAAGGGGTAGACAAAATGATTTGCACGAGAGGTTGAAATACTCTTTACAGTACTTATGAACAGCAAAGTTTGATTTTAATGGCACTACAATTTTCAAATAATTAGTTTTATAAGAAACATTTTCCTTTTTTTTTTTTTTTTTAGTTCAAAATTGTCTATAACTTTTTCTCAGAATTTCCGTGACTTTTCCAGGAGGCTAGACACCCTGACAAGCTCTTTGCAATAAGCCTGAAAAATATCAGGCTGAATGAAAAATGGGAGATGATTTTCCAACTAGCCTGGCTCTCTGCAAAAAGCCGAATTTCTCAATTAGCCTACGACACATAATATATATCTACCCTATATATATAAAATCCTAATGAAACGAATTTGTGAAACGATTTTATGAAACGAATTTATGAAACGATTTTATGAAACGACTGATTATGTTTCAGGGCTATTTTTAATAAAATATTAAACGCTTGATGGTGAAATTAATACCAATTGTCCATAAAAATCCGCGGATGTCAAAACTGGTAATAGAATTTTGAAATTGGAATTAGTTTTCGAGATATTAATTTTTTTTCTAATTTTAATGACATTTCTGTAATGATGGCAACTAATTACTCAGTTTTTTTGTGACAAAAAAGGGAAAAAAATTGAAAAGGATCCCGATAGGAATTATTGATTTCTTTTTATTCGTCATTTTCAAATTGAAATTGAATTTATCTTTTATTTCAATCGATAATGAAGACAAAATTGTGATTAAATTATGTTTTTCAGGAAAATTTGAAAAAAAAAAAATCACATTTCTATCGTCAGGATTCAATTGTCTGTCAGCATTTAATTTAATTTATAAACTGAAAATATTTTGAATAAATTCGTCCAAATGACGTCATTTATATAAAAGCAAAAGAAAGGGGGGAAAAGGAATTAATAGTAATTATTATTTATTGATATCATTTTGTTATTTTTTTGTAAAATTTAACTAAACGAATTTATAAAATCACTAATTCGGATATTTGAAACGAATATATAAAATAATAATTGTCCAACTGAACGGAAGGAGAATTAAAAAAAAAAAACCCTTATAATAGAAAAGCACCAAAAGTTCATTGTTTTTTTTTTTTTCATAACTTTTGGCAACAAATCTATGTATATTAACGAATCTATCCCTTTTTGAAACTCGAATTACGCCAAACCTAAAAGCAAAGAATTCTATACTGGAAAAGAACCCGATTTTCTTATGGACAATATTAAAGTGACATAACATGGTGTAAAATTATCGCGGATAGCAAATTTGTTTAAATATCTCATCAATTAATGCCGAATAAATGCAGGCATGCATGCACAAAATATTTAATTAATTTTGTATGATAAATAATTATTAGAAAATTCGTATACACATATTAATTGAAATAAATAATTTACATATTTAAAATAACATGAAAATATGCCTGATGGTGCATTAAAATAGAGAGAAAATTAAAACCTGTTACTGAAAATGTCTATAACATAGTACTTTTCAATACCGTGGTTCTTAATGTTATTCGCAAGCAGATGGAATTTTTCTCATCCTTAAACGCAAAGGAAGAATAGAATACAGATCGTTGTTATAAAAGTCCCAGAGGTAGCCACAATTTAAACCTAACCATTTTATACAAGCTGGTTTTCAAGCTGTAATTGATTTTACTTATCAATCCTGAAAACAGTCGTCAGTTGTCGCAACAGCTATGTATGAGGCCATGATAATAAAAAAAATGCCCCATTAAAACGTTAAAAGCATGGCAACCCAATTACAGATTTACCAATATTTTTAAAATAAAGCACGCTGTCATGTTTTTAGAGGCCTCGAAGTCTGAGCAGGGGTTGGCGAGCGTAGCTCGCAGGGGGTGGCCCCCTAGTATATATATATATGTGTGTGTGTGTGTTATGGTTAATATGATTAATCTGGTCATCTTCTAAAATAAAAGTGTAAGTCATGTGACTGTCATCAACAGTTCCGGGATGACCGTTTCACTTTTTCATATGCCAGGCGGCCATTTTTATTCAAAATTATTTTTTTAAATAAAACTGCATAAAAGTTACATTTTAAGAAAGATCGTTCAAAATAAATTAATATTTGAGAGATGACTTACGTTCAATTATGTATATATTCTGCAATAACTTCAGTCGAAATTAGGTTCACAGTTCAAATTCTCTATTCAGGAAAGTAAACAAAAAAAAAAAAAGATTGATTCGTCGTGAACATTTAAAATATTAAATCATGGAGGTAATCATTCGCAAAGCAAGTTCTCCGCAAATGAATTTTTGGACCGCTTTCTCGCGTCGAAAAAATAATTCGCATCAGTGAGACAATCAAAGTTTACCATAATTATGTGCTATACAACTCAACTTCCTTCCGGACCTTTTCTTGACGTAAATTGAACTCATGTAATAATATTTAATGAATCAATTTTTTAGCATTTTTAAAATCGCTAATACAGCTTTTATTTATCGCGTGTACAAATTAGAAACAATACTTTGATTTTGAAGTCAAATGTTTTGATTTATGATATTATTTCTTATTTATTTATTTATTTTCTATTTAAATGAAAAGTGTGAAGTATTTTTAATTTATGTAATATAAGCATTTTGGATTAAAGTTAAGTATTTTAAATGAAATGAGTGACAGGTTTATAATTTAAAATTAAATTAATGTAGTATGAATGATGGTGATGGGAACAATATTTGGCGATTTATCATCTGCTTCCGGCTAACAATAATACTCATAATTAAAAAAGGAAATAAAAATAAATAAATGATAGTTTGATGTAAATAAATATTGATATACATATCAAAAATAATTTATAGAACTAAAAAAAATAAATAAAAGTAAATAAACAACAATTTCCATAAAAAAAATTTCGCCAAATTGGCAGGGGAAAAAATCGCGCCAACGTGCGTATGTGATACCTGTGCCCAAAAAATATGCGAAATGCTACCATGATCGCAAAAGTTCATGATTTGCCTATTAGAATCTTCCGATTTGGCGAAGGATTAAGGGAAAATTAAATTATGAATATATGTAACGTGTTGCAATGTTTAACATACATTTAAGGGAGACCAAACTGGTCGCCAGTGGCGGCTAGTTATTAATAATGAACGGATTAATCTTATTGACCATAACATATATATTACAGCATATAAATTCCACAGTAGTCCAACTTTTCATACAAATTTTAAGACTGCCAGTTATTTGAGCTGATTTTCAGAGAAGAAAAAGGATGAGTGTGATAGCCAGAAAAAAATTGGACAACTTTTCTGCGTTGAATGATAGAAAAAGGTGCTTTAATCATTTCCCTATTTTTACACTTTCTGCTTCAAAACAATCTAACAGAAGATTGTGAAAGAAATGTGTGAAACATGATGCATTATCTTAAGATGGTAAATTCATTGGAATCAGTTAAGTTGTTGAATGTGATAACACCGTAAACAATGATTTCAATTAACAGTAAATAACAATTTTCAATTAAGATCAAAACAAAAAAAAAAATCAAGATGGCCATGTTTGAGATGCTGATTCTAAAGCTGGATGACTTGGGTCAATCTATCACCAATCACTTAACATCTCACACATGAAGAACTTATAAAGTGATATGTCTTTAAAACACTTTTCAGGTACTGAATCAGAGAGAGAAAAAAAACGAGTAAAGGGGGATGCACCAAATAGTGATTTTGGTCAAATACCGAATATTCAGCTAGATGAATAGTAAGAGTGAGGCTGAATACCAAATATTCCACCAACCGAATAGTGACTATTCTGCCGGCTGAATAGTTTTATATTTCAGAGTTTAAAAGTATTAAAAGTTAAATTATAAAACAATTTGACATAATATTTAACACAAATACAACCATTTTATGAACTAGACCTTTTTACAAGAAACCTTTACACACACAAAAATAAAAATCTGTGTTTTGAGTTATAACTTAAAAAGAGGACAGTCTTCAAACTTTTTTAATTAATAAAGCTTTAAACTTTGTGGCTTCTTCTGTGAATTAAAATAAATTTTTAAAATGTCCTTATATTCTAAAACAAATATTTTAAATGAATTAGAAGAAACATTTTACAGTGAGTGTTTATTTTTCAGGAAGGGACTAAAGTAAAACAATACAATATATTAAAATGGTGGCAAATAAACAAGAATAACTTTCCTGGTTCTTTTGATTTGGCAAGGAAGTTTTTTTTAATGAACCAGAGAGCACACTGTAAAAAAAAAAAAAATGGGTCGATCTACTAAAAAAAGTTTAGTTTTTCTAACAGATTTTTTGGAAATTACTAAAAATATTTTAGTATATTTGTATTCCACAGATTTTTTTAGTAACCGGTACTAAAAAATCGGAATCATTGCTAGCTATTTTCTAGTAATGTTGCTAGCTGTTTTCTAGTAATTCTTAGGCAGGCCGCACACTGACAAGACAGAGCGACATGTAGCGCAAGACACGAGACAAATTCTGATATTCAAACCGGTTTTTCTTTGTTAAAAGGGTGAAAATGTCTCATGACTTAAGCTTCATGTCGCTCTGTCTTGTCAGTGTGCGGCCTGCCTTACAGATTATCTTGTAACTGAGTAAGAATACAAAAATATTTTTAGTCTTTTTGTACCGATTTTTAGTACCGGTTACTAAAAAAAATCTGTGGAATACAAATAAACTAAATAATTTTTAGTAACCTGAGAATTTTTTTTTACAGTGCAGGTGTCTGGAATGGGCAATCATATTCAGAGGTTGTAAACATACAGGGTGTTGTTCATACATCTTGGAACAAATTTTCAGGAGAGATAATGTGGTCAAGGCAAACATTTCTTGAGCAAGAAACATTATCCATCAAAAATGCAATACATTTAATCAAAAACACAGGGTGTGTCACAGCAAGCTGAAACTGATTTTTCGTTCACAACTTTAATAACAATGAAGATATTTTAGCGAGATTTGCATTGTATTAATTTTGCTTGTAGGAAATATGATATTATTGGAAGTGGCTGAATTTTAGTCAGTGGCACAGTATAAGTAGTACTGTCAGCTGCAATCTGAATAAAGGAATATCTAGCTCAGTGTTGTTTAGATATGACATATGAATGATAGCAATTTCCAGTACTTCTGATGATTCACAGAAATCAAAGTAACTATGTTGAAAATATAGTTACAATATTGTCAATATTATTAAAGTAACAAACGAAAATTCCAATTTAACCTGGAGTGAGATGCACTTTATTTTTGATTGAATAAGTGTGTTGCGATCCTGGTTTCCTAGGCAAAATTGTCTGTCTTGGTGTCTATTATCACCTGGGAAAGTTTTTTCTGTTTTATTTAAAAACACAGTGTTTGAGAAAAAGCAAGAAACAGATTATTTACTGGACAATATTCAGGAACTTGCATTTATTAATCATTAATTCCTATGAAAATCCATTAATTCCTTGCATCATTAATTCCTATGAAAGTCGTCATTAATTGTGAATTTTCTTAAGTGACATTTTTCAAACACCGAATAAATAATATAAAAGCATTCTCTTTCATTTAAATATGGTTCTATATCTAATTATTTTGAATATCTTTACTAATTAACAGTTAAAAGTAGAAATTGTGGGTTTTTAAAAATATTTAAAATAAAATTTTCTTTAGTATTCGGTTTGGCTGAATATTTCGATATTCAGCTGGCCAAATAGTTTGATATTCGGCCTGACTGAATATTCGGTAATATGGCCAAATACCGAATATTCGGTGCATCCCTAGTAAAACTTAATTCTGATGATGTTCATTGAGACAAATATTTCAATTCCCTAATCATAGAAACTTTTGCGACTGAACAAGACAAGAATTAAAAAGAGCAATGTTTTAAAATCTTTTTAAAAACAAGAAATCTACAAAGACTTTGGTTCGCAGCAGTGCAAATTTTTGACAGTGTAAATGTAATATACAAACCTCTAATTTTCTTAAAGAATGACTACAGAAATTAAGAAGAAAAATTCTCTTTCTTAATCATATTTCCCTGATCTTCGATATTAATGGCAATGTGTATATAAATTATGTTGCTTGTTGCATTTACTGGCAATGTGGCAATCATCGATTAATCACCAAGTTTGACTACATGGTGAAGCAAAACTTAAAATTGGAGAAAGCTGGATATAATCATTGCACAGTTAATCCTATCTACAGCTTGTTTGATCAAGGAATTAACATAGTACAACTCAAACATCTTGAGGTGAAAATACAAACATTTTGTTGCACTTTGTCATTTATCAGTACTTTTTCCCTCCCTGGTATTCCTGACCTGTCATAGTACTTATCAAACAAAATATGTTGAAACATTTTGTTTTCCAGAAATAAAAATACAGTAAAACCCCGGTTATCGGAAAAGCATGAGACGAAAAGATTTTCAGTTGACCGGGGTTCCATAGGAATTTTCGGATAAGCGGGAGGCTTCCTAATTTTATTCTACCAGATGGCACTACTCATCCTTCTCACTTCCCCAGTCAGGTAACGTGTTCGTGCTTGCAGGTGCAGCAAGAGTCTCTATTCTGTACGATATCCCCTTCCTGTTTACACGTATTTAAATTTTACCATGAGTAATGCTTTAAAGCGCAAACTGGTTTTTACAAGCATGAAGAATTCAACATATTGAAAAGAGCTGATATTGGTATTATTGATTATTTGATTTTCTATAAAATTAATAATACCGAATCAACTACAGTATCAATACGTACCAATATTTCAATATATTGAAGCGCAGGAAGATACAACAGACAACTATTTTCTGACCTGACTGAAGACTGAACAATGTGTGGGAAGTTTGTTGTTAGTGTGTCCATCATGCTTTCTTTATTGTGATCTTGTTATTTCCTGTTGAATAGTTGAATTTCAGACATCTGATTTGATAGTCCTGCATGACGGGTGCATTTATCATTGCAGTGTATCGTAATACTTTTATAGTAATTTATCATTAAATAATTTGGCTTCTGCAATAATTCCACCATGTGTATTAGTGGATGCTGATAAGATGATGGCCGAGACTGACTAAAGTACAGTGAAACTTCCATTTAACGAAGTTTCATCGTTACACTTAAAAACTTCGTTATGAAGAAAATTCGTTAAATAGAAATCAACTTATATTCATGAAATTTTTTCTTCAAATATGACAAGCAGGTATTGCATTCAGAAGCATTTGGTTCAGTTTCAATTGTGTAGCCGTCTTTTGCAAAACAGTTGTGTACGGTCGATGAAATCACGTCACATTCCCAAACTTTGATTCGAGCTTTCATCAGCTCTAATACACAGGTTCTAAAACTAATGTTTTCACTACATTGTCTTTTCTCTGTCTTTTCCGATAATGTACTTCAAGATTTGTTATTGTTCCTTAGACTTCCTAATGGCTGAAGTTTAGAAGTTGCATTGGTAGGAACAAAAATAACTTTGATGTTCTTTGATTTCAATTTTGAAGCACGTTCTTATGGATGTACAAAGCAGTTGTCTATCAGCAATGGAAGGTCAGAATGGTAACTGTCTGACTCTAATTGATATTTTTTACTTCAATGTATCTGACGCCATTGCGTCCCTGCATCTTCTATATCATTGAATGTAAAAAGGGGATTTTGACCTCCCCTAACTGGAGTCTCGGTGTGGAGAGTAATGATAACAAGTGTTTTCCTATTGTCTGAAAAAAAAAATTGTTTCATTTAACACCAAGCAGAATGGAAATTATTTAAATGTGTTCATTTTCATACAATCCACTGAAATAAATTCGCAAAAGCAACCCCATAGTTTGGATTCTGTACACGTAGAAAAGTGGAATAAACTTCGTATATAGAATATATTTTTCGTAATATGGAGATTAATTTACATGCTAATGGTGTTCAAAGTCAAAGTTCTGCAGAAATTTTCGTTAAGTAGAAAGCTTTGTTAAAGGGAAGTTCCACTGTATTTTCAAACATAAATAACATGCATACTCGGACTGCCTACTCTAAGTAAAATGAACAATTTAAAAAATTGGCTAAATAGTCCAATAGAAGTAGCGCAAAAAAGGGCCTTGCCTTACAAAAATTCGGGTAGTTCTGATTTTTGGGTATGCTTTAAAGGTTGACCCTCTAATAAAAAAAACCAAGTTTTCGACCTTCTAGACCTTGTGCGTTTTTCACAATATTGAAAAAACCAATATTTTTCAGCACTTTTTTCGATTTTTCTTAAATAACTCAATTTTAGTGCATTTTACAGAAAAGAGCACTGTTACCATTTTGTAGAGCATAAAATTCTCTACAACATGCAGTATTCATGTTTGTAAATTGTCCAAATAGGGGGTAAGATACAGAGCCGGGAAAATAGGGTTAAATTTGGAAAAAATGTAAAAATCAACAAATGACGTTAGTTTTTGCTTAATAACCCACTTTTAGTGCATTTTAGAAACAAACTTGTCATAATCAACTTTTTAGAGCATGAGATAGTCGATAGTTTCATTTATTATAAAATTAATTATTTGTAATAAACCTTTAAAATCACAGCAAAAAGATTTTGGGTGAAAACAGGAAAATACTGCCTAACAAGCTATTAATTTAAAAAACGAGCTTTTATTTTTGATATTAAAAACACGATGCGGTTAATTAATTACAGAATGTACAAGAATTTAATCACCAAATATATAGAAAGTATAGTCACTTTGTCATATATGTTTCCTTTTTCTGCTGCTTGGCCCTGGTAATGATACCATCGTCTCAGATACTTCGAAAACTTGGTTTTTTTATTAGACGGTCAACCTATAATAAATGATAGATGAATGATTTTCCCGGCTCCGTATCTTACTCCCTATTTGGACAATTTACAAACATGAATACTGCATGTTGTAGAGAATTTTATGCTCTACAAAATGGTGAAAGTGCTTTTGTTTCTAAAACGCACTAAAAGTAGGTTATTAAGCAAAAACTAACATCTTTAGTGGATTTTTGCAAATTTTACCCTATTTTCCTGGTTCTGTATCTTACCCCCTATTTGGACAATTTACAAATCTGAATACTGCATGTTGTAGAGAATTTTATGCTCTACAAAATGGTAAAATTGCTTTTTCTGTAAAATGCACTAAAATTGAGTTATTTACGAAAAATTGAAAAGTGCCAAAAAATATTGGTTTTTTCAATATTGTGAAAAACGCACAAGGTCTAGAAGGTCGAAAACTTGGTTTTTTATTAGAGGGTCAACCTTTACAACATACTCAAAAATCAGACCTACCTGAATTTTTGTAAGGTAAAATGCTATTTCTACTGGACTAAAAAACTGCAGCAAGCAGTAAAAATGATTTTAGTCAACAATTGTGAAACAGTGTTCCGGTTCATGGGTATTTCCATTTCGATCCCAAAGAACGCCCGGTGGACACTGCCAAAGGCAGTGGGATTCTTAACTCTATGTTTGGTTGGTAAATTTTTATTCTAAAATATAAACTCATAGAAATTCGAAAGGTATATGCTGCTGAAGGCAGTGGGCCAAAATTAGGAACATTTAGAAAGATTTTCGTTAAAAATCATTCAACATAGATGTTTATTTAAGGTTATCATGATCCTGGGTGGGTCAGTTACAATTATACAGTAGACTATCTCAAATCCGCACATTGTTTCAGATGTAAACAGTGAAACTTACAATTAAGATATAGGAGGGAAATTCAAGCTTTTTTATTTTTATATCATTCCATACTCATTTTATTATGTAATTCTGGTTAATATCATTTAACTCTTGCTTTTTCATAAAGGAAATATAAATTTATTTCCGAAAATTTTCGAGATAACACTGATATTAGGGGTGATTGATCTTTTTATTAAATACATTTATGTATTAATCAAGCTTTTTTGTTTATTAAATCTGGCCAAACATCAAATAAAATTTTGTAATTTTATGGTTTTGATGTAAATTACTAGTGTACCTTTATCAGGCGAGTTTCACTGAATAATTCAAGAAAAAATTATATCATTATTATGCATATTTAGTCATGTATTATTAATTATTTATGTAACATTTACATTATTTCCCATAATTATTTTACCTTACTGTAAGCATTCATGCTAATTTTGAGTGCATTATTACATTCACATTAGTGTTTAAAACATGTAAACAAAATAGTGACCAGAAATCCGAACAACCTCTGGTCCCAAGCTGTGTGGATTTGAGAGAGTCTACTGTATAAATATAATAAAAAGGATCTATAAAAGAAGTTTACTATCAATTAGTGCATACAATTGATGCATATACAGTTTTAAAAGTTATTGGTGGGGCTCAACTCTATACTCAAATAAAACTTTTCCACACAAATCTGTATGTGTGTATAATAGAGATTGATTACCAATTCTAATGTTTGTTGCCTTTTGTAATTTTCTTTTAAAAGAAATTAAACAGAATCTTATATTGTTAAAGAAATCACAAGTTAAATAAAAATGTACGATAATGCAAAAATTTGAATGCACAGTCCCGTTCATAAAATGATATACTCATTGTTATTCACGAATCATTTATAATAAAAGTACAATGGAAATTGACTTAGAATGTCTTTTTCAGAGAATGGCTATATGTTGCATATTTAAATTTTATATATGGCCTTTTGGCTATTAAAGTTCAAATGTCTAGTATTTTAATTATTATAATAATAAAACCTAAAGGGAAAATAATTTCTTGTGTTGTTTATCTCGGATACAAAAGAAAAAGATGTCAAAATTCAAGAAAACAACTATCTACCACAAAAAACACACATTGAAAATTGCATAGCAATTGTTGGTGGGGCTCATGTCCCATGAGCCGTACAACTCTATACATATAATGTAGCATTTGTATTAATCTTAAAAGCATTGTTTTGGGTGACTGAAAACTTTACACTTATGTATTTATTGGTTAGGGTTGCATGTTTAAGGAGTTTTGTGAACTGAAATATCACAATTGGCCATAATTTCATTAAAATGTGTTCTTACAGCTGTCCTCACATCCAAAGTCCAAATTTCTAGCACATTGAGAAAGTCTTATTCTTTGATAAATGCATGAAATTTTTATTTTGGTGCCAAGAAACTGAACAGAATTTCTCTCTCTCATATAAAGACAAAAGATCTTTCAGAATATGATGGCAAAGTTGGAATTTTTAGCTTATTTTCATGACACAACAGCCAGAAGGTTGTCATTAAGGAGCAACTGAATGGATAAGTGAAAAAAAAAAAAAAAAAAAAATTCCAAAATTAAGAAAAATAAACTTCAATAGTTTAATTAATAAATAATAGTCTGTATTTTTCTTTGAAATTTATAGATGAACCCTCATCGACCAGGTCTACAATTGAATAACAAACATTTCTCTAAAATTTTTTTTTTTTTTTTTTACATAAATTTTTTTTAATGTTTCCTCAAAATTTACATGAGCTGGAAATGTCATCCTTTTCTCACTCACCCATTCAATTGATTTCTCGAGGGTTCTCGCTGACTTTAGACAAATCTTAGCAATTTGGCCAATCAGCTATAAAAAAACTGCAGCCAAATGAGAAAAGAAATGTTAGCAAAATAGATTCACCGTTGAAACGCAGATTCCAAAATCAATCTTTAACATTAATTTTGAATCAGGATTGACGCCTGGTGCCAGGACACCATCTACACAACACTTGTTGTGGCTTTGGCTGATGCTAAAGTGAAGTGGTGTTGAGCAATGCATCTTTGAACAGAGCAGCCAAACTACAAAAACAGAGGGAAATTTTTACTTTGCTTCTCCCAAGCCCAGAATTTGGCCTTTACATAGACTTAGACTTAAAGATTGGGGGGGGGGGGGGGCAAAGAACCTAGCACTGCGAACAGAAGTCTATTGCACTAAAACCTTTATGTAACAAATTGAAGGAGAAAAAAAGAAGCCTTTAAAGTTAAGTTTTTTAACTTTGTGTGGTGGGGTTAGAGAGTAAAATTTTTTTTGGGTAGTAGGAAGTAATTTCGATAAATTTTTCAAAAAAGCAAAAATCTGCCAAATCTCACCCCTGGAAAACATAGTGATGATGGTACAGCACGATTGAATAAGATAAGCAACATAAATTGTTTAATACCGTGAATGAGAGAGTGTTGTCTGAGTGCGTGTACACAAGAATTTTTTTTCAGCTTTCGCAATTTGGCAATGTCAATTTTAATCAGTAGCAAGAATCCCGACTCCAGATATAATTTATCCAGAATGCCTTTTATTAAATATTTTTAGAGATTTTGGTCATTCTGTTATGAAAATAAACTATATGTATATATATTTTCAAATACTTGAGAAAGAGGGAGAAATATTTGAATGTAAGGGTTTCCTCTTTAAAAGAAAGGGAAACTCGACAGGTATGGAAAATACTGAAGATGACTGTCATATTCAACATAGCAATGCTGTTAGAGAATTCATCTCAGAGAGCAGTACAATAGCATTCACATGCATGTGGTTATGGCCTAAAAGTGTCCCTCCACCCCCTCCCTCCCTGAAGAAAAATATCTGATTGAACACTGCTGTCCAATAAGGCAGGCACCCTTTGTAGTTATATAAAAAAAAACCTTGTTAAGTACTATTCAAAAAGATTATTTCTTTAAAATCAATAATATTTGAGTGTTTCTTTATTATCGGTACAATTAAAGCTTGTTTCCTTCCCCTATAAAAATTTTTGAGGTACTCTCCACCCCCTCATCTCAGAAAAATACAATTTTAAATTTAAATATATATATACAGTGGAACCCCGATTTTACGGTACCCGCTTCATACGTTTTTCCGCTTCGTACGTCATTTCTCACTGGTCCGAACAAATAACCTATACTGATAATATTAAAAAATCCCGGATTCTGCGTCATCCATTTTGAAGATTTCCCGCATCGTACGTTTTTCTACCGAGAGGCGGAAAATATTTTTTTTCTCAAATTTTCCTTGTTAGAAACAAGCACGCCACGTTTCACTCTAGAGCTCAATACATGATGAATCAACACCGCCATTTAAAAAACCTTCGACCAAAAACAAAGTTAAAACCAGTTAGTGTTAGCCAATGGTAGACAGCGGACAGCGAATGCGTTTCATAGCTAAGAGATGCCCTAAAAGAGATGACATCACGTCATCTCTTTTAGGGAAAAATAGATTTTCATATTTATCTTTTTTTCCCCTGACGGAATGCGAGACAAATTTCAGATCAGTGTTTGTCGTGTGGGCGCCAGTCTTATTCTGTTGCTGTTAATGTAACAATGTCTAAGAGAAAGTGTTTTTCTGTTGCCAAAAAGGCGGAAATTATCAAAAAGTCTAAAAAATTTCACGGCACTAAAGTAGATTGGGCAAAATCGTTATTTCACATTACAAACAATTTTAAAACAAGAAGTGACAATGGAATTACATTCAGAAAAACTGGGAAAGTTTGCTAAGAAAAGAAAAACTCTGGTGATCTCCATACGAAGAACTTGAAAAAAAAATACTTGAATGGTTCAATGGCGTGCGGGTCGCTAACATTCCTATAAATGGATCCATTTTAAAGGAAAAGAGCACTAGAAATTTCAGCTAGACTTCAACTGAAAGATTTCACAGCATCAAACGTTTGGATAGAACGATTTGAAAAAAGAAAAAACTTATGTTTCAAATCTATCTGTGAAGAGTCGAATAGCGTGGAGCATGCTACCGTTCAAGAGTGGGTTGAAAAAACATTGCCTTCTCTGGTGGAAGGTTAATAAAAAGAGATAATTTTTAACGCTGATGAAACTGGGCTATTTTTTAATTTGTTTCCCGACGATACATACACGGTTAAAAAGGAAAATTGCCTTTGTGGAAAACTGTCAAAAATGCGTTTGGCCGTTTTGCTGTTTGCAAATTCAGATAGAAACGAAAAGCTGACGCCATTTATAATCGGGAAAGCCAAGAAACCTAGCTGTTTCAAAAATGTAAAAAGTTTACCAACTGATTGCGACGCCAACACAAAATCATGGATGAGCCAATCACTTTTTGATGATTTTCTTCGGGAATTGAATAAAAAGATGTGCATGCAAAATCGAAAAATTATTTTCGTACCAATGTATCGCTCACGTTGCTCTCAAATTAAAGAATGTTCGTGTGGAATTTCCCCCTCCAAATTGTACAAGCAAACTTCAGCCGTATGATTCAGGAATAATCCGAGCATTCAAAGTGCATTACAGAAAGGCAATAATAAAAATGGCACTTTTTGCACTAGACTCTGGTGATCTCCAAGATGTCTGGAAGCAAAATATTAATGTGTTAGAAAGCCTTCATTTGATCTGTTCGGCGTGGGATTATCAGTGTTGAATCCAGGGGGTGGCCCGGGGGGGGGGGGAATGTCCCCTCCGGAAGATTTGAAATTTTATGCTTTCAATGGTCAAAAAGTGTAATTTCCCCCCCCCCCCCCCCCGGAACTCTATAATGTCCCCCCCCCCCGCCGGAGCCATATAAATCCCTCCCGGAGAAAAGTGTCTGAATTCAACACTGGGGATAATATTGGAAAAAAGTGCATTTCCAATGCTTTTGTAAAAGTGGGATTTCCGAAGTCAGCTGATGAAGGATCCAGTGAATCACATCCAGACGAGAGAAAAGAGGAAGATTTCATTGCAAATATTGAATTTGATCATCCAGAAATCGATGGTCATGAATATGTTAAATGTGTTAAAGATGTTGCCACTTCAGGAATTCAAACATATCTGATTTCATTCCATGTTACGTCAGTAGAGATGATGAAGACGACGAACCAACAGATCGTGTGACTTCATCGAAAGACGTTCTTGAAAGTTTGAAAATTATAAAAAACATTTTATCTGGTAATGTAAACCAAGAACTGAATTTACGAAAACTTGCAAGTATTGAAAATGCCGTAAATGACATTGTATAAAACAAAAAACAAGGTAAAAATACCAGATTATTTTTAGTGTAATAAGGTGAGTGTCTGTTTCATTTATTTTCTTTTTAATGTGTTAATTTTCCTTAAACCCCGATTTTACGATTTCCCGCTTAGTACGTTATTTTCCGTCGGTCCGGTGAAAAACGTAAAACCGGGGTTTCACTGTATATATATATATATTACAGGGAGTTCCTGATTCACAGCGGCCTTATGATTAGTAAGGCTCCTATAAAGGGAGCTGACACATACCAATCTTGTTGCCCAAAATAACTGGCATGTTGTATCCCAGATCAGCATTAATCTACCGCCACAGCTGGGGTTTGCAGTCACTGTCACTTGCCGCCCACCATGGCAGTAAAGATAACAGGTTTCAGCTTGGCTTTTGGTCACAGGTTAATAAATGGCAGCGACGATTCAGCCTGTACTATAGGAGCTCTAATGATTAGTACTGTGAGATGTATGTGCATCGTATAAGATGTGTGTGTGTGTGTGTGTATTGTTACAACTGTAATAGTGAGAATGTATTTCATGGATTCTATCATATGAATAATGACAATGACACCCTTCATAGTTTGCCAGCAGGTGATGTGTGTCGCTACTTATTGAAAAGTTGGGCGGGCCTGTTCTACAGACTGTATATTTAGCTATTTCATAAAAGGCCACAACAGCATCCATAAGCATGAATGATATTGTGCACTCAATCGGAATGTGAAAATATATTTATCGGATATAATTTTCTCTTTTATTTTTATTTATCGATATCTAAAACACAGGTGTAAATTGTCAAGGGAGATGTTTCAGTTATCCTCATTGATCATGAAATCCATACCTGCCAACTTTTCAAAATGGCAAAGTGTAAAATAACGCGTGAAGTGCATTTCTTGCAATTTTTTCTTTCATAAAAGCATATTACACATTATATAAAAAAGATATAAACAGCATTTAAGCATGTAACAGATGAATGCTGTTAAATAATTTACTGATATTTTGATATGAAACATATACAGACAGCTTCTTTGTGTGTTTTTTTTTTTTAAATAAAGTCTAAGCAAAAACATTACCCAAAACACTACTTCCATTTAAATACAATGAAAATTAAAAGATTTTGTATGGTATATTTTGAATATAAACCCTTGATTCATGATTTTAACTATATGAAATATTCCTTTACATTCAGCAACTATCATTAATAAAAGAAGTTAAAGAGTATTTCCTAATTTTAGGGAGTAAAATAGAGTGTAGAAGAAACTTTGCAAGAAAGTGTAAAAATAAACATCCTAAGTGTAAAAGTGTAAAAAATGGTCAAAAAGTGTAAATTTTACACCTAAAGTGTAAAAGTTGGCAAGTATGTGAAATCTAATGTTAACCCTTTGAGGGGCGGGGTGGTGGTATATATTATATACCACCTAATTTTAATCAGATTCAAACCAGAAACTTTTTATTAAATTTCACTTTTTTAACTTTGGCGAGAAAAAGTTGAAAAATTGCTTATTCTTCTTTTGAACTAAATTCTTTCCTAAATTCCGGTGTGAATTAAACGTTACAGGAGCACAAGTGCTTGCCCCTGAAAGGGTTAAAGCATTCCGCATAGTCCTTAGGCAACTTAACACCAAATGAGGGCAATCGATACACATACATAAATATTGTAAATATTACTGTTTTTTCCTAGAAACATTGTTCTTTGAATGCAATTAAAGTATAAATTATTATGTTTTAAAAATATACAATTAATTTTCTTCTCATGCATGGGTATAATATGCTATATAGCATCATAGTTGCCAAAGTCTCTAGATTTTCCAGTATCACTATTTCAGAATAAAAATATTCGCTTTACTGAATGACAGAAATTTGAAATTATATAAGATTATTAGAAATATGTAGTGCTCAAAAATAAAAAGACTACTTCCATAACACACACAATATATATTATATATACAGGGAGGGTATCCGAAAAGTCTGGAAACTGTCAAATAACTCGAGAAATATACATCTGATTGAAAAACGGCAAAATGCATGTTCAATATTTTTGAAAAATCTATTTAGGGATATGAAAGTTGCCCCCCCCCCCAAGAAGAAAGGGGGGCAACTTTGAAATCTTAAATGATGACCCTTAATTTTTTTATTTGTAGATTCAGATTCTACGGGAAAAAATACGTAACTTTTGTATTGAACATTTTCTTTGAAACATTGTAGATGGCGCTGTAATCGAGTGCAATGCTGTGAGAATTGTTACCATTGCAATGTCTGGAAACGCTCGAATAACTCGAGAAATATACATCGTATTGAAAAACAGAAAAATGCACGTTCAATAGTTTTGAAAATTCTTTTATATCTAAATATCAAAGTTGCCCCCCTTCCCCCCGGAGGAGGGCAGCATTCATATCCCTAAATAGATTTTTAAAAAAATATTGAACATGCATTTTGCCGTTTTTCAATCCAATGTATATTTCTCGAGTTACTTGACTGTTTTCCAGACTTTTTGGACACCCTGTATATAGGACGAGAACAGCAAAATTTAGATTTTTGCTTTGTCCTCACATACCTCAATTCTCCATTTTTCCGAGTATCTAAAAATGTTCATGTCCAGTAATTAAGAAAGAGTGTACAGTAATTTATTTTGAGTTTTTTTTTTTCTAGCTTGAATTTTAATTTTTCTGAATGACAGTCATGTTATTTTCAATATGAGTCGAGGTCTAGCATTTTCTAAAAATAACAAAAACAGTAAAAAATTCAGTCATGCAAAAATGAATTTGAACCATGTAAACATATTTTAATGGTGTGGATTCCTCTCAACAGAAAACAGCTATATTTACTTACCAAAATTCAAACATTCTGTTTAAAAGCATATATGACAGAAATGTGTATAATGAAGAATTGTATTAGTGAGAAGTTATTGAAGTATTAAAATACATTAATAAGGATGCACAACTTGTGGTCCACGGAGACCCTAAATGCCAACATTTCCAGAAATTACAAATTTCGCTAATTAGTTGTCGGGAGAAAAAAAAATCACGAATTTAGTCAATTGGGTGCATAAAAATCATGAATTTCAACGATCGCTGTGTAAAAATTATGAATTTTGGTGATCAGGTAAAAAATGTGAATTTTACTGATTGAACCCGTAAAAATTGCTAACTTTGCTGATCAGGCCCATAAAAATCATGAATTTAGTCGAACGGGTCAAATGGTGGCCCTCGACAAGCCAGTCATTTTTGTGAGTGGCCCACTTCTTATAGATATAAAGAAATGTTGCTCACTGGACTTATTATTTAAAAAGAAAGTAGAATTTGAGATTTTTTGTCAAATACATTTATTTTATTAAACTGTTTTAAAGTTATATAAGCATTTTTTGAAAAATATATTGTATATATCTTTATTTTATTATTATTACAAAGAATGAACAGTAACTGTTATTACTAAGTGCTTTATACTCATCAATACTGTTAAAATGGTCTGATAGCAGGAAGGAAAAATACACAAAGGCACTATGAGCTTCTGCATGGGTCCTTCTACAGACAAGCTCTTATGAAATCAGACTATGGTTTTGGCATACACTGAAAGTTCAGCTCTTTTTTCACTGAAACAAATTGTTCCCTAAAACCTATATTTGGGACAAAAACTGCTGGCCAGTCTCTAATTATTTATTTATTGTAACTGCTAATAGAGTAACAAATATGGCAAAAAAAAAAATAAAATAAATAAATAATAATAATAATTAAGGAGAAGAATATTACAAATTATATATATATTTTTTGTGTTAAATGCCCGGGGAAGGGGAATTTTGACTATTTTTTTATTGCTACAATAAAGTAACAAACAAAGTAGGAAAAGTTTTAAACGTTTGCAATTTTATGCAGGAGAAATTTGGCTGAAAAAGTCT
Organism: Maratus michaelseni; assembly: GCA_963931845.1. NCBI lineage: Eukaryota > Metazoa > Arthropoda > Arachnida > Araneae > Salticidae > Maratus > Maratus michaelseni. Next base: position 72,615,381 of record OZ007598.1, read on the forward strand.
ATGCAGAAATCAGCTAAAATACGGAAATTTCTTATCCTTGTATAACATAAATATTTCATATAAATGAATGTGTGAGATATCAATTTTTGAGACTGATTCTACCAAACCATCTACAAATAAAATAATATAACAATTCTTGGGGATATATTACATTCTTTTAATAAAATTTAAATACAAAAAAAAGGATCTACAACCAACTGTAACAAGTTCAGAAACTATGACAGCATTTTTTTGTCCTATTAAGTACAAAATACAAAAGTGATTATTTAGTTTGATTTGGAGTTTGCATTTGTTTTTTGAGTTCATCTTTCAAATAAGAATAGCCTTTATGAAGAGCTTCTTTGCTGTTTTCTGGCAAGGAAGCAAGCGCCGATACAGAGGTCTTAACACCTAAAAGAAAATATAAACTTGAAATTCACAGTTTTGTTAAATATCAACATTTTCATTATTAGAACAACTTTCTGAAATGAAATAAACTGGAACTTAAAATACTGAAAATATAATCCTTAAATCTCTTAACATTTGTAACTGAATTTTTAAATTTCATTTTTATGACAGAACCATGGCATTTTGAAGGTGTTAAATATTTTCTTAAGCTTAAAGTGATTAAACAGATTTTCAACTTAACCATTAAATTAACCTAGTTACCCCAAATTCAACTGAAAATTTTTTAATAAATTTTGCAGATGACTATCTTTTTGACATCAAAACATACTTAACATAAGCAAAGTTAATGACAGCAAATGGTAATTTTATTTTTTGTAAAAATAGGTTTCTTCTTATACAGATATTATACTCAAAACATTATGGAAATAGAAAATTAAAAGACTAAGTTATTTAAGAATGCAGTATTAGGAGAAGAAAAAAGGCTAGTCTGGGAAGAGGGAAATCTCTTGGAACATGTTACCTAGAGATAAAAAGGTTTAAATAGGAAGAAATCATTTAGTCAAGTCAAGATTGTGTCAAATGAAAATTTTGCAAGATTAACATCATCATGATCTTGCAGTTTACCAGCCAGAATAGTCTAAAGTACAGATTGAAAATTAAAGGTTAATACATTAGTCTCTTGTTGGGCTATTGATCGAATTTTTAAAGATGAACGACTTCAAATGGATCCCCAAAACAGCACCAAACAGTAAACTTTCTTGTGGATCATGGAATTCAACTCCTAGCAAGGTTGGCAAGTTTCTGCCGGGCTGGTTAAAACCCGTGGTTGTAACCGATTAAAACCGGCATGGCAGAAACTAAGAAATAATACTAATAAGAACTTTAATCTGCAATGATTCATAATTCACACATATATTTGATATGTAAACAATTAAGTTAAAAAGTAGCAAAAAGTTTCAAAATGATTGTATAAATATACTTTTTATAATACTAATTTTCTTTCATTTGAAAAACAGAAATTTTCATAATGGTAATATGATGCTGTACAAGTTTAACTATTAATATTATTGTTTACAATTGAATTTCTATTTTTAAAAAAATATATATATATTTTTTTTACACTTTTCAGAGTATTTTTAAATAAATAATACAATGCAATAACTTAAAGATTATCTACTATATAATTCGATATAGTTTTCTATTTTGATTTTTAAACTGAGATTTTAAATACTCTAATAATTGTTTATAAATAAAATTACACAACCATATTATAACAAAAATTTTATCTGTTACATTACTCATTTTTCTAATACAAATTTATTTACTTTTTAATTAAAACTATCCACAATATTTTATTTGTTATTTATCCTGAATAAAATGTACTTAAGGAGTTTAATACTACAAAAAAAGTTTCAGATTACATCACGAAATGTTTATGCCAATTAAAACTGGTTATAACCTATTTCTGGTACTAGCACGGCAGAAACCCAGCCCTAACTCCTAGGTCCAATTAAATATCAGTGAGTTATTGGCCCAGTAGCATCAGGGCTGGGTTTTTGCCGGCAGAAAAAAAAACCCAGTTATAACCGGTAACAAATGGCATAAACACATTTTGTGATAATGCTTTTTCAGTAGCATTAATTTCCTTAAGTACATTTTATTCAGGATAAATAGAAAATAAAATATTGTGGATAGTTTGTTTTAATTAAAAAATAAATTTGTATTAGAAAAATGAGTAATGTAACAGATAAAATTTTGTTATAATATGGTTGTGTAATTTTATTTATAAACAAGTATTAGAGTATTTAAAATCTCAGTTTAAAAATCAAAACTGAAAACTATATCGAATTATATAGTAGATAATCTTTAAGTTATTGCATTGTATTATTTATTTAAAAATATACTGAAAAGTGATTTGTTAAAATATAGAATTTTTTGTAAATTTTCTTTTTTTTTTAACTTTTAAATAAAAATCCAACTGTAAATTATAATATGAATAGTTAAATTTATACAGCACCAGATTACCATTATGAAAATTTCTGTTTTTCAAGTGAAAGAAAATTAGTATTATATAAACAAAGTGTATTTATATGATCATTTTGAAGTTCTTGCTACTCTGAATAACATTCATAATTTTTAGTTTTAATTTTTAACTTATTTGTTTACATATCAAATACCAGGGTTGGCAAGTTTTTGCTGCAGGTGGAAAAAAACCGCGGTTAAAACCATCCTGGCAAAAATAGGTTTTTGCCAGCAAAAATTGATTTTTTACATATAAATGCATGTTTCATTTCTTTTACTTATCTTAAATTAATAATCACAGAATAGTAGTACAATGCATTATGATGATAACTTAATATACTCATCTTAATTACCTGAGAAATTATTAATTTCATCATAAAAAAAATTCTTTAATTGAAAAAAAGCCATTGTTAGTCTGATTTTTATGCTGCATGGTGGTTTCGAAAATATTTATGAACCTCCACTACATGCTTAATGATAGTAGAAGGTGTAATGTCTTCCCCAAGGAGGTTTAACCAATGAGCTGCACAACCATATGATATCAGACATGAATTTTCACTTTCATACTTTAGTTCCAGCTCCCGTCTCATTTTTTCCATATTTTTAGCATTGTCAGTTACTATGCCTTTAATTTGGCAATCATCATTTTTCCCAACAGTCTGAATAATATCACTGTATTTTTTTGACAAGAATTCTGCAGTCTTTTTTGTGGCACCTGTATCCTCTACGTCTACAATATATGATTTTCCATCAATTTGAACACATGAAGCAGTTATGGGTTCATTGTGGATGTTACTCCATCCGTCGATAACAAGTGTACCTTCTCTGCCTTTCAAACTTTCATGTACTGATTCTTCCATTTGACTGTGAACAGAATCCAAAAGATTACCTGTCAATTCTTTGCGTGAAGGCGGTTTGTAGCTTGGTCCCAAGATGTGGATTAAGTTTTTAAATGCATCACTTTCCACAACATTAAATGATATGTTGCAAGCATAAAAGACTTTTCAACAATCAGATCATCTTCCTTTTATCTTGATCTGAAGTTTTTAACACAAATTTGTTTATACTACCTTCTAAATATCTTGCCTTTTTAAAAAGAGGCTGCGACTTGTCCACCTCTTCATCAATCACTGTTATTCTGGTTTAAATCTGCTTGTCTTTCAGATGAAGAGGATGCTTCACATTCACACATTTATTTGTAACAATTTTTACACAGCTTGAAACAAAGGCCCTCATTCTGGCTGCTTTATTGCTCTGAATGTTTCTACATTTTTTACACTTAGGAACAGTTTTTCCATCTACAGATAACTTATAAAAAGACTCCCAAATTGGATCTTGTCTTCTGCCTCCTTTATTCATTATTTCTTGCAATTGTTATTTCTTTATTTTCTGCAGCCAACCTTTGAATCTAAGCTATCAAAAACAAAATGGCTAAAGTTACTTCTCAGATTAACTGTAAAACTGATAAGGTGAGAACTGAAAACAGGAATTTTGTGCACCTGCTGTTGTGCTGATTCCTGATTGGTAATTGGCCACCTGTGTAGGGAGGGAGGATCCACACTTGCTTAGCTCATATGGAGAACAGGTGGGAAACAGGTTTGTGGATGATGAATGAAAAGGCAGGTGCATGTAAATCTTTTTTTTTGGTCAGGGGGGGGGGGGGGGGGTTAGAGACAAGAGTAGTGCAAGAAAACAGAATAAGAATTGGTGTATACTTTTGTTTATTTTTACCAAGAAAACATTTGGTTTCATTTGTTGTTATGATTCCTTTTCATATAAACTGCATTTAGTTATGCAAAATTGGATTTTTGCCATTTTTACCGGTTTTTACCAGTTTTTGCCACTGTCCCGGTAAAAATACCTTTTTGCCGGCAAAATGACCAACCCTGTCAAATACATGTGTGAATTATGAATCATTGCAGAGTAAAGTTCTTATTTCTTAGTTTCTGCCAGTTTTCGCCAATTACCGGCATAAACTAGTTTCTGCCATGTCGGTTTTAACCACCCCGGCAGAAACTTGCCAACCTTGAGTAGCATAAATAGTGCATCACAGCAATGGGCACTGCAGACTGTTTTGAGACCTTGCAGATTAATTCTAACAGCTTAAACAAAAATTGCTTAAAATAGCTGCAAAGATTTACTTTGTCTCTAGATTATTGTTCTTGTTTTATCTTGTTATTCCATTTTCTTAGTAAGAGCAAATTTTCCTTATTTTATGTGTTGCTGCTATTTCTTATGATTGGCTATCCGGCATAGAAATTTTGATTTGCTGATACAGAAAATTCTGCTATTGTAGTTATCAGTACAAAAGAAACTCTTTGTAAAGAGAATTGTAACCATTTTTGTGGAATTGAAACTCATTATTTTGGATTTATGGGGAAGCATGTGAATAACTTTTTTTTTAAACTAATAAGTATAAAAATAGGTCTTCGACGTATAAAAAATAAAATTGTTTTAATCTAAAAATTACAAAATAAATTGAAATTTTTAGAAATGTGTCATTTGACACCAGTAGAAATAGTGTTAAATAATCGGATCCATTAATGCTTTTTCATTATATTGTTTAAGGACATTGGAAGCTTCAACTGACAAAGAATCTTCCCTCGAAGATCTGTAATAGTTTTAATAAGTTCTGCATCATTTATTTTCCAACAAATTTTGAAATCGTTATCTGCTGCTAATTGCTACACATATACACTGTCTACCAATAAGTATTTGGGCACCTGTGATCGAAAAGAAAAACATTTATTCATATTTAATAGTTAGTAGAGCCACAACCCTCTTGGGCATGATTTCTACAAATCCTTGCATGACAGCTAGTGGTATCCTCCCCACCCCCCCCATTCGGCTTGGAGAAGAAAGGCAAGTTCCTTCACTGACTTTGAACGGTTGTCACACCCTTTAATTCGATGATCCAACTCGTACCAGAGGTTTTCGATTAGATTCAGGTCTGGGCAGGCCATTCCAGTCGATCAACCTCATTGACCAAACCAATCCATGGTGAAACTCTTAACATGACAGCTGGCGTTGTCATCCTGGAAGTAACACAGGTACATCAAGATAACTCTGTACTTAGTGGCATCTTGCATAGGACTGATGCCAATGTTGTTTCCAACAGCATATTTAACGATGGAGAGCGTGACATGTACTGAACATATCGCACATCAGTACTGCACATATCGGCATTTGCATAAATGTCCAAATACTTATTGGTAGTTAGTGTACATAAAAGGTTATGCTTTGGTACGTGAACTTGTTCATTATAATCTCATCCATGGTGGAATTTGAATGCTTTACAGTAACCAGTAATTACAAATGACTTATATTTTTAAAATACCACGTTACAAGTATAATTTTTCCTAATAAAATGAATGAGTAGAGTTACAATTATTGTAATCCCGATAGCAGAAAAATCGAGACGGGCGATGTATGTATGACTAAATATCAATTTTTTTTCTCTCTGATATCCCTGCACTCTGGACCAACAGCGTTTGCTCATATACTGTGCGTGCATATCACCAGCAAGTTCAAAAGAGAAAATCTGTGAAAAGCTGGCACGGTCTGTTTTTTAATAGCTGCAAATGGGCCCTGCTCATTTTTTTAAGTTGCATATTGTCATATTTCAACCTGTAAATTTCACCAATTAGTCGCCGAAAAAAAAGTCAATTTGACACAGAAAAACTTTGACCAAACGGTCACGTGAAAATATTGCGAAATTTGTCAATTGCTTGCATGAAGAATAAATCGCAAAATTTGTCAGTCAGTTGCGGAAAAAATCATGAAATTCTTCCGTTGATCGCAGGAGAAAAATAGCAAAATTTGATCAAGTAAAAACAAAAACAAACAACAAAAAAAAACCCCACTAGTTTTGCTAGCAAGAATAGAAAAGAATACCAAAAAAAAAAGGACTAGAAAAAAAAATATAAAAAAACTGCCAATCGGCTGCAGGAAAATATCGCGAGTTTTGTCAATCGATCGTGGGAAAACAATCTCGAAATTCATCAGTCGGTTACGGGGAAAAAAAAAAATCATGACTATTGCAAAATTCATCTATAGGTTGCGGGAAACTATTGCAAAATGCGTCAGTCAGTCTCGAATTTTTTTTTTTTTTTTTTTTTTTGAAATATTTGCACTTGGGAGAAAAAATTGTAAATTTTGTCAAGCTATTCCAGGTAAACAGCAAAATTCGCCTATCAGTCATGAAAACAATCACGAAATTTGTCTACAATCGTGTGTAAAAAAAAAAAAAAAAAAAAAAAAAAAAAAACATGTGTCAATGACCTGTCCTGTCCTGAATGGTAAGTTTACATGCAGATTTTCTAAGGGAATTGTAATCAGCTCAGCACCAGTGATAGGAATTGGGAGATGAAAGTTAAGCATCAAGACGCCTACTGTAAATATCTTAAGCATCAAATTAAAATTAGTTGAAATTTCTAAAATCTATTTTTAACATAACTATAAAACTGTATGCTACTTTTTAGTAAAGCACATACATTTTTATTTTTATTTAAAATTATTGAAGCAACTGTAAAACTGATATAGACAACTCTGAAATCTGCTGATATATAATTCACAAACGTCTATTATCCACACATGTTAGAATGTAAACGAAAAAGGCAGTTAAGCGTGCTTTTTTTCCCCCCCTCATGAATTATCAATTTTCCTATGAAATAAATGGGGATTTAAGAAAATTCATATATTTTGTAACCTGCATTCAAAAATAATTTGAACTAAGTAAAAGGAACAACCAAATCAAAATAGGAATTTTTATTTTAAATATGCATTGATGTTTGTTTGGTTGTGTAACACAAACTTACATTTCTCTCAAACACGATGAAACTGTAACATTGACTGATTTCAACTCCACATTGTGTTTATTTTGCAATACAGGTGAATATTTCTTTCAGTTAAATTTCTTTGAGTGTATTTATACCTACTTTTGCATGCTGCATGCGATTCTTTTTACAAGTTATTATTCATTGATACTGAAAGCGACCAAATAAAAGATTTCAGTGGCTTCCATATTAGAGATGCAAAAGCAAAAACCAGTGTGCTTTTAAATTATGCATAAGGTGCAGTGAATGCTGTTGCTGCATTTTTAGAGCAACAAAATTTGATTCAACGGCTAGCTTGTGAAGATGAGCCAACTATAACTCAATCAATAACTGATGATGAAATTATAGCTATTATTTTAAATCGCACTGATTCGGAAGATAGAAACACTAAAGCAGGGTTGATTCTGAGTAAAAAAAAAAATTCTGAAGTTCACAACAAATTTTCTGAAAGGTTACAACAAGGGGGGAATCCACACCTGGCACTAACTACGTGCTTTTTTCCCGCACCCCTTTGACGAAATTTGAGCTTTTTCGTGATTTTTTGACAAAATATGTGGTTTTCTGCGATCCTTTGACGAAATTTGCATTTTTTCGTGATTTTTTGACAATATATGCGTTTTTTTTGCGAGCCTTTGACGAAATTTGTGTTTTCTCTGCGATCTTGACGAAATGTGAGTTTTTTCTGCGATCTTGACGAAATGTGAGGTTTTTTTTTGTTGCGATCTTGACGAAATTTGCCGTTTTTTACGTGAGCCTTTGACGAAATTTGTCGTTTTTTCGTGAGCTTTTCACAAAATATGCCTTTTTTCGCAATCCTTTGATGGAATTTGTCACGATCCATTGACGAAATATGTAGTTTTTTTCACGATCCTTTGACGAAATTTACGTTTTTACGGTGATTCTTTGATAAAACTAACGTTTTTTCGTAATTCCTGGAATAATTCACGTTTTTTCGCGATCCTTTGACGAAATTGGCCATTTCTCTTCAAACAATTGACAAAATTGATTTTTTTCAGTGACCATTTGTCGAAAAACGTGATATTTTATGTCCAAATTTTCGGATTTATGACTGAATTTTTAATTTTCGGAACAGAATCACCCCTGCACTAAAGATAACTTATGTACAAGGTTTAGAATTGGGATATAAATATTTCCTTGAGCAACAAAATTTTATTTCAGAGCAAAAAGTAGTGAGTGTTCATAGACTACATAAAAAAGCTATTGACAAAAAACAAAACTTAAACTATCATTTTTTTTTTTTTTTTAGTTTGTGTGTCGTTTAAAAAAATGAATAATCAGTAAAATTTGTACTGTATATAATTTAAGTTTTCTTTATATTAACTTAGTTATTGAATATATTAAACCAATTCTGCATAATATATTTTTCTTTTCCATCATAATTTTTGTGTTTAAAAAAATGAATAATCAATGAAATTTGCATTGTATATTCTATTTTCTTTGGAATTTTTGTGCAATTGTTTTTAATTTATAGTCAGACTTTAAAAATTAAAATGTAAACAAAGGGATGATCTATAATCTGCAAAACCCTTGGTCCCTAAGTGTGCAGAATTCACAGAATTGACTGTATAAAACATTTTTAATTATTACCGTATTTAGAAATTAATAGAAAAATACACTTAATCATGCAAAACAAAATTGAAACTTGATAACTTCGTAGCAAGTCAGAAACAAACATTTTTATCCAATGTTTACACTTATTCAGTAAAAAACATACTGCAACTACAGTCAAATCTTATTAATATGAAATCAAAAATTGCAAAAAAAAATTTTTGTGTGAGTTAACCATTAAAATAACAGTACCACTTTTTCTGTTGGGACTGCATAAGCATACTAATGCTATAATGCTAGACTGCATATAATTTGCAAAGATGAAACTCAAGCAATAGCCACTAATTTAAAAAAAATATACTAAAAAAGAAGCTTTGAGATGATACGCAGGCAACTATTTTTTTTATATTTACAAATCAAAGAATCATTAAGAATTATTTTAAAATCAGGACGTCTAATCAATTCTTTAATTACATCATTCCACCAGAGATTTATAACTTTAAGTGGACAAAAGTCTGCGAAATTGGATCCATAGAGTTTTAACATTAATAAATAAACAGTATCAGCCGATAAACAGTTACCTACGTGTGTCGCTTTTATTAAATTTAACTGACTGAATCGAACCAACACATACTTGTAGCTTGTAGGATGTGTTGATCAAACTTATAACATGACACATATCCCTATCTCCTTTGCTCTCTTTCTAAAAGAGGATGATTAGCTTTTGGAAGTACCACAAACAGGAAAAAAAAAAAAAAAAAAAAAGACTAAACTATGAACTGCAGCTTTTAAAGTTAAACAGAGCTAGGTGTTAAATTTGTCGACCGGCAATAATTTTAATTTTTCAGTCGTCTAATGCAATAATTTAGTTGCATTTGACAACTGACGACTGCTAATTTCGAACACTATACTCAAGGCATATCAAGTTACCTAAAAAGTACAGTTACAGCATAACTTATTTTTCCCATAAGACAAAGAGCAATATATTTGAGGGAACAAAACGAGCCACAATGTAATGCTGTGGAAAAGGGGAGGAGACTGTTGTCTTAATAGGGCTAAAATAAAATTCTGAACAGCCCAGATTTTAGATTAAAAAAAAAAAAAAGTTAAAACTTCAATAAGAAGCACATTAATAAAAACTTTTATTACACAGAAGTTTTGTATTATTTTATGTTGTTACATAAAATAAATTAAAATTGATGTAATTCTTATTGAAACAGCGATTAAAAATTTAGGGAGTAATGGAGTGATAGATAAATAAATAAAACACAAACATGTTTTTTGAAGAACAAAGCTTTCTAACTACCTGCATATTGTGAATATTGCTAATTTGTCTGCAATTGGCAAAGTAATAATCTTTAAACAGCAATACACAAAATGCATTTATACTAAAATAAACTTTATTGATTTTCCAATATTTGCCATTTATAAACACTTTTGTTTTTACAAATAACTCAAATTAAAAGAGTTATGTTGTTCCAGCCAATGCTACAGAATCATGTAATTTGTCAAGTCTTCTTCTGTTCTGTTAACCAAGCCATCTTTTCAAAATTTCAAAAAACTGATATTTTGAAATACACTATATGAACATGCATTGTAATGATAAAGAACATAATTTATATTTTGTCTTAAGAGATTTGTTAATGCTCATTGTTCTGCAACCTTCAGAAATAATGGCTTTAGTATGGTGCGATTTTTAAAATAATTATTTCTTTAAAGCACATTGAACAAAAGCAGTTTTGATAGGATCAGACTTATGAAATTTCCCAACAGTAGAATGTTAGTTTGGAATAAAGAATAAAAACATTTTATCTGCTGCAAAGCCAAAAACACATTTGAACACCACAGCTCAACTTTTGAGATCTCTTTCAGCATCATTCAACATAAGAATAATTTTAGGCAAACTTGTGAAATTTAGAAATCTTAGATTTTTTTTTAAAGTTAAAAGTTGGCTTTATTCCAATATAGACACCAAAGTTCCAAAATTACAGTTTTTTAAAAAATAGATTTTATTTTTAATGCAATTCTTTAAATCCATTATAAATAGATAATTTTACACAGCGTTTTATCACTTTATTGCTACATTGTTGCTAGGTCAAATTTGACTGCACAATAAATCATTGCTTGAAACTCTTTTTGACTAATTTGTTTTTTTACTATCTTATAAGAACATGAAAGGAATTTAAATTTTTTTTTTAATTACAAGAAAGTCACGAACTCAAAGGACTCTTCAATATAACTCTTCATTACAGACTTATTGTTTTCAGATGCAAGATGACTCCATGCTGGTTTGCTACTAATATTAATTAGTACAATATAAGAAAAAATCATTTGTGTTCAATGTAGCTTGACTGGACATTAAACAACAATGAAATAACAATAACTTCTACTTCAACAGTATTCTATAATTTTTTTTTCTTAATAGTGGTGAAATATGGCAATTTTATTCTTTATGAGATTCACAACGGATTCAGTTTTTCATCAATTGGCTTGAAATTAATATTCTCTAAATACTCGCTTTCTAGGTCCCAGACAAGTAAAGGAACCTAGAAAGAGAGAGAAATCATTAACTGAATTTGAATTTTAGAAAAAAAAAGAAAAAAGCAAGCCTACAGAAATTATTACTGGGTGCCAATTTGTTCCCATATTTTAAATACATACTTTGTATAGCCTACTCCCCACCACTCCAAACTTTTTGTTAAAATAGAGACATAAATAGAAAGATGAACAAATTTATGTAAACTCTTAAGAAATAAAATTTTCATAGAATAAAGTTTGTATAAGTTAATACAAAATATAGATTCAAGACTATCCACTTCAGTATAAAACAATAGCTATTTATAATTATAAAAGCTTTAATGTAGAAGAACTCATTACACATTCGGATAAAGTTAAAATAAAAATAGTTATATTGTTACTAGGTATTTATGCATCTTATAACTTTATGTTAAATGCATTAAGACAATATTGCACGTTGTTTTCCAAAAAAGAAGAGTCTGATGCAAATTTATCAGCTCCAATTTCACTGGGTGAGGACTAAATTAGAGGCAATTGGAATTTTTATGATTTTTTTTTTTTTTTTTTTTTTTGTTATTTAAACAAAAAGGGCAAGTTTTTTCTTTCTTTTTAATAAAAGAATTTTACAGATTTTAAAGTTTTTGTGTGTATGCTGAGAGGGGAGAAGGGGAAGGCAAAGTAAGAGAAGGAAGTTTAGCGGGAAGGGGTAATTTAGATGACAGATTTATTTTTCTTTCAAAATATACAGAAGAAAAAAAAATTAAGATTTAAAATTTTACATGCTGGAGTGAACAAAGGGAGGTGGATATTATAGGGTGACAGAATTTACGATTATTTATTACAAGGTAGCAAATAGAGCAGAAAATTCTAAAAACATTAAAGAAACTTAAATATTTCAAATTTGTGTGCTGAGGGATTGGAAAAAAGGAAAAATGGAAATTTAAGGTGTGAAATTTATATAAAATTTCTAAAAAAGTATAAATCTACCTAAACATACATGATTCTAACCTTTCTGATATTTGCCAGCCTGTGAAATTTATTGTTTTCAGACAGAATAGATTCCCATACATAAATTTGCTCCTCACTTCCACTAGGAAGAAAGGAGACTAGAGATTGGCAGTATTTAACGTATTAGGGTAAATAACAATGTTATTGTTTTATTATAGTTTGTTTTTGGTAACAGATTAACAGAAATTCCTTATTAAATTTGGAATGCATTACCTGCAAAGTATTTTTTAAAAAGCTGAAAAAATAGTATTTTATACATTTTTAAATTGAAAAAAAAAAAAAAAAAGAAAGAGAGTAAGAAATCTTTTTTTCTATTTTAATTTTTAAAAAGCTTCTGAAAGTGGCAAAGTGAAAAAAAACAAAATAAAGCAAAATGAAATTGCAACCAACAAATCAAACTGCAGTACAAAATCATTACTTTTTAATCTGCTGCAATTTCTACTTTAAGGGAAAGAGAAATTGCTATAGATCTTATCAGTTGATAAACTTGGCTTACGAGCAACCAATCAGAATCAGCTTCGCCTTTCGATTATCGTCATTTGTCAAAATGTAATATATGCAGCTCTTAGAGTTACAAGCAACCGCATATAACTTGATAGTTATTTTATTACAAATAATCATTGTTGATTTTAATGATGCAACCATACAGATAAAAAAATCATTTTAAATACTTAATGTGATGCAACTTAAAAAGATTGTAATTTGTTGTAATGATGCATAGAGTTGCATGAAATTATTTGAATCTTTTTGGAATGGAAAGTAAAAGATGTTCTTTAGTAAGGATGGATTGGGAAGCGATTTTAAATTTTGATCTTGTTGCATTTTGGTAGAATTAGTGCAGCAGACATCTTTGCTGGATGGCGGTTTCTTTGAAGATATGACTGCATTGAAGTGGATGATAAAATTTAATTTTTTACAAATCATGTTGTTTTCCCCTTATGCAGGATGTCTCTTCTTATCGTGTACCAATACCTAATTTCTAAACTGTTAGTTTTAGAGGAATAGTTCCAATTGTAAAAATGCTTCAAACTTTGTTTTGCATCATATAAAAATAAATTTACGTTAAAATGGTAAATAGTTAAAAAACTAAAAATTTTATACAATGCTTGGGTCCTATAAGTTTTATTTAGAAATGTTAAGTAAAACAATACAAAATTATTCTTCAATGACCCAAACTTGTTTTGATACTTAAAATTTTTATGAATTTTCAACATTTGAGTCACTAAAAATAGAAAAACCGGTTTTTAGCACCAGAAAAGCTGAAAATGCATGAAATTCAAAGTATCATAACTAGGTACGTTTTTATAAGGGGAAAATGGAGTTTAACCATGTAAACTGAGTTTAATGGTATGGATTCATCTCAACAGAAAACAGTGTCCATACTTACATCCAAAATTATTTCAAGCATTCTGTTTAAATGTCTGTTGGCAGCATATATAGTGATTAGTTATACGTTATAAAAATAGCGGGTTGTTTGAAGTTGTTGCCTATCCAACTGTTGGGGGAACGATGCAACCTGTTAACCAAAGGCAACTATTTTCCACCTCCAATGGAAACTGACAACAAATGTATAAAACTGTATTTACTCTATAAGCAACCCTCTAATCTAACTTCTACCACCTAATAAAGTATCTACTCTTCAGCTTTTATAAATTCTAAGATCTGGTATTTAGTCATTTAGTAAAATAATTAAAATATAATAAATTAGAAAATCAGCTTTAAGATATTGAAATAGATGTTTGAATGCATTTGTGTGAAACTTGTAAAATTTATATGCAGTGATTGTTGCACAATTACAGCACGAAAATGAGTATATCTTTCTTATTAGATACTCATACCGCCATTTTGTTTTTCACAAGGAAAAAAAAATACAATTTGTTGCAAAATCGGCTGTTTTGGTGCAGGAGAACTCCTGATGAATTTATACACTACAAAATGCTACCTTGATATTGTACTATATTATTTATAATTGCATTGGTGCCACTATTTGAAAAATAATATCTGCCATACACTTTTATTAGGATATTTTCAAGAGAAATACAGCCCCCCCCCCCCTTTTTTTTTTGTAAATTTTGATACAATTGAATATAAAGATAGTCATCATTCCTGGTCCATAATCAAACAGTTAAACCATAAAATAATAGTTAGAAATACATCTTAATGCACTTCATTTACTGTTAGTTTGACACAATTACATGACCTGAATGGTTACCTTCACATATATGAAGTAATCACCATTGCCAGGGTATTTTTTTTCCAGATATTTTGAATTTAAATAATTTTAGAAAAGCAATACACATTGTCTGCATATTAAAGGTCCTCTTCCATCATACAAAAACACTCGCTCACTAATGTTATTCCTATGGGGTAGTTATTTAACAATATCTTGTTTGCATTTCAATATTTTTAAATGATTTTTTTGCATTGGATAACTGTGGTCAATCTTTAAAGAGCTATCTTTTTATTAATTTATTTTTAAAAATGATTTTTTTTTTTTTTTTTTTTTTTTTTTTTTTTTAAATGAAGATACTTTTACTTTCTGAACCGGTTTAAAAAATGAGAAATATTGTAAAATAACTGTCCCATAGGGTTACATTAGCAAGCGGGCGTTTTCATGTGAGGGGAGAAGACCCTTAAGCAAATAAACATATATAAGCAAAATTTAAAAACTAATTTATAAAAAATAAAAAATCCAGCATTTTGAAATATTTCATTTCTTTTATTAATTTCACATTTAGATAATCAAATTACTAAAAATCAATGATAAACGGGGTAGGGCACTAAACTTTTAAAAGTTAAAATACATTCGGATGTATTCCCATGTAAAAAAAAAAATGCTGAATTTTTTAAAATTTTTATTAAAAAGATAGCTTGTGAATAACTTACCTATGTAAAAGATGGTTTCTTTGAAGTGTAGGATGAAGATACCAAACGCACCAATAGTAGCAAAAAGAAAAAAAATGTATCAAGCATAATGAATGAAGTGGATTATCTTGTGCCAACCACGAAATAGCTAACGAACCAGTGTTGCCCAACATATAACCACTTGCCCAACATATAATCCCATAATATAATAATGATGAACATACCAAAACAGAATTAAAAATTAAAGTTTTGAAACAATTGTTATCAAATCAAAGTAATCAGTATCAAAATATCATGCACAGGACTACCAACCTCCATGAGTACTAAAGTGTAGTTCAAGCTCAAAAAATGCATAATTTTAAGGTGTTAAAGTATGGTCACTAAAATTATGAACACACTCAAAATGAGAAAATCTATTACAATGCTAAACTGCCAAAATTTTGGATTTAAGGGGGTATTCAAATCCAAACTGCTTATTTTGAGACACATTTTTAAAATTCATTTATGCTCTAAAATGCATCTAATTAGCAGTTTCTCTTATTCAGAAACTTTATAATGTCTGTATTGGTCGATTTTTTGATAAAAGCAGAATATATTTAAAAAAATGCTGTCAAAGTGGATATTTTGAACCAAATTTCCCGAAGCGATAGCGCTGGAAAATAATAAAAAATTATTGTACTGTGAAAATAATTGTTTGTAAATCAATTTCTAATTGAACGAAAAATAAAAACATAGGTCCTTTATAAATCTCTTCAAAAATCACGCCGCCAAGTTTCATGTTTTTACTTTTAAAAATGAGTCTCAAAATTTTGAGTTGTTGAGCGTGGAAAAATATATTTTTATACCGCCTTAAAATTAATTTAGTAATTAGGTTTTCAATAAATTCAGTTGGCAGAGAATTTTAATTAAATAAAGAGATTCTCACTATTCACCATAATCAATATTAATATAATAAGCTAAATAATGGGTTATTTTGTTGGTTGCAATGTTCATGTAAAATAATTGTTTTATCAGCATATTTTGTGGCCTTTCTCTGGGTGAATTAGCACTTCTCTTTACCAACTGCTAATTTTTTAGAGTATTATGATGATCAGAGTAATGTTATTGTTCATTATTATTACAAGTAATGTTAAATAAGTTCCATAGATAAATAAATTATATGTACGGAGTTACTGGGATTTTTCATAATATTTTCAGAGTTCATACCATATTTGAATAACAAAATTCTAACTTTTCCAGGTTTTTTCCAGACCATTTTCCCTACAATTCCATGCACACAATTCACGACATTTTTAAAACTACAAATAGCAATTCTAGATCTTAATGATTAAATATACTTCTGAAAATAAAAAGTAATCTACAAAGTTGAAACTAAAAATATATTATTTGATATTTAAAATATACAATTTGGATGGATTCAAAGTAACATTTTACTGATATAATTAGATTTCACATATCAACCATTCAAATACTTTATGACATTTCTACTACCATGTCATTTGTTTGTGTTGTTTCAGAAACAGTTTGTTATGTAACTTTAAATTTTTTTGTTTTTTAACAATAAAATTTTAACTACAGCTTTTCTTTTTTGCTCACTTTATAATTTTCTTATTTAAATATTCATATCTCATCCTAGCCACCTTAACATGGCTCAATATTTCTTTTGCAGAAGTATCACCTATTTAGCAACAAATTTGTATGGCTAAAACATGTTAAAAAAATACTACTTGCTAGTAAAAAATCTGAATTTTTGCAGACTGAATTTAGAACTCTGAAGAACTTGACACATGGTGGCGCATTATATATACATATTTTTAAATCCCCGAATTTTCCAGGTTATAGGGAAAAAATGTGATTTTCCTTGACTTTTTGAGCACTGATAATTACATGCTTTCCATATTTTCCGTAGGAACCCTGTATTTTGGATGCTACTGGTTAATTTAAATAAATTCTGTTTTATCCATTATATTACTTTTCATGTTTTTAAACATTTCTATCGCTTTCCTCCCCCCTCTTGTTTATAATAGCCTGAAGACCTGACCAGACAGATATTATCAAGCTGTAAAAGTAACTAAGAAAGTCAAAAACACCCCCCCCCCCCCCCCCGCTCGCTTGTGAAATGCTTTAATGATGGCATCACTACACAATCTACACTACAGAGAAAATGCTTCAGCCATGTGTGCACAGCAATACATTAACAATAAGAGTTATTCAAAGATGTTAATTTATTCTACAGAAACATTCAAGAAAAACTATGATTATATGTTTACAGTTATTAACTTCTCAAAATAACTACGATTTTATTCCAGCAGTATATTTTTTGCCAGAATTTTTTTCTCTGTGCATACGTACATCTTTCAGAGGTGCAAAGAGCAGGTCATGACGAATTCAAGTGAAAGATTCATTTTGATCCCGAAGATCATGTAACAAAAAAGAGCCCTTTACTCGTAACAGAAATGCTCTTTTAATAAATCTACCCTACCCAACTGGCTATCATGAAAAACCAAGGGCCGTGCTTGTCATTCACCTATGTGCCAAATACGAATACATCATGAAATTGGCGAACAAAAATTATGGCGAAAAGACTGGCGAATGATTTATCGGGAGCTTTTCGTTGTTGTAATCATGTTTTGAAACGCGAATGAATTTTAGTGAAAAATACGTATTCTATGCCCACAAATGTAACAGTAATAAGACTGTACTGAGTTCAAAGTTAATCATCAGTTTTTTTTTTTTTTTAAGTTGGCGACTGTTTAATTTTAATCTTTACTTTAAGGCACATCTACCAACTCTTCCAATTTTTGGATACCACTATAATTTAATAGAAAATTTTAGTGGTATGCAAAAATATGAACAGTTGGCAGCCATGCTTTAAGGTAACACTTTTATTTTTGGATGGAGTATAACTAAAAAAAATGAAAAAGAAAAATAATGGGCACAATTTTTGGACACATAGCAAATTTAATACAGTGAGAAAATGTTTTTTTACCCATTCAATAAAGTCAAGGCTGAAAGAGTTAATGATAAAAAAATTATTATTGGCTAATTATAGAAAGTTTTGACTAATTTACTGGCTAGCATTTTGAAAATCTTAGCACAGCCCCTGAAAAACCAGTTATTTTTTGGGAAAGTTTGAAGAAATAAACATTTCTACATATTCAAGTTTCATGGAAATGGCTAAATTTATTTTAGAAAAAAAAAAAATCATCTATCGATAAATTGATATATAAAAATCATGGATTGTTGCTTTTTGAGTTTTACATTCAACCAAAGAGGTTGAAGATTATCTGCATTCAACAGGACAATTATTGCACCCCTATTCACAAAAACAAACTGATAAAAAATATATCTTTTAAGCCTTTATTCTTATTCATAAAGCTAAAATATATATTTGTACAAGCTCGACAAAATGACATTTTCATTTCATCAGCTCTGAAATTCGAAGGCAAATCTTAAAATGAAATTATGCATTTTCACCATAAATCTTTTTAACCTACATTGTCAATCCGATTTCTTACTTCAAATTTAATAACATATTATAAATATTTTCTAAATATACAACACATTTTATTTTTATTAAAACATTTTCTACTTTTAATTCCTTTGTGCTACTGATAGAATTAGAGTAATTAGAGATAGATTTAAAGAATTTGATAAGTAAAAAGAGAATAACTGGAAAATACATTGATTAATTTCTAGAACAAATAAGTTTTTCATTTTTTAATAGACATTTAAAATACACACATTTTATTGTATAAGATAAGACATCATACTTTTATTACACGAAATTTAATTTTTGCAAAACATAATTAACACATAAATAAACTGAAAAGAAAATTTTAAGTGAATCGATACCTGAATTCCAATACTTTATCATTTCTTCCTTTGACATTAATTTTGGAATCTGAAATTCAAAATGGATGCTTTAGATTATAAAACTTAAGAAGCAGTACTTAAGAGCATAATTTAATTACATTTTACAGCAAAATTAGTATAAAATTAATTTCAAATATCTACATGTGAAGAATAAACTTTAGGAAGTTATATGAAATTCATGAATGGATATATCAGACATCAGAAATTAAAATAGCCAACATATAAAAAAAACCCATTAAAGGCATGAAATCTAGAAGGAAATGCAGTTCTTATTTGTATTATGCTGATTTCACTAATTTTAATAACTAAATGTTATTAATCAATATATTATTATCCAATTTTCTTTACTAAACAGTATCAATATAACATACCAAAGAAAATAGTACAGCACCAGTGTCTGAACAAGAATTTTATGCCCAGGGCAGGGTCTAGTTTTTGTGTTCCTAAATTGGTCGATTGTTTTCTGGACTGTGGTCATCTTTCACATATATATTATAAAACCATGCACTTTGACTAATAAACTGACATCTAGTAGTTACACAAAAAAAGTGTACATCTAGAAAATCAGTCTTCTGTCAACTCAATCAAATCCACAACTCTATAATCCACACACTGTTTCAGATGTAAATAGTGAAAATTTGGTTACCTGTTAGCTTTGCAAGAGAAATTTAAAACAGCGGCAATTTGATTGACAATCAGTATTCAGCCCCCATCCCTAAATTTTTGCATTTCAATAAAGTAAAACTATTCTATAATTGAAAAAAAGTAAAAAATCAGGAGATTTGTGACCAGCATCTTTATTTATAGACTGTGCTGAAGATGATGTTGCTTTGGTGGCTTTAGTTTGAATAGTGCAAAACCGAAACCTGCTGTATTTTGTGTTTTGCAAAGAATTCACTCACTGTTGTGTACCCGACTTCTTGAATGGATGTTGTCTCAAGATGAAGTTCCAGTTACAGAGTTTCACAGATGATCCTAGTAGCAGAAACAGTGAAGCACGGCAGCGGCACTGCAGATTTTTTCATATCTTGCAGACCAATATACCAGCTTAAAAAGTAAAAAATCTGAGCTAAGAAAAATTGCCAAAATTAAATTTTTATCTCTAGATTTATCATAGAAACTCGACAGAGTTTCTCGCCAAGCATAAGAAACAGCAATGCATTACACAGCAAATGAAAGGAATTTCCGCCAATGGATGCCAAACGATTTTACAATTTTTTTTTTTTTTTAACTCTGTCTAGTTTATATTTTGCAGACGGGACAAAACGGGTTTTTGACACATCTATATCTCGCGTTCTATTTATGATAGAAACAAAATTCTTGATTCTATGGAATGGGGCGCGCCAAATGACTAAGAAATCAAAAGAAAAGCAAGATCTGTCGAATAGGTTTTCAGGAAATGCGATTTTAAAAGTGCTGTTTTTTGCCCTTTTTAAATCTTGTACAGACCAAAAACTGTTGACAGGGCTACAGCAATGTGTAATTATCGGATTTTTACGTGGTTTACGTCATTTGAATTGTTTTTATGAGTAGTTCAAACCTTTGTAAGTTTCATGAAAAAATATCAATTAGTTTTTGAGTTATATTAATTTAAAGTTATTGATTCCTATACTTAACATGTAGCAAAAAACTGTTGACAGGGCTACAGCAATGTGTAATTATCAGATTTTTACGTGGTTTACGTCATTTGAATTGTTTTTATGAGTAATTCAAACCTTTGTAAGTTTCATGAAAAAATATTAATTAGTTTTTGATTTATATCAGTTTAAAGTTATTGATTCCTATACTTAACATAGAGCAAAAATATAATTAATGACCCAACTCTTTTAGAAATGGTCGTATACACATAATATTAAGATATGTTATTACAGTCGACCCAAGTAAGCTCCCTATTATAAATGTAACATTTAAGGTTCGTTTACAGGTTCTCACAAAAGATCATTTGATATAGGGCTAAAGAATTGTGTAATTATCCGATTTTTACGCGGTTTGCAACAATTGCATTGTTTTTATGAATAGTTCAAATGTTTAATATTTTGTGTAAAATATGAATTAGTTTTTTATATATATATCACTTTAAAGTGATTTATTCCTATACTTAACATGAAGCAAAGACACATTAAATGGTCTAACTCTTTTAAAAAAGAACGTATGCGCAGGATGTTAAAATATGTTACTACGAACGACTTAAGTTAGTTTCCTATTGTGAAACAGAACTGTAGAATTTAGTTTTTGTTTACAGGGTAACTCAAAAGATTTTTTAATAAGATTAATAATTGTGTAATTAGCGAATTTTTACGTTGAAGTACTTCGATTCCTCAACACACAGGAAAAACAATAGTAAATAGCATAATATTTGTTAAAGTTGCTAATACACAAGATATTCAAATATGTTACTACATCCGATTCATTTAAACTCTCTATTGTTTGTATTGTTGAACCATATACGTTTCGTTTACAGAGTCTCTTAGAAGATCTTGATTACATTACAACCGATGTATATTTACTGAGTGAGATGTGTTTTAATGATTTTATACTGTTTCAATCTCTGTAAGGTTTTATTATCTTGCTTTAAAATTTAATACGGGTTCATTTTGTCTGTCTGAAAGCTTGTCGATCTTAAGCTCTAAATCTATTAAAATATAGTATTTTCATCGATTAAAAAAACTGTGTTTATTAATAAATGTATCAGGAATTGATTGAAAAAAGCGATTAAAAAATTCCAACTTTACATTCATGCGCTGAGTAATAGAATGTAAAAATGTTACTAGAAGTTTTGCATTTAAATATTTGCCGTTCATCGAATCTCCGGCTATGACGAACTTAAAATGCTCTAAAAACAGGCCTAAGAGCACAATGAAAAGGAAATAATTTCTTAAATTCCTCATAAAAATTTAAAATGCTATATTTCGTATACAATAGGTGATCGGTAACGAACTATTCGGTTTACGAACAAATCGGTTAACGAACACATGTTCGGTTAACGAACACTTTCAAAATATTTTTATGTTTGGAGAACGAACACCTCACGAAACAAAGTCATGATGAAGCAATGCCGTGTTTCATATTTGACCAGCTATACTTATTGCTTCTATTGTCGAATTTTTTAAAAACATTTTAACAGTTGCATTACATATGTCCTAATTAATTCATGGACTGCCGGGGATTGAAGACCTATATTTTAGGATCCTCGAATTGGAATGGACAGACTAGAAACATTAATTATGTATTTTGTGTCTATGTATTTTGTGCATTTAGTAAATATAATCCTTTTTGGTTTAATCACGCTCCTTTTTAAAATCTAATTTAAAGCTTTATGATTTATCAGATCAAAAATTTTAATAAAATTTTACATTTTTTTAAACTGTTTATTATGTAAACGCATTAGTCTTTGTGGTATATTTACAAAATCGCACAAAATTTTGGAATACATGTCATCCTACGAACATTTTCTATTTTGAAATCACTTTAATAGTTTTTATACTTTTGCAAACGTTGCGAATCTTATATTTTTCCGATTCTCGAAACGTTGAGTTAAAAAACTTAACAAATAAAAAAACCTTTTAAGGTGCTCAGTAATTTTCAAGAATAGTATTTAATATATTAGCATAAAAATCCCTGTAAGTAACAATGGTTCGTAGAAAAACAAATTTGATTATTCTCGGTAAAGTAAACTCATTGTTATAATTGACCAAAAAAAAAAAAGGTACTTCTTATTTATCCACATTTATCTGAAATTGCAGTATTTTAATTACTTTGTAAACTACTGTAAAATTTTCTATTTTTTTGTTTTTTGAATGTATATAAACGGAAGAGTGATATTAACAAAAGAAAAAGGAAAATAAACATGTCATAAATAATCTGATGAATACAATCTAAGGAAATGAATATAAAAGTTTCCCCTTTGCTATGGTAGAGACATGTACATTGGAATAAGTCACTCAATAAATTGTATAATTCTGATGTATAATTCTATTTATAGCATCACAATTATTTTTTTATTTTGCCCCTTTCATCTTTCTTTTATCTTTTCTTTTCTGAATAAAAATGGAATCTGTGTAATTGAAATTAAATACCTTACAAAAAGAAGTGATATCTCATCAAAAACAACTCGTTGTAAATGATCCCGCCAAGCCACAAACCTAAAACGTCAGGCATAAAAAGAAGTGATATCACATAAAAAGAAGCGATATAGAAGTGCATACTCCGAGTCCCGTGTAAAAATCTATCACCACTCATAATGTTTCCAAAGGACTCGGAGTGAGGTACAGTATGTGAAAACTGCTTGGCGACCTGCAGTCTTTTAGAATATATGCAGTATATCAATTTTGAAAATCGAAAAAATAAATTTTTTTTTTTGTTATATCACTTTTATAAATATTTTTTCATGCGAAAGAACTGACAGAACGGATTTTCCCCCAGACTTCTGCGATTCCGCTTACGCTATAATTATTGCAATATATCTCAATTTAGTGAACGTTTATTACAAAGTGCATTGTTATTAATATATATATATATATATATTACAAACTCAAAATCTTTACATGTTTACTTAAGAAATCTTCTTCATAAGAGTGGTGTTTCTAGTTTAAATAATGGTAAATAAAATCAACAAATTAATTTTTCAAGCTCATAAATAAGAAAAGACATGCAAACACAGAAGCTTCAACTTTTTACAATTTTATGGGAGCAAAATAATTAAATAAAAATAAATAAAAATAATATAGTCATATGTAATTGCAGGAAACGCGAACATTATGAAAGCCTGCAGGTCGCCAAGCAGTTTTCACATACTGTACCTCACTCCGAGTCCTTTGGAAACATTATGAGTGGTGATAGATTTTTACACGGGACTCGGAGTATGCACTTCTATATCGCTTCTTTTTATGTGATATCACTTCTTTTTATGGCTGACGTTTTAGGTTTGTGGCTTGGCGGGATCATTTACAACGAGTTGTTTTTGATGAGATTGTATTTTCTTCTCATACGAGGGTTGTAAAGTACAAGTTCAGTAAAGTGGTCTGTCTTTTAATGTAAACTTAAAGTATATGTTTCATTGAATTCCATCGAGTTTCAGAAAGGAGAACTAATTTCATAACATTTGTATGTGATCTATATAATGCATTTGAAAAGCGATTATTACGAAAGTACTTAATAATTTTTAACTAGTTTTTTTTTTTTTTTTTTTTACTTGTTGGATATTGATTTTGAATGTCCTTGGATAATAAATTTAACACATGTACTGAACAGCCGCACATTATAACATTTATATGTGCATTTGTGTTTAATAAATGCCACATTTTTGGAGCATTATCTGTAACAACTGATCGGATGGAGCACTGCAACTCCAATTTACATTTTTTTTTTATACTAACAAAAACATCTTTTTTTTTTTTTTTTTCAAATTTCCAAATGTATGAGCTTTTCTACTAGTATTGATTGTATCAAAATACACATTATCTGTCTTGGTTGTAACAGTTAACAAATATCATCACTAATTCATTATGTACATTTGACTATCCATTAAATCCAAGGCATACAGTATTTTAAAATTGTAGCCCAATTTAACTTTTTAGTTTACAGATGGAATCAGCCAATATGGAGATACCTGACATAACAACAGACATCTTGCATCAGAGTCGCATTATCTCATTTCAGGGTTGTTATGATTTAGCCCAACCCAAAAAACCCGGGTGGGTTTTTTCTGAAAATACCCACTTGAAAAAACCCAACTGGGTTTTTTCAAAATTTCAACTTTAAATTACATAGATAATATATTTCTTAATGTCAGTACACCAGTCATAAAGTTTAACACCCCCCACCCCAAGGGGAAAAAAATGTCTTAATTCTCCCAATGACATTTTTAAAAACAAATAATTGTAACTTAATTTTCTATAAGTATGTGTAACTATCACAAACACAAAAACTATTTTTTTTCCCATTAAAAAAATACTTTGATATATAATCCTACAGTTGAAACTCTTAACAAAATACCACATATGCTGAGAATCCTAATTTAATGATGTAGACATGTAGAACTATTTGGTTTATTCTATTAATTAGTTATAATAACAAATACTTACTTACAGAAAATATTTTTTTCCAGTTCTGCAAATTGTTATATCCAGTTTCAATTGCAAAAATTTTTGCTTAATTAAATATAAACTACCACTACCACCTAACTTAATTCAATAACAACATAAACTAAGGGAAAATCGAAATTTCCTATTTACCTCGTGCTGAGGAAATGTTACTTACTGTACCTAAGAAAGAATATAGCAACACATTTTGGAATGCAAACAACTCAAAAAGAAAAAAAAAATCTTGCAATTCATCATTAATCAATATGTTTTAGAATGAATTTTTTCTAGAGAAAATATTTATTATATATAGGCAATCACTCCAATTAAAATGAATAAAGATACTTTATACTTAACAAAATATATATTAGTTTAAAAGTTCTGATTCAGCACTAGTATTAGTATAGTACTTTAATGATAATTTCATTGTTAAAACTATTACTAATAATCAATTTATCTAAAAGCAAAGCATAATTTTGATTATTGTCATGGATTTATATATTTTTGTAATCAATTAGTTACTTTAAATTGTATTTAGTAGTAAGTAATTTTTTTTTTTTTTTAAACATTCTGAACCATCTGTTCACATAAAAAAATCCAAAAAACCCTGATAAAACCCAAAAAACCCAGTGGGTTGGATTTTTTTTTCTGAAAAAAAAAAAAAAAAAAAAAAAAACCGGGCATTTAACAATACTGTCTCATTTTCTTATGCAATAAGCACGTTTCACTGCATCAGAATTCAAATTAGTCTATCCCAAACTTAACACTTTTTATCACATCTAAAAACTTTTTTTGTTGTTGTTGTTAGTTTTAGAGTTAACAAGTCTGTTTAAAAAAAAAAAAAAAAAAAAATTTGGTTTAAACCAAACAACCCTGCTAAAAAGTGAAAATCTGAAAAATATAGACTAAAAGAGACAAATAAAAAGAATGGCTAGACAAGCGAGCCACTCAGAGGCTTGCTAGCAGGCATACAAACGGGAAATAGTTTTTTTAAAAAAAAGAGAAAAGGGTAGAAAACATTTTTTTTATCTGTATAATGACGATAAATTCTTATACTTTAGACACATTTTAACAGATAACTATGTAATATGTAATAAAGCTAAATAAATTGTATGTATGATTGCTATTTTTTTTTTTTGTAACTATAATAATAAAGGAATGGAAGAGTGAAACCAAATATGTCTGATGAATTCATGTGAAGTAGAGTTTAATCTATCAAAGCAAATATTTTTCTAGAAGATTTGGCTGTTTAAGATTTTTCTTCTCCTTTCTAAGGAAAGAAAAAAAAAATCTCAATGCTAAATATAGGCATGGCAAAGTGATCTTAGGCTCCAGGAAAAATCTGTCACTAAAATTACCTAAAAGTATTAAATGGGACAAAACATTCTATTCCACTC
Organism: Maratus michaelseni; assembly: GCA_963931845.1. Taxonomy (NCBI): domain Eukaryota; kingdom Metazoa; phylum Arthropoda; class Arachnida; order Araneae; family Salticidae; genus Maratus; species Maratus michaelseni. The sequence goes on from OZ007598.1 coordinate 72,641,937, forward strand.
TGAAAGGAATTTTACTTAACACTATTTTCAGATGCTCATAACATAAGGTGACATTTGATTTAATAGCTCTTCTGCAGAACAGTTCTGTTATGTCATCGTAAATTGCCTCTGTATTGATACATTTAAATTAATTTTAATTCTCACTTAGCTAAAATTAATACTCATTTTTCAACAAATTCATTTTTCTTTCTAAAATTAAAATATTTCGTTTAAATTATTTATATTCTGTTATTAATTACTAACCATATAGTTATTTTAAAAGCTTTCATTAAAATAATTCGTTAATTAAATATTCCATAAATTAATCTAAGCGAAATCTTCGTATCTTGCATATAAAAAAATGTGTCAGCAAATTTTTTAAGTGGAAAAAGCAAAATTAGAATTTATTGAATAGAAATATTTATTTACTTTCTGAATCAGTTTACAGTTTGAAAATTTATTAATAACTATGCTAAAAAATAGTAAGTATCGTTTTGTTCTTTCAAACATTACACCGTGAATGTTTTGAAAATTTAGCCATCTTTCTTGCTCCTCCCCATCTCAAAACAATAGCTTTTGGATCACGTGATATGATCTGGTTGGACATTTTGGATTGAGATCAGAAAACTTCGAGAATGTTTGAAGGTTCATCGCCCTTCTTGTGGGAACATTAACCTCGTGCTTCGCAGACTATTGCCAATCGCGTATAATTCTAGTTTAAAATATCTAAACTCTGTTAGACGTGGGCGAAGAGATACATTCGTGTATGACGTTAAAGCTATGTGCAGGTGTGGTTCACAGACGCGCTCTCGTAAATTGGCTAAAAGTTACGATCTTAAACTGCATTGGCTTTTTCTAACCTCTCGTTCTCATTAAGTTTTTCAACAAGAGAGGATTAGTGAGGTTGGGTTCTATTTATCCCTCTGACAGTCCAGCAAAAGGGCTAAATTGTAATGTTGTCTCTGTATTTTATTTTAAATGTTAAAATAAGGTGTTATTCCAAAATTATATAAAAAACTTAATTACATACATGAATGTAAACCTCGAGGCTATCAATCATTACTCAAGGTATTAAAACTACATTATATTTGTCTAATTATATTAATTTCAAAATTGCTTATATTGTTGGGAAATACAACGTATTTCTCAAGGGGTTAAGTAATTAGCAGAGTACATTTAAACAGTGTGAAGCGTATAAGCTGATTTAAACCCCAAGTAAATAAATCTTAAATATCTAATAAAGTTAAACCTGGAAAAGAAATAGCTTAAACTATGATGGTGGATTAAATGAAAAACAACTAATTAAAACAAATAACATTTATTAAAAAGATTTTAAATAAAACAACAAGTAAAAATAAAATTAAGAAAAATATTAACATTATTGAAACACTTATCTGACTTAATTCATTACGATAACCAGAGTTTCCCCCTAGTTTAAAAAAGGGCAGGGTGCTGCTGGTGAGAAAAGGGCACTTTTTTAATTGTTAAGGGCACTTTTTGGATTTTTGAGGGCACTTTTCAGATTCTTAAGTGCACTTAAGTGGAGAAATGGCACTTTTTTTACTGAGGGCAAGAAGGGTGCTAATTATTTTACTGGATGGGGCAAGAAGGGTGCTAATTCTTTTTATGAGGGGCAAGAAGGGTGCTATTTTGTAAACCAAAGGGCAGGCAGGGTGCAGCGCCCTTCTGAAACTGTCTGGGGGAAACTCTGCGATAACATATCCATTTATCATGACACAGGTACTTTACACAATATATTTGACTGACTGAAAAACTTAATTATCATTTTGAAAACTGATGTAACCGGAACTCAACGTAGTCTTGAATAAAATAAAACAGTTCAAATTTCATTCTGAACCTCACGATCCAATTAGAACTTCAATTGATGCTAAAAGAGAATTCAGATGAACTGTAGACAACCTTCGAAATGAAATTACTTCTTAAACATCTTTAGGAAAAACTAATTCAAATGATTTAAGATGGAAAACCACAACAGCTACAAGTTTAAGTTGATTAAACTTCATACTATCCTTGTTGGTTCAACAGCTCCAGTCACTAATCTAACACTGCTCACGACGTTATGAAGACTGTTTGAAAATATCAGTCATATTATTCGTCTAACACTATTTCAGTTCACAGGCAAAACATCCAAGAACAAGAAAATTGACGAACTTGGTAAATGACGAACTTCACTTCCAAAAAGACAACTGTAAAACTAATGACCGACTTTCATAACTATTAAACACGAGCTATCATCATCAATGAACGGAGTCAAACACCTTAAAATAACATCAAACCATTTCTGCTAACAGTTTAAGTGAAAAACAACTATAATTCCTCTGAAGAACTAAAAGAACAAATGCATCGTAAGCAGAGTCAGCAAAGAATATATACCGGTCTCTGACACATGCTGATTAACTATGCATGACAGAACAACGCCTTCTTCTGGCATCTAGAATGTTCTTAAAAGAGTGGAGTGGAGATGTACGATTGCTTATGCAAATCGCGACTAAAACAATCCGCTTCCGCCATCTAGTATCGACAATCAGAACCACTCCAGAAGACGGTGAAAGGAAGATACGAAGTGACGTTTTTCATTAAGCAGAAATGCGATGTAAACAAACCGTAGACTGGGAAAAGAAACTTTAATAGAATAAGTACTGTAAGTGAACTTTAGATATTAAATAAATAAGATTTAAGGTATGAAATATAAATAAAGGAAAGATATTTAAATGGACTATTGTAAATTAAGATGAATGAATATTATTAAATAAAGAGCATATGGTAGGATATATAAAGATGTGAGTACAGGGACAAGACCAAGGGTTACAGATTCCTAACATATATTGCAGTGAAACCTGGAGCTTAGTGAACGTATTAACACAGGCTTGTCAGTGAGAGGATTAAGCGCTGGGCCGCTTGGCCTCAGCGTAGTACCGGCAAGAAAAAAAAAGTTAATACGATTAAATCTTTAAATTTGTGAGTTATTCTTTCTTTTTGTAGAGAATATCCGAGAATAAAGTATTGTGATGGAATCTTCAAATTTGTGAATCTAATCCTTCTCCTTAGAGGAGTTTCAGCTTAAAGTTTAAGCAATCTTCAGCAAACTTTATCAGTAGAGCTGTTTGTTCCTTTAAAACGATATGATTAATATTCTAAGATCATCATCTGAGAATAGTGTTGACTCTAAGCCATTTTAGCAGGGCGCAGCGCCCGGCGTCCCTTTTTATTTCTTTTATGCACCCGGCGGCCCTTTTTAACCTTCCGATGCACCCGGTGGCCCTTTTTAATACTTCCTATGCGTCCCGTGGCCTTTAAGAGAGTTTTACAGCACCCAATTGCTTTTCTTTATAATCAAAATCCGCCATTTTCTTTCCTTCTATCAGCATTTGCACGAAAGCAAGTGAATGTTTTTCTGCCCAGTCCCAATCTTAGCAATATGTTAACGAGAATTTCGAGCATGGGAATTGAACTAATCGAGATTTGGATCGGATTCTGATTTTTTTCCCCAAATTTACTTCAACTCTTCAGATTTTGCGTGAACATTCTAGGGAAAACATTGCAAATTCTATTAGGGGACTCTAAACAAACAAGTTCGAAATATTTTTTGTGAACAAGGTACAAGTACTTTTACAAGTACAAGGTACTTTTTTTAGAATAGTGTTCCCTTTTTGAAAAAATGTGTCCTTTTTTAGAATAGTATTTCCTTTTTAATAAATTTCCGCCCGGCGGCCCTTTTTGTCTAGAGTCAACACTAGAGAATAATTTTACAATCATAATTGAACTTGTATGCAGCAGTGTTAACATCATCTTAATATAAAAGGACTCAACTTTACATTCTCACAAAATTGTATTCAAGGATGTTTTCAACACTGCACTTTACAATAGATGGGTCATTCTCCCAAAACAGGAAAAATATATGTAACTGCCTTATACCATTTTAAAAATAAATACAAAAATATTTAAAAATATTTTAATAACTTTTTAATGTTCTGGGCTAACCTACAGATATCTTACAAATTTGACAAAAATTAATAAATTTATTTTAAAAAATATAAATTGTTCAAAAATCATTGTCCTGGCTTGTAACTAGAGCCAACTATGTTATTCTAAATGTTAAATAAATCAATAATAAAACTAATTTTCCACTAAAAATTAATTTAATAGATTCATAATAAAGTATTCTATACAATGGAATACATTTTCAAATAATTTTATTATTTTTCATAATTAAAAAAATTACTAAAATTTGTGTAACTGAAAAAAATATCATTGTCCTGGCAGATTGCATTACACTCAATATTTTCCCTACAGATGGTAGCAGGGTTCTATTTTTTGTACCTGTTTCAAGAACTTTAATTTTTTTAGCAAGCTGTGTGAGTAATTATTCTCAATTGGAGCCATTCTTTTTTGTGTGGGATTTTGAAGCTCTTTGCCTTCAGAGTTATGTTTAATTTGAATCATTTTCCTGGCATCTACAGAAAAAACTAGGCGAGTTAAAAAAAATTTATATTACACTATAGAATACATAATAAAGTTATCTTTTAGAAAATATATGCATTAACTTTAAAAACTTTACACAGAATGTTCCAGCTTCTAATTACATCAATTTCATCATTATCCTGGCCATCATTGTCCTGGAAAATAAAGAACAGGACAATGACAGCAAACCAGGATAATGATTCTTGTTATTTATTTAAAATTAATATATATATATAAATTAAAACTATCTAATAATATTGTAATTAAATTTGAAAATTTTATTTTAATTATAATTTTAAGTGGAATTTCAAAAATTTATCGCAAATTATTGCGTTTATTATTGTATATTGTATATCATTGTATATTACATCATCAAACAACTTATGTTAATATCCAAGTACTTAATTAGCTTTCAGTCCTCAGTATTTTGTATGGGATATATTTTAATTAACATTAGTTATTTTAAAGTAATTAAATTATTTTGTTGGCAGAACTCATGTACTTTTGAAAATTCACTTTTAATTATGGTCTAAGTTGGCTTTCAAGAATTTATCATAAAGAAATGTATTTATTAACAACATTATATTTTATCAACAAACAAATTAAATTAAGATTCAAATATTTAATTGACGTTTAGTGCTCAGTATTTTTTATGGAATATGTTTTAATTAGCATTAATTTTTTTTAAGTAGTTGAATTTTATTGTTGGCAGAACTCAATTCATTGGTATATTTATATTTATTCTTAAATATTGTTCCTTTGATTTGATTTTTTAAGATGGTAAGACTAACTTTTTAAGATCCTTCTCCTGCAGTTTGATTGATATAATATACAGCAAAAGTCTACGTATAACAAAAACCTACCTTAAACAGAAAATTTCCATGCATATAGAAGTCTATTATTACAATGAAAATGATAAGATGGTATCTAAACCTTTTTGCTCTATGTCCCAGTCACTTAGGCATGATTCTATAGCTATGTGGGCTCATTTGGTTCCAGTATTACATAGTATTATGTCGTATCATACAGTTGAAAGAGTAAATTTTTTCAGTGATTCACCAACAAACCAGTACAGAAATAAAACTAATTTCTATCTTATGGCCAAGATCTTGCCCTTCATTTGTAAAAATATAAAATTTGTATCTTAGAACTTTGGTGAATCAGGCCGTGGAAAGGGGGCACCTGATGGTATCGCATCAGAGGTGTTCTAAAAAGAACAGCAGACTCCATTGTTGCATATGGAAAGGACTTATCTTCTTTTAAAGATGTATTTTCAGCTTTAAAAGAGAAATGCAAAGGCATTGAATTGTTTGAAGTAACTTATTTAGATATTGGTAATATTGAAACAAATTACATTATTGATAGTCAATCCTTAGAAGCATTTAAAGGAACTATGAAAGTACACCAAGCTCTCATTGACTTCAGCATACGAAACACAATTTTTATTTAGATCGTTAAGCTGCAATTGTCCAATTAATTATCCTAAGCTGTGAACATGCCTTTGATCAGGGAAAGAAAACTTTAATAAACAACTTTTCTTGTGATTGTGATGCATCAAAAAGTTCTGGCTACAATTCTGATTTTTATATGGATAATTTCAAACCTGGAGATTGGGTCGTTGTACAGTATGATGGAAAGTTCTATCCTGGAGAAGTTACTGGTGATTCAAATAACAGCTATGAAGTTAGTGCTAATGAGCATGCTACAGAAAACACTTACAAATGGCCCAGAAAGCAGGATATCTTTTCATACAACAAAAGTGACATAATAAGAAAGATTGAACCTCCAGAACCATGTGGCAATAGAGCATCACAATTTAAATTTAATGGTTTCCCTTAGTTTAAGCTAGCATAAAATATTTGTTTTTTCACTCTATTTCCATTTTTCTGCTTTCTTTAGTTAATTTTGATCATGTGTAATCAAGAATAAATATATATTCAACTAAATATGTCTATGAAATATTTTTTTCAATTTTGTTACTTCATTTCAGTCATTGTCCTGGTATGGGCATCATTGTCTTGGCATAGGAATTTTAAAAATATTTTTTTCTTCTCACAATAAACATTATTTTGCGATGCTGGTATATTTTTCTTATTGTCTAAAGCCTAAATAATAACAAAAAAAATATACCATACATTTATAGCATCATTTTTTAAAAAATGATTTAATATTGAAAAGTTGCCTGTTTTGGAAGAATGACCCAGATGTTCAAGCTTCGCTTAACTTCCCTATCATTTTAATTCTGTTTTGTGAAAGATCCTCCAGCTTCATTCTACATCCACATTATTTCACCTTTGAAATTTATAGAAGGTTCACTAGTTTCGCTTCAGATCCTTGATTACAGATATAGTGATTATATTCCAATTATATAAATCAGATTTCTTCTATGATCCAATGAAATCACTTTCAACTATATATATTAAAATCATTGGAATTCATCAATCTTCTAAATAAAGTACTTTCTACAAGATATGATTTAACCAGATATGAATAATATTAATTTGAAGTAATTACTGAAAACAATTTTTCCTTTTAGTGGTTATTATCTATAAAAAACTCATTTAAAAAAAAAAAAAAAAAAAAAAAAAAAAAACTCAATATTCATTAAAAATCATTTGACATTCAAACCATACTTGTTCCGCTATACACTAAAATCTCGTTACAACGAATCTCTGGAGACCACTGATTAAATTCGCTATAATGAAATATTCGTTAAAGTGAAAATATTTTTATACTGAAATAGAATAATATGACTTTTTTTACAATCCAAATTATATTCGTTAAATTGAAAAATTCGTTAAATCGAGGTTCGTTGTAACGAGATTCTACTGTATAAGGAAAATAATGTTATAAGAGAATTTAAGATGTATGTAATGAAAGTTGGACCACTAAAGTTCGCACTTCCTTTATATCAGTGTGCTTCAAATAAATTTTGATGTTTATGCAATTCTTTGATTCATCATTTTATAGTTCCACACTGGGGCGAGTCTCTTATTATATATATACTAGCTGTTACCTGTGACTTCGTTCACGTATCATTAAAAGAAGAATAAATGCATTAATTAAGCAAAATATTTCATTCCCGATAACTTGAAACGTAAATATTTAACTAACTCTTTATCACATTCCATAGGAGACAATACAGTATTTCTATGTTATAGAGGCCTTGACATAACTAAGTTTTAAAAAAGTGAAATTTTGTGATAAATAATCACGAAAAGGAAACTGCAACCAATGAAAAAAGGCAGGCCAAATAAAATCGTGGAAATTGGCGAATTATATAAAAACATATGTTAAGTTTACCCGGTAAACCATTTTACTTTTAACGCCTTTGTGAAACGTTTTAATAGCAATCCTTCAAAGATAATGGAAATAGTATATTCTTTTTCATTAAATTCAATTCTTGTGAATAGGGAGCAATTATTGTAGACCTAAATGCAAGGAGCTTAAATTTGCCTCCTTGATTTAATCTACAACTGAAAAAAAAAAATCTTTATTTCTAAATGAAAATATGTTGACAGACGATTTTTGTTCTCCAGAACAAATTGATTCATGAAGTTTGAATATGTGAAAATACGTTTTTATTTTTCAAAAATTTTACTGCAATCAAAAATTTTTTTTTTCTTTCACCATCTATTCAAATTGAGAATAAATTCTTTTTTTTTTTTTTTTTCAGTTTTAATGAGAAAAAATATGTTAATCCGTTTTATTTCTTCTTTTTTTATCCACAAAAATGGAATAATTTAGTTGCCATTTTTAGAGAAACTTCGTTAAAATTTACAAAAAAATAAATAAAAAATAAATAAATAAATAATATTTTGGAATTTAAATCATTTTTTTACAATTCTGAGAGTTTATGACATCCTCGGATGAATGATAACCGGTGTTAAGTAAATCGCGTTGCGTTCGACAATCTGAAAAGAGTAGTTGCGAAATACAAGCAGGCGGTCAGATTTTAATATAATAGATTCATATTTATTTTTCTTTTCCTAATAACCATGGTGTGGTTTTTTGGCAAAAAACTCATCTGTATGTAACTGATATGCATCCTTAATAATCGGTATAGATAAAAAAACATTTCAATTTTTCGTTTTAAATATGTCGTGAAACTAATCTACTTTCTATACTTACTGATCCTTGTATTATTAATGTAAGGAATTAATTCCCGCGCTTTGTAAAACACATTTGAAAATTCCCGTTTTATTTCAAATGTCGTCATGTTTTCCTCAGAGAAATCTCTTTTTAATGCATAATTCTTGTTAATTTTCTTTTACTGGCAATCAGGACGTAAATTTTAGCGGAAAACTCACATTTGTATGTAACTGGTACTCAAGCTAATTATTAATCAGTATCGATAAAAAATATTTCAGTTTTTCATCTTAAATGTTACGTCCATTATCATTATCTATCTACTTTCATTATACATTGATATTCATGCTCCTTGTATTATTACGACTATTTGAAAATACATGTTTTATTTATGACGTCATATTTGTCGAAGCCGAGGAGGATCCTTTTCAAGGTTTCCATGGTCCAAGCGAAATCTATTTTTAAGAATATAATTATTGCTCATTTTTCCTTCTAATTATAACGCAATTTTTTGACAGAAAAAGACCTTTTTAATGTAACTGATATTCATACTTCATGTATAATACAAATACTCCATATTTTTGTTTCAAACATCATGGAAATTCATCTTCTTTTGAATTCTTTTTCATTTTCATGTGAAAATCGTTCAATTGAAAATTAATTGTTGGGGAAAATTTATTTTTCCGTGTTTTTATTTATTGGCAACGATCAAAGCCCTAGCAACGATAAAGTAAAATGGTTAAATCTTATGGGAAAACGTCCATTTATTCTCCATGAAAATAACGAAATTGTGAATTATTAAAAAAAATATTTGAATAAAATGAAAAAAAAACCAGTCTATGTTCATTTGAGGGTTATAATCAGGGGTGCAAAAATACCGGGCGCCAGGTCGCCCAGGCGACTAAATTTTCGACACTGACGCCTAGATATTTCTTACCAAATAAAAGTAATTCGTATTTATAACCTTGAATATTTATGGATGATTTTTTTTTCATGTGCAAAGGGAAAAAAAAAAAAGTTCTCTTTTACTGAATTGGACTAATCTTTACAGAAATGTTGGAAAAATTAAGACATTGCAAATCGCTATCGGGAGGAATACCTAACAGTGTTTACCAACGGCTTCCGCCATGATTGGTTGAATGGAGACTTGTTTCGCTCCGGCGATAGTTTTGCCGGGGAAATCGAGGGAGAGGGAGCCGGGGAGTCGAGGCTGTGCGCCACAGTGAAAAATATCTTCCTCCGTGCTGTGCGTTTGCTGAACGTACTAAGGCGCATGCGCAACTGCATAGTGACTTCGGACGCGTTGCTCCGCACCACATGCATGTTTGGAAGCTTCAGCGACAAAACCATGTGCTATACGTTTCGATAGATAATGAAGCGATCACGAGAATCAACAAGTAATGAAGCTAAAATTGTTAAACAATCGCGTTTAACCAATTTTTTTTCAAGTGAAAGATTTGATAAACAAACTGATTCTGTTTCAAAAAAGATAATACCAGAAAATAGTGATACGTCGCAAAAAAAATGAAGTGCCGAAAGAAAATTTGGAAAATGTTCAAATTTCATAAAAAATGTGGATGTACCACTTGAAAAGAACGTACAGAAACGCAAATTTAAAGAAGAATGGTGCAATATACTACCTTGGCTGGATTATGATCCAAATACTGGTATAGCCAAATGCAGAACTTGTAATTTATTTCCCGATATAGCGGATTGCAACTCAAAAGTTGTTAGTGGATGTAGTGTTCCCTTTAAATTGGAAACTTTTAAGAAACACGATAAATCGTTTCAACATCAAAAGTGCACAAGTGCTGAAAAAGCTTTAAATTCGCCAGAATCAACACCTTTTGCAACATGTTTACAAAAGTGTGATGAAAATATGCTGAACCACTTAAAAAACATTTTCATCTGTGCATATTATATTGCAAAAAATAACAAGCCCTTTTCAGACATTGAAAGCATCCCAGAATTAGTAAAAAAATTGGGTGTAGAAATGAGAACAGAGTATAATAATAGAACACAATGTGCAGTATTTGTTTCCCATATTGCAGAAGTTATTAGAAAGGAAATGATTTCTGAAATAAAAAAATCAGAAATATGTTAGCCTATTGCTAGATGCCTCAACTGACAAAGGTAGTGTTGAAAATGTCTTGCTGTATCTTTGATATATTAAAAATTATGTGGTGCAAGATACATTTTATCTATTATTCCTTTAGATTCTGCAACTGCTGATGAATACTTTGAAGCTGTTAAAGATGAATTAAATAACCTCGGTATTGCAGAACTACTGTATGACAAACAGCTAATCGGAATTGGAACAGATGGAGCTGCAACTATGATTGGTGTTGAAAATGGATTTGTCCAAAAAGTTAGACAAAATCTTAACCATTTAATTGGGGTTCATTGTGTTGCACATAGATTGCATTTAAGTGTTTTAGATGTCGTAAAAGACATAAAAAGTATTGATATTATTAACTGTGTGCTAAAAAAGCTATATAAATTTTATAATTCGTCAAGTAAACGAATGAAAGAACTTAAACAGATTTCAGCAATTTTAGAAGAAGAACTTTTAAAACTTCAATATCTGCATAATGTTAGATGGGTTGCCAGTAAAGTAGGTGCTTTAACTGCTCTTGTTAAGGATTGGAAGCCTATAATAATTCACCTAGAAACAATTGCTGCTACTGAAAAGGGGAATGCTTCTGCAGAAGCTAAAGGTCTGTTGAACTTAAAATGCTTTAAATTTACTCAAATGACACATTTTCTGCTAGATTTTTTGATAATTGTGAAAAAACTTTCTCTCATTTTCCAGAAAGAAGATGTTGTTATTCCAAGTATTCAGTTATTTGTTAAAAAAACTGTAGAAGATTTAACTTTGTTACCAACTGTGCCAGGTCGCTATGAAGACACATTCATTAAAAATACATCTCTTGAAGGCAAGTTCAAAGATATCCAATTAACTGGATTTTGTGAGTCCACAAAAGTTCAGATTGAAGGGACTAAAAACAAGCTTGTTGATGATGCTGCAAAATACATTAATCGGAGATTTACGATAAATGAAAACAGTATTGAAATGTGCACCAAAATATTTGACACATTTTCCTGGCCCAGGGGAAAAGAGCTTCAAGATTTTGGAAAAAAAGAAATGCAATTATTAATACAACATTTCCAGAAATATTTTATCTCATCAAATGTTGATTTGGAAACAGCTGAAAATCTTGCTCTTGATGAATGGTACGAGTTTAAGGTACAGTGGGTGATCGGTTAACGAACTTAATCCGTTCTAAAACAATGTTCGCTAACCGAATTGTTCATTAACCGATCATAGTTTTAGAATAGATTTGTATGGGGATTCAATTAATTCGTTCTTAAAAGCTAAATAATATATAAAATTTAATATTAAATCTTCCTAACTGTAATAATAATAAAACATAAATTACATATATATATAGTCTTGTCCTTCTTTCAATTATGCTTCCTTCACTTAAAAAAAAAAAATAATAAATACATTTTCTTTGTAAAAACTTTTAGGATCGCGTTCATTGAGTACTGCATTAAATAATATCAATTTATCACTTTGAACGATAAAAAACTTAATTAGTTTTCTAAAAAATCGTGTTTCCTCTAAGGCTCGATAAAATTCAAGTGGAGCCTACAGCCTGTTAATAATTTAGGAACTATATTTCAATTAAAATAATTCCCAATTAAAAATATTTCTCGAAAAAGGGACACAAAATATAAAAAGTAATGTATTTAATATGTTCATTCTAATTTGGGGGCTCTAAAATGTAGGGCTCAATCCCCCAGTAGCCCATGAATTAGTTAGACCATAAGCATATACAACTGTTAAAATGTTCTCTAAGTTGACAATAGATGCAACTAAATACAGCTCTGCAAATAACACAGTATTACTTCTTGGCTTTGTTTTGTAAGGTGTTCGTTAGCCGAACATAAAAATCTCTTGCGAAAGTGTTCGTTAACCGATCACCCACTGTACTATGTCAAGACCTGAAATTTAGTGAACTTTTGATCAAATCAATGAAAAATGATTCAAAATTTCCTATTTTATCAAATTTACTGCAAATTGTGTCTGTAGTACCTGTGGCAACTGCATCCTGTGAACGAGGATTCAGCACCATGAATTTCATCAAGAACAAGTTTCGCTCTGCATTGACATCTCAAAATTTAAGTGATTTATTATTAATAAATTTAAATGGACCTTCTGTAGAAGCATTTGATCCCACAAAAGCAGTTCAATGCTGGTACTTCACATCAAAGACAACAAGGCATCTGAGTGGCCACAAACAACATAAAAATTTAAACGCAAAGGAGGACAAACAATAACTTAACATCATTGATCTATGGGATGTAGATGTGCCGGTAATAGACACCCTTAAAGAATTTCTTTTAAAATTATTTTTTTATTAATAGTGATAATTATTATATTCCAGTTTTTTTCAATATTATATTAATATATAAACAATATTTAACTATTTTTAGTTTCATTTCCCAATATAAATCAAAATTTAATTTTAAATAAAAGCCCAGTAATGGACACCCCATAAAAAGTAATAAATATAATTGTTTTTATGACTATTTAGAACCAGAATTTAATGAAAACATATTAAACAAAATTGTTATTTTCAAATAAATTTAACAATTATGATTACCAATAATTAATAAAATATTTGTGATAATCATTCACTTTCTATATCAAATATTGTAACTATCAGAAGATTAATATTTTAATTATTTTAGATGTATGGTTCAAAATACTTAATATCAAGCAATTACAGATTACAGCAATCAAATTATTGAGACAGTGGGGGATTTAAAAGGTAATAATTTAATAAATAAAAGTTTTGGAATATTAGTGTATAGTTTTGTCTCACTATTTTTAACAATTAAACTTCCAAAGACTACTTGATATATCACTTTTAATAATTAATACAAATATGAAATAAATGATACTGTGAGTTGAATATTTTAAAAACTAAATAAAACTGTAGAACTGATGTTTGAGGCCATTGATCTGCAGATTTACTAGTTTCATGATTACTATAACTTTCATTAATATTACGTTTTTCATTTTATTTTTTTTGTCAGAAGTGAATAAGCAAACATTTAAGACAGAAAATAGATTTTTAATAGTTTCTGTAACTTAATTGTTTTTATTTAAATGAGGAGGGTATGAGCCCCACTTTGATTGTCCCTTAAACAATATTTTCTGCTTCCTGACTGGTTTAACTTAAAAGCTATTTATAAAAGTTTTGGCGTTATTACATTTTGGTAAGAGTAACTTAAAAATTAAATTTGATTATTTAAGTTTTCAGTTAAGTCAAAATATTTTATGCACTATAAACATTACTGAAATTGCATTTTTAGCAATGTCTACATGGGAAGTCCATTACTGGAAAATGACTAACCATCTCAGTAATGGACACATCTTAAAACATTAAAAATAAACGGAATTTTAAAAATGGTTTTTAGTATATAAAATTCAAAGTTTTCTATTACTAGCAAATCAAAAAGTTGCAAATTTTGCAAGAAAATACAGAATATATAAATTTACTAAATGAATTTACTGTTAGCATGTTCATTTAAGATTTTCACTGAAAAACAATACAACTTGGAAACATTTTCTGCTTCCTGATTGGTTTGATTAAGAGTGTCAACAATAATGCAAGATTATAAAATATGCAAGGGGAGTTATCAAAAAAATAATAAGTTAAATTTTTATTGGTTACTTTTTTATAAATCAAACACATTGAATGGTGACCATTACTGGCACATCTACCTATTATAGGCCTTGAAGTTGAAGTGAATTACATATTTGTACTTTTGAAAGTGTTTAGAGAATTTTTTAATGATTATTATTTGTATTTTACATCAGCACTTCCAATTTTTTTTAATATCTATATTTATTTTATATAATTTTACTTTTTTATGCAAGAAAATTTTGTCATGTCATGTGTCACATAAATTTAATTAAAAAGAGTAATTTATGTTTACAATTATTAACTTATACTGTAATTTTATCTTATAAATTTGTCATCGATAGTAACTGGCTCCTAGATTTTCAAGAAATTTTTGCACCCCTGGTTATAATCAACGTATATGCAAAGATACAGGATCATTAAATGCTCCATTTTGACGCTGGCTTCAGCCTAACATTTGCACACAATCAGATTTATAATATTATTAGGATATATATATTTTAGCAATTTTAATTTTGGTAATCAATATATTTTATGATTTCTATTAAAAATTATTTTTTTAAATCTATATTGAGTATTTTAATTTTAAGTATTTTTCCAGCCTATTTTTAAAGTATTGAACTTATTTAATATTCTATTCATATACTGATAACCATGTCAGGAACTGCTATATGATCACGTCTAGTGACGATGTTTCAGAGTTGTAAATTTTGATTTCTCATAAATTTAATTTTATTAATTTTTTTTACTTTCTAAGTTGTCTTTTATTTATCCAAAATTTACATATCCGAAATAGCTTTACAAGTTCAAAAACAAAATGTCTCTGGATTAAATACATTTATTTCTGCATTGTTTTAGAGGACATTTAAAAGTGCTTTTATAAAAGATAGATTTCCACCTTTTCAGAGAACTCTTGCATGTCTGGTCAAGCAAAAAAGAATACGGGAAATATTAATAGTAAAATGGTAAAAAAATCAAAATAATACCTGTTCTAAATATGGACTAACACCAGGCAATGAATCAACAATTTTTTTAGAAGCTTTTATAGTTTCTTCTTGACTGTCACTAAAAACTCCTTCTTTTACAATAAAATAGACTGCACCACCACCGAGTCCGAGTTTTAGTAACTGTCTATAAAAAGAAAAAACATATTAATAAATAAAAAAATTATTGCACGAAATATACTGTAAAAAGAATGGTTCATAATCTGAGTAAACAAATCTAACAAGAAATTTAACAGTAAATTTTAATCATATTATAATATGAGCAAATCTTGTGTGTGTGTGTGTGTATATAATTAACAAAAAAATCATAAAATAACAAAATTTCTCTCCAAAAAAATTATGAAACTAGTCTGATGTAGAGATCTGCACGGGCCGGGCCAAGGCCCGAAGCCCGTACTCGCTCCGGGCCTATTTTTCTTCACGGCACTCGGGTCGGGCCCAGGCCATATTTTTTTCTGAAGGCTCGGGCCGGGCCTTACTTTTTTCCTGAAGGATAAGGCCGTGCCTTAAATTATTTTTTCCGTACAGAGCCGGGACTGGTTACATTCTTCCTAGTCTTCACGCCTCAAAATTTTTAGTCCTGGTTTTGACCCTTATGAAAATCATTGTCTCGGCGTGCCTGGTCCGTTCGAAGGTCAGTAAAATAAGATCTGGCATAAAAATCTTTGCAAAACATGCATACATTTTTAAATCGCCATTATTTTATAATTAAACATTAAAATTTATTCTTTTTAAAGAATAGTAGATTTATACACTTATTAAAATATGGCTAAATTAAAATATAGTAAAACGTGTGAAAAAGAACCTGCTTAAGACGGAATCCTGTCTTAAATTGAAAAATGTGTTGATCCATTCAAAATGAATATACTAATACGTAAGAAAAGAATATATACTACATTTACACCTGATAAAGAAGGCAAATTGTCTATAACTCTTTTTTTTCTTCCCTATGCAATTCCATCTTAGAAGATTTTACTGTATAGCATTTTTCTGATTTTTAACACTTCAATAAATAGAATATGGATTAACAATATTGATGATAACTTAAACACAACCATACAACAAATAGAGATTTATTAAAAAAAGAAACATTCCAGCTTGCGGCACCTCTATAAAAAGGAAGATTATAAACATGAAAAAAAAGGCTAAGATAGGAATTTTTGGTTAGATCTCCTAATACGAGGCAAATTTTTAACCAAATCGACATAAAATTATGTTTTGTAGAAATTCACTCGGGCCGAGATTGTAACTTTTTTACGGGCCGGGCCAAAAATTTTTTTGTATGGGTCGGGCCGGGCCTGGAAATTTCGGCCTGTGCAGACCTCTAGTCTGATGTGCCAATCCCAAAACTTTCTTCTATCTCAATCACGTTAACACTTCACAATTCGCTATCGCATCATCAATTACTGGAAAACATGAAGCGAAAATGCATGAAACCCGATTAAAGAAGATTCTTTCTCAGTTCTTGTCAATATTGAATTTGAATGAGAGTATCGCCAAATTAGTCCTCTACAGCCAAGTTGGCTTCAATTATGGCAATCTATATCTGTCACCAAATTTGCCCATATTGTGCCAAGTGCCACCAGGCTTGGAGAGAATTTGATGTTGGCGAATATGAGTTGGAACAATAGTTACAAGAATGAAAAAAAAATTGCCGAAACCATGTTGACTAAAACTCATAAATAAACCCGTTTATGGATGAATTCTGCTGTCTTGTTTGAAAATGTCAGCAACCCCAAAATTTCAAACTGCTATATCTCAGCCATTTTTTAAGATAGAGGCAAAACAAAAATTTCTCTGGAATCCTCGGATCAAAGACGAACATTTAATGAAAAAAACTTTTAGGATTTCTAATTTTTTACATAAGTGACTTCGTAAATGTGCAGAACAGAGATTTAGCATCAGCAGAGTTCACAATTAAAAATGTAATCACTAACGTTGTCTTCATATGAAGAGAGAGTATCACTTGCACACAATAGAAGACTAAAAATTTGCAAATCTAAGCTAATGCTGATTGACTAAGAATGAAAGAAAAATATTCATCTCGCATTAGAACTCTAAAAAAATAAAATAAACTGTCCAATAAAAAAAATATCCTAATGTCACAAACGAAAATGTAGCAACAAATATTATTAGAGCCTCTTCGCATTGGCGCCATATCACCCAGTCGTCAGTCGCGTCGCAAATATCCTAAATTTTCTTTTAAAGTAACATTCTAATACTAGAAAAGAAAAATAAGATTCCTGGTTCTCCTTCTATTCATTCTGATCAAAATAACATTAAAATTACGTGAAATAGAATACGTAATTTTTTAGGGGAAAAAGTTATTTTTATTTTTTCTATATGAGAATGAATAAACTTGTCAGTTTCAGAAAGAATTATCCCGAGCCCGTCTCATCTCTAGTTTACACAGCCCAATGCAAGATCCTACTTATACTTTAAAGGGTTTTGTTTTAACAGGGTTCATACTCATTTCCCCCCAAAAAATCCCCTGAGAATCCCCTGATGTATTTTCCAGGATGAATAATTTTCCTATGTTGACAATTAACGACATTTTTTAAAACTTAGTAAGTATTACCCCCCCCCCCTCCCCTCCCACCAAAAAAACAAACAAAAAAACTCTGGTATCTCAATGGATGTTGTCGGACATTAGAAGGTGTGGCTATTTTACGATTCAATACCTCCCGAGGTTGGAAGGTGTATCTTAGTTCGATTGCATTATGACATCATTAAGCATGCAAATAGCAGCAAGTGCCCTCATTTCCCAGAGTAGCCAATCGTTTTGCCAAATTTTCCCAGGTTTTTGGTATGTTTTTGGAAAATCCCCTGAGATTCCCCTGATTTTAAGACACGAAATTTATCCCCTGGTTTTCCCCTGATTCCCAGGTTTCCCCTGATGAGTATGAACCCTGTTTAATTAAATAATAATAGAAAATAAAACATATATATTCAAATACAGTCGTCTCTCACTTATACGCGTTTGAAGGGACTGATTTAAAATCGCGCATAACTGAGAGCCGCGTATAACTGAGAAGATGTCGTATGCAGTCATTCTTTATACACATTATACACATTATTCGAAAGAAAAACATATTGAAATATAAGAATTATGATTAATGACATTTAAAAAAATAAAAGGGGTGTAATATTAGTATAGTGTACTAAAAAAAAATCCTTACGCTTTCACTATAAAATTTAGTTTAAAAAACACAATAAAGTAAAATTTCATTTGAAATAGAAGATGATATTCTTACATAAAAAAATGCCAATTAGTCCTTTTTTAAGAAGTCATCAATGGTAGTTTGTTTTTGCTTAGGCCGCGTTTGTACAACGACCTTTTCTAATGCATTAAAGTATGTCATTGTATTTGATGCTACATCAGCATTTTGTAGGTAACATCTCAAAGTGTCCAGGGCTCCTAAAGCAATAGCATAAGATGGGACAATTACAGTATCAGTTTCATCATTATCATCATCTTCTCCTTCTTTTTCAGCTGTCACATCATCAAAAACATTTTCGATATCTCTTATTGCCGTTGATGTTAATTTTTCATCATCACTGACGAAATCTTGAAAAGAAAGAGAATCTTGGCTTATTCTATTCCATTCTTCTTCGTCTATGTTACAATCGTTGTTGTTATCATTTTCCTGTAATGGAATAACTTCAGCATCATTTAAATGAAAAAATACCCACTTTCCTAAAGCAGTTAGAAATTGTTGCGGCTGTTACGTTATTCCAAGAGGAAACCAACATATACATGGCATCCAGAATCCAAATTTTCTTGAATTCCTTTTTCTGCTCTAGTGATATAAACATTCTTCGCACCAAATCTTTCCTATACTGCGCTTTAACTGACCTTATTATACCGAGATCTAAGGGCTGGAGTCTGCTAGTATAGTTAACAGAGAAAAATATAACTCGTGTATGTGTCAGCAATGGGAGATCTGAAGGATGGGCGGGACACTGATTCATAAATAGCAGAACTTTTCCTTTTTTTTTAGCCATCTTCATATCGAATTCTTTCAAAAAGTCTATAAAAATGTTCGATGACATCCAGCCTTTGGTACTACTTGCATAAGAACATAGCAATGTCTTGACATTTTTTAAACACTGTGGATTCTTTGATTTACCAATCACTATTGGCGGTAACTTTTCTGATCCGTCCCCATTGCAACATAAAAGCACAGTCAGTCTTTCTTTGCTGTGTTTGCCACCATTGCATGTTTCTCCCTTAATCGCTTATCATTTTGTTTGGTAAAATACGATAAAATAAACCTGTTTCATCACAGTTAAAAATGTTCTGAATTAAATCAAAGTTCTGAATTAAATTTGGAAGGTCTGCAATCTATTCATTAGCAGTTGAATCAGAAACGGCTGCGTTTTCACCACTCAGACAATGATTTGTTAAACCGCGTTTTTTCTTAAGTTTTTCTAACCATTCCGAAGAGTCCTAAAAATTTTCTATTCCCATTTTGGATGACAAAGTGAGTGCCTTTTCTTTAAGTAACTCACCGCTAATGGGTAAATTAGAAGCTCTCATTTCTCTGAACCACTGAATTAAAGTGGTTTCTAAAATCTCAAATTTTCCATTCTGAATTGTTGATCGTTTCTTTGCTTGTGTAGAATATTCACTATTCATTTTTTTGATAGAGTCCTTGTTCTTTAAAGTCCTTCTGAGTGTTGATTCTGGCAAATCGAAATTTCGAGCTAAATTTATTTTTGACAGTCTAGGAACATTTTGTGCTGCTTTTATAATTTCCATTTTGAACGAAATTGTTAACTTTCTTTTGCTTATTTTTATTAGAAAAAAAAAAAGAGAATCTAGATGCTACCGCAAGGACGAAATGAAACACGCAGGTGATTTGTTAAAATTAAAACAGAAAGAAAAGAAGGAAACATTAGTACTGAGGGGGGGGGGGGGGGGGGGGGGGAGTGTAAAGTCAAACTGTAACATCCTCTCCTCCCTCTCCACCCCGTTTTTCGTTTTCGGAACGGTCTTTTGACCTTGACAGGTGCAGAAAATTATTTATCAATTAAAAAAAAAAATATGTGAATTGCGCTGTTATTTCCGCGTATAACTGAGAGAGACAATTCAAAGTGGCGCTTATAATTGAGATATCTACAGCATTATTTTCCTATTTCTCGTGTCGGGACCTTACGAAATTCGCGTATAACTGAGAAACGCGTATAACTGAAAGGCGCATAAGTGAGAGATGACTGTATTACCCAAACATGTAAAAAATTAATTTTGTATTAAAAAACTGCAAAAAAATACGAACAGAAATTCGATGAATTTGGATTTTCAATAAAACTTTTTTTTTTCTTTTTAACCATATATACTGAATTAATTTCAGGAAAATGTTCTTAACTGAAAAAGGGAAATAAAAAATAATACAATTCATATGGATAGCAGTTAAATCTGGTTACCTAGCCTAATGCAGGATTCTACTTTAACCAGACAAAAGGCGCGCACCCAGCACTAACGTTGGAGATCGCGCGGGGTGACTGGGTCATCCCCAGGGTTGTAAAAAAACCAGGTTTTTTTTCAAAAAAAAAAAACCCAAACTAGCTAGTATTTCTTCTTTTGTAACCTTTATTTTATATTTATAATATGAAAATTCAATAAAATTAAACTAGAAATAACCATTTTTCTCCTAAATTAGTTTATAAAATGAACATTGCATAATAATTTTCTTATGGTTATTAAAATATGAGTTAACTAACGAAACACAATAGGAAAAATATAAAGAAAACTGCATAAAGTAATAAAAAGGTGAAAAAACAAATGAAAAAGCGAATAATAGATTCGTTTTTAAACAGTGAAACTGAACCAGAAAATTTTCATTTTTCAAGTGATGAAATGATTTTGAAAACTCTTAAACTGGAATTGAAATTAGAGATTGTTATGGTAAAATTCACAACCAAATCTAGTTTACTGTATTATAATGGTTGTGCCATGAAAGTAAATGAGGATGGTTTTTCTATAAATTTTCTCAGATCTGATGTATGCAGTTTCAGTTTTATTTGCCCTGAAAAAGATGTTGCAACACTGTCCGAAAGAGGTTACTTCACTCATGCAAAAACACCCGGACACTAATGTTAAGTCTAAGAGAGAATTTTTTTTTTAATATCTCGTTTATATTTAAATATTTTGAAATGGTTTTTCTTTTGCATTGGATAGCTGAGGTCAATCTCTATGCATACTGTGTTTTTTCTTTTTCGATTTTGGTTGCAGGTTTTTTTATGAGGATACTTTCACTTTTGGAACCAATTCTGAAAGTATCCGAATAGATAAAAAACCTTTAAACAAAATCGAAAAAGTAAAAAACAGCATGCATAGAGATCAACCTCAGCTATCCGATGTAAAAGAAAAATAATTTCAAGATATTTAAATACAAATGAGATATTTAAAAAAAATTCTCCCACAGACTTAACATTAGCGAGCAAGTGTTTTTGCATGAGTGGAGTAGGCATCAAAAGAATTGTTTTAGAAATGAAATTTGACTGCAACATAGCTATCAGAATCTTTACTGGTTCAAACTAAATTCATTTAACAATTTTTGTTAAGATTATTTATTATTTTTAATCATTAAATAAATATTTGGTATTTTGTAGACATAATTATTGCCTGTAGCTTGTAATAACATCTCTTTAGACATTTAATTATTGTTGTATACAGTTTTTAATAATGCTTAATTCCTGTGGGTCAATCCTCCCTCATTCTGGGGTCAAACCTCCCTCAAGTGGGGAGGTTTGACCCAGCTTCTAGACTCTTGAAAAATCACTAATCAAAAGCATAGTTTATAATTTAAATAGAAAAAAAATAGTGTAAAATGATGCCAAATATTATTAGCTAGCAAATGATGTCAACATGAAAATTTTATTACGTTTTAAAAAAAAAATAGAAAAATATTTTTGTGAAAAACGGGTCAAACCTCCCATGTTTCCCCCTATATATTCAAATATTACCCAAACATGTGAAAAATTAATTTTCCATCAAAAAACTGCAAAAAAAATATATACAGAAATTAGATGAATTTGGATTTAATATAAAACTTTTTCTTTTCAAACATAAATACTGAATCAATTTCAGGAAAACATTCTTAATTACAAAAAGGAGCAAAACAAAAGAAAAGTGGATTGCAGTTAAATCTGGTTACCAGAACTCAATGCAGGACTGTACAGGGTTTAAATTACTGAATATATATACTAAATAATATATATATATATATATATATATACTAAACATAACATACATTCAAATATTACCCAAACGTATGAAAAATTAATTTTCCATCGAAAGAAGGCACAAAAATATAAATTGAAATTAGATGAATTTGGATTTTAAATATACAACTTTACTTTTTCTTTTCAACTTTCAACAATAAGTGCTTAATCAATTTACAGTTGTTTCACGTCAAAAATAGATTGAAAATTCTCAGTTATTAAAACAGTAATTGTAATTCAAATTTCTTAATTCCCATTACAAGAATATAATGATAATGGTTACCATTACAGTACCGTAATGAAAATCATAACCTTCTGGAGTACAATTATGATTCTATCTTATTTAAAAATTTGCCATAATTGCATATAATTGTAACAAGTTCTCAATTACAATTAATTATAATCATAGTGTTAGTATTAATTATAATCATAGGATTGCAATGCTAATGTATTTTCAAATTCCCCATTATCATTACATGTAATAGAAATTATAACTTCTTGCATGCCATTAAATTGTAATAACATTACAGATTGTGAATTTGGCCAATTGCTGCAAACCATTTAACAAGATTTTGCAACTTAATTTAGCGATTTATCTCTGCCTATTTCTGGCAATTCATCCTGTGGGGAGGGGCCTCTATAACAAATAAGTACATGATATTTTTATGCATACAGAAATATTTCGGTTTTACGAGTTAAAATACTTTATATTAAATATGTCAAATTTTTTTTTGCAATGTTATTTTTGACTTTACATCATCTAAACAGTCAAATGAACTTAGAAATAGGTGCTTTTTTGAAAATCACAGATACACACTTCAATTTTATATACACTGGACCCTTGTTAATGGGGGCAATTTTGTTAGTGTTCAGTGTATTAAATGTGTAGATTAGGTTTTAGATTTGAATAAAATAATCTTGTGGATGAAAAAGGGTTGAGCAGCATAATGGCATTTCACACAGCTGTATAAATTAATTGCTTGTTTAGACTTGCAGGAGGATTCACAAAAAACATTATTATTATTATTATTAAATTAGCACCTGATTGACATAATTCTTGATTTCGTTCTTTTATGGGAATTTTTAAAATATTGCAACAATCGCGAGATGCTGCGTTATAGCACAAATCATGTATACAATTGCCATATGAAAAATACCAGATTAGACAATTAAGTAAAATTATGAAAAGTGGGGATGTGTAAGGGAAAAAAAAACTCATTAAATAGTTGAGTTTAAATTGAGAAGATTATTAAAATGGAGGTATTTCCAGATTATGTAAGTCAGAAATCAGATTTTGTAGAAAATGAGCAATAACCTAATCAATTGATTGTAATGCAACAAACCATATACATGTAGCAAAATACGTAAAATGACTATGAAAGCTAACAGTGGATACTCTTTCTCGCCTAAACATGCTTTTTTTTTTAATTTTTCTTACTACTAATCAAAACACAGTAAAATAACTTTTAAACAATATATGAAATATTAAATCCTGTAGAGCGATTTTTACAAAAGTCTGCTGTACAATACAAACTTTTCTAATTTTTGAGCTTAGGCTTATTTATGTTTTATTAAAAGAAAGAATCAACATAGATTTTAATTTCGGGAGAATTTGAAACTGATGTAATGGAAGAAAGGATAACCACAACAGGGAATTAGGCTTTACAACATTAGTGTAATCCCGGTAAAATAGAGGTGTTGATGGTGGGGGATGTAATGGAGAAATATGTAACTTTTATTTCTAATGACAGTTCGACTGATTAAGTTTCAAATTTTTATAAAAACTATATAATACTGATAAATAAAAAACCGCCAAGAAACAAACTGACAATAATCTCAACAAAATAATGTGAGGCAAGGACAATATATTACAATAATACACAAATATGTAAAGTTGTTAAAAATATATTAACATAAATAAACTAATCAATATTATTAACAAATAAAACATATTACGGTATAATTTTCATGTCTGAATCAACAATTTCTTTGTCAAACTTTTCAGAAAACAAAGCGGACAAAGTTTTGTAACATCGACCTTAAGCGTATCAGTTGCAGTTAGCAGTTAGAGAATACCTATGTAGTTAATTTCACATTTTATTAATAATAATTCACTTTAAAAAATACACCGAATTTGTTCAAATTACAAACGAAACGATCAAGTAAAATCAATGTCTTTAATAAAGCTAGATGCTCGATACGTACATTTATATATTTATTCAAAAAATGTTTTCCCCTTTAGGGAACTTCTGGCAAAACATTTCTCCTCTTATTTAAAGGTCCTCGTTGTGGGATAAATCCAAATCGGAACATATCGTTTTTCTCATTACGCTGTTATTATATAATATATGAAACTGTATAAAAAATTTCTTTAACAGAAAAAAAAAAAAAAAAAACTAATAGCTGAATTAACCAAACAATTTTTTAAGAAAATTTTTGGGTGTTTCTTTCTCCTCCCTTTTTTTATCTTGTGTATATCGCATGCAATTATCGATCCATAAGAGAAGGCTGAAATTGTAAATAACTAGAACAACTCTATTGTTAATGGAGTCTTGGCCTTAATAATGACGTAAAAGAATTGTTTTGTTCTTGACCGGTTTATGAAGAAGTGAGCACGCATTCAAAAAAATAGTCTATCTACCCACACAACAGATGATTTTACATTGTTTTGTAGGGGTTCTTGTATGCACAGTAAACTGCAATGTATGCATCAATCATTAGATCAGATATTTATTTGAAAACTGCTGTTTGGAGATAACTAATCGCAGTATTAAACTAATTCATTAAAAAATTGACTTTAGCACGTTATTTTCAAGAACTATGACCTGTTAAGGACCACTTTAAAGTGGCATTTTCACGATGTCAACTTCAGAGTTATATTGTAAGGTACGTATAATTAAATGTCTATTTTTACATTCGCCGTGTTTATAGTTATTTCCTTAATTGCAACGGAATGTTGCTTTCCCCGCAAACATGCCGTAGAGCATGTGACTTTATTTTCACGTGATATTTAAATCTGATTACACTTTCGATCATATTTAGATATTATTTCTCTTTTAATAAGAATCGTGAATTTGCTTATATTCAGCGATTTATGCAAAATTGTTGTTTGTTTGATTGATTTACTGCGATGTTTTCGAGCGATATTATGATTCTGTGTTTAATATTTACATCTAGCTCTTTAATGTTAAGCATTTGTTTACATTTTTAAACAGCACGTTCATAGCGCCTGCAATTATATTATATAAATCACATGCTACTTTTAAAAATTTGTCACGAATTATTTTAGCAGTTGTTTAAAATCGCATCGAAAAATTGAATTTTTGATTTCTATCTCAGGCTAGTTCATCAATTTGTTAGAATCATTTAAAAATCAGCCGTCTCTTTTTCTTTTTGAATCAAACGCTATGCATTATGATTAAACATTTTGATGTCTTATAGCAAAGTAAGGATCTAGAATTGATAATTGTTCTTTGTTTTTTAATTTATTTTTACTAAATTTGTTTTAATAAATCCACATATAAAATTATTTTTATGATGTATACTATAGTTTTTTGTTTCCAGATAATATTTTACATTTTTATAATAATTTAACGTTTTATTTACAAATGTGTAATTATTATAATTTAAGAGTCAACTAAAGATATGAAAATATCAATAATAAAAATTAGACTCATCAATTACACTAATCTTTAAAATATGACTAAACTTTTTAAAATAGCTACCTGTTTATGAAAATACTATTTATGTTATTTAAATGGAATCTTATCTTATACTGAGCTGCAATTTTAATTTGAATAGGCATAGAGTAGCTAAATTATTGATGCATGAACCAGTTGTGCAGTGCTATGAAAAAAGTGGGGGGATGCTCATAGTCCTGAACATAGGGTGTGAATAGTAGAACAATAAAATTTGGAATTCAGTAACTCTAATTCACGCAACGAGATTTTCGTTAAAATTTCTTTTTAAATTTACGTAAGCTAGAGTAAGAAGCGATAGACAGACAGATGATCCGGAATCCTAAACACTTTTTAACTTCCTTGGAAAGTATTAAAAATCAGTGAATTTATTTCTTAAAGTTATTTTTTCAGCTGCTTATCCTTTAAAAAATATTAATACACTTCAAAAGACTGTTCTCTCATGCCTCTAAGTATACCCCTGAAAATAAAAAGTTGGGGGACGTTTGAAATAAAATATAAAAAGTCTGGTCTAAAATAAAATATAAAACAGTCTTCCCGCGTACCCCATCAACTACATCACTGGCATGAACCAATAATTCAGTTATTGCATCAATTTAAGATTATGATAATGAAATGTTTGTCACCATACAAGATTTTAGAGAAATGTTAGAATTCATTTTATGTATTGATCTCATATTTAATCTTACAAAGTAATGTGGCCAGATCTAATGAATAGTAAATTATTTTCGGTATTTTTCGGTTAGCCGTGTGCCAGTAATATATATACACACACACATATATGTACATATATCACTGGTGCCCGGCTAACCGAAAAGTACCTTATTTTCTATGGAAAATATAAACAAATTATATCTAATGAAAATAGACATAAAACAAAATTTCTTTTAAATTATTGCAGAAATGTCAAGTCCAAGTGAACGCTTGGACTTGCAGAGACCAAATTTTTTTGTGTCTATGAGTATGTGTGTATGTCCCGTGATAACTGTTGCAAAAAGTATAAAATTAGCTTGATATTTTGTAAATATATTAGTGGGGTAGCTGGATTTGGCTGTATTGGTTAAATTTGGTTCATTTGTTCAAAAAATATTGGAAAACAAATTTCATATCATTAATGCTTTTCTAAGAGAATTCAGACAATTTTCAAATTTCGATTAATTTCTTTTCATTCATTGAAAAGAAAATAAGCATATTTGGATGATTGATTTAAATATTAGATTATGGATGCTAAATTTTCACTATGCAAGGTCTTAAATTAATCAGTTTTGTTTGAAACTTCATCATTACATCCATACATTTTGTCAGGCATAAAAAATTGTGTAAGGTAAAATGCACCAATAGTGGGCCATTTAAGGGTATTTATCTAGTTATTAAAATGTTTGTAAATTCCAAAAGATATGTATTTAGTCTAGTTCTAAACGTCATATGTTACCGTCAGAATAAACATTCAAAATATATTATTTAGAAAAAAAATGAAAAATAAAAATTTTTTACCTTCCTCTATGGTCCAGTACTGGGCATAGTAAATTTCTAATGCACCAGTAGTTGGCCCCCCAGAAGTGAGTCACTCAAGTCTTGAGTTTAGTGTGTACCATAGAAGTTATAATTTGTTTTACAGTTCTAGAATTATATATATAACAATAGTGAAATCATATTCAGAAGTTTAGATGGTTACCTTAAATAATTTCACTAGTAAATCTACAGATCAGGAGATAACTTCAGTTCTACAAACTGATTTTGTTTTCTCTTACAGGTAATAGCTACTATCCTACAATCTGCAATGAAATATTTTTATTATATACAGGATGTCCCCCTTATCATTGACCAGTAGCTAATTTCTAAGCCACTAGTTTTAGAGGTATAGGTACAATTGCAGAAATATTTCAAATATTGTTCTTTATAATATGAATATCCATTTATGTCAAAATATTAATTTTAATTTATAAATTTTTTATATGGTTTCTGGGTTCTCTCTAGTTATATTTAGAAAAACTTTCTCAATGTTCTAACAAGTTAAACAGTAAACATTCCCATCTTCTATGACCTAAACTTGCCTCGTTATGACATATAAAATTTTATGAATTTTCTGGTAGTACAAATGGTCAGGAAAACCCTATGGTTTATCAATTTCTATTAACGAGAATAGTAGGCATCCAGAGGAATCTTTTTTTTGCCGAAGGGCGTAGTTTTTTTTCAGGGCTGTGGAGTCTGAATCAGGCCTAGTTTTGGGCAAAGAGTCCTACAAAACAAAGTTGCTAAAGAGGCAGATTCTGACTCCAGCTTGTTTTCGGATAGTTTGAAGTGAAATTACACCAATTATATGTAATTTTAAATTTATAAGCTGAATTATTATTTTTATTTTTGGACTACTGTTGCAGATGTAAACAGTGAAACTTGAGAGTTAAGTTGTATGAACAAAATTCAAGATGGCGCTGAAATCAGCGATGATCACAATGTTTTTCTTTACCAAATTTTTTGTTAATCATGCTCTTTTGGCCATTGCAGCTAATTAATTAATAAATAAAATTTTATTACTTTTGATTTTGATGTAAATTAGCATATCTATAGTGAAAATTTGCCATATTGTAGGTTCTGTATTTTATTCACAAGGGTAAAACTGCTGAACTGTAACCAAACTGTTTATTTTTCTTGTTATCATTTCCCCATGTTTCAATATTTCTATGAATTGTAATGGATAATTCTGGTTAATATGACCAAACTCAAGCTTTCTCATGAAGAAAATTTTAATTTTTTTCCGAAAAAATTCAAGATGACACTAATATCAGTGACGATGACAATCCTTTTTCCAAGACATTTATAATGATGAAATAGTGAAATTTCTGTTAGATTTCTCCTTTCAATTTTCAGGTCTGCAAACCTGAAATAAATCTGAAATTATAAAATTAATGCAGAAAATGTAAAATATTCGCTTTTTCTTTTGAATCTGCAAAACCGAATTATTTCCGAAATAGTAAAATTTTCGTCTTTATTTTTCTTTCCTTACATCTGAATTTTTCAAGTCTGGAGGACATGAAATAATTCCAACATTTTTTATTTTATTTTCTGAGTCAGCAGGATCCGAAATTAGTAAAATTTCCATTTTGTTTTCTTTTTTAGATTTCAATATTTGGATTTTTGGGGTCTACATGATCCAAAATTGTACAATTAATGCAGAAAATATAAAATTTTCCTTTTTTTTTACCAAGCCATAAGAACAGAATTAATTCCGAGATAGTAAAACTTTTATTTTTCTTGCATTCCCTCGTACTTTTTCGGGTTCTGGTGGAGACACCAAATGATGACTAAATTGTAAAATTTTCACCTTCTATTTTTTGGATTTGCAGGAATGAATACAAAACCAAAAATTAAACATTCTTTTGCCCATATTTTGGTATGATATATATTTGATATTGCCTCCATATTTGGCATAACATATTTTGCTTATTGTCTTAAAAGGACATATGAGCATAATATATGTTGTTTGGATGTGTAAGATCTTTGTGTGTGTTGTTCAAAGTAAATTTTGGAGATTTATTAGATTTCAACTACTGTTTCTATCTAATAGCTTCTAATTTATTTAACTTTTTTATTATAATTCACATGCATATAAATATTTTACATACTTACACAGTTATGTTTTTGTACAGGTTTGACATAAATTAAATTTTACCTCATATAAAATTTAATGCAAATTGTTTTATGTGCGAGTGCACATAGAGTATCTTAGGGGGGCACAATACTATATATAGCAAGAGTATTTTTGCCCTATTTAAAACAAAAATTATGTGTTTAAAAACAGTGAAAGTTTTTATACTAAAATACTGTTGGAAGTTTGCCCCTGCAGTAACTAGGTCCTTGTCTTGACTACCTATCACAGCTTACCACGGTTATCTATCCGCCCTTGTTATATTCTCTTAAACAAATATAATTTTTCATACAAAACAAGTCCTTTTAGGATCCAAAGAATGCCGAAATTTTTTTTTTTTTTTTTTTTTTTTGTGCATGGGATTTTGTATCTATTTGTAGCAGAACCAATTACAGAAAATTCTTATTAATGAATTTCATTTAAATTATGCACTTAGGAAAAATTATTAACTATTTAATATTCTGATATTTTTTGCATATGAGTCAAACATAAAGAAACCAAATTCTTAATAATAATAATAATTTAGTGCAGAGAAAAACTAACAAGTTAATAGGTATAGACTAGGGATGCACAACCTTTTTAAGCGAAGGGCCACTTAAAAAAATGACAGGGTTGTCGAGGGCCACCATCAGTAGAATTTTGTTTCGAGGAGGTGTGATGGGGGGAGGGGGTGACATAAAAAATAAGAGAGGGATTGATGGGAATATTAATGTGTGAGCAATAACCCAATGCAAAAATGCATGACGTTCTTTTGGTCGATATTCTTTGAGAAGATAATCAAAAAATATAAAATAAATTAAACGATCTTACTTGAGTGAAGAAATAGATGCAGACTATAAATAAATGATGAATACCATATGTTGGATCCAATAATGTTTATTACATTTTCTTGAAGGAGGAAGGATGAGATGAAAGCTGCACATCAAGTCTTTAAAAAGTACTGGCTCAAATTTCGTAAATTTCGAAGAATCTTTAAATATTCCTTCTGGCCACGTCCATGAAGAATTATAGAATTAATTCAGAAGTCAATTAAATTACCAGTTGATTTAAAACTTTTAAAATATTAAACTTAAAATTTACAACAGCATTTTTATAGAATAATTAAAAACTTGAAAACGCGAAATTGATCTCCAAAGAATCCGCGCTACGCGATTCTAGGATACGAGCCCCGGCACAGGCCAGCGGGCCTCCAGACCATACGACGTTTATCATAAATTTACAGCATCATTTTTATTAAAATTCTGTTGGAAAAATGTGCGACATTAGTATTTATACCCATAAGAGGGGTGCACAAATGTGAGAGCAAGATTAATTTAAACTAATTTGATGATTAGGAATTACATGAAAATTAAAAGAGCAAATCAGAAACAAATTAACATTTAATAATTAAAAGAACGATTCTAATTTGTATTTGAAAGACACGCCCCTTTCGGATGCAGCGCCAAAACAAAACAGCTCCCGAAAACACACCGAACCAGAGCGGCGGTGACGCATGCGCACAACACAGGAGCGTGGTGAGAGCCGCTGAATGACGATGACGTCACAGCTCAGCGCCAATTGAAACTAACTCAAAGCGCGAAGATGCCTCGCAGAGAAAACAACATCGCCGATTCAACGAACGCAAAGCACAATGAGGGGGGAGATGGCCTTGCCAAAAAAGCAACGTACAAGGTGTGCGACTGCCGATAAATAGCTTTTAAGGAATGGCAAATTAAACTGGAAAGGCTATAAAAATACAGAAATACGTTGAGCTGAAAAATAAAATACTTAAAAAAGATAAAACTGTGATATATCTTTATCACAGGGGGGAGGGAGGAATATAAGTTTACAATCGGATAAAAAAAAAAAAATTTCGGTGACTTAACTGTGACATTAACTGTGACTCTTAACTGTGATATATCTTTATCACAGGGGGGAGGGGGGAATATAAGTTTACAATCGGATAAAAAAAAAATAAAATTCGGAAGGGTAGAAGGACCCCTAGGTTCCTTCCTTCCCAGTCAATGCATTCTGTTCTGTTGGCAAGGATATACCAACAGTTTACGTTTGTATTTATACAAGAGATATAGCTAAGATTATTTTCAAAGAGTGAAAATACTCCTTGACTTTATTTGAAGGAGTAAAATTAGCTTTAAAGATTGCCAGTGACGAAAAAAAATTCTGCTTTTATGAATGAAGGTGGCAGGGCCGGCGCTAGACATTTTACTGACTGAGGCGAGCAATATTTTGCCGCCCCTGTGCTGTGATTGTTTTTTCCCCACTTCTCAAACTGTTTTAAGAATAAGTAAATTAATTTTGCTAACTATGATTTATTCAAAAGAAAACAAATATATATAAAATTAATTTAGAATTAAGAAATTAGAAAAATCAAATTACTTAAGAAATCGTTTATTTTGAAAATATAGCAACATTTAACTTGAAATTAAATAAATAAAAATGTTATATTGTAATAATAGTTACAACAAGTTAGAAATTGTACGTTAAACGTGACATATCAGGTGCGTTCGTTATATAACTACTTTCACAATGTAAAAAAAAAATCATCCTCATTATTTCAGTGAAATAAATTATGTCGTCTGCTAGGAGCGAACGTGACAAAGGAGGTAGGTTTGTTTTATTATTATTAGGTATGCCACGTTTACAAATGCGAATTTTTTTTCACCATGGAGATCTTGCTTTGTGAAGGATTACCTCCATGGTTTAATATTTTTATGACTCATAATGAATGAATCTCCTGTGTTTGCTTACTCTAATGGATTGAGATATTTAGTTAACGTAATTTCCACTGCAGTTATATCTCAGAATTTATACATTGTTGATTGTAACTCATCTCTCAAGCAAACGATTTTTTTTTCCAACGCTCTTTCTATAAATGTAACTTTTATGCAATTTTATTCGAAAAAATAATTTTGAATAAAAACGGCCGCTTGGCATATGGAAAACGATGTGGTTAGCCCGTATTTGTTTTCCTTGGTCACATGACTTGCGCTTTTATTATATAGATTACGTATGATAGGATTTAACAGATTAAAGGAAACTTTCATCAATATCTCTTTAAGTTTTGTTTCGATTTTCATAAAATTTGAAATGACTCGACAACATTCTGCAACGATTATATATATTAAATTTCAAATTATTTGGTTGGGTAGTTTTTTGCGCTGTTATGTGCGGACAGACGAACGGACCAGACGACGAGCATAGGTGATGCTTCGTATTCATATAATTACGAGCGCACCTAAAAAGCATCATATCAAAAACGCTTCAAAATCTCATTCGCTTTGCTTTTCCTTTGAAAAATGCATTTATTGTATCGACGTTATGAATATTAGTTTAAAAAAAAAGTTACATCAGGTGAAGCTAAGTTTAAAATTACATAATTAAGCCAAAATATGTCAAATATTTAAAACCAATCAAATTATGTATAAAATTTTTATAGAATTTCAAATAGCAAAATAATGATATCAATAACAAGTTATATATCTTTTTGAAACATGCAGAAAAATAAAATCCCTTATTAGTAGTATTTAAAAGAAAATATTTATTAAAAATAAAACAAAATTTCAAGATCTAATTTTCCTTGATTTTTCTTCGGCGAAGTCATTTATTTTAATACGAAAATCAATATTATAAAGCAATCACACTATCAAGACAAAAATAGATAAACATACTAACGCAAACTATGCATCACATTCTTGAAATTAAATAGGGAAATTATGATATGAATAGAAAATTACATGATCATTTGAAATTGTATACATGAAGATTAAATTTTACATCAGTAATATTTACAAAAACACAAGTATCAACAGTGAAATAAATAATTCGATACTATATTCGCCTTGAAATTTTTTTTTTTTTTTTTTTTTGTCAAAATCGTTTATTATAGCACCCTAATATTAAAAAAATAATTGTTTTTCATTTGCTAGAATAATTTAACTGACTGACCCGACCGGCGTTGCCCGGGCACATCAGAAAATAGCACGAAGCACAAAAAAAACTAAAAGTCAATATAAAGCGCAAAAAATATAAAAATCACTCCACGAATTCCGAAATAAGCTTTAATCAGGGCTCCCACTGGTCCGTTTTTTGGAAACCAGTATTTTTTTAAAAAGAAAATTGTGGTATGTATTTGCAACAATTTCAACTAAACCGGACCTCGATGTTAATTTCTGCAAAAATTATAAAGAAGATTGTTTTTAAAAAAATAGTGGTGTTCAAAAAACGGACTGAGTGGAAGCCCTGTTTAATGAAAAGAGAAAAAAATTACTATATTGGGCTAGAATGCCTTTTTCTAATGTGGAAAAATCGCGGCGAATTGCGGAAAAAAAACACTAAAAGTTGTATATACAAAAATCGCAAGGGGCAAAATATACTATTGGGCTAAAAGATTAAAAAATATATATTTTACGAAAGTCCAAAAATCGTCTCGAAACGCTAAAAACTCTAAAAATTGAACAAAAAAAATTCAAAAATTGCTAAACGAATTCCGAATAAACTTTGTTGAAAAGGGGACAAAATTTTCTATATTGGGTTAAATGATTAAAACCTGATTCCTTTTACTAATGTGGAAAAATTGCCGCGTAACACAAAAACGAACTCGCTAAAAAGAAAAAAAAAAATTACAGAGGACAAAATTTACTACTATATGCTAATACAATCTAACAGTAATTCTTTCCCGAAAGTCAAAAATTGAAGCGAAAAAATCTCATTGAAAATCGCTGAATACGAAATGTAATATATTGGGCTAAATGTTTGAAACCGAATTCCTTTTATGAAAATAAAAAAAAGCGCCACGAAACTCAAAAAATGCTAAAAATTACATTGAAAATCGCAATAAAAATCCCAAAAACTTCAAAAATCGCGGAGAACAAAATTTAACATGATAGGCTAAACGTTTGAAGCTGATTTTTTTTTTTTTTTTACGAATATCAAAAAATTCAGCAAGAAACGGGAAAACTCTAAATCGCATTAAAAATCAATAAAAATAAAAAAATCTCGGAGAACAAATTCACTACATAAGGCTAAAAGTTTGGAACCGAATTTCTTTTACGAATGTCAATAAATCGCCGGAAAACGCTAAAAATCGTTGAGAACAAAATTTACTAATAGTGAACTGAAACTTTGTAACAGGGATTATTCAGGAATGTCAAAAAATTACCATGGAACGCAAAAAAAAAACACTGAATATCGCTAAAAATTCAAAAATCGCAGCGGTCAAAATTTACTATATTAAACTAAAAGTTTGAAACAGAATTCCGTTTACGAATGTCAAAACATCGCCATGGAACGCGAAAAAAGCGAGTTGAAAAACACATTAAAAATTCAAAATTTACTGTATTACGCTAAAAGTTTGATGCTAAATGCCTGTTACGAATGTCAAAAAATCGCTGCAGAACGCGAGAAAGCGCTAAAATTAAAAAATAGAGGAGGACAAATTTACTATATTAGTCTAAAGGTTTGAAACCGAATTCCTTTTAACAACGTCAAAAAATCGCTGCGAAACGGGAAAAAACTCTAAAAATCGCATAGAAAAATTCAAAAATCGTTGTACGAATTCCGAATAAACTTTATTGAAAACTGGACAAACTTGGGGGGTTATATTGGGCTAAAATATAAAAACTATATTGGGCTAAAATTTTAAAACCGGAATTCTTTTACTAAGGTAGAAAAATCGCCACAAAACAACAACAGCAAAAAATAAAAAACGCTAGAAATTTCATAAACATTGCTAAAAATTAAAAATTCTCAGAGGAGCAAATTTACTGCAGTTGGCTAAAATATTTTTAAAGGAATTATTTTCTGAATGTAAAAAAATCAACACGAAAAGATGCTAAAAATCATATTGAGAATCCCGGAAGACAAAATGTAATATATTAGGCTAAATATTTGAAACCGAATTTCTTTTATGAATGTGAAGAAATCGCCGTAAAATACCCCGAAATGCTAAAAATTGTATTGAAAATCGGAAAAATTTCAAAAATCGCGTAGGACAAAATTTACTAAATTAGCAAAAATTCGCAGAAGAACGCGAAAAGACACTGAGAATCGCATTGAAAATTGCATTAAATACAACTAAAATTTCTAAAATCGCGGAGAACAAAATTTACTATATTAGGCTAAAAGTTTGAATCAGAATTAATTCCTTTAACGGATATTAAAAAATCACCGCGAAACGCAAGAGAAAAAAAATCTCGTCAAAAATCACTAATAATTCAAAAATCGCCGAGAAGAAAATTTACTAAAGTGGAGTAAAACATTGTAACCGGAATTCTTTCGCTGTAATTATATGCAACTTCTTTGACTGTAATTATATGCAATGTACTCCGTATTTTTATTTTAAATAAGAAAAAAATATCTCTCTCTCTCTTTTTTCTTAAGTTTCGATACATACAATATGCGAGCCAAATGCCGCCCCTCTAGGGGTGCGCCCTGAGGCGGCTGCCTCACTTGCCTCACCCCTGGCGCCGGCCCTGGAAGGTGGGGAGGAGGAGAAACATATATTATTCTAAATTGTACTTCTTAACATATTCAGTCATAAAATGTGGATATCATGCAGAAGTGCACAACCTTTATAAGAGGAGAGCCAGTCACAAAAATTACTGGATTGTCGAGAGCCAACATCCATAGGGTGGACAAAATTTTGTTTCAGGGAAGAAGGGGGAGGATCGGCCTAAAAGTTCATAAAAATGGCTAATTTTAAAAGAAGGGTTAGCTCCCTATACTCAACCATTTCCTTAGTCAACATAACCCAGTTCAGTTATCATGGATGGAAAAAACTTGCATTTTTTTTTTTCCATGCACGATTGACAATATTCGTAGTTTTTTCCTAGTGATTGACGAAATTCACGAGTTTTACGCGCCCGTTCGGCGAAATTTGGGATTATACGAACCTGATCAGCGAAATTTTCGATTTTTTTTTTCACAACCGATTAGCAAAATTCGAGATTTTTACCTGCCCGAACGGCGAAATTTGTAATTTTTACGTGCCTAATTGGCAAAATTTGCGAGTTTTATGCACCCAATCGGTAAAATTCATGATTTTTATGCAGACGATTGGCAAAATTTACAATTTACTTGCACCCGATCCGCAAAATTCGCGATTTATACGCACTCGATCGGAAAATTCGCGATTTTTAAGTGCCCGATCGGCAGATTCGCCATTTTTACGTGCCCGATTGGAAAATAATGAAATTTTCCAGTTTTGCTCTTTACCACCAATCAAAATTAATAAAATACTCATTTTTTAAGTTTTTGGCTTAACTAACAAATTATTTAGATTGTAATCAAGTATATCAACAGCAATTAAAAAAAAAACAATATTTTAAATAAAAACTTATCGCTTAATGAAGTCTAAGAATTTACCAAAAAATCTGTTTTGAAAGACACTCTAAAAATAAACTTCTCCATTAACAAAAAAACTAAATTATTCTAAACAGTTTTTGTTTTTAATAGTCAGATTTCTCTTAGTCATTTTTCAGAAATGCATTGGGTGCTTATTTTAAAACTTCAAAAATTAATGGCTCACTACTGGTACATGACACACTATAGGTGCATTTACCTTAATGGTTGATGGAATTTTATGCATCTGTTCCAAAAATATAAAACATTTTACTTTGTCACTTTTACAAATTTGACACCATACATTGTTATCTAGCAGCTGTATTTCACAGTGTTAGTGTAAAAAAAATTATTAAAATAATTCCAATCACAAAAGGTTAAGCAGAAAGTTTAGATGATGATGATGATGATGAAAGAATAAAAACCCAGATTAGCGAATTTTCTGTAATCTGGTACTGAGCCTCCTATGTTTGTGTCAGACGTGATTAATCTAATCCTTACAGTTTAAATTGAATGTGGATAATAATACTATTAAAGGATGTTTCAAAAAACACTCTATAGTACCAATTCATGCTTGTTAAAATATGTCAATTGGCAGTGATTCAATTATGGATGATTACCAATAATAAGTTTAAAAGCGGGGTTGTATTGGATTTAACCATGGAAAAAAACTGTTTTTAACCATCCTGGTCAAAATTTGTTTTGACTATCAGTGGACTAGAAAAATAATTATTCTTTTTAAATGATAAATTAAGTATAACATTTGGAAGGATTTGTCAAAATTTAACGATATTTAATACAACATTTGGAAGTGTTTGCAAATATTTTACTCAGTATTATACTTTAATTTTCATTACTTTAAAAATTTAACAGCACAAAAATTTCTAAATATAAGCAATTATCATAATATTGAAATATTTTTAATTATTTGATTACAGATCTTATTTTACATAAAAAGTGAAGGAAATTAAATCACATTAAACAAAAGAAACATTTTTTAATTTTCATGTCGAACTCAAGAAATTATTTACAAGTAACAAGTGTAGATAAGCAAAAAAGATTTAATAGATTTTTCTGGATTAGAGGAAACTTGGAAAACAATCTTTCTACTGATGAAGAGTTACCACAACCATTCATCAGTTGCATTATGAAATCTTAAAATTCCAAATCAGTATTTTCCAATTTTTTATTACTGCCCACCAAATGTCATAATGTTTTAGTACAGTTTAATAAAAATAAGATTTTAGTAGATATATGTTACTGTTTGAATTGCTATTACATAAGACACACACAAAAAAAAGAAGACTTAAGACACTCAAACCAGAGGTTCATTTGGAAAGATTTTCTTTAAAAAAAATATATATTATTTTACAAATCTGAGGTTTGTTTCCAAAACTTATCAGAATGGACAAAGCACATTCAGTGTATGCTGCTGAAGACAGTGGGGACCCGAATGCGTAGCTTCTATGGAAAGATTTTGGCTTAAAAATATAAATTTATAGAAAAGTGGGTTAAAGAGATAAAATTATAAATTTGAGATTTATATAACGTTATTATCCTTTATATATGCTGTTGAGATTTACATAAAATATTTATATAAGGTTATTGAGATTTATATAAGGTTATAACATTTGCCCGGGCAATGCAGGAAGGGTCAGCTTGTATTTATCAAAGAAAGATGCTTCTCTCTGTGTGCGTGTTAGCAATGTCTAGGGAAATTGCTCATACATAGAGATAATTTGGATAAGGGTACTAAGACAGGTCTGAATGCATCCAAGACTGATTTTTCATTTTTTGATAATTAGCCAAGATATTAATTAAAAACCTTCATCGAATGCTAATGAACCAGCTTCTATTGTCCAGGCGACTGTTTGTGTGCATATCTGAAGAAACTGAGGCTTTTCAAGCCCAGACATACTAAATGTTCCATTTTTTCTGCATTTTGAAATCTCAATCATTCCCTGTGGAATTACAAAAAGAAATACATACGTTTTCATGATACCTTTCTGGTACTAATGATGCTTTTTCTTTAAAAATAAATAAATACTTAATATTTCAAAAAAAAAAAAAAAAACTGGAGATAGTTTTTATATTTTTTGTTTTTTCTTCAGTTTGAAATTGTCAGATAAAAATATAATAATAACTTTAAAAAAAAACTCATAATTTTCTTTTTTCAACGGAATTTTTCATTTTCAGAAATCTGAGTATTTGTTATTTCAGACACATTATTTTCCAGAGGTCGCTTTCATATTTTCTGATTTTTCTGCAGTTTTTAACTACCATCCTCATTGCTTGTATATATATATATATATATATATATATATATATATATATATATATAAAGCATACTAACGGATAGATGGTACTTTTCTGTGTGTCCGGGCAATGCTGGGTGGGTTTGCTAGTAATCAATAAAAGTTATACTGATTGAAATGCAAGTTTTAATGAAACTGAAATAAATCTAAAATTTAACTGCCAAAATTCTTGCATCACATTCCAATTGATAAAGAGGGAAGGAGGAAAGAATTTTTTGACAAACTTTGGCTGTTTATTGTTGTTATTCTAAAATGTGCATAGATATTTTTTTTCTTCATGAAAGAACTAAAACTGTTTATGTAACTTAAAATGGTTTTTAAAAATACAACAAAATATAGTTTTAATTTTGCAAAATCTGGCCACTGGCACATAAACTATATTATTGACAAATCTTATTGTTTTCAATATTTATTGAAATATTTAAATTCTGTTTTATTATTATTATTTTTATTATTATTATTATTTATTTATTTTTGTTTATGTTCTTGAAATTTCACATCCCTTCTGTTTTGTTTTTTTGTTCTGAATATTTTTTGCCTTTTACTTTTCATTTGTAATCTTTTCCAGGGGGCTCGTGTATGGATTCCCGATCCACAGTGTGTGTGGATTGGAGCAGAAGTTGAAAAGTTTGACAAAAAGGAATTGCATGTCGAGCTTGAAGATGGAAGAGTAAGCTTTTTTTTTTTAAATTATTTCTTATAATATACGAGTATATAGCCAACTTCTGCTAAAGGAATAAGCTGATTTAATGATTATTGATAGAAGCCATTGAAATCACCTCTGTGTCAGTCATTTTTTCTTAAACGTTCGAAAACAAAGACAAAGTTATTGGTGGATCATAAGACAGTGGTCAAAAATATTTTATTTATTTTTGAAAATAATACAGTAGATTTGTGATTTTTCTACCCCTGATTTAGCAACACCTCGCAATTGAGTGACCATTGGATCATGTCCGGACCATTTCCCAATACTTTCAATGTCTTCATTGCTCATTTTAATGACCCTTGAATAATTCGAATCTTGGTTTAGTGACTTTTCTGAGAACATGGATAAACAGTGCATTGTACTCAACTTTTCCAAGAAGTATAAAATAAAGCAAGTAACCAAACATTTCCTTTTTCTGAGTCTGACCATTTCAGATGTCTGTCAGCTCTGCCACTCCTCCCTTCTATTTCTTCTCCACGCTCTAAGAATGATAATGCATCTAACAACTCTGTTAAATTTCTTGGAAATTTCTCTCCCCTT
The DNA here is from genome assembly GCA_963931845.1 of Maratus michaelseni. Lineage (NCBI taxonomy): Eukaryota > Metazoa > Arthropoda > Arachnida > Araneae > Salticidae > Maratus > Maratus michaelseni. The sequence goes on from OZ007598.1 coordinate 72,682,678, forward strand.
TCACCTGTAGCTTTGCAGCGTATGCCCACTGGGACTCTGTAATTATCTGGCTTGTGATCATCACAAAAGTACCCATATCAGGCAAATGTGCACTTCACGTGATGGGATAATCTCTTGATGTACAGTCTTTCAGGAGTCATTTCATCGATGTTAAATCATTTGTGTTGTCTGTATTTTTTTTTATACTAAACATTTTTATTTTTTCATGGTTCCTATCTTCTATACCAGCGCTTCCCAACCTTTTTCCTTTCATGTACCCCTTGCTTAGACTTTTCATTTCAGAGTACCCCTTTTTCGTAAATACGTACCTCACCCTTACCCAAATAACACAAACATGCTTTTTCTTTAAATTAGTAATTTTTTTAACATAGTTAAATAATACGACACAATATCGTCGACACAAATTACATTGATATTTTTATCTTTTATTTTTTATCTTTCATTTTAAAATTAATATTACTTTTTTATAATATTAGCTTAACATTAAAAAAAAAACCAATATCACATTAAAGAATTTTTATCTAACTAAATACCCTGTTCAGATTAGGCCATTTAAGTGACTTAACTAACGTTTTTGAAACGGGCGTCCCGGATCGTGGCTTGACTTCTCCATGCATTGCTACGATATTTGAGAACGTTCATTTAAGTCACTTAGAGTTAAGGGACTTAAATCCCCCAGTCTGAACGATGTTTTACAATGAAACTTTATAACAATTTTTCATCATGATACACAGGTAGTAAAAACATGGCTTTTAATACTCTCAATGGAATTCTCGATTTTCTTTCATGGAGCTGAATTTTTTAAAAATAAGGTTCAAACGAAAACAGATATAATTATTTATCAATGAAATACTAGTTCTAGTGGGCCTTTTCCGTCAATTTGAGAGTAACACACTGGGGTAACATATGACACTAACTTTGAATTAGAAAACTATCAACTTTCTTTATGTGTTTTTAGTTAAACAGTTTTTGTGATACATCCGCCATTACCGATATTATTTTCACGTACCCCCAACAGACTCGCTACGTACCCCCAGGGGTACACGTACCCCAGGTTGGGAACCGGTGTTCTATACTAATAAAAGAAAGTTGTTGTCTGTGTGTCTCTATGTGATGGCTAGCAAAATCTACCACACGTAGAAGTCTGAAAATTTGGGTGCGGATAGTCCAAGGCAGGTCCTGATGCACTTGAGGCTTGGATTTTTAATTTTTTGAGACCCAGTGCTTCTTTAAGATTTTTGCGCTAAATTGTTAATAACTTGCCCAATTTTTATCTGATCCTCTTTGTTTTTGGGGCTCTTTATCCATTTAGCTTTTCCCCCATTTCTACATTCCAGTTAAGACCCTGAGGCCCGTTGAAATTTTTGTTTCCTAAACTGTTAATAACTTGTCCACTTTTAATCCAATTTTCTTAGATTTAGGGGCCTTTTCTCCGTTTACTTATTCTTCCATTTCTACTTTCCAATTAACAGACCTTTCGTCTTAGGGCCCTGCTCAAAACTATCAGCTGGCCCTTTTTGGGCCCCATGCTATAGTTCCCTTAAATATTGTCCGATTCAATACTTTTTTTATTTCAAACAACTTCTTGCTACTACATGAATGACAAAAAAAAAATCCGTTGAAGATCTGGGCCCCATGAAGTTTTTGTTCCCTAATTTGTTAATACCTTGTCCCCTTTTAATACGATCTTTGTTTCTGGGGCCTTTTCTTCACTTAGTTATTCCTCCATTACTACATTCCAGTTAAAACCCTGGGGACCTGTACGGGGCAGGGCCCCTTGAAATTTTTGTTCCTTAAAAAGTTAATAACTTGCCCCCTTTTAATCCTATCTTCTTCGTTTTGGGGGCCTTTCCTCTATTTAGTTATTCCCCCATTTCTACATTCGAATTAGGACCATTCATCTTAGGGCCCTGCTCAAAACTATCAGTGGCTCCTTTTGGGCCCTCTATAATAGCTTTCTTAAAAATCGTTTGATTCACTAGCTTTTTTTTTCTAACAACTTCTTAGGACTTCTAGCTACTACATGAATGTCAAAAAAAGTTCTCGGACAAGATCTGGGCACCCCTTTACATTTTTAAATTTTTAATAATTTGCCCCCTTTTTATTTGATCTTTGTTTTTTGGGCTCCTTTCTCCATTTATTCCTGCATTACTACATTTCAGTTAAGACCCTGGGGCTGGTACAGGGTCCCTTGAAGGTTTTGTTCCCTAAAATGTTTATAACTTGCTCCCTTTTTTAATCCTATCTTCATTGTTTTGGGGGCCTTTTGTCTATTTAGTTATTCCCCCATTTCTACATTCCAGTTAGGATTCTGTGGCCCTTGAACTTTTTGTGCACCATGCATTTTCCACCCCCTTCTAATTGTGTCATTATCTCAATGCATAACTTTTAAAGTTCAGTTTTGGACTTTTCTTCCCAGGCCACCACCCTCATATGTTTATTGGGGCCCTAGGGTCTTTTTTAAGCATTTCTTTAAAATTTTAATCTATTGATTAATTTATACTTTATGCTTAATTTCAACTAATTAAAGATCTAAAGTGCTAAATACTAGGACCTTTTAAGATGTTTTCCTCTTAGGGTCCTGCTCAAAACTATCAGTTGGCCCCTTTTGGGCCCCCTATTATAGCTCCCTTAAAAATCGTCCGATTCACTAGCCCTTTTTTTCCAACAACTTCTTAGGACTTCCAGCTACTATCTGCACTGAAATTTTTTTTTCTTGGACTTCAGCTGCCACCAATTTTGAATATTAATCTCCTTCTTGGGGCTTTAGGTGCAACTTCTTTAAAAATGACCCGATTCTCTTACAGTTTTCTTTAATGTAGTTCTAGGATACTCCAGCTACTTTATAAACTACTAAACATTTCCTTAGACCTCCAACTACCACCTGTTATTTTAATATTAATCTTCTTTTTCGCATTAACTTACATATATTCACCACAGCCGTAAATTAAAAATCATGTTACTGTTAAAGAAAAGTAGTTAAGTTTAGAGAAAGGTGGGGGGATTTCATCCCTAAATTAAATATGTTAATGTTAAAGGAAGTTTGTTAAATTTACAGGTGTGCCACATTTCACCACCTGGGTGTTCATTCTTTTCTTGGGTTCTATGGGCTCAATTTCAACAGGGTTTGGGTCATTTGACTTGATATCGAAAACTTGAGTTTTTTATTTATTTTTTTTATTTATTATCACTAGCTTGGGCAACACCGGGCAGATCAGCTAGTTGTAAATAAAAGATCATCTATATCCATTGATATGAAGGTGAAAATTCTTGAAAGTGTGGAAAACGTCATATAGCAAAATCTGTAATTGCTAAAATGTTTAACATTCTAAAAAGTACTCTTTTCATGATCATACGAATTATCTTCGAACGACTACTTTTAGATGATCAATGGCCTCAAAAGTGCCATTCTGAAGTTTACTTCAAGATATGTTTTTTACTTGTTAGCTATATTTTACAACTCTTCAAATTACCACAATGTAAATATGGTACTTAAGTTCTACCCGACACTAAACTTTCCTCTGTTGCATACATTTCTCAATAAAAAAAAATTACAAAAATGTAGTAATAGTAAAGAATTTCTTTTAAATTTGTGTAAATTCTGTCATAAAAATTTTCATCTGTACATTGTTTCTTGCTGGCTGGTAAAATAAATGCTTGGCTGGTAAGATTTTCTGAAAATCCCCACCCCTGTTCATTGAACTGAAAGGAATTTATATGATATTAAAATTGACTTGGGAGATTGGATTAAAAATGAAACTAGAACTAGTTTTAAGCAAATATATCTGGATACACTTGATATTCAGAATTTTGATACTTTACCTGCATATTTGCTTTGCCTCAAGAGAGAAGAAAAATGCCACAGTCAAAACTTAAATGTTGCAATCAATCAGATGTAAATGCAAATATTAACAGCAGTAGAGCTCTAATTATCTATTTATTCTTATTTCCTTTGTGATTGTATTGTACTTTCTATTTATGTAACATTATCTAAAAATATCCATTTTGCAGCTTCAATGTAAAAACTTTTATAGGCTCATCACACACTTTTTTTCTGGGCTGTGAATAAAGCTGAATCCATCAGGATTAGTTATTTGGGTACGCTAGTGTCAAGGAGAAGAGTATAGCAACAGCAAGTAAATGTTAAACACTGTTAACTTCGATCCTAATTGTGACAGTTCATTCAAATTTTTATAGTAAATATCATATAAAGTCCCTATTTAACAAAGTTTTCTGCTTAACAAAATTTTCTGCAGAACTTGGCTTTGAACATCATTAAACATGTAAATTAATCTCCATATTACGAAAAAGATATTCTACATAACAAAGTTTATTCCACTTTTGTATGTGTACAGAATTCAAACAAAGGGGTTGCTGTTGTGATGGATATGCAAATTTATTTCAGCGGATTGTACGAACATATTTAAATAATTTTCATTCTGCTTGGTGTTAAACAAAACAATTTTTTTTTAAGAAAAACACTTGCTGTCACCACTCTCCCACATCGAAACTCAAGTGCTGACAATTATGCAAAGTCAAAATCCCCTTTTTACATTCAATGATATAGAAGATTCAGGGACGCAATGATGCCTGATTACGGATGATATCACAACAGCTGGAATGATTATATTTTTCTTTTCTTGTAACAATGTTTTCAGACACTATCAGCATTTTTGTGTTGTTTAAGTTTCATATTCATATGGTTGTAATATTAGTTGTGATATACATTTTTAGGTAGCTTTCAATACAAAAAAGTATAAAGCTACTTATTGCAGCCAGTCGGAGGAAAGACATTCTGGAATATTTCGGTATATTTTCACTGATACCCCCAGATCCCAAAACCACCCTCCATTCAAATGTTGATATATATATATATATATATATATATATATGATCTATGTCATACGATAACACCTTGTATTTATAAAGCAGTTTGGATGAAACTAATTACGTATATTAAGCTCACCAATGTCTCAACCGAGTTCGTTGGCCAACTTGGTCCGCCATGTTGTTTAAAAATGGCAGCCACTGAAAGATTTAAAACTAAAATAAATATATAAAAAAGCTAAAAATTCAAATTTATTTTTTGCTTAAGTGTTAGGCCTTGATACAAGGATTCTGCAGCATTTTTTGTTTTACCTATATCTTTAAAAATGGCTGAGATAGAGCAGTTTGAAATTCTAGGGTGGCTAACATTTTGAAACAAGACAGCACATTATAAAAAAGCAACGATTAATTTATGAGTTTTAGTGAACATGATTTCTCGCAAATTATTATCTTTCATTGTTGTAATAATCATTTTCCCAATCATACACATAAAACTATATATGCATATCCATTAGCGACTCTTGGCGAAATATCGCCAAATTTGGCAACCAAAAGTAAGTCTTTATAAATGAAGCCAACTTGGCTATAGTTGACTAATTTGGCAAATTTCTTATTAAAATTCCATATTAATGAATCTTCTGTAATTGGGTTCTTTGCATTTTAGCTTGCTGTTTCAAGTAACAATAGCTAAAATTTTAAATGTAGATATAGGAAAGCTACCTTTTCCTCCCGGTACAGGCTGGTTGGACATTTTTGAATTTGTAACTTCCAGTATACTTTGAGTTATAACCACTTTTGTTCTTTGATTGTTTTTTTTTTTTTTTAAATCATTGATAAAATGTGTGAAGTTAAGAAAAATCAATTTTTTACATATATTTATATTCTGCATTTATTTAATATTGTAATGCTGACTTTATTCAATTAATTTCAGAAACAAGTTATTCAAGTGACTTCCAATGATAAATTACCCCCTTTACGAAATCCAGATATTCTGATCGGTGAAAATGATTTGACTTCTTTATCTTACCTTCATGAGCCAGCTGGTAAGTAAAAGCGGAATATAATATTAATGTGTATATATTCTTTCATTTATTGAATTTAGCACTATAATGAATGCAGTAATCACAATGCTATATTTTATACCTGTTATAATGCTGTATACATTGAATTTTATTTGTGAAATCTCCTCTATCTTAAAAAACTATAAGCTGAAATTTGTAATCTTTCTTTGTAAAGTTTATATATACGATGTGTCCGAAAAGTTCCCATACTCTAACTTAAAGAACCCATTGTTCGTGATTTTTTAAAAATATTAAATTTTATCGTTAGTTTATCATTGCATCAATTCTTGAGTTTTTTTCGTTTGGTTCTTTTTGTGCTGAATTGGTGCAAGAGTAAAGTTCTATGATGTTATTTTGTTCTTCATAGTGAAATGATTTTATCATGCATTCAGAGAATTGCGCTGCTTGAAACTTATTTTGAATGTAAAATATTTAGTATGAAAATGTATAGTATGAAAGGTGAAAAGATGTTTGGCAAAATAAATATACAAATGTTGCAATCAGGGCTGGGTTTTTGCCGGCAGAAAGTGGTTTCTGCCGTGCCAGTGGCAGAAAGTGGTTATAACCGGTTTTAACCGGCAGAAACTGGCAACAACTGGCATAAACACATTTCGTGACATAATCTGAGACTTTTTAGTAGTATTAAATTCCTTAAGTATATTTTATTCAAGATAAATAACAAATAAAATACTGTGGATAGTTTTAATTAAAAATAAATAAATTTGAATCAGAAAAATTGAGTAATGTAAGAGATAAAATTTGTTATAATATGGTTGTTTAATTTTATATATAAACAATTATTAGAGTATTTAAAATCCCAGTTTAAAATTCAAAATAGAAAACTATATCCAATACTTATTTTAAATTAAACACTGAAAATAAAATAAAAATAATCAATAATTACTCAAAATACTTTTCTGTAATTTAACATAATTTAATAATAACTGTAAAAAATATTTCTCATAGACATGTTATACAACTCCAAATAAAAAAAAATTAGAATAATTAATTCCATTAGTATTTGGAATTGCATTTAGCTTTATTTCACTGTAGTACAATTGAAAAAGAACAGTGGTGGATGTTTTAATACATTTGCATGTTATTAAAGAAAAGTAAAACTAAAATATTAAATTTTGAGTGAATATTTCATTTTTGTAAAATTATTTTCATTATTCAAAATATTAGAATACTAAAATAGGTGGTTCAAAAAATTAGAATACTTATGAATTTGCCTAATTGGTTCAGAAGGGTGCATAAAATAAGCATTTTTGGCACAATAGATATTGTGCCAAAAAACAAAGTTGTGCTTCTTTCCAGCATAAAGTCAGCATGGGCAAAAAACATTGTGAACGACTTGCAAAGCGAATTTGTGCTGTTATAAAATGTAAAGTTGATGCTACAAAGTATTAAAGAATAACTATTTTTCCTTTTTTTTTCAAACACATATTATTTACAATGCATTATTCTAATATTTTGAACCAGGTAAATGGTTATTCTAATATTTTAGTTTTTTCCAAGTGTGAATAATTATTTTAATTTTTGTATTATTTCCTTTAATTTTAATGCTAAAAGATTCTACAAACTATGTAGATTCTTACAATATTAAGTTTTATCCTGTATTACTTTTTGTATAAGTGATTCAAAAAAACCTTTTTTCACAATTCCTTTTTTTTTTTTCTATTATTCTAATTTTTTTAACTTGGAGCTGTAGTTGTGGATCTTGTAATTCCGTAGATTTAAAAACATTTCATTTAAATACAGTATTCAAAGGAACAAATGACTTTTCTTTTTTTTTTTTTTTTTTTTTTTTTTAAGACTGTTAGTTGAAAATGTTCTAACCATATATATATAACCATATTCCATATAGTAGATAAACTTTAAGTTATTGTATTATATTATTTATTTAAAAATTCTCTTAACAGTAATTTATTAAAATATAGAATTTTTTGTAAATTTCTTTTTTTTTTTTTTTTTTTTTTTTTTTTTACTTTTTACTTTTAAATAGAAATTTAACTGTAAATAATAATATTAATAGTTAAACTTGTACAGCATCAGATTACCATTATGAAATTTTCTATTTTTCAAGTGAAAAAAAAATAGTATTATACAAACAAAGTATATTTATATGCTCATTTTGAAGCTTTTTGCTACTTTTAATAACATTCATAATCTGTAGTTTTAATTTTTAATTTAATTGTTTACATATCAAATACATGTGTGAATTATGAATAATTACAGTTAAAGTTCTTATTATTATTTCTTATTTATTCTTAGTTTCTGCCAGTTTTTGCCACTTACTGGCAGAAACTAGTTTCTGCCATGCCGGTTTTAACCGGTTATAACCATTGGTTTTAACCACCCCGGCAGAAACTTGCCAGCCCTGGTTGCAATACGGAGTAAAGATAACACTATATTGGCTTGTTTGACGATTTCGTAATACAGGTTCGGTGGAAGACAAGTACAAGAATGGAAGGCCGAAAGTTGTTACATCAGCCTTTCTGCAAAACACTCAATGAAGTACATTGCAAACTCCTCAAAAATCCGTGCGTGAGGCGTTTAACACAAAAAATAGGCGCATCTCTTAGATCGACACATAAGGCATTATGAGCTTTGCATTTTCGTGCTTATCGTAAAAAAATGGTACAGGAAATAAAGCCACCAGACTTTAAGAAGCGGATTCATTATTGCCAGTGGCTTCGGAGATTTATTCACAACAACATCAAGATTTAGTACAAAACATTTTTCTCCGATGAGGCAGGATTTCATTTAGGTGGTTACCTGAACATGCAAACTATTGCTTTTGGGCGATGACCAATCCTCATTCAATGATGCAAAAACCTTTAAATTCTTTAAAATATGGCGTATGGTGTGCTGTATCATGCAAAAGGATTCTTGGACCTCTGTTTTTCGAATCAACTGTTGATTGTTCTGTATATAGGTAACTTATCTAGCAATTTTTCGCATTGTTAGAAATGAATGAACGAGATTCTTGGTTCCAACAAGATGGTACATACAAGTAATGAAACCATGGACATGCTTGAAGAATTTTTTGGCAATCAACTCATCTCAAAAAATCTTTGGCCACCTTGATCCCCTGATTTGAGCATTTCAGACTTTTTTCTGTGGGCATATTTAAAGAACAAAATAATAAACGTTTTCTTTATTCTATTAAATCCTATCATATGTAATTGTTTCATGATATCCCATGATAGGTAATGATTCTAGGTTGCCATGGATTATGTCCTATTTAAGATGGTGTCCTATTATTTCCGTATTACGTAATTAAAGAACCAAATTTGTATACTAAAATTGTTTAATTATAGCAATCGTATAATCTACCAACAGTTTTTGGATAGATGTTTCTGGAGAAATAGATAATAAATGGAAAAAGTCTAAATATGATTTCAGTTCTGAAATTTTCAATGCTAGTCTTAAGTTTCCCCATGGGAATTTTCAGTAAATGTCAACAAATGATAAAATGTTGGCAACTTAAAATGTACTTATTTTATTATGGAAATTAATCATATGATAATACCAGACGATCTAATTCATTTCACTGAAACTAGTTATAATACGAACACACCTTATTTGTCACATTTGACGTACAATTTCCAACTTGTTTTATCTGTCTTTCATTCAATCCCAAAAAAACCTCAAATTTTTCATAAAGATAATCAAGTTACACTGGGTACATTTGTCAAATTTGTTATTCTGTCAGTTAGCCTACAAAGATATAACAGGCAGAGTATACGTATTTACACAAGCATATATGAAAAACATCTTATGTATATCTGATTGTTATATTTTAACAATACTTTTTTTAGTGGTTGAATATTTTTCAGTTATTTAAATAAGACTTTATCAAATAATTATATTTTTAAGAAACTATTAAGTATAAATTTCTTAAGAACACCATAAAAGTTTTTTTAAAGTACTTTTAGTGTGCATTTGAGTCTAAGAATAGGATTAATGAATCCCATTCTCAGGTTCAAATATGTGCAAGCACTACAAGTACAGTAGCAGAGTTGCATCTTGCTTCTTTCTTTTGGTGGTCAATGTTCTTTACCTTGAAAATGGAGTATTCTCAGGAAAACATTAAGTTCTTTGCTCCCAGATGGAATAATTCTATATAACATGTATCTACTAGTGAATACATTAGGAATGAAGGTGTTAAAAGGGTGGTGGTAGATTCTTGTTATTTTAAACATGGATATTGAAAAAATGCAAAAAAAAGGAATGGTAAAATGATATCAAAGTATTCTGTGGTAGCCCCTAAATTTTATTTTATGAATCTTGTTGTATAACAGTTTTTTTATTTTCTTGCTATGTATGATTTAATTTTATTTCTTATGTAATAAATGACGTTTTTTTTTCTTTCCAGTGTTATACAATCTGCAAGTTCGATTTTGCAACCACAATGCTATATATACTTATTGTGGTAAGTGATTTTTAAGTTCATATTCATGAAAGAATTTTTTAAACCATGATTGCTGTGACCTGTTTTATTATTACTATTATTTATTACAGATTTTGTTATGCTTGAAATTTTTGATCTAGTTAATAGATAAGGTCATACAGGATGTTCATGCAGTGTAGTTTGCAATGTTGTAAATAATATTCTGAAGAATGAACAAATTAAAATTCAAAACACATATGTTAACAAACTGTTTACTTTAATTTGTGAATGCTGTGTAGAAAATACATAATAAAACAAGCTTGTATGCGAATGATGTTACAATCAATTGACATTTGTTTTCTTCTCTGTTCTAGAAGTAGAAGTGCATTTTTAATCATAGTATTTGATTGTACATGTACATGGGGGTAATTCTCAATCCAAAATTTCAAACATATTAATATTAAAAAACTGTTTAAGAAAGTTTTAACTTTAGGTGTGAATATGATCGTTTTACGTAATTCCTGGTTTACTTTTGGGGTAATTCTTAACACCATGATTTTTATTTATCTAAAAAATATTACTTAAGACCTACTTTCTGACATCAGAATCAACTAAAAACTTTGAGAAAAAATATGTTAATAAATTCATTTTTCACAACAAAGCAGAAAAATTTTAAACATTTTAATTTCTCCAAAGATTATTGCAGTTTATTTATTTTGGTAGCTTTTTTAAACAATGGTAATGGCATCATTTCGAATATATATGCTTAATTTTATCTGCAGAGTTAAAATCTTACTCACAGCTTGTACGATTTTAATACGTAAAATATTAAGCATATATTTAAAGCATATTAGAATAGAGATGTCACCAGTAAAATTTAAAAGCCACATACAATAAGTTTAATGCAGAGAAAAGTGAGAAAGGTTGGGCTTGTGGCTCTGAGATCATCAGGTGACCGCAGTGGCTTTGAGCTTAATGTTGTCTCAGGAGGTAGTCAAGTGGGTTGGGTTGGGAGACCGTCGAATTTGCAGAGCAGGCAGTGTGCGACAGTTCAACAGCCCCATGCCCTTTACCCAGACACACTTGACCAGCGTCCGGATGTGAAATAGATGCACCACCCATGGGTGCAAGACTGATCAGTCTCAGGACTGATTTCGGTCTTGGAGAAATTTTTGACTGATAGTAAACTCTACTTTTTATACTTAAATAATACCAATTTTACTATCAAGAATTTTTAATTACTATCTTTTATTGTAAGAGATCCATTTTTAGGCATAATGCAAGACACAGCAATCTTCTAGTCCATTTCCATTTGGCTATCTATTCTTGATACTCATAAAAATTTTCAGTCTTGGCTTGAATTGACTTCTTGCACCCATGACACCACCGGTAAAATTAAAAAACTGGAAGGGTTGGGCTCAGCATTCTGAGATCTTCGGACGACCGCAGCGGCTTAAAGCTTATTGTTCAAATTTGAAATTCCGTCGAATTTGTGGAGGAGGCAGCGCGCAACCGTTCAACGTCCCTGTGCCCTTTACCCTGACACAAGCACCGAAGTCCAAGCTGTCTAACTCTGCCTTTTATGTGGTTAGAAATGTTGAAAATTTAAATAAATGATTTGAACTCATGGAGCAAGGAATTATAAAACTCCTTGTATTAACAATTACTTTCAATACCTGGTAAAGATACTATAAAAATAAAAATATACACACACATAAGCTAACTAAAACTACTAATTCCTATAATCTCAGTGCTAAAATTTACATAGTATAAGATTTCACAAAAAAAGTATTAAAACAAACTAAAATAGAAATTATTTGTCTGGAATTTGATATTCCAATTACAATTAAGAAAAAAAATCTTGTTACAGTTAAATAAGACGTAACATAAAGTGCAGTTTATAAATCAAAACTGCCATGGCCTAAATTTATCATAAAAGTTGTTTATACCTAACCATTATTATGCTTTAGAGTTTAACTCTAAAAAATTACATTAATAAAGACTTATCCCAGGTGATCAGATATTACCCTGGGAATAACATTTGATATGACTTCTAATCCTATATATTAAGCAAGCAAGCAATTTTCCTGATTACAGATGATACCGAAAACAACTGGAATGATTTTCATGCCTCCTATACTAATTCAAGAATGAGAAAACTAGCTAGCTAGGTCCCGAATTAAAGAAAAATAGTTTTGACAGGTAAAAACAAACTCAGCGCTGAAAATGCTGTTTACTTCAAATCAAAAAATGCTCAAACAGCTTTCACGAAACCTATCTTCTACTTATTCGAACACGAAAAAATGATCTAGCTAGGTCATGAATTCAAGAAAGTTTTTTTTTAACAGGTTAAAACAAATCCAGCACTCAAAAATGCTGCTACATATCGAAAGTGGTTCAAATGATTTTTACAAAACAAGGCTTCTATACTAATTAGAGCACAGAAAAACGATCTAGCTAAGTTGTTAATTCGGGAAAATTCATTTTATATTGTTAAAACAAATTCAGTACTGAAAAGGATGCTATAAATGGAAAATAGTTGAAATGATATTCATGAAATAAACTTCATTTAAATACAAGAAAATAATCTAATGATATACTAGGTCTTGACTTTGGAAAAATTCATTTTCACAGGCTTAAGGAATTTCAGTAATTAGAATTCTTGGCAATACTATTGATCATTGATCAGCAGCACAATATGGACAATCTCATAGACGGTGTAAAAATTTTCAGAAAATTTTTCTTCTTTACTAAACCGAGCACAAAAAAATGGTTTAGCTAGGTCCATAATTCGGGAGAATTTGTTTTAACAAGTTAGAATAAAACCTGCATTAAAGAAGCCAATGTAAAATTTTTAAGTCGAAAACTGCTGGGATGATTTTCATGACATAAGCCTTATATACTAATTAGAGTACAAAAAACACCATCTAACTATAACTCTACTTCAAAAACATCTGCTTTGATAAGTTTAAACATTTTTTTTTCTGCTGTCAATCTTCCATAATCGAAGTTCTCACCAATATCATTTGTCATTCATCAGCACCACGTTTTCAGAAGATTTCTACTCAATGGGAGATGTAATGTAAGTCGAACTTGGGTTGGTCTGCCATCGTTTTAGGACGGATAGCATTCAGGCAGACCACCTGTTTAATTTTTTCATAGACAGTGTTGTCTTTGGAATGATGTATGAATTGTGATAATGCTAAAAGACGTGGATTATTCTGTGGTCGTCTTCCCATCTAATACAATTAACATAAAACAAGAATTTTGTACTGGTTCGAACACAAGGAAATAATTCTATAAGTATTGACATCAGCAAAGTTCATTTTGATAGGTTTGAATAATATGCTACTGATGTACTGTCATTCACAATCTAGTTAAAAACTGTTGAGCTTAAATTTTGCATATATAAAGTATTTGTAGATGACAAAAAAATATGGTGAAATAATATTCTGTTCAGTGAAAAAAAAAAAAAAAAATCTAAACATGATTCTGAAAATTGTTCTCTCACAATGTCAGTAATAAATTGTCTGTTAAATGCAAAAGTTTGTTAAATGAAACACAATTTTTTATGAAATTAAAAAAATTATATACATTCATACTCTTTCATAATTGGGGTTCTCGACTATCTGTTGTAATACAGCATGTATTGTTTGGCACAAAATTATTAGTAGCTTGGTAAAGAAAAAATTTCTGCCAAACCCCTAAGCTTATTTCTTTAAACATAAATTGAAAGAAGTCATTATTGACAATTGAATAGCTTTTATGTTTTTTCCAATAAAATTTAGTGAATATATGGAGTGTTTTCCCTTTTTTTAGCGGGGGGCAACTGAATTCTTTAGGACAAAACAGTGGGTATGTAAAATAGTGATGCAACGAATAATGGTTTGGCCGAATACCGAATATTCGGCCAAGTTATAGCCAAATATTCGGCTTATTCGGCCGCCGAATAATGAACTCATTTTCGTCTAAAAACGAAATATAGCATGCACTATATGCACAATTCTTGTATATTTCATAATTAAAATATATTATTTTCTTTTTTTAAAAATATTTATATGCAAATTTTAAATTTTTTAAAGTATTATTTTATTTTGAAAAAATATTCGGCTATGTCTGGCCTAAAAATTGCCTCAGTAACATAATTCGAACAACAACAAAAATTCTTAGCAAAAGTTTCTCATTAGGATGTCTAATTACATTTTAATAGATATTATGTATGTTGTTGTTACATTTTAAAATAATGACAAAATTTTAAAAGTACTAGAAAACATAAATTTCAACTTTCAGATGAAAAATCTGAAATTTTTTTTGGTGTAGGCACCATGAGACACTCTTCTACAAAATTTGGGGAAGCATTTTGCATCTATTCAAGACAAGGAACACTTCCATTGCAACTGTTTTGCACCACGGATTTAAAGTGTTCTTTTTCAACAAAGATGAAGCAAAGGATGTAGATAGTCCAAATTAATTACTATAGTAAGACTAAGAAAGGCTAGTAAGACACAGTATGAAACCAATAACAGAATCTGAACAAAATATTTCCAACATAACCATTCCAGCTTCTCAAACTCAAATTTTAAATTCTTTGTGGGCATGCTTTAATGAAATTGCAAGTCAATCGCAGAGTTAAACATCCATAGAAAATTCCCCTCAATGTGAAAAAGTAAAAGAAATTAGTAATTTTCTTTCCCAGCCATTTCTAGAAAGACAACAGTGTCCTTTGGAGTGGTAGGCGAAAAATTCGAAAAACTTTCCAAACCTTTTACAATTAGCCAAAAAATACCTTTCTGCACCAGGAAGTACCATATATAGTGAGCGATTATTTTCAGAAGCAGGTTTAGTTTTTATGAAAAAAGAAATAGACTATCACCTGAAAATGCTGAATTATTATTATTTCTGCATCATAATCTACATTTATTAAAAACATTTTAAATTTGTTTTTTAAGGCAAATGTAAATTTTTTAACCATTAGAATGATGGTCTTGAAAATATTATGTAAAATATACATATATGATAATTAAAAGAATTTAGCATTTACATTTCTTTTATTTTTAATACTAGTAACACACTTAAAAAAATCACTTAAATTATATTTAACTTTTAAGTGTAATTTACCCCCCCCCCCCCCCTCCGCAAAAAAAAAAAAAACAAAAAAAAAAAAACCTTAAGTATTGCAGCATATACGACTTAAATATCCATGTTATACATCTAATCTATCATATATATTTATGTTCTTTAAGAGTATAATTAAAATATCATTGAAAGAATTATTTTGTTATGTAACAAGGAATAAATATTAAACTTCCCAATATGCTTAAAAAAAGTAGAATTTGCTTGTACGGCTCTATTAGGACAATTTTGAATAGATTAATTTTAAATTTAACAGATTACGTTAGCTTATTACAGATACTTTTTGTACTTATTGATGTAGCATAAAAGTTTTAACATGATTCCAAAATTACCCTCTTACATAAAAATGGGTAAATAAAACCCATTCAGAATATGAAAATTAAGGGGGGAAAAGTGTTAGTTAATTTCAAATAAAATCTTCATTATACATGATGAATATAAATTGTCAAATTAAAAAGTTTTACTGTGTAAATATAAAAACATTTCTTACAGTATTATTCGGCCAAGGCCGAATAATGGACTTGATATTTGGCCGAAGCCGGATATTCAGTAAATAGGCCGAAGGGGCCGAATAATCGTTGCATCTCTAATTGTGAAAGGTTCTATATGTTTATCAGTATTACACAAATTGACTTTGCAATAATGATTCACCATTATTCCTTATCTAGCATGCTTTTATTAGAATTGAATGTAACAACAGAGAATACTCTGTAGGGCATAGGAGCAATGAGTTTTCTGTAATCAGCACTTTCCTACATTATAAAGAGTAGATTGACAAGACTTTATTCCTTTGGCATTTGCATGCCATTTCACTTCTTTAATTATAAAACTTCTTTAATTAATAACTTATAAAAATTATTATTCTGAAAATGTAAAAAGAAGTATAGGTATTGTTGCGTATTTTATAAATAGTTAGTGTTTGTACTTAAAAATAACATAAATAGTTCAATTAAGCTTTTTTCATAAGCTAATATTAGTTTTTGTTGCATTAAAAATCTCAATTTGTTGATTTTCTGCAAGCAAGTAAACCATATTGGAAATACAAGTTTCTATGGGAATTTGGTGAAATATTGGTAATAGCGCCAAGTTGGCATCACTTTTGGTGACTAATTTTGGTTACCAAAATGGCAATATATCGCCCAGTTGGTGACCAGTTTGGCGACAGAATGGGGTGTGCCTCCCCCCAAAGTAACCTTTCTTATAGGTACTTAAATGCATTAAATACTGTTTTGTGCTTTTCGAGGGGGTTTCAGAAAATTCTAGCATTAGAAAATTGTAGAATGATCTTGAACATTATCTTGCTTCTATATATATGGGCCGGGTAGTGGAGTTAGTTGCATTTCTGAATGCGATACATTCAGAGCGATTTCCTGTAATGCCGGTTTGCTTCACTTTGCTATTTATTTACATTGTTTTGCATCTGTTACTGTGTGGAAACGTTGTGTAGAATGTCTCTATGAAATATTTAAGCTGATTCGATGCAGGTTTTAGGTAGCTTTCAATACAAAAAAGTATAAAGCTACCTATTGCAACCGTTCGGAGGAAAGCAGTTCCGGAAAATTTCCGATATATTTTCACCGATCATGACCCCCAGACCAACCACCCTCCGTTCAAATGTTGATATATATATATATATATATATATCTGACCTATGACATACGATAACGCTCGTATTTATAAATTAATTTTGATGAAACTAATTGTGTGTATTAAGCTAACCAATGTCTCGACCGAGTTCGTTGGCCAGCTTGGTCCGCCATTTTGTTTCAAGATGGCAGCCATTTAAAAATTTAAAACTAAAATAAATATACAAAAAAATAAAAAATTAAAATTTATTTTTTAATTACGTTTTAGGCCTTGATACAAGGATTCCAGAGCATTTTTTGGTTTACCTCTATCTTAAAAAATGGCTGAGATAGAGCAGTTTGAAATTCTAGGGTGGCTGACATTTTGAAACAAAACAGCACATTAACGCGATTACTCGCAAATTATTTTCTTTCATTGTTGTAATAATTTTCCCAATCATACGCATAAAACTATATATTCATATCCGTTAGTGCCAAAATTGGTGACATTGGCGACAAAATTGGCGATATTTGGCGACCAAAATAAGTCTTCATAAATGAAGCCAATTTGGCTATTGCTCAATAATTTGGCGAATTTCTTATTCAAATTCAGTATTAACGAATCTTTTGTAAACGTTTCTTTGCATTTTAACTTGCTGTTTTCGTGTAACATTAGCTAAAATTTTAAAACGAAGATATAGGAAAGCTACCTTTTCCTCCCGGTACAGGCTGGAAGGACTTTTTGTTCTTGGGGCCCATTTTGTGAAAAGTATACGTTATTTTTGTGAAATTTATTATATGTTTGGGAAAAATAACATTTTGCAACAAAAGTTGAAATCCAGTTAATCAAATTCGAACCAAGCATTTTTTAAACAAAAACTTTTTTTTAATCCTTTTTGCTGAAATTTTCCTCTCTGGTGAACTTATTTGTTTACAAATTACACATTTTAAAACATCACAAAATAATAAATAAATAATAAATAGTAAGTTTTTATGGAATAGAATTTTGTGAAGGGGTCCATTTTATCAATTTGATTTTTGTGAAGGGAACCATTTTATTAAATAGATTTTTACGAAGGGCCCCAAATTTTTCATGGATTGACCCCTGGATCGTGAAATAAGACAGTGCTATTCATCACACGACGGCAAAATAAAACTGCAATTTTTGGCAAGCGGTCCCAAATTAAAACCACGATTTTCGGCAAGCGATCCCGAAATAATACAGCGATTTTCGTTAAGCCATCACGAAATATAATTGCGATTTTTGGCAAAGGACCGCTAAATAAAACCATCATGTTCATCAAACAACAGCGAAATAAAACCACGATTTTCGCCAAATAATCATTTAATAAAACTGCAATTATCAGCAAACGATCGCGAATTAAAACTGCGATTTTCGTTAAACGATAGCGAAATAAACCAATTTTCATCAAACAATCGTGACATAAAACGGCGATTTTTGTCAAACATGAAATAAAATCGTCATTTTTGTCAAACAAATGCGAAATAAAATAGTGATTTTCATCAAACAAATGCGAAATAAAATAGTGATTTAATAGTCCTGTAACAGGGGCCCATGTTATATATATACAGGTGAATACGAATTTTTTTTTTTTTCCAAAATGTTATGTCCATGTGTAATCTTTCTAAAAATCTGTAGTATAGTATTGAATTTCTGCTATTCTTAATTGATTTGGATATATGGATTATTTTTTTAGGTATTGTGCTTGTGGCAATCAATCCTTACGAGGAACTTCCAATATATGGGAATGATACAATTATGGCTTATCGAGGCCAGTCAATGGGTGACTTGGATCCTCATATTTTTGCTGTATCAGAAGAAGCTTATACACAGATGGAAAGGCATGTATTACATTTGTATTTTTTTTATTTGACTGCTATACTGACTCTTATATCTGCTATTTTCTGATCTCCTTCACCCCACCCCTCCTTAATAGACTAAAAAATCAGTTATTGAGTATTGCCATAATCATGCTTAATTTCAAAATATTTAATTTTTACCTGTTCACAAAATTTTTATCTTCTATTTAACTCATAACATAATCTTTTATAAAATTATTAGAGAGAGATATAGTTTTTTCAAGTTCTAAAATGAGGAAATTTGTAAAGTTGTGCCAATCAACCTGCTAAAACTTAACATTACTATTATTTTATAAATAATTAAATAGATATCTAAAACTATTGCTACAAAAGTTAAATTTCTAATAACATTCATTTGTGCGATTGTATTGAATGGAAATCATGTATTTTGTGAATAATTGGTAACATTCACTACATATCTCTTTTCATTTTGTTTTATTTTTTAGAGAAAGTCAAAATCAGTCTATTATAGTGAGTGGTGAATCTGGTGCAGGTAAAACTGTATCAGCCAAATATGCTATGCGATATTTTGCTACTGTTGGTGGATCTTCTACAGAAACTCAAATAGAAAAAAAAGTATTGGCTTCCAATCCCATTATGGAGGTAATTTTTTATAAAATTATTACTTAATCTTATGTTACAATTAGCTTTTTCTTCTTAATAAGACCTTTATTTCACTTGGTAAAATTACTATTGGCAGTGATATTCACTTTGTATGTAAATGTATCACTTGAATTATTACATAACATCCCTAAAGTTTTCACTGTTATTTCTACCGTAAGTTAAGCCATATTAGTACAACATTTGTGTAAAGTTTTCAATGTTATTTCTACCGTAAGTTGAGCTATATTAGTACAACATTTGTGTAAAGTTTTCACTGATATTTCTACTGTAAGTTGAGCCATATTAGTACAACATTTGTGTAAAGTCATTCCTCTTTTTTGAAGGAGAGATAATATCACCGCTCTATATTCCAGCAAAACATTCACTAAGATGAGGTTGTCAAAAGAATATAGAGTGGTGATCTTTATAAAAATCTTGTAACACAATTTTAAAAGCCAATGGGAAGTCTTTTTCTCATCTAAAGAGAGTTGTTCAAAAATTTTAGTTGCTAAGTATGGAGCGCAGATGGCATCATAGGTAATGATTAACAACTGAAGAACCTTAATCTGTGGCGATTTAGTGTCCTTCTACAGGATTTTTAGAGTTTTATAATGTGAAGGATTTACTTCGATCATTCAAAGCATTTGTTTTATATTTACAGTAAATGCTATGTTTTCAAAATCTAATTAATAACGAGAAAAGCTCATCTTATAGCACCCCTTCCTTATATAATAAATAATTTAAAGAGCTTCCATTAATTGTTTTGATGCTTTGTGCCAAATTTAACATGTAATTTAGTTGTTTTGATGGATGGTTGCAGAATTCCATGATAGAGGAGATAATACCCTTCATCAAAATAATTAGTTTTCATTTTATTTCTTCCATGTGGTTAAAAAGTTCATATTCATTTAGAAAATCTGGTTATAGATTTTTCATAAAAGGATGGATCATACTCTAAATGTTTCCAAAATAATATATTCTTTTCAATGCATTTTTTTTTTTTTAATGTCCTAACATAATTTCAGAGAATTTTGGCTTGAATGATATTTCAACTACATATCTAATATCCGTTTTCCTAAAATGCATTTTCATTACAGTAAGTTAATTCTGCACTATTGCAGGTTTTTAAATTTTCAATATCCTCTATTTCCCAGAAAGATGTTGGTGTTCTATTTAGTGTTTCTAAATTTTAAAATAAGAAATTGGCAATATTATTTATAGTCCTGTTTGAAATACTACCCAAGACAAGATATCCTAAACAGCTTGATTGCAAGAACTGGTTTTCAGTTAGCTTTATTTTATCGGTCTGTAAGAATTCAAAGAATAATTCTACATATAACAGAACATTGATTTTTTTTTTTTTTGCAGGGTAAAGAATCTCCGATCTGCCCGATGTAAATTTCGTGGAATGTTTAAATGAGAAATATTAATTTTCCTAGACTGAGTAAAGTGTTATTTTTGGAATAATTAACAAGTCAATATTCCATTGTGAATCATCTTTTTGATTTGATACACAACCTGTAACCTTCACCCTTTTATTTAATCCACTGATAGGAATGTTTATTTTTTCTTTTTTCAAACCCAAAATATCTTCTATGTTAATTGACAGGAATGATCATTCAGAAGCAGAATCAAGAATGTCTCTTAGAGGCTTTTTAATACCATTCAAATCTGTGATATAAATTATCACAGTGTTTGTCAAAACAGATTTATTGTTTTCATATGGGAAAAAAAAAAAAAAAGTATCATTTTTACTCTATGCCACTTTTCTTCAATAAAATTCCCGTTCATAGTATTTTGTTCTTCTGACAAGATGTCTGTATTTTCTAAGGTATCATTATTTCTAGTTTATGGCATTGAATATTTATCGAGAAAAATGTGATGAAATGATGATTTGCAAACAAAGCAAGTACTTTTTGAATTGCATTGAGATAATATGTGAGAATTACTAACACAGTTAAAGCAAAGTAAATTTTTCTTGACAATATTTATTCTGTCCAATAATTTCCTATTAAATTTGTTGCAATGATACAAGAGATCAATTTTGCTTTTGCATGCTAAACACTTCTTACTATGCATTTTGTTAGCTTTAACAAAAAAAAAGATTTTGAATGCTGTTGTTTGAATTTAGATGAACTATTAACATTAATGCTATTTAGAATTTGACCTCATGTTTCTAAGAATTTCAAAAAGCATTAAAACTGGGTACTTCTTTATCTTTTAGTGTTAGTTCATATTGCTTCTGCTTGTGTGTCTGACAATCCAATTTATCAATAACAATATTTAATAATATAATGTTAAAAAAGGTGCCTTTATCAAAATATAAGACTTTTAGAGATTTTCATTAACAATGTCTAATACGTTATGAAGATCTTTGACAGATTTATGCTTAATTTGTGGCATATTGAGAATATTTTTAATGTGACAGTCTAAAATGATTCTTGTGTTTTCATAGCATTGTTCTAACACTTTAAAAGAGGAAATATAATTATCATAAGATGTTTGTATATTTTGGGTTCTCCAATTAAAGCTCCTTGAAGATAAAAGAGCTTCTCATTTTCAGATAAAGTCAGGATTATCATTTATTAAAGTGTTACCATAAAATCCCGTTAATCCGCCCTTCCTGATCAACCCCATCCCAATATTGTAAACTAATTAGAAAATTTTGAAAAATCCCCAAAAGGTGCTTCCTTTTCCCCAAAAAATTCTACTCAAAAGGACCAGAAAGGGTTAAAACTCTTGAGATATGTATAAATGATGTTTTATTATAACTAGTAAATCAGAAGATCGGCAGCCTCAACATCAATATTGCAAGACATTTTAATTTTCATCTCATTTCACACAATATCTGACATTCTGCAATGTAATAATGTTATATTTATATGTGTATTTTTAAGCATATAGATTCCAAAGATTCAGAAAATCTAACTTTTAAGAACTGTTTTATTAAACACTATTCCATGCAAGTATGCTCTTCAACTGCTTATTGTTAAAATTCTTTAGAATAAAAGTATACATTTCTTCAAGGAGGCTCTGCAGCCCTCCCCCTAAACCTCCTATTGTCTCACTAAATTTATGTTCACAAATGCCAATAATTATGCCATTTCAAAATTTTAGTATATCTATGAGTATGCTTTAAACTGTATTTTATTACAATAAGCTTCTCATTGTACACAAGATTTTATTTTATCCAATCCTTAATAAAATATTGACATGCATACCTACCACAAAACATGGCATTTGTTGCAAAAGTTGAATTAAATCTCATGAAACAAAATACACTGCTGGCCATTAAAATTGCAACACTAGGAAAGAATGCAAATAACAGAATGATATTTATTGGAGAAATACATTATAATGGGAAGGACAAGTGATTACATTTTCAGAAAATTTGGAGGTATAGATCCTGTAAAAACACTACCCAGAGTAGCCACTCCTGGCCGCAGTAACAGCATTTATCTGTCTAGGCATGGAGTCGAACATCGATTGGATGTCATGTATGGGTACAGCAGTCCATACACCTTCAACACTATGCCACAGTTCATCAACTGTAGTGGTGGGCCAGTCACTCGGAAGCCATTGACAGGGCATTTTTAATTGGTGAGAAATCAGGAGAACGTGCTGGCCAGGGCAACAGTCGAACATGTTTTGTATCAAGGAAGGTCAGGATAGTACGAGCAACATGCAGTCGTGCATTGTACTGCTGAAACGTAGAGTTCTGAAGGCCTCGGAGATAGGGCAGAACCAAGGGCAGTAACACCTCAGAAATGCAACGGCTGCTGTTTATATTGCCGGCAATTGGAACAAGAAGTTATCGATATGTGTATTCAATGGCACCCCACACCATCACTGCAGGTTATGTGCCTGTATGATGGTGTCGAATGCAAGCTGGAATGTGCATTCTGAAGGATGCCACCAAACATGGATGCGGCCTTCATGATGCTGTATACAGAGTCTGGATTCATTTGAAAAGACGACGTGAGACGCCATTCCTGCATTATATATAGAATCATAATGTCCACATCTGTGTTTGGCGGCATCGGGGAAAATGCACATTGCCAGTTTGCATTCGATATCGTCATAGTGACATATCACCTGCAGTGACGGTATGAGGTGCTGTTGTTGTGGATACACGTCTCGGTAACCTCTTGTTCACATTGCTGGTAATTTCAACAGCAGCCGTTTTATTTCTAATGTGTTACGGTCCGTGGTTCTGCCCTATCTTTGATGCCTTCGCAAATCTCCATTTTAGCAGGACAATGCACGACTGCATGTTAGCCACACTATCCTGACCTTTCTTGATACAGAACACGTTCGACTGTTGCCCTGGCCAGCACGTACTGTTGATTTCTCACCAATTTAAAATGTCTGGTCAATGGCTGATGAACTGTGGCATAGTGTTGAAGGTGTATGAACTGTTGTACCCATACATGACATCCAATCTCTGTTCGACTCCATGCCTAGGCAGAGATAAATGCTGTTATTGTGGCCTGGAGTGGCTACTCTGGGTAGTGTTTTTGCAGGATCTATACCTCCAAATTTTCTGAAAATGTAATCACTTGTCCTTCCCATTATAATGTATTTCTCCAATAAATATCATTCTGTTATTTGCATTCCTTCCTGGTGTTGCAATTTTAATGGCCAGCAGTGTACTTATGAAAATGTAAACTCCCCTTATGAGACTTGTATCTTTTAGAAAATCAATGTTTATACATATATTGGGAAAAACCTGTTTTGGTGGTTGTTATAGAGTATTTAAACTAAGAGCTATCAAATAAATCCAAATCTATTTCAATGCAAGAAATATACTAAAATCACCCCAAAAATGTTTTTGGGAAATAAAACATTGTAATTTTAGTTTAAAATATCCTTCTGTAAGGTCTTGGTCACCTTTTAATGTACACGATTGCAACATGATATTTTCTGAAATCAATTTAGTTACTCATTCACTTATGTGTAGACATTTAAACCTATTGTATAATCTTTTTTAATCCAGGCCACTGCCAAATAGTGTATTTTAGCAAATGTGATTTTATGCAATGTACTGTGACAGTTTCTTTTAATAATAGCTACATTCATTTTAAAGCATATTGTTGCTAGCATCATTCATGTTTGACACTAAATTTGTCTGTTGATACGATTACAGAAGATTAGCCTTTTATATTTTATTTCAACTTTTTTTTTCCAAATCTTTCTTAATCGGAAAGTTACAATGAATAAAATATTTTAATAAATATTTTATGAAATAGAGTTGCTAGGTAACTGATAAAATTAAAAAGAAAAAATAATTACACATGATAACAAATATATAAAATTGAAAAGTTAATATTTTTTGAACAGATGCGCAAAAAACAAAATTCCATTGAGAACTATATAAGTAATTTAAAATGTCATATGTATTGACAAAATTTCCAACTAATCAGAGTAATTTAAAATTCCTTTTGAGAAATTTTAGCATCCATAATTTAACATTTAAATCAATTATCCAAATGTGCCATTTTCTTTTCAATAAATGTTAAAATTTGAAAATTGCCTGAATTCCCATAGAAAAGAATTATGACAAACAAGAAAATGTTCTATATTTTCTGAATGAATGAATCAAATTTAACCAAAAACTATACAGCTAATTCCAGGTACCTCACCAACATACCTACTTAATTACAAGCGAATCTGATGCTTTTTGCTTCAGTTATCCTGGAACAGGCAGACTAAGAAAAACCAAAAACTTTTCATCTCTTCACAGTAAGCCTCAACTGACATTTCAGCAATAATTTATTAATATTTCAGAAGTAAAAAATGATCTAAATCCCATGCTAAACTTGTTATAAGCTATTCTGATTACATTATCCAGTTTATTTTTGATTTGATAATTTTATTGTGAAATTTTTTTCTTAAATTTCTGTCATTTTTCTTAAAACTAAGATATTTCTTTAGTTTGTTTCTTAAAAATTATAAAACAGTTTTTCTGATAATAAATAATCTAATTATTTCCTTATTTCAAGTTTATAGATTTCAAAACTAATATAGTAAAAAAATTTATCTGTAATGTTAATTTGTGACAAATATGAGCAAGTAATCTATAATCATTTAACTAATTAACATTTAATTTTTTTAGGCAATTGGCAATGCGAAAACCACACGAAATGACAATAGTTCAAGGTTTGGGAAATATATTGAAATTGATTTTAATCCTAGATACCACATCATTGGCGCAAACATGAGAACATATCTTTTAGAAAAATCAAGAGTTGTTTTCCAAGCAACAGAAGAGAGGAACTATCACATATTTTATCAGCTCTGTGCATCTTCAGAATTAGATGAATTACAAGATCTGCAATTAGGTATGCCTTATGTTAATACTAAAATTTCTCTTGTTTTTTAGTTGATTTGTTTATGAGAAATATTGTACAGTTAACAGTAGCTATTTATTTAATTTTGTTTATAGTTATTTTAATTATAGTTTAACGCTTGTTCAATTAAAAAATTCCTCTGATAATGTCCTCCCAATTATCAAACAATTTAAAATTTTTCAACATACCTCAGGTTCCATGAATGTTAGGTAATCGAGAGTATACTGTGCAATGAATAAAAACAGTTCAGTAACCTCCCATAATTGCTTATTAAAATCTGAATCTGTAAGTTGAAGGTTATCACCAACATTAAAAAAGATGTATAAAAAAATTACAAATTGTAAAAGTTGTTTTTGTTAAGTGATACAAGGATTCTGGAATTTTTTTTGTTTTGGCTTTATCTTAAAAAATGGCTGAGATATGGCAGTTTAAATTTCTAGGGTGGCTGACATTTTGAAATGATCTGATTTTTGTTATGCTGTAACTCTCATGCTGAAAGTCGCATTCACATTCGGTATTAACAAAAACCAGGTTTGAATCTTCTTTCTATAATCGAGTTCCGAGCATTTTAACTTCGGATGTTTAAGTAAAATAAGTTTATTTTTTAAAAACACGGACTATGAAAGCTACCTTTCCCTCCCAGCACAGGCCGGAAGGACTTTTTTCATATGCACATGTGATGTATTTCTTTACATACCCTGTTTAGTTGGGCTAATTCTGAATGCTTTTATCATTTTTCATAATAAAACACTCAGCTCCTGCCCTGCCATTTGAATAGATTTACAAAATTAAACAAAAATATAGATTAATAAACAATGATGAATTTTAGAATTGTAATATAGTAAACATCTGAAAATCAAACATCTCGATGTGTGAATAATTTTAAACTAAACCAAGTAATTTCAAATAAAAGCTTGTTCCATAACAATGTAGCAGTTCAAGATAGATAAAATTCATTTTGGTCTGCTAAGTAACGTGGTCTAATGCAATTCGGTAGGAATTTTCATAAATTTTTATATGCACTCATGTTGTATGCTCATTTCTTTGCTGATGCAACTTATATGCTATTTAAAATACGACATTTCTGTACATATATTATAAAAGTAAGTTTTCAAAACTTGAAGAAACACTCCCAAAAAATATTACAGGTTATCCTATACACTCTTAAGAAATATTTTTCTCATAACTTAGCTTTACATTTTTTTTTCTTCTCAGAGAAATTTACTTTTTAAATGTCATGATAATTTTGCAGAACAGAACTTTAAAACTGGTGTTAAAATAACTCTAGTGATTATTACACTGTTTTTTCGCTCACAAATTTTATAAAATAACTTTTTTTTTATTTCCCAAATTGTAAGCAATTGTGTGTCAGTACATTTCTGTTGTGAAAGTTGACTCTTGCAATTATTGTCTTGTTTTTTTAATCTTAGATATTTTCTTTTTCAGGTGACCAAAGTTATTTTCATTACACAAACCTTGGTGATTCTCCTAATATACCTGGTGTTGATGATGCTAAAAATTTTCAAGACACAAGAACTGCATTTACTCTTTTAGGTAGATAAAACTTTATGCTTTTATGATACTTTATTGATTTGGTGATATTTTTGTAATTTTTTATCATGTGTGGCATTATATTATTAACCTTATTTGTACCTTAACTGTGAGAGAAAAAAGAGCTCCTTGAGCCCACATAATTGGAGCTTCAGTACTGCTACCAGCTACCAGTCCAATCAATTTTTGATATTTAGCCAAAATTTTCACAAAAAAAGTGTTTTCATATTTATATCAGAAGTTTTAATGTTTTTTATTAGACTAGCAGATCTATGTTAAATATCAATATTAAATTTTTGTAAAGGGGATTACATATACAGGGTGTCCCAGGATTATTCGTACAAACTTTAGGGGGAGGTAGGGTTACATCACGAGGATTCAGATTTGCATAGCAACGCATGGGAAAGTAGTATGACAGGTACAAGAAACAAAGAGACACAAGACTGAGATCATCTGAAATAATTTATTGGTCAAAGATATTACATGTACTGTGGTAGATGATATGTGGAAATGTCACAAAAGATGTTCAAAGTTTCCACCATTACTAGCAATGCATGCATTACACCGTCAGACCATGGATTGGTGGACTCGCTCAAATACACCTGGATTTTGTTGTATATCCGCAGCAGCACAGACGAGTCTTGCAACCAGATCCATATCAGAATCCACAGGCGTTGCGTACACAGCACTTTTCAGTGCAAAGAAAAAAAATCTATGCTGCTTAAATAAGGAGAGCGTGGTGGCCAGGGAACCAATTCATCGGTGACCAAACACCTGATTCAAATGTTCACAAACACATCTGCCATAATGGGGAGGTGCCCTATCATGTTGCAACCACATATGGCATCTGACATGTTGTGGCATAGTGTCAAGTAAGCTTGGTAGCACCTCTTGCAAAAAGATGTGATAATCTGCAGATGTTAGAGGTGCTGGAAACAAGTAAGGCCTGACTAAGAGATCGCTGACCACACCAGCCCAAACATTCACTGAAAAGCGATGTTGGGTAGCATGTGGTCTCACGATATGGGGTTTCTCGCCAGCCCATAAATGTGCATTGTGATAGTTGAACACACTATCTCATGTGAAGTATGCCTCGTCCGTAAATAAAACGTAGGATGGGAAATGTGTGTCTTGGCGACATTGGGCGAGATACCACCGTGCAAAACGCACATGCGCAGGATGATCTTGTGGGGAGCAATGACTGTACTCTTTGCAGATGGTATGGGTGTAAGCCTTCACTTTGCAAAACATGGTGAACATTATTCCGAGATCCTGCTACGGCAGCAGCGACGGCTCATACGTTGGTACTCGGATTCCTTTGAACAGTGTCCAACACATTTTGCTCCATGCTGGATGTTAGAGTTACTCGTGGCCCACCCTCACTGTGCCTATTACTTCGTAATGATCTGTATTCACACAAATTGTGATGCAAATTCATAAACATCTGGAGTTCTGGTACCTTTTGCGATACCAGCTTTCTGCTGCTCATGCACTTCCGTGTGCCAATCCATAAATCAGGTGCATATCTGCCAGCTCGGTGCTTGTAAAGCATTGCATACTCCTATGCGGGCGTTGACAGCTCAAATAACTGCGGCAATGCAGATCTGTTTCCTCCAGCGTTTCGAGTTAAAATCTGGAAATATCTTTAATTTGATTAAGCAAATATGCTATGTACAGTTTCTGGTAGGAATTCTGAATTAAAAAATTCTCTAATCTGAGAACGCTGGTTTCCTCCAATGCTCTTATGAACAACACCACCTAACAACGAATGAAGCCATTTTCGACCATGGGTTGCTATGCAAATCTGAATCTTTGTGATGTCCCCTACCTCCCCTTAAACTTTGTCCCAATAATTCTGGGACACCCTGTATAATGTTATCAACATTTTGATAATTTTTTAATCCTCTTCCCCCTTATGTTATCATATGTTATCATTCTTCTCCCCGCCTAATGATTTCGTTATCAATTTCTAAAAATTCTTTAATATTACAACTTTTTTTTCTTTTTTGTGTTGGCAGTAATATACAGGTATGGTTATTTTTTATACGTTTAATTATTCACATTTTTTTACAGATTCAAATAAAGAGAAGTCAATAAAATATCACTATTATACATATGAAATAACTTTATACAGGGATGAGATTCTTCCGACTTTTCGTAAATTTTTGAGAAAATTTCCGATTTTTATCTGTTAAAAAAAAAAAAAATCCGACTTTTGACCAACTTTTTTGTCTGGCAACGAAAAGAAACTGCGGCAAACGAGACTCGGGTGATTCTGGTCCGAAAATTCTGAAAAATTAAGGCAATGATTTCCGTTATATATATCGTTCATAATTCCGAAAATTTGGACATAAAATGTATCGGTATTTCGTCAAAAACATTGCGAAAAGCGGCAAATTTCGTCAAAAGATCGCGAAAAAATGGCAAATTTTGTCAACAGATTGCAGGAAAACGGGAGTTTCATCAGAGAATCGCAAAAACACGGCAAATTTCGTCAAAAACATTGCGAAAAGAGGCAAATTTTGTCAAAAGATCGTGAAAAAACAACAAATTTTGTCAACAGATCGCGGGAAAAACATAACTTTTGTCAGAGAATCGCAAAAAAAACGGCAAATTTCGTTAAAAGATTGCCGTAAAACGACAAATTTTGTCAACAGATCACGGGAAAAACATGACTTTCGTTAGAGAATTGCGAAAAAACGGTAAATTTCGTGAAAAACATTGCGAAAAGTGGCAAATTTCGTCAAAAGATCGCGAAAAAACGGCAAATATTGTCAACAGATCGTGGGAAAAACGGGACTTTTGTCATAGAATCTAAAAAGAAAAGGCAAATTTTGTCAAAAAACATTTGCGAAAAATTGCAAATTTCGTCAAAGGATCGCGAAAATATGACAAATTTTGTCAACGGGGGAAAGCATGACTTTCGTCAGAGAATCGCGAAAAAACGGCAAATTTCGTCAAAAACATTGCAAATTTCGTCAAAAGATCGCCGTAAAACGACAAAATTCGTCAACAGATCGCGGGAAAAACGTGAGTTTCGTCAGAGAATCGCGAAAAAACAGCAAATTTAGTCTAAAGATTGCGAAAAAACGACAACTTTCGTCAAAAACATTGTGAAAAATGGCAAATTTTGTCAAAAGATCGCTGGAAAAAAACGTGACTTTTGTCAGAGAATCGCGTAAAAACGGCAAATTTCGTCAAAAACTTTGCAAAAAAACTACTAATTTCGTCAAAAACTGAAAAAAAAAAAGGCAAAATTTTGTCAACAAATCGCGAAAAATGGCAAATTTCGTCAAAAGATCGTGAAAAAACGCAAATAGATAGAAGTTCAGATCAAATATATATGATTGCTTTTTAAAACAAATTCTTGCTGGTAAAAAATTTTCAATTTTCATTCTTAAATTCAAAATCTGACACCATTAATTTTATTTTTTATAATGAATAAAATGCAACTTTATGTTGCAAACTGTAAATTCATTTTAAAAAATGTTTAAAAAATCTTGCATTATTTTATTTTTATTATTAATAAAGAATTATTATTCATAACTGTATATTTTTCTGAGAAGACAAAATCCATTCCTGGTATTTATAAAGATTTTTAAATTGTTTTAAGACATATTTCATGTCATTTGCTTTAACCCTATGAGCGTTTTGAAAAAGGGTAAAATTGTAATGTTGTTTTCTCCATATTTTGTTTTAAATGCTAAAAAAATATGATTCTTTCAGCATTATAAATAAAACGTAATTACAAATATGAATGTAACCCTTGAGAGTATTAATCATTCTTCAATGTTTTGAAAATTCATTAAATCTATAGAATTATATTATCTTAAACATTGCATATATTGCAGTGAAACCTGGAGCTTAGTGAACGGAATATTACGTTCCACACGCTTAGAGGGGTAAAAGCATTTTTAAAGTTATTAAATATATACAACTTTAATATTATTTAAAATTATTTTAATTTTTATGATTATTTTATGTTTGCATTTTAAAAAAAAAAGTCATAGAAAACTCTCCTGATTTCTTTTTAAAAATCTCTTTATTTTCACCCTCTGGAACTTGGCAATTCTGCAAAAGTGAAATTCTACATAATACTGGAAAAAAGTCTGTTTTAAGTTTTACTTCGTGGTATTTGTCAATATTGCAAAAAAATCATAAATTCTGTATTTATAATTTATAATCAAAATAATGTTTAGTATAAATATGAAGGCACTCTTGTAATGAAATTTACTGTATGGTAAATAATAATAAAAAGTTGCAAGAGAGTTATTTGTATTTTTTCTTTATTTCTGCATTTATATTACTTTGTTGTTTTAAATCAGAACTACTGTACATAAAACTTAACAGTTTATAGGACTTATAGATGTATAGAAAACATTAAGTAAATAATTTTTTGTTGTAGTAAAATTATTCTAATATAAGTATGTAGTATTATTATACATTATTGTTGTGTATTTATGAGAAATAATTGCATTTTTAATTTTATTTTTAAAAACTGTTTTGTGATGTATTTGAGTAATATAGTTTTATGCATTTTTTCCTTTTGTGCAAAATGTGGTTTCGCGCGTGGTTTTTTAGTTTTTTAAAAATTTTGAGCTTACGCGTATTTTCAGACTTTTTGTTCTTTACCCACTCTCATGCCTGTTTATATCAAATAACATCTAATAGAGATAGTTACCTATTTTAAAGTATTTAATAATAGTTTATTGTCACATAATTAATGCATTGAATAGTGATGTTGTCTTTTTGCATATGCCCTTTTCATAGGGAGGATGAAAATAGAACTTCTTATCAACAAAAAAAAAAAAAGTAGACAACATTCTTTTCCTTTCTTTACTAAACTAGTAAACACAAGTATCATTTCAAACATATTTTGCACTTGGTTTCTCCAAAAGCGTATCATATATTATAATACGAGCAAATCTTGTGTGTGGTTATGCAAATTTTATTTTAAAAACGGCTCTAACGATTTTGACTAATTTTTATATAATACTATTTTCGGGCAGAACAAATCCATTGGGCTAGGTCACATGCTCGAGGAAATTTGATTAGTGGGTCAAGCTAATTTTATCTAAACAACGGCTCAGAATATTTAGACTAATAATTTTTAGATTTTTCTTATTTTTCATTTAATAGGTTTCTCAGAATCTCAACAAATGATGATATTTCGCATATTAGCTGCTATTTTACATCTGGGTAATCTTACAATTGTGAAAGGTGGCAAAAATCAAGATGATGCTGAAAGCTCTCTAATTCCTGTAAGATTTATTTTGTTTGTATTTTATTATGTGCTTATTCATTTTTCTTATATCGAAACTGTGATACCTGAATTTAAACATAGTTTTTTGTTATAAACATATATAACATTCAGTATTTATTATCTTTTCATATAGTAATATATTTGATATTTATTAAATTTCATGAAATAACATTGATGTTTATCATTTTCTTTTAAAAAAATCATAAAAATGGTGTACAATTTTATGAAATGGAATTCTTAGTACACATATTCTTGTATATAAAAAGTAAATTACATAAGTATTTGAAAAACAAGGACTTGACATGACTCTGATTTGAAAAAGAAAGTGAATTAGATTTATTTATGGTATATGTTACGACAATGCTTGGAAACAAAATAAACTATAACTAAAAAATTCAAAATGTAAACAAGTCATATAAAACTTGATACATTCTTATTGGATATTTTCGAATGAAAATTGATTCTTTTATTTCAAAAGCCTCTCTTTTACATACGTTATCAGTTGAAGTTTGACCAGAATCATGCCTATTAATGCTTTTCTTGCAACCATTCTTTTGCAGAATGGCTTTCAAAACTTTGCAAATGTGTGACTGAATCGGTTTCTAGATTAGATTACTTTCCAAAAAAAAAAAATTTTTTAAATAGAAAAAAATACTTCTATTTATAGAAGTTAAAGGTATAGTAATACAACCGTAAAGCTTATTTCAGGGCACACACTAAGCATTCACCACCTGTGTTTAATTTGGAATCTAAAAATTGGCAATAAAAATTAATTTTTCACTAAGTTTTTGGTGAAAGATTATTTTGGTCCTGTTATTTCAGAAGTAGGGACAGATGTCACTAAAATTTACTCAAGATTTGTTTTTATAAACAAAAGAGGCAAGCTAAATGTTAAACATAACCATGAAAAGGAATATAGTGGTGACTCATGGCCACTTTTACGACATATTTATAACTTTAATTTTCAAAAATTCGGGAAAATATCAAAATATTTTGTAATCATAGGTTTTATGTGTCACAAATACCGAGAGATTCTGTAGCAATCAAAACAATATCAAGAATTCCTTAAGAAGTAATGTAAAAAAAAGTGTTTTAATTGTAAACTATATTGTTAAGCCAGGCAAAAATAAATTTTTATTTTGATGCTGAAGCAGTTTATAAACAGATACCTATTTCATAAGTAATGTATAAATATTTAATTACATATTTCATATCAAACTTTAATATCCAATACTATTTTACACTGAATTTTAAACTGTTCATATTAAATATTTTGAATCTAGTTATAAAAAATAAACCCTTAAATACAACTTTTGACTAATGATATTCAAGTTTGGCGAATTTATTGGTTAATAGCCTGAATTTCGTAGTGTATCCCTTGCTTTTAATGTGATAATTTTCATAAAATGTTTACATGGCAAAAGTATGATGATAAGCAAGATGGCACTTTGTGTTAGAAGGAAGAAATAAACTGCAAACTAACCAGTTATAGGAAATAAAATATACATTACAAAAAATAAACAGATGATAGAATTAATGTAAAAATTATTACAGAATTGAGAGATTTCTTTTCTTATTTTGGTTTATTAGGTGCGTTCGTAATTATATAAATACGTAGCACCTATAGTGGTCGTTTGGTCCGTCTGTCTGTCTGTCTGTCCGTCCATCTGTCTGTCTGTCTGTCCGCATATAACAACGCAAAACCTACCCAACCAAATGGTTTGCAATTTAAAATATATTATCTTTGCAGAATTTTGTTGAGACATTTCAAATTTTATTAAAATCGAATCAAAACTTTAGGAGATATTAATAAAAATATTTATTAAGAAATTTGATTTTTTTTTTTTTAAATCGGTGCTTTTTTGTTATAGGAGCTTCCGATGGATGTTAAATCGTCAAGCGACCGAGATACTTATTTTATTACAGAAATTAATCTGCAGACGATATAATTCATTTCACAGAATTAAAAATCATCAAGATCTGAATATTTATATAACTAGCTGATACATATATATCTGAATATTTATATAACTAGTTAAGATATTTGTATGAACAGTGTCATAAAATATATACTTAACTAGCTGTTTAACCCGTTCTACGTACGGGATATCATGAATTTAATTCTAAAACGTGCGTACGAACGCACCTCGTTTGTAACGTTTGACGTACAATTTCCAACTTGTTTTCTTTTTTAATGCAACTCGCTTAATATGAGCACTGTTAAAACGAGCAATTTGCTTGTTAAGAATGATTCATCACTTAAACTACATTAAGATTTTCACCCTTTTTATGAACTACAAAAAAGGAATTACAGCTAAAGTGTAAAAAAGAAGACACCATTAAAGCATTACCATGCTGGTTTTAAAGTCAGCATAAAGCCAGTTTTCTTATTAATGTTCATATTTTTAAAAGTTTAAGCTGAAAAATTTATTGGGAAATAAGGTTATACTGATTTCATGTGCTATCATTTCAAAAATGGACACAGCAATGTTTAGCTCCTTCACTCTCAGTGTATCCATTAGTGGATATATATACTCTAGAGTTATTCCATCTGGGAACAAAGAGATTAGTGCTAAGTTATCAGGAGAAAAGATGTCTGTAGATATCTAAAAATATCATGATTTTTCTATAGTTTAAAGAAAATTACATTCATAAAGCTAAGACTGAATGTTAACTAATTGTTAACTATGTTAACTAATTGTTATTAAGTTAATTTTAGCATTAATATAATTAGAACAATTAATTGTAATAATTAGTTTAATTTTGTGAGTATTTAAGATTTTTAACTCTTTATGGGTATTACGGATAATGGCTAACATGAAATTTTTTTTATAATTTTCTTGCTTCTTGTATTAACTGAGTTTAATTATGTTTTCTTGGGGTTTGTTCCAGCATAACACATTTTCTTCAAATCAGTTTGTTCATTTATCATTATTGTTTATTTATATGTTTTCTTAAACAATTATATTGATTCTATTTGAGAGGTTTAAAGAGAGTTTGACAAATCTTACCTTTTTATGAACTCTGTATTTTGAATTTTTATTGTCACTTTTTTTTTTTTTTTAAGAATGTTACAAGTTTGATATGCTCTTTTGATTCATTTATTCTATTTAGAAACACAAACATTAAACAAATTCTTTCTTTTCAGGCTAGTGATCCTCATCTAGTCATTATGTGTGATCTGTTAGGCATTGAATGTGATCAGATGGGCATCTGGCTGTGCAACAGAAAAATACAGAGCATGAGGGAAGTTATAACTAAAGAGCTGACTCAATCACAGGTATTTATATTTTTGATCTGTTACTGTTATTTTTTTTTGTTTTTCAAAAATACAATTCATGCATTAATTTATATTGGTAATAGTTTAAATTGGCAGTACCCTATATTTTTATATTGTTTCTCTTTAACCAAAGGTAACTTTCAGCGCCCCCCTTCCCCCCTTTCCACTCACCCTACCCAGCATACACAGATGTACATTACTCAACAATCCATAGTTATTATTTTTTTTAAACAAAGTATTGATACCAGTAGTGCTTGGTTAAATATATCAAACAAAAACAAAGCTGCTTACTAAAAATAAAAATGTACTATCTGCAGCATTTGTGCATATAAAGTGAATAATATCTGAACAGAGTATTTAATTTCTTTTTAAGAAAGTTGTAATAATATACATGGTTTGCATTTCATTTAAAATTTCACGAGTCAGCCTAACTCACCAATTATAAAATTGTGAGTTGATTAACAAGAAAATGAGAGCACCTGATAAAAATCAGGACTCTTTTGCAACAAATTAATAAAACAAAAATATGTATATTTATTAGACCATTGACACTGCATGCATACTAATATCTGTTCTAATTGGAGACTTTCACTGGTTAAAATACACTCGGAAC
The DNA here is from genome assembly GCA_963931845.1 of Maratus michaelseni. NCBI lineage: Eukaryota > Metazoa > Arthropoda > Arachnida > Araneae > Salticidae > Maratus > Maratus michaelseni. The sequence continues at coordinate 72,719,201 of OZ007598.1, forward strand.
ACCGTAAAAGTTTTATGAGTTGTAATTTCACTACTGGGTGAAAAATGTCCAGACCAGGATTTGAACCTGGGATCTCTTGGTTAAAGCTGCCAATGTTCTGCCAACTGAGCCATCCCGGTCGAATCTGGAAGATCTAATTCACCCAGTTAACCTTATTGATCATAGCATCTGGCCTGATATCTGAATGAGCTCAACAAAATAAATTGCAGGTAATGAAACTCCAGTAAACACTGGATAAGTGATTACACTAGATTAATTTTAACACAATTATTCAAATTGGTAAAGAAATCATATGAGTTGTAATTTCTCAACTTAAGAATCCAAAATTCCCTCTTTTCCCAAGTTAAGATTGTGTTAAAATTTAAAACATTGTGATTTGTCAACATCTCGTCTGCATTTTTATTAGAATCTGTATTAAAAGTTTTCTGCTTTTGGGCTATTTCTCTATTACACGTGATATCGGAATGCTTTCCGTTATATCTAAAACAAAAAACTTTTGATAAACAATTTTTTGCTATATGATTTGATCTACTTAGGCAGCGAAAACAAATACCTCTCTTTTTTAACAAATAGTCTTTCATCAAACGTTAAATTTCGAGCAACGACACATTTATTACTCATATGCGAGACAGAACAGAAAGAACAAATTTCCTTTTCATTTTTACTTTCAATGAGTAAATCACATGCCATCACATATTTTTGTTTTGATTATCTGTTGGATTTTTGCGGGAGGGAAACTAATAATTCTTTCTATTTGATGCGTATTACTAGCACTTGGATGGGAATATTTATCCGTTTCGTTTGTGAATGTAATAATTCTTTCCCATGAAGTCAGTTGCTTAGATAAAAAGGATATTATTTCTTTCACGTTGAAAGACTCATTTATAAATTCTTTATTAAATTCTAATACTAAATCATGTGGTAAGATCTTAATAGAACTGGGCGATGTAGAGATTTTTTAAATCGATTTATCATCCACCTTAAATCGCGATTTAAGACCGATTTTACCTTTAAGATATGGAAGCCATTTTTTGACTTATAGTGACAAAATAAGGTCTTTATGTACCCCCCCCCCCCACACACACACACACATTTTCTGTATTATATAGTACACTTAGTTGTTATTTTGAAAAAAGATATTGTTGTGAGCTCGGGGTTCATAAGGATTGATGCCAATATATAAGAACAATCAACAGGTTTTATTTACTCCAAACAGTTCGATAAATACACCAATATCTTTTCAAAGACACAAATATTCAGTAATCTTCAAATCTAATAACAGCACAGCAAAATTTCTCACAGAACAATATAGCGTATTGTTCAATACTAAATCGATCATAGACAACACAGTTCTCAATGCAAAGCCTCTTGTGCGTATTCAATCGCATTTGACAGAGAACTAACTGAACTGAACTGGACTGGTGGAGATCCCTTATATAGGCTTTAAAGATAACTGTAGAATTTTTCAGAGCCTTCAGATGCTAGAAATTACCAGAAAGTGCTTTAACTTTCGATAGAGAACCTAAGCGAGAAAGAATCCCAATGTACAGGTATAAGGGGGGGTGGTTGCACAAAAAGTCGCCAAATCCGTCACCAATGTCGCCAAATTTGGCGACAAAAATAAGTCGCCAAAACCATCGCCAACTTGGCGATAAACCCATTCCTTGGCGATTTTCCAATAGAGCTCCATTATAAAACCGATGCTGTAAGGTTGTTTTTTTTGCAAACCACCTGAGGCCTTTAGCATTGAGTTACATGATGCTCAATAGGAAATACATTAATAATACTGCAATTTTCACAATAATAAAATAAAATAAATTTAAACAAATGGAATATTTACAGGTATATACAAAATTCATAACATTGCCCCCCTCTCAAGGACTGCACGTCCCGGGCAGTACAACCTTTGATCGGAAGCAAACCTGTTACCAACAAATACTATTCAAAACACTTAAAGCAAACATGCAAAATAACCATTAAACACATTCATAATGCTGAATTATACAAAATATACACTTATTTAAAAAAAATTAAATTAAATTAAAGCATAGACATCATTACATACAAGTATTTAAATAATAATAACATTAATAATGATAATGCTAAGCAAAAGAAATTTTTACATTAACTTATATACAAGACCATGGTCATACTAATTTACATTATTTACATTACACTATTTACAATCAATGAACTAAGTACTATGGCCATAGTATGGAGCCAGCCTGTCGTAATGAACGACTCTAGGCTTCGAACTAGGTGACTTTCGGATCCGAATTACGACATCGTTAAGTCTGTTTAGGACTGTATAAGGACCGTCCCAGTGCGACTGCAGTTTGGGAGAAAGTCCTTAACGTCGAGTCGGATTATAAAACCAAACCTTGTCACCTTCTTTGAATTGATGTCCCGTGGCTTTCGTGTCGTACCTGGTCTTCATCTTCTCCGTCTGCATATTGATCCGCTCTCGAGCCAAGTTGTGGACGTCTTCAAATCGTGCCTGGAGATTCTGCACGTATCCCTCTGGCGATGAAGGCGCATCTGGAGGGCGACCAAAAATCAGATCACAAGGTAGACGAAGATCACGACCGAAAAGCATCTGAGACGGGGAATATCCGGTTGTTTCATGGACGGCGCTGCGATAGGCGAGAAGAAACAAGGGAAGTTTTTGGTCCCAGTCTTGTTGGTTTCTTGAGACTAGCAGTGAGAGATTGTTGAGGATGGTACGATTAAATCTCTCAACCATGCCATCCGACTGTGGATGTAAAGGCGTCGTCCTAGTTTTGTCCATTCCGAGAAGTTGACAGAGACCCTCAATCACAGCAGAGATGAAATTTCTCCCCTGGTCAGAATGCATTTGAAGGGGGACTCCATACCTTGATATCCACTGGTGTACCAAGGCATCCGCAACCGTAGAAGCTTCTTGATCAGGGATGGCATAAACTTCAGGCCATTTCGTGAAGTAGTCCATGACAACAAGGAGGTATTTGTTGCCATCAGCACTTCTTGGCAGAGGGCCTAGGATGTCAAGGGCGATGCGTTCGAAAGGTGCTCCTACATTGTAGAGATGTAGTCTTCCTCGGCTACGTTTCTTTGGTCCTTTCCGAGCTGCACATGCATCGCAAGATTTGCACCATTGTTCGACGTCAGCTCTCGCTTTTCCCCAGAAGAAGCGCTCTCGGACTCTGTGCATTGTTTTCATGACTCCAAAATGGCCACCAGTGGGACTGCCATGTAATTCCTTGAGGACCTCGGGGATTCGGGATCGAGGAAGTACCAACTGCCACCGAGATGTCTTCCCATCTTCCGATTCGAATTTTCGGAACAGGACACCATTCCTGACGTGGAGAGAGTTCCAAAGAGCCCAATATTGCTTCGTCGTAGGACTGTAAGTCGAGATGTCTTTCCAACTGGGCTTCGTGCTAGAAGATTCTAATAACTTCAAGATTGGTTTGATCTCAGAGTCTGCCATTTGATCTTCTCGAATCTTCTCATCACTCCAGGGATCTGGTGGCGTCAATAGTGAAGTCTTCGTCTGGCGTATGACATATTCGGGATTATACTTGCTCTCCGCTCTGGAACAATAGCGACAGCTCTCAGGACACGGTCTTCTTGATAGGACATCGGCGTTTCCATGCGATGAGCCTTTCCGATGCCTGATGTCAAAGTCGTATTCCTGGAGTCGTTGTATCCATCTGGCTACTTGGCCCTCTGGGTTCTTAAAATTAATCAGCCATGTTAGGGATGCGTGATCAGTACGAAGGAGAAATTTCCTGCCATAGAGATAGTGATGGAAGTGTTCTATGGCTTTCACTATAGCTAATAACTCCTTACGAGTGACGCAATAATTCCATTCTGGTTTCGATAAACATTTGCTCCAGTATGCTACGACTCGTTCTTGGCCATCTATTTCTTGGGAAAGTACAGCGCCGACACTTTCATGACTGGCATCCGTGTCCACAATGAACTGTTTCTCGGGGTGCGGATAGGTAAGAACTGGAGAGGATGTGAGAGCTTCTTTCAGCCGCTGGAAGGAATTATCGCATTCTTGTGTCCATAGAAACTTCTGCTTGCTTTCAGTGAGCCTATGCAATGGTCTTGCGATGTTGGAGAACCCCTGGACAAACTTTCTGTAATAAGTGCATAGTCCCAGAAAGCTTCGCAACTGATGGACATTTTCCGGACGCTTCCAGTTCTTTACTGCGGACACTTTTTCAGGATCTGTTCGAACACCTTCAGCTGAAATGATGTGTCCTAGATAATTTACTTCCCGTTGGAAGAACTTGCATTTCAAAGGGTTTAGCTTTAAATTCGCCGCTCTTAGCTTCGTTAACACTTTTCGAATATTCTCTAGATGTTCTTCAAACGTGCAGCCACCAATGATGACATCATCTAGGTAGATGAGACAAGCTTCAAAAGTCAGGCCTTTTAACACTGTCTCCATGAGGCGCTCGAACGTTGCTGGGGCATTGCAGAGCTCGAACGGCATAACTTTAAATTGCCAAAGTCCTTGTCCAGTAGTAAATGCGGTCTTCTCTTTGTCATCAGGATGGATCTCTACCTGCCAATATCCACTCTTCAAATCCAGTGTGGAAAACCATTTATGTCCTGAAAGAGTATCTAGCGTGTCGTCTATTCTTGGTAGAGGATAGCTGTCCTTCTTCGTGATATCGTTAAGTTTACGATAATCCACACAAAATCTTGTGGAGCCATTTTTCTTTCGGACCAACACGATGGGAGAGGCCCACAGACTTGATGACGGTTCGATGATGTCACTATCCTGCATCTCTCGTAAGAGCTTAGAAACCTCTTCTTGTTTTGCGAACGGCAAGCGTCTTGGATGCTGTTTAATCGGTGAATGGTCGGCAGTATCAATTCTATGACGTGTCAGAGAAGTGCGACCTATATCATTCTCGTTTTGTGAAAACACATCCTTAAATTCCTGGAACAGTCTTTCTACGGCATGTCTCTGCTCAGGAGATAAATTCTCATTTCGTCCAATTACAGGTGTTAAACTTGTAGGCGGCTCCGATAATGTCAAGCTCGGGTCTTTGCAAACACAGGTGACTGGAGCACAGGTTGCAAACACTTCACCTTTCTGGATAATTCTAGACTTTTCACTTACGTTCGCAATCCTCACAGGTATTACATCTCTCGACAGATCTACCAGCGCTGATGCTATTAGCACTCCTTTTGGGCTCTTCTCAGGATATCCAACCAAGCCACTCTGAAAACTTCTTTCGTTCTCAGTTAATCCAGGTATCATCATTTCGGTCCGAGGAGGGATGATAACATCTGCCATGGCTGTGATCTGTTGAATAGATTCAGACTCATTTCCTAGTTTGAAAATAGTGACATCTTTTTGAGCAGAGCGTAACTCATTATTCTTAAAGTCCAGTGTAAATCCATGCTCTTTTAAAAAGTCCAGTCCGAGTATGAAAGGTTCTGAAATATCGGCCACATAGACTGTATGATGGTAAGCGGCGTTCCCAAACTTTATTTTCAATTTCATTCTTCCATGTATGTCAATCTTATCCCCGGTCACGGTTTGAAGGATAACACGGGGCGGGGTCCAGAGGAGTTTTTCTTTTAGCCGCAGAGCTAGATCTTTCTGAACGATGGTAACATTGGCTCCTGTATCGATGATCATATTACAGGGCAAATCATTCACACGCCCGACTATAAAAACTCCGTTCTCGCCGCAACTTCTTGCAGAAATTTGACACACTTGATAATGGGGCTTCTCAAAATCTGGCAACCTCCGCCCCGCGAGATGGCCATTAATTAGTTTTCCTGCTCCGCCGTTCGTGGGGAGCTATTATTACCTTCTGTGCTGGGTCGTTTTAGGCAGTTTCTTTGAATATGGCCTTCTCCACCGCATTTCCAGCACTTGATCTTTCTACCAGGTTTGTTGTCCATCAAAGAGTTCATCTTTCTCATCATGTCCTTAATCTGCTGCTGTAAACTCTCCACAGCTCTATTCGACGTCTCAGGCATGTTGGCTGCTCGCACAAAGTGTCGATCTTTCCTAGTAGCTTGCTGGGCTGCCTCGAATTTCAGAGCGTAAACCAAAGCCCCTTTTAAATCATTGACATCTGCAATCCGGAGTTGTTTCTGGATCTCAAAGTCACGCACACCATCGATGAAATGTTGCAGAGCTAAACTTTCTCTAGTTTCAGTCGGGCAGTCCGGATAAGCAAGATGGGAAAGTCTCTCGACATCCGTAGCAAGCTCTTGCAGGGATTCAGTGGATTTCTGCTGTCGAGATTTGAGCTGGAGTCTGCTATATTCCTTCATGCATATCTCGCCAAAGCGCAATTCTAAGGCACTGACGAGCGTTTCAAAACCCAGCGGTTCATTTGCAGGCAAAGTCTGTAGGACGTCGGCAGCATCAGCTCGTAGAGAAACAGCTAACTGGCAAGCCTTTGTCTGGGAATCCCATCCATTGGCGTCCGCTACGATCCCAAATTGTGTCTTAAAAACTGGCCATGAGGATTTTCCGTCATAGGTCGAGAGTTTAATAGAGGCCCGAGGAAGCATAACTTGATACTTGACATCTTCGGCATAGTTTTCGGCAGTTATCTTTTGTTTCTTCACATTTTCCAACTCTTTTTCTACACTCTCAATTCTTTCTTCGACGGTCTTGGCGATCTTTTGAACTTTTTCTTCTACTCTTTCTTCAACGGTCTCTGCGATCTTTTGAACTTTTTCTTCTACTCTTTCTTCTACGGTATTGGCTGTCCTTTGAATTTCTTCTACTTTTCCTTCTATTTGTTGAAATCTTCCTTCAACTTTGTTTTCCACGCCGTCAATTCTGTCATTTAAAGATGTTATTTTATCCTCTATTAAGTCTTTCAACTCTCCAAGGTTGGTTGACATATCCTTCTTCATTTCATTTTTTAAGTCGCCAAGGTTGGCAGTCATTTTCTCGTCTATCGCTGACATTTCCTTCTTCATTTCTTCCGACATTTCCTTCATTTCAGCCTGATTCTCAGTCATTTCCTTCTTCATTTCTTCTTTCAACTCGCCAAGGTTGGCAGTCATTTTCTCATCCATCGCTGACATATCCTTCTTCATTTCAGCCTGATTCGCAGTCATTTTCTCATCCATCTCTCCTAATTTCTCCAATAATTTAGTCAGTTGCGCCTCCATTGCTCTGGTAATCGGCATTCAACCCCACTCCTGACACCAAATGTTGTGAGCTCGGGGTTCGTAAGGATTGATGCCAATATATAAGAACAATCAACAGGTTTTATTTACTCCAAACAGTTCGATAAATACACCAATATCTTTTCAAAGACACAAATATTCAGTAATCTTCAAATCTAATAACAGCACAGCAAAATTTCTCACAGAACAATATAGCGTATTGTTCAATACTAAATCGATCATAGACAACACAGTTCTCAATGCAAAGCCTCTCGTGCGTATTCAATCGCATTTGACAGAGAACTAACTGAACTGGACTGGTGGAGGTCCCTTATATAGGCTTTAAAGATAACTGTAGAATTTTCCAGAGCCTTCAGATGCTAGAAATTACCAGAAAGTGCTTTAACTTTCGATAGAGAACCTAAGCGAGAAAGGATCCCAATGTACAGGTATAAGGGGGGGGGTGGTTGCACAAAAAGTCGCCAAATCTGTCGCCAACTTGGCGACATTTGGCGACAAAAATAAGTCGCCAAAACCATTGCCAACTTGGCGATAAACCCATTCCTTGGTGATTTTCCAATAGAGCTCCATTATAAAACCGATGCTGTAAGGTTGTTTTTCTTGCAAACCACCTGAGGCCTTTAGCATTGAGTTACATGATGCTCAATAGGAAATACATTAATAATACTGCAATTTTCACAATAATAAAATAAAATAAATTTAAACAAATGGAATATTTACAGGTATATACAAAATTCATAACATTATTTACATCTAGACAAAAAAAAAAAAATTGGAACCCCTCTTTCCCATAGACACAAGTTCTTATATAGATATGTTTATGAACATTTTTCATAACAATGTCTTTATCAATAAATCATTTTTTAAAAGAAGAATATATAATTTTAATTTGAAGTAAAAGAATTATTTCACCTCAAATGAAAAATTCATTGAAATAATCTTTGCATATTTATTTGATGTACAATAAATACTATGTGTAAACAAACTATCATTCATTAGTGCATTTTTATTTATTTCAAAGTTTCAATTTTTAAATATTTTTTCTCCATTAGATAATATAAATGTAATATTGCTGATGAGAAAAAGGATTCATTATTAAATCATTAAATATTTAAGTGTAACACCTTATATAGAGTTTTTAATTTTTCAAATAACTTTGAAAATAGGTATATTTTTTATACATGGAAAAAAAATTAGAAAACCCAAACCTTTTGGCTTTTTTAATTAAAAAAATTAGTGAACTATTTTAATAAATTTAATGAATTCATTCTTTAAGAAATAATACAAAAGAAAAGGAAACAAACCTTTTTTAACTGACACAGTATTAAAAATTTATTGAGGTAAAGCAGAACCAGATTCAATTAATTTAACAATGCATTTAACCATTCATTTAACATGATGAGAAAAGAAGTTATTAAAAAAGAAAGAAAAATATGTTAGAAATATGGTGCAGTTTTAATTCCTTTAAAGTTTCCTATTATAATAAAATTTGTTTAACATAAATGCTGAAGTGGATGGAGGAGGATTGAAAGTGTGAGCCTCGAAGCACCCAATTTCTGAAATTGCTGATTTTTTTTTGCTACCGTTGGCAACCTGTAAGATTAGTAATAAAATATATCTATTTGTAATGAGCAAAATCAGCAAACAACAAAAAAGCAGAAAATATCATAAATGACCCCCCATCCCCACTTTCAATCTGCTGTAAAAATAGGGTTACCAGATTCAATACAATACTCTTTTTTAAGGTATTTTTAATTAATTACAAGATAATAATTAATTAAAACTAAAATGTTCAAATAGTACCTAAACATATAAAAATTAATTTTTCATTTAAAAGAATGTATAAAAATATAAATTGAAATTCGATGAATTTGGATTTAAATTGTAAAATTTTATTTTTTTCAACCATAACCATAAGTACTAAAACAATTTCAGGAAAATATTCTCAATTGAAAAAATAGATCAAAATCAAAATTGCACTAAACAAAAAAAAAAATCCATGTGGCCAGTGTTGAAATCAGATGCCCAACTCGATGCATGACTCTGTTTTAAAGTCTGTCTTAAATCGATTTAGTTAAATCGGATTGCCGAGGTTAGTTTTAAATTGATTTAGTTAAATCAGATTTCCGATGTTAGCTTTAAATCGATTTAGTTAAATCGCTCGGATTTCCGATGTTAGCTTAAATTGATTTAAGCCAATAGATAAATTGGATTTCCTATGTTAGTTTTAAATAGATTTATGACTTAAATCAATTTAAGGCCCAGGCCTAGTAGATACATCAATGTAGATAAATCGTTTTTCCGATGTTAGCACTAAATCGGTATTTTGTTTTAAATCGATTTAAAGCCAATAGATAATACGATTCCCGATGTAAGCTTTAAATCTATTTTTTTTGTCTCAAATCGATTTAGTTAAATCGGATTGCCAAGGTTAGTTTTAAATTGATTTAGTTAAATCAGATTTCCGATGTTAGTTTTAAATCGCGATTTAGCTAAATCACGATTTAGCTTAAATTGCGATTTAGCTTAAATTGCGATTTAACTTAAATCGCGATTTAGCTTAAATCGATTTAAGCCAATAGATAAATCGGATTTCCGATGTTAGTCTTAAATTGATTTAAGGCTTAAATCGATTTAAGGCCCAGGCCTAGATCTTAATAATATTGGACATAGCAAATTACTACCTATATGCATCTGGTGAAATCTCCAAACTTTCTAAATTTCTAATGTGAGTTTGTATTTCATCGTAGATTTTTCTTAAGGACCTAGTATCACTCAAATGTTTCAGAGGCGGTATATTTAATAAAGCATTCATATGTACATTTATCAAATCATTTTTCCTTTTGTACATATCTTGTAGAATTTCTATAGCTTTTAAGTAATTTTCAGCTGTGATAGCAAATCCCTCTATTGATTTAAATGGATTTGGAGCTAAAAATATTCTCAAATAGTTGAATTTAACAGGATCCAACGATTTATTTTTATGGATCGCAGTTTCGAACAAGGACCAAAAACTGAGCCAACCTGCTATATTACCTGAGAATTTTGCATGTTGAGCTTCGGTAATTTAATATTTATAGTTTCTTTTAAACTAGACCCTTGCTTAAAAATTGGTTCATTGTGTATTTCTTTTTTGTTCAGTTCTGTTATCTTTCTTTTGGCTCTAAAACACCATGAAGTAATCTTTTCTCTGTATTCTTTTGCGCTCTGAAGTTCCGACTCTAATTGGGCTTCTTGAACTAATTTTTTTATTTCGGAATCTAAATTTTTAGTTCCATCTCTGAAGCATTTAATTGCTCCAAAGATTCTTCTAAGTCTTTTGTGTCAGTGTCTGTCTCACCTACTAGAGTCTCTAATTTGTGTATAAATTTATTTATACTGTCCCTAATGACAGCTTTTTCTTTCTTAGCAATGACTAAATTTTGTTCTGTCATTGTTAATTAAATATAAATAGTTTCTGTTTTCTCTTAAAATATTTATGTTCTTTGCTTTCTTATAATCAATTTGACAAATAACATCCCAGCAGGGATGTCCAACTAGACTAATGTAAAAATCTCTAAATTTCTAATTTCTTATTTCTGGTAAGCCCCTTCAAAACAAAAAGGAAAATAAAACTTTTCTTCAGAGTAAAGGCCGGATTGATTTTTTTTCTGATCAATAATCCAAAAAAATATGGTAATTATTTATGACACCAGACACGAGCACAACTATTAATCCATTGAGCTTGAGAAGAAAATGATATATTGAAATCTTGGTTTCATAAAATAGTACAACACTGGTGATTAATAAACATTTGAAAATTAAATTACAATATTTACATAGTTAAATTAAAGTTATTAAAGTTCTAAAGTTTAATTTCTGCGTTCTAATAATCTTAAAGTTTCTAATCATTTCTAGAGTTTTAAAATGTCCAGCTATGAACACCTTCCTTCTGAGAGGGTCTGATCTGAGCTGAAATCACTTCTTGAGTCCAAAGTTCCAAATGGGAAAAACACAGTCATTAGAATAAAACCCTGGAAGGTTTCCACGTTATTACAAATAAGCTTGTTCAACATTTAATTGAGTTGTGTGTGGGCGTAAATTGCATCTGCACTTGATTACTCTGTTAGATTTATTTCTGCTGAGATTAGATGGTTTATTTATAATAAATTGTTCTGATGAGTTTTAGGATAGTAATTGAAGTATTATTTTTCTATTAAATAATTCTAGTTTCCAGGATGTGATCCAATCATGGGATTTCTTAAATTAGATTACTGGGAATTCGCAACACAACTCATATGATTTTTTTTACCAATTTGAATATTTGTGTTAAAATTAATCTAGTGTAATCACATAACCAGCGTTTACTGCAGTTCCATTACCTGTGATTTATTCTGTTGAGCAGATTCAGATATCAGACCAGATGCTATGATCAATAAGGTTAACTGGATCCTCCGGATTCGACAAGAATGGCTCAATTGGTAGAGCATTGGCAGCTTCAGCCAAGAGATCCCGGGTTCAAATCCTGGCCCGGACATTTTTTTGTCCAGTTGGGAAATTACAACTCGTATGATTTATTTTACCAATTTGAATAATTGTGTTAAAATTAATCTAGTACCATAAAAATTATTATTATAATGAAAAATGATATGAGAGGGTTAGAATGACAGTGGAGTAAGTCAATATGTAGTAATTTGAGAAATGAAGGGTTTTGTGAAACTTGTCGTAATGCTGTTGCATTAAGTAGTCTGATTTGTTTGGCTCTCTAAAGACTCCCTAAGGTTAACTATGACTTATTTGACTGTCCCACTGAACAGAAATTAATATACGTTCTTTGAAAATATGGTTAACTAGATTTTTCAAATTTTTGACTTGCTCCATTGTCATTCTAACCCCCTCATATGTTACTTTTGTCTATTTTTCATTCCCTCGAAACTCTTCAAACTTTTAGATATAGAAAACTGGTAACAGTTATGTTACACGCTATCAAATGCATTGACACCAGGGTTGTAAAAAATCCAGGTTTAAAAAAAAACAAAACAGCATAGGTGGTAGTTGGGTGGGTACCCAGGCAGCTACACACTACAACCCTAACAACCCTGATTGACACTGGTAAATTTTTCCAATAAGCCATGGAATATTGAGTTAAATTTAGAAAATATGAAAATTGAAACAAGTTTATCCTTTATAAATACGGGTTGCAGTTGGATTTTTCTAGGACTTTTTCTCTTCTGGCTTAGCAACTAAAACAATGGACCCTTTTACAATTTCTTTTATTGTTAGTAAAAGAGAGAGTGATGTTTGGTTTGGGAGAGGAGACAATATATTAAAGATATTTTAGGGGAAGATGACGGGAGGCTGTCAACTTGTGAGTGAATTGTTGACTTGCAACTATAAAATTTGAGTCAAGTTTCATGAATTTTCTGGGGTTAAATGTCAGTAAATATTATTATTATTATTTATTTATTTATTTTTATTTTGGCGAGTTATAACAAATTAGATGCAGTTCTAAAACAAATTAGATGCAGTTCTAAAAGAACACTAAGTCATGACATACTTCTTGAAAAATCTTTGCATTTTTCTCTCAAGATAAGCTGCATTTTTTACAAACGCCATTGCTAATTAAGGTGACTTAACATTTTGAAGTCTGCATTTTTTTGCTCCTACTGTCTCAAATGGGAAGCTTATTGGGTGACTTTGTGTGCCCTGCTATTGCTTTTAGTAGGATTGAAAATTGACTCATCTCTTGCCCCAGTCAGTGGTCTGCTCTTCCCAAGGGAAGATTGCCTCACCAGCTAGGGATCATTGATTTAAATGACTTGAAAATTAATTTAAAATGTTGCTACATTATAAATGAAATATTAGTAGCTGAATCAGGGTTCATACTTATCAGGGGAAACCTGGGAATCAGGGGAAAATCAGGGGATAAATTTTGTGTCTTAAAAATCGGGAATCTCAGGGGATTTTTCAAAAAATACCAAAAACCTGGGAAAATTTTGCAAAACGATCAGCTACTCTGGGAAATGAGGGCACTCGCTGCTATTCGCATGCTTCATGAAGTAAAAGCATGTATCTGCAAAATGTTCAAAAGTTTGTAAATTTTGCAAAAAATTCTTTAACAAATCAGTTGTTTGTGCTTCAGAATCAGTTGTGAACTTAAGAGTGAAACTTTCACAACTCTTAAGATTTTTGTGTGTAACATAACAAAATCTTGATACCTAGAAAATTTGCTGCTGATCTGGGAAATATATATTATATATATTTTAACCTTCGGATGTAAAAACTTAACTTTTGTGATTACCTCTCTTTTTTTTGGGGCGGGGGTAATACTTACTAAGTTTTAAAAAATGTCGTTAATTGTCAACATGGGAAAATTATTCATCCTGGAAAATACATCAGGGGATTTTTTGGAGGGAAATGAGTATGAACCCTGTGAATTGATTTTGTTGGTATTTGTGAAAGTTTTTTCCATATGAATGTTAAAGCCTATCTTTGTATATTTTATTTTCAGGCCATGTTTGCACGTGATGCTCTAGCAAAACATATTTATTCTCAACTATTTGAGTGGATTGTACGTCAAATAAACAAATCATTAGCTTCCAATAAGAAGATTCACAAATTTATTGGAGTGCTAGATATATACGGGTAAAGTTAGTGTTTTTTCAAAATCATTATTTTTTTTAAAGTTTTTAATTTATATTGTATTATTAAGTTGTTAAAGTACATATTTAGTATAATATTATGTCAAAATAAAATTTAGCTGAAAACTGAAACTCTAAATAGGATGTTGTGGAAATTAAAATCTAGATTCCAAAATATTTAATTTTATTATTAATTTCTACATAATTACATAAACTGTATTAAGAAATATCCATAGAAATGGACATAGTAGTAAATAAAAGCAAATTCATATGTTACTGAGAAGAACGTATTAAAAAAAATTAATTTTCATTGAAATATATTTTTTAGAGAAAAATAAACCATTTAAAATGCTGTTACATCAGTGAAGAAATGTTTATTGAAATTATACTTTAGAACAGTGGTCAATGTTCAGGGCACCATTAAATCTACTAAAATTGCATACTAGTGTGTGACGATGCCAGCATACCTCATATTTCCAAACCGACGCATGAAGATAGAACTCTAGCCTCATCTCCTTGGAGTGGCATGCGAGTTAGAAAAAAAGAACATTGTGTGGAATGAGAGAGAAGTTATGTACATTGATGAAAACATGTCTTAATAACTGGTGTTAATTATACATTTTCTATATGTTGTGTTATTTTAAATGTTGTGTAGTCTATCCTTTTATATAAAGAGAGAATGCCTGACTGACTGCCTGACTCATCACTGACCTGAAATTACTAAAGTCAGGATCACGAAATATGGTCAGAAAATTGCTGTTATGGCCTAGGCAAGCAATAAGAAAGGATTTTTGAAAATTCCTCTCCCAAAGGGGTTAAAGGGGGAGTGTCGAACGCTTTAGGTGAGTTCACCATATCTCAACAGCAGTTTTAGGTAGGAGCGGGAAATTCAGGAAAACAAATCTACTAAAAAAATAATTAAACACGTACTTCAGCAATTTTAGAAATTCACCCACTAAGGAGGTTAAATGGGGAGATCAAACGTTTTAGGTCATTTCGCCATATCTCAGCAGCAGACTTAGGTAGGAGTGTGAAATTCAGGAAAACAAATCTACTAAAAAAATGGTTAAACACTTATTTCAGCAATTTTAGGTATTCTCCCCCGAAAGAGGTTAAATGGGGGGTCGAATATTTTAGGTCATTTCGCCATATCTCAGTATCAGTTTTAAACAGGAGCATGAAATTCAGTAAAACAAATCTACTAAAAAATAGTTAAACACTTATTTCAGCAATCTTAGAATTTCATCATCTAAGAGCGTAAATGAAGGGTTGAATGTTTTGGGTCATTTTGCCATATCTCAGCAGCAGTTTTAAATAGAAATATGTAATTCAAGATAAAAAATCTACTAAAAAAAATAGTTAAATACGTATTTCAGAGATTTTACACGTTCATACACTAAGGGGGTTAAATGGGGGGGGGGGGGGTCGAACATTTTAGGTCATTTTGCCATACTGCAGCTGTAGTTTTAGGTAGGAGAGTAAAATTCAGCATGACAATAAAAAAATAGTTAAACATGTATTTTAAAGATTTTAGAAAGTCAACCTCTAAGGGTCAAAATGTGGGGTCGAAAATTTTAGTGACATATGTCAGTAGCAGTTTTAGATAGGAGCATAAAATATAGCTAAACCAATGTGCTAAAAATTTTTAAACACATATTTCAGCGATTTTAGACCTATTTTAACAATTTCGTCGTCAATATTGGATATGAACCCGATTATGGAAGATAGACTAATAGGACAATTATTGCTGATTTTTGATTAGATATTTTTCATAAAACATTTTTAAAAAGATTTTTTTAAAAAATCAGCTTTATAAGCTGAGGGATTTAGTATGATTGTGTCAAAAGGACGTAAGTTTTTTCTGATAGTCATTTTAATGGTTTATGGACCAGAATGAATTATTATGATTGGCATATTTTTAGGATATTACATATTTACTTATGTTGCCCAGAAAGTCAAGGTTAACTTAGTCAAAGCTGGGTGGTTCTGCTATATTAATATAAATTTATTTGTCTCAATATGTACATAAACAGAAAAAAAAATATTTATCCCATTTTTACAAATTTTTATTTAAAGTTTTAAAATTTGTAAACACTACAATTTTGTCTCACTCCTGCTTTTATCCGATTTAGAACAATTTTTTTAATTACCTATTCATCCCTACCCTGCATTGTAGTTGATATATTGTCAACCCGTGCAAAGCCAGTACAAGCCTTGGATGATTCGATTTGGTTTTCGATCACATTTCAGATTTTAGTTCCACTTTCCACCACCAGGGGTCACATCATTTTCTGGAATTCTATGGATCCGATTTCAACAGGAATTGGTTCACTCAACTCCCTTGATACAACAGATACCCATATCAGATGTTTGTATGGAACAAATTGCGCTCCCTGGCAGTGAAAAGTGGAACTAAAAGATTTTGCAGCGTGTGCTCAGCACGCCTGCTATACAGTGCTGGAGGCAGCAAGGACACGTGTCGGAGTTTCGTTTGGAAAGTAGTTTGTTTGGAACAGAGTGTGCCCCCTGGCGGCGGAAGGTGGAAATAAAAGATTTTGCAGCGTGTGCGCTGCATGCCTACTATACGGTGCCGCAGGCAGCGGGAACATGTGTCAGAGGTTCGTTTACATCAGAATCCTACTACCTCAACAGAAGTTGTTGCTCATTTGTTGGAAATGATGGTGAACCTCTTTAAAACAAAGCATCTGAATCTATCCAAAGATTGTGTGAAACTTCGCATGGGTTTGTTAGTATTTAAAAATTCTAGCAATGAAAAAAATTGGCTTGAGGAAAGTAAAGTAGTGAAAATTAAAAGTATAAGTAGATAGAGATGAAACATGCATGATGATTGTTCTGTGGATAGTCAATTAATTGTTAACACAATACACAATCAATAAAAACATAGACTGCAATTAAATTTAACTTAGTTAGTAAACAAGGATTACTGGTAGAGTGGTGAAATTAACACCTCACTCTGAAACATTCTTTTGCAACACTGGGAGTTTTTTAGTCATCTTCACAGATGGCACTGTTTTATTCTAGCAGCAACTATGGCAGATGGGAAAGTTGTAGTTTATATTGAGAAGAGTCAATAATAAAAAAGTTGTGACATCTAACAATAGCTATGGCTGTAAGATATTTAGTTTAAAATTAAGAAAATGGAATCAGAACAAATATGTAGTGTGTTTTATATAAAAGTGTAAAAAGTAGCTATTTTTAAGTAAAAAGAAGACATGAAAGCAAGGGATGGTAAAGAAACAGCATAACTTTAGGGATAGGATAGACAGAAGTGGCTAAATATTCATTACTGGGCTAGTTTAAATCATTTTCTAATTAATTACTAATTACATAGTTTAATTATTACAGTGGAACTCCAGTTATACGTTTTGCTCGGGACCGAACAACAAAACGCATAACGCAGTAAAACGTACAACTCAATTAATGGTCTACCGGAACATTTTTTAAATATATATCGTAGAAACTTTGTTCCACTAAGGAGTTCGTTACCTGTAATATTGAAAATAGAAGTTTCTTAAGTATTACTGCACCCATGACATACATTTTCGGAAATGGAACAGAGTAGAAAAAAGGTACATAAGAAAAGTACACATTAAGTTATTTTATTATGAAATATTTACTAAAAATATTTTTAATACACATAGAGGACTTAAAAGAAATTATTGGAATCGCCTTTATATGTAAATCATTTATCGAGACATTTCAGTAGTTTACTGAATCTTGTTGAAATAATCTTCAATCTTCGATTGTTTCTTTTCGGCAGAGCCAACATTGAACAGAAAACTGCATTTCTGTTAATAATGCACAATGCAGCCGTCTTATCGTTACCGCTTTTAATACTAACGAACTGCCTTACTACGTCAAAAGCCCCCAGATCAGCTCCGAAGTTTGAGTGAGATCTTTCAAATCAGACTCATCTGACATGTTGTCAGTGTTTTCGGTTACAAAATGTATAAATGAGACAAAAATTTGTCCTGCGACGCAAAAACATAACATATAACTGAGGGAAATGTATTACTCAAAACGTATAACCCAGCTAATTTTTAATGGCAAGTGGCTGGGACTGCTGAGTTGAAACGTATAACTGAGGGAAACGTACAACTCTGGTAACGTATATCTGGAGTTCAACTGTATTTTACAAACAGTTTTCCTGTAACTAAAATAACATTGAAATTTTTTAGTTTGATTTAATTTTACTTTATATTTCCAAGTTTAAATATGTAAAGACAAAGTATTTTAATGTAATTTATGTAGCTTTTGCAGTTGTTAAAAATTTGAAATTGACTTTTCATTAAATTAACTTAAATAATTTTTTACATGTTGAGGATCCTACATTGATTTTCCCTCTTTTTGGTTTATTTAGGTTTGAAACTTTTGAAATTAATAGTTTTGAACAGTTCTGTATTAATTATGCTAATGAGAAGCTACAGCAACAATTTAATATGGTAAGTCTTTTTGTTTTTATGACAACACTAATAGTGAATTTTAGACAAAATGTCAGAATTATGTGCATAAAATGAAGAAAAGATAACCAGTTAAAGAAAAGATTAAATTAAGCCAGTGGGCCCGTGTAAGGATTTTGCACTGCAGTATAATATTTTTTAACAATGGGTATTTTTTGGCTTGTATTAATGTGTTCAATTTTGAACTTCTCAAGTTCTTTTAGACGTAGAGTTTGACCCCTTGTTTTAAAGAGAATTTCATAAGGTTTAGTTTGATATGCAAGTTGACTATACTTCGTTAAAAAAAAAATAATTTTAAAATTTTAAAATAGTGGTTTTTTTTTTTTTTTTTTTTGAGAAAAATATGTTTTTTGTAATATTTTATAAACTTTAAATTCTGAAAGTTTTGGAGTAGGATCTCAATAGGATCAGCAGTTATAAACAAAAATAATGTTTAAAATTAATAAGACAATACTACCTTTAGCGCAATCATAATGTTGGTGAGGTGCCAACTTTAAATACCAACCCCAACTGGTGTTTAATATTGTTTTTTTTGTTTAACATAACTGCTGATCTCATTGAGATCCCACTCTAAAACTTTCAGAATTTACAGTTTATAATATTACAAAACATATTTTTTTTTCAAAATTTCTAAAAAACACTATTTAAAAAAAAAAAGAAAAATTTTAAATTAAATAATTTTTTTTAACCAAGCATAGTCAACTTGCATATCAAATTAAACCTTATGAAATTCTCTTTAAAACAAGGGGTCAAACAACTCTCTACGCCTGATAGAACTTGACAAATTCAAAATTGAAAACATTAATACAAGCCAAAAAATGGTGATTTTTCGAAATTAAAAAAAATTAATTGTATGAAAATTTACTGAGATGATAAGAAAATAATAAAAGTATATTCTCATTTATATCATCAGGGAGAATGAATAATTCCAGTAAGTTTCATCAAAATCTGAAATGATCAGGTTGAGTCACTGATTGATTTGACATGGAATGACCCCAATATCTAATATATTTTAGATGCAGTTTAAAACTTCTAAAGAAAAATTAAGGATAAAAATTTTTTTGCAAACAACTTGAGTGAAGCCAGAATATCATTTATTCCATCAAAGTTACAGTACAAACGGATCAAAGATAGCAAAAGGCACACACAAGAAGAAAATAACAATCCTATTCTTTCTGCATTAAAAGATGTATCATCCGCTTTGGGAAAAACATGGGACAAAGAAATATAAATTGAATACATATAAAATACAATTTAATCTAATACAACAAAGCATACCTTTTAAACACTTTTCTACACATGAAATACTGCTGCTTCAATTGATCAATAGTGTCTTTTTCTTCTAAACATTTCAATTTCAATTTTGCTTTTTAACCATAAATATAAAATAAACCCACGCAGATGCATCACACTTTATCTTTTTTGTACTATGTATTTTTTTTATTAATTGTAGCTGAGCATGATTTAATGTGATATTTTATTTTTTTGGCAACATTGAAACCTCTTTTCTTTCATTTATGAAAACAATGCTGATTTAATTTTTAATTAACTGCAATTTTTAATGAAAAAATAAGTTTTAATGAAATGTGAGTATACTATGTCAGAAGCCGGCTCAAAAATTTTTTGAATGATACCTCATTCATTGCTTTGTGTTTTGTATATGCATAGAAAAAGGGATGTTAACAACAGAAATAATATGTATGATTAGACCTTGCTTCTATTTAACATGCAAAAATTGTTTACTTTAGATTAATCTTTTGTTCAGTACCTGATTCATATCAACCCAGTAAAGCTCAAAAGATTTTCTATGTAATTATTATCAGAAATGGCTTTAGTATTTGATTAATACTTAGTAGTTTTGGTACTTCCTTTATATAGAGGCCTTGATGTGATAGAGAAAGCAGCTAGATTGAATTTGGCGAGAAAAGCAAAATTTTCAAAAGCACTTTGTAGCAACCTTCATTTACATTTTAAAACATTATTAGATTGATACATTGATAATTATTTATAAAATATATAACAAACTTACAAGGAAATTTCAATGTTTATTATATGTATTATTATATGTTACTTTAATAATACATTGGGATTAGATGAATGAGAAACAATTTATTTAATTATATATACATAAACAAGTCTTATAATAATATAATACACATTTGGCAGTGTATACATACTCAATTTTTTGAAAATGTCATAAGCAAAGTTTTTAGAGTTATTGAACCAGTTTACCATGTAAGCACTTTTCTTCTTTTTTCAAGCACTTATATTGCATCTCCAGATGCTTATTGTTCCAACATACACTTGCAAATTAGAGCCATTTTCCTAGAAATTCACTGACTGTCGTTCCTTGTGGAACAGGCAGAATCGTTGCCCTTTTCAAGATTATTGGAAAATGGGTATAAGTTAAAAACATTGACCAGTGGGTCAGTGGAATGCTAGAGCATTTAATTCTTTGGATGACCGCTGCAGCTTCGAATTTATTCATAGATTCTTGCAGAAGGTAAAATACCTTTCTCTTGGAAAAAGTTATAACATCTTTTTCTGTCACTAGTTAATAAAAATAGTAAGTCTATTTAAAAATTTAGCAACTAAACAAAATTTTAATTTAGCAGATATAAATTTTGTAAGCTAAAGGAAAGCAACGTGCATATAGATTATTATTTTTTTATTAGTCACCATTTAATTTTCTTAAGACCTTTTCTTACGATCTTTCTTTAGTTTTGTCAAAGCTCCTATAAAAATAAAGTACCAGGGTGTCTTTAATTATGATCATCTGATTTTTAGTGTGTTTTCATTGTCTTTCAATGCAAAATTTCAGAAGTCGAGTTTTTTTTTAAATTATTTAATCATATTTGTTTCTTATAACTGTTTTGAAATGTAATGAAATAACTTTGCTGCATTGTTGTATTTCTATCTTTTTATTATTTGTTTAATCTTATAAATTTTACATGCTCTTCTTTCATAGCATGTGTTCAAATTGGAGCAAGAAGAATATGTACGAGAACAGATTGAATGGAAATTCATTGATTTTTATGACAATCAACCCTGTATAGATTTAATTGAAAGTAAATTAGGGATTCTTGATCTTTTAGATGAAGAGTGCAAGGTAAGTACTTTCTTCTCTCTGATTACCTATTTGTGAATGTATAAAACCCAAAATGTAGTACTGATGATAGTTTTACAGTTTTTATTATGTATATATGTATTGGGACTTAAATTTTTGTATTAAAAAAATGTATACAGAACTATATGCTGGGATACATGGTGTATGATAAATTTTCTATTGTTCTGGCCTCTCGCACACCACCATTATTGTTGCCATATGTTTCATAATAAGAATGATGATAGTTTATCAGAATTTTACTACATTTACCATTATTATTTATGTAAGTTCTAAATATTTGCAGTTAAAAGTGTACAGGAAATGATTTGTAAGTTTTTTTAAATGCTTAAAAAAAATAATAGGATACTTTCACTTTAAGCACTGGTTTCAAAATAGAAAGTGATCCCAAAGAAAAAAATTTAACAAAAATTCATAAAGCAAAAAAGGACCTAGTTAGAGCGCAAAATAAATAAATAAAATAAAATCATCAATTAAAAATATTGAAATTTACATGATAAATTCAAAAAGAATGCTGCTATTGGATTAACATTAGCTTGCGAGTGTAGGCTTTTAGGCATAGCAAAAATGAAAAAAAAAAAACCTTGTGTTTTACTTTTGCATTCTGTATAGTTTTTTCACATTTTGTAAAAAATGTGATCATAACTGAAACGCCAAATCTAGTTTTGCCACCAGTTTGCTACCTTTTAAAATTCTGATTGCTTAATTGCTACCACTTTTTTCAAATACTCGCCTTATTTAATGACATTAAATAAGGCAAACTATACTATTTCAAAAAGTAGTAGTAGTAATATAGCAATCTGAATTTTAAAATAATTAGTGGGCTGATGGCAATACTGACTAAAGCTTTGGCATCGTAGATAAAAACAAAATTCCAATGTTGATGCTGCAGAGTGACATTGATTTTTACTATTGAGATAAATAATGAATCCTTAATCTTGCTAAAATGTTTGCAAAGTCTACAAGAGTAGAATAATTGCTTTTACTATCGTGGAGCTGTGTTTTAACCTCATGAAGAAAGATCCTCCCTTTTGAAACACATTGTTTTATGATCTTTTTAAGAAGTTTCTGCCTTTTTAAAAATATGTTTCACATCAATGTTATATAATTCATTTTGTTGGTTTTATATATTTCATTATGATTTTATCTTCTATAAAAAAAAAATTAATGCATACACAAGTTTCCTTTAAAAAAAAAAATTATATTTTTGTTTTAGATGCCCAAAGGTTCGGATGACACTTGGTGTCAAAAATTATTTAATCAGTGTAAAAAGTGGAAGCATTTTGAAAAGCCCAGACTTTCAAACACTTCTTTTATAATTCATCACTTTGCTGATAAAGTAAAATATGAAGTTGTGGGCTTTTTAGAGAAAAACAGAGATACTGTTATGGAAGAACATATCAATATACTTAAAGCTAGTCAGGTGAGTGTAAAAGTCTGATTTTTTATGTTAAAATGCTCTTACTATAATAAAAATATGATGTATATAGCCTAGGCTAAGGTATTGAATTATTTGAGAATGTGTGGACAATAAAAGAATGTATGCTTGAGAGAGAGAGTGTGTGTGTGTGCGATGGCTAGGAAAATCTACTGAAAATTTGGATAAGGATAGTATAAAGCAGGTCCTAATGCACCTTGAGGCTCAGATTTTTCAATTTTTGTTAATTAACAGATGCTGTTCTGGAAAAGCCAAAGATGAAAATTCATCTTTTTTTTTCCGTCTTTTGTGGCACCCACCTGCTCAACTATTTAAAATAAGAAAAATTAAAAAATGCATGCCTTATTTTAGTACTTTTATCTTTCTAATGATATATCGTTTTTTTAAATATTAATATTAAACATTTCAAAAAAGTTATTTTCGAAACATTGTTTCATGCAGGTTTTCCCTCATCTTCCGCAATCTGCATCAGCTAAACTATTCAAAATACATGAAAACTAAAAATGCCAGGCTATATCTACATACATTTATCTTTCTAATGGTGCAGTCAGTTTAAAAATATGAACATTAAGCCTTTCAGAAAAAAAAAATTTAAAATGCCGTTTTGAGGTTTACTACTTTTTAAACTAAAGTTTAAAAATCTACATTTGCTCCGGAAATGAAAATATGAAAAAAGAAAAATACAAGACTACATCAACATTAATTTTTCTTTCGAATGGTGGTATCTGTTTAAAAAAATAATTTTAACTGTTTCAAGAAAATATTTTCCAAAAGTCAGTTTTGCAACTTTTAAGCTGTCAAAGGCAGTGAGGCCTTCCAACTCTAGATTTGTTTAAATTTTTGTTTAAAAATATAAAATCATACAAATGTGAAGGTGTACATTGCCGAAGGCAATGAGGCTTCCAGCATCAGGTTTGTTTGGAAAGATATTTGTTTAAAAATTTAAATCAAAACAGACCGGAGCATGTGTAGCACTCCTGGTGTATACAGGGTATACACTGTTAAAAACAGTGGGGCCCTCAACATTCGGTTCATTTGAAAAGACTTGTTTCAAAGTATAAAATCAAAACAAACCAGAGCATGTGTAGCATGCCTGGTATATGCTGCTGGTGGAATATATTTAGAGTGGGCAGTAGAGCTCTCAACTCTGGGTTCGGTTAGACAGATTTTCGTTATAAATATAAAATCATTCAATGCTGATATTTGGTATACTTAAGGTTATTATTACAGCCCTGGGCAACGCCAGATGAGCCAGTTAGTAATCAATAAAATGGTGTAAAAAGATAATCTAGAAATAAAATTTATAAACTTCACAATGTTGCAGAAAATGAGAAAGTTGTTTCATAGCTGCCACCTCTACCATAGTTAGCAGAGAACCTTAGCTTTTCAGTGCATATTACCTGATTTTCTTTATTTTATTGTATAGCATGGGAGACCATGCCTAGATAAGTATTCCTTTCATATAGGAAATAAACTTTTATAACACAGGTGGTTTTAACTTCCTTAGTTTTATCCTTGATTTATGTTCTATACCTGCTTATTTTTCTTTTGTTTGTGAAAGCATATCTCTCTAAGAATTTTTCATCACAAATATCCAGCTATCTATACTTAATTTTCAATTATGTCCTGATTTTCTAATTTTTAGCAAAATCTTTCACTTTTAACAACTTAAGAAAATAAATTGGAAAAAAAAAATAGGTAAAGATATAATGTTAAACAGTGTGTAAAAAATTAGCATTCATGTGAGTGATCTGAAGCTTTTTTCTCATTTTTCATGCAGGGATATTGAAAATCTTTATTGAACTAAGAGACTTATGGAAGCATAAGTAAAAAATCCTTGTATCTCTTCCCCCCCCCCCCTTAAGTTACTGATGTTGCTGCTGCCATAATTGAATTTATGATCTTTTCACTTTCTCGACTTATCCTGCAAAACCTATTGCATATAAAAACATGAAAACTGGTAGTTTTATAGCGAAATGTATAATAAACATGCAAAAGAAAACAGTTTTATAATCGGAGAATTATTTTAAGTGTTATTTAATGTGGAAATTGGTCAAGGTAGTTCAATTATATAAGTTTTATAGGATCAAAAACTATGCATAGCAATTTAACCATCTTTGGAAGCCATATACTTGATTAGATTGTGGTGTGCAGTGTCTAATCATTTTTTAAATTTGTTTAATTTTTTTTAATTTTTTTATTCAAAATTTCATTATCTAAATAGAGATTTAATTCATATTTTGAAATACAGTGGAACCTTGCTAACTTGGATCTCCAGATAACCCAGACTAAGTTTGCTTGAGTTTTGAATTTCCAAAACAGCATTTATTCGCTCATTTACATTCTATTTTGAAAAGATATTTTTTAAGATTTTGTGGACATGTTTCAAATTGATAACTGCACCGACGTTGATGTCAGTGACATTAGCAATTGGTTGGAAGTTGACAATGATGGAGGTTACGCTGCACTGACTGATGAAAAGATAATCACTTCCTGCTCATCTAAATAAAGTGAAACTGATTCCACAGATAAAATCGGGACTGATGATGATAATTCTTCTACTATGAGCCATGCTGAGGCAGCAACACAGCTAGACCAATTGATGGTCTATTTTGAATGATAAACAGATACAACACCAAATGATCTTCTTGTATTCCAACGGCCACTCACAAGTGATATTCAAAACTACAACAGCAGAAAATCACAACCTTTTTTAATTCAAACTAGATGTTTTCCAGTTCTGTAAAACAATGTTTGGATTTGACAATATGCAATGATTTGTGCAATAAATAGTTGATTTTCTGTAAGTATGTTTAATTAATTTTTTTACATGATCTCTGGTTAACCCCAGATTTTCGATAATCCGCACTGACTCTGGTCTCAATTAGTCTGAGTTAATGATGTTTTACTGTAACCATTTTTATCTACTGTTGCCACTCACAAGTGATATTCAGAACTACAACAGCAGAAAATCACAACCTTTTTTAATTCAAACTAGATGTTTTCCAGTTCTGTAAAACAATGTTTGGATTTGACAATATGCAATGATTTGTGCAATAAATAGTTGATTTTCTGTAAGTATGTTTAATTATTTTTTTTTTTTACATGATCTCTGGTTAACCCCAGATTTTCGATAACCTGCACTGACTCTGGTCTCAATTAGTCTGAGTTAATGATGTTTTACTGTAACCATTTTTATCTACTGTTACAAGATTTGAAAAAGAAAGAAAACTTTAAAACAATTAAATTATTACATGCAAAAAGCATTCTTTTTGTATGTAATAATTTAATTGCTCTAATATTTTTAATTTTTAATTAACAGTAATTTTTAATCAAAAAACATGTTTTAACGAAGTCTGAGTGTATTATGTCAGAAGCTGCTTCAAAAACTTTTCAAATGATACCTCATTCATTGTTGTGCATGTCGTAAATTTAAAGGAAAAGGGATGTTGAAAACAGAAATAATATATACACAGTAGACTCCCTGAAATGCACCACCCTAAAATCCACAAATACCTAAAATTTGTTTTAAAAAATGTTTCATTGTTTCTGATGTAAACAATGAAACTTACAGTTAAGATGTAGGTGTAAAATTCAAGTTTTTTAAATTTTTATATCATTCTGTATGCATTTTAATATGTAATTCTGGTTAATATGATTCAACTCATGTTTTCTCATGAAGGAAGTATAAATTTTATTTTGAAAAATATTAAAGATAGTGCTGATATCAGTGGCAATTGCAATATTTTTACCAAATAATTTATATATGAATCAAGCTTTTTTGTTTTATTATGTACAGCTAAACATGAAATAAAATGTTGTTATTTTAAGATTTTGATGTGAATTATTAATGTACATTTATAAAGTAAGTTTCACTGAATAATTCAAGAAAAAATTATCTCATCATCGTTATGCATATTTAGTTACACTTAATTATTTACTTGATCTTTACTTTTAATATTTAAACTCTTTTATTTTCTTAATTTTTATTATTTTATTGTAAGCATTCATTATAATTTTGAGTGCATTATTAAATTCAAATTATTGTTTAAAAAATGTAAACAAAACTGTGACCAGAAAGCCGCAAAATTCTAAAATCTGTGCATCCTCTGGTTTTAAGCTATGCAGATTTAAAGGAGTCTACTGATATATATAATATAATCTATATAAATAAAGTTTCGCTCTGTGTGTGTGTCTGTCTGTCTGTGTGTCTGTTGGCGATGGCTAGGAAAATCTAGCCCACCTAGAAGGCTGCAAATTTAGATTTAGGTAGTTCAAACCCTCTCTTGGTGCACCTGACCCTCAGAATTTTAATATTTTGATAATTAGCCTAGATATTAATTAGATTCTCATTAACCATCGCTTCTAAAATGACATCTTTTTAAATTAAAATGGCGAAAGAAACGAACCGGCGCATTGGATTTGCCAGCGGAAATGAACGAATTTGAAATTATTTTACTAATTAGCGAATTTTAAGAAAACTAATTGAGATATCAATTTGAAAATTTCTGAGCATATGTAAAAAAATATTCTGCATCTGACTATGGGATTTTTAAAAAATTCGGTCAGTAATTTTTTTTAAATTTATGCAAAAAACTGCCAAAAATCTGCCAACGCCATTGAAAACAATCAGAGAAAGTTTGACAGGGATCTGCTTTCATTAAAAACTGAACTACAAAGAGATCTGTTTCTCTAGCCAATCCCTCCATTTAGTTTGCGAAAATAAAAAGTAATAATTGCCAATTTTTACTAATGAACAAAAATTTAGGTAACTAATTAAGATATAGATTTGAAATTGAGGTCGGGAAGGGGTGTCATCTGCCGGCTATTTTAGCGTAGCGTCTTCGTTATGTTCTAATTATCAGAAAAATGTAATTATTTTTTTAATGATCACGTTAATGTAGATGGCGGTGGTTTTCTTGAACAAATTATTCATTATATTTGCGGGTATGGGGAGGGAAGGGGTTAACACCTTTCTCTGAGATTGTAATTATCTCGGGGCCCGGGCAATGCCGGGCGGGTTAGCTAGTTATAAATGTGTGGAATGTATTACTTTGATCTTAAAATATCTTTCTTAAATTTGTACTGTGTTTTTTAATAAAATCAAATGTGAAGCATTTTTAAATTAAAGCTATTTTGCTTTTGGTTCTTTATAAATTTTTACCTTGCTTTTTTTAATTATGTTTATGCTATGCATAATTTTGCCTATGATTTCTTTCACTTTAATACAAATTCTCATTTGCTAATCTATTATTATTTCAGGATTTAATTTGCTGTTAATATATTTTATTGCCTTCTTTCCTAATAAAATAAATTAAATTAGTTGCCATTAATTTTTTTTCTTTCAGTTTGAGCTTGTGGCTGAATTATTTGAAGATGAGAAAAATGATTCTAAACTGAAACCAGTTGCTAAAGTGAGGTCTGCTGCCCCTCCTATAAAAAGTGGGCACAAGCAGCACAAAAAAACAGTTGGATCTCAGGTGATTTTTGCTAATGATTTATTTTTATTTATTTATTTGTAAAATTGTATTACTTTTCAATGTAACAGTAGAAGTAAGCAACTTGCTCATCAATTATACATCTGATATTCACAAACTAGGTAGATTAAAAAAAGAGGCTAGGCTAGATTTATAAAAAAAAAAAAAAAAAAAAGCATAAAAAGAATTTTAATTACATTTTTCAGATTTCAATGAATTAAAATGGCATATCAGTTTGTATATAACCTATTATTTTTATATTGGAAACTCAACAAATAAAATATTAAAATGTTTTTGTTTCCAGATACCTCCAAACTTAGTCCAATACCTTTCTTTAAAAAAAAAAAAAAAAAAAAAAGTAAATTTATAAATATGAAACATTTGAAAAATCAACATTATTTTCTGTAGAAATTCTTATACATTTTGTGATTTTACATTACTTCATTAAAAGATTTCTATATCTATTTTGAGCAAAGGAAAAAAAAAATCTATATCTATTTTGAACAAAAAAACTTCTAAAATTAAAACTAACTTTATTGGTTCATATGTGAATTGCATCAAAAGTCTTTTATGATTTTATTCTCTGCAGGCGAATGAAATTCGTATTGTTCATTATGGCTTTTAAAATAGTAAAAATCACAATCAATTAAATTCTTTTTGAATTAGTTTGTCTATATTAATAATGAAATTTTGAATACTGATAACTCCAAATATATACATTTTAAAAGGCAGCTCAGATTTTTTTTTTTTTTTTTTTTAACGATTTTTTTGAAAATGTAACTTTTATGTAGTTTTATTTAAAAAAATGGCTGATTGGCATATGAAAGGCAGAGCAATCAGCTCCATATCTGTTTAAGACTGTCATGTGATTTGCACTATTATAATATAGCTGCAATTAGTTAATGGGACATATTTGGAAAAATGATTTTCTACATTAATTAATACAGAAAAACAATGAAATCAGTTTTTCACATTTCTGGTGTTCTTAAAGGATCCGTGTAATATATTATACACACAAAAAAACTTGATTATTATCATTTAAAGCATTTTGCTAATTTTTTTCTAATCTAAATGCTTTTCTTATATCGATCACAGTATTTGTGTATAGGTACAGATGGTGATAAAAATAATGAAAATATTCAAAAATAAAACACAACTTTATTAATATGGCACTAGATGGAACCCGTCAAAATTTGACGGCAAACAACTTGATAATACCATGAAAGTAAAATTTATAGTTGCTTTAACTTGACAAATTTCATAGTGGGGAGCATAATATGATTAAGTGGTCACAGACTTTTCCATCGATATATCACATGAGGGGTGTGAACAAAATTTAGAAAAGTACACCCTTGGGGGGTCAAAGTGGGGGGATGGACACCGGATATGCATAATATGATTAAGTGGTCACAGACCTTTTCAATGATATATAACATGAGGGTTGTGTGCAAAATTTAGAAAGTACCTCTTGGGGGGGGGAGGGAAGTGGGGAGATGGGCATCGGAGATGCATAATATGATTAAGTGGTCACAGACCTTTCCAATGATATATGATATGAGGGGTGTCAACAAAATTTAGAAAAGTATTCCTTAGGGGGGTAGGGGGTCAAAGTGGGGAGATGGACATTGGAGATGCATAATATGATTAAGTGGTCACAGACCTTTCCAATGATATATAACATGAGGGTTGTGTGCAAAATTTAGAAAGTACCCTTTGGTGGGGGCAAAGTGGGGAGATGGACATCGGAGATGCATAATATGATAAAGCAGTTACAGACCTTTCCAATGATATATAACATGAGGGTAATGTGCAAAATTTAGAAAGTACCCTTTTGGGGGGGGGGGGGCAAAGTGGGGAGATGGACATCGGAGATGCATAATATGATTAAGCAGTTACAGACCTTTCCAACAATATATGACATGAGGGGTGTCAACAAAATTTAGAAAAGTATCCCTTGGGGGGGGGGGCAAAGTGGGGAGATGGACATTGGAGATGCATAAAATGATTAAGTGGTCACAGACCTTTCCAGTGATATATAACATGAGGGTAATGTGCAAAATTTAGAAAGTACCCCTTCGGGGGGGGGGGGGGGGGGGAAGTGGGGAGATGGGCATCGGAGATGCATAATATGATTAAGTGGTCACAGACCTTTCCAATGATATATGACATGAGGGGTGTCAACAAAATTTAGAAAAGTATCCCTTAGGGGGGTGGGGGGGCAAAGTGGGGAGATGGACATTGGAGATGCATAATATGATTAAGTGGTCACAGACCTTTCCAATGATATATAACATGAGGGTTGTGTGCAAAATTTAGAGAAGTACCCTTGGGGGGGTGGGGGGGCAAAGTGGGGAGATGGACATTGGAGATGCATAAAATGATTAAGTGGTCACAGACCTTTCCAATGATATATAACATGAGGGTAATGTGCAAAATTTAGAAAGTACCCTTTGGGGGGGGGGGCAAAGTGAGGAGATGGACACCGGAGATGCATAATATGATTAAGCAGTCACAGACCTTTCCAACAATGTATGACATGAGGGGTGTCAAAAAAATTTTTAAAAGTGCCCCCCTTAGGGGGGGGGGATGGACCCCGTAGATGCATAACATGAATAAGTGGTCAAAGACTTTTCCATCGATATATCACATGAGGGGTGTGTGCAAAATTTAGAAAAGTGTCCCACTTGGGAGGGGGGAGTGGGGGGATGGACACCGGAGATGCATAACATGAAAAAGAGGTCACAGCCGTTTCAACTTGCAACTTTTTTCTCGAAGGCATTTGACAATATTAAATTTTTTTTTACCCAAGACAATTTAACGACAATATTCTTATTTTTTTTTTTTGCGTAATTCGTCAAACGCTCATGGAAAAAATCATGAAATTCCTAATTAATAGTTGATAAATTATAAAATTCAACAATCGATAGCAGTAAAATTGGTCAATCGATAACGGAAAAATCACGAAATTCATCAAATGGTCTCCCGTAAAAAAAATTGTCCTACACACTGATGTGATGATCAAAAGGGTTTTGAAGTATAGGACAAAATTAGCACTTGCCAAACAGCGAGTAATACTGAAAATTTGGCAATGGACTTTATTGCCACCACTGGTCAAACATAATAGTCACACTCACCAATTGCGATGATTGAATGGAAAAAGATTTTTTTCTCTGCTGTCGCGCGACAAATTTTGAAACCATTTGGCAAATTTCATCCCCGAAATTGGCAGATTGTGAATTTTTTTCTCAAAGCCATTCGACGATATTCGAAAATTTTTTCTCCCGAAACCAGTTGATGAATTTTGCGATTTTTCCACTGTGTCGATTAATGAATTTTGCCCTTCTTCCGCTATCGATTGACGAATTTCGAATTTTATCGACTATCGGTTAACGAATTTCACGATTTTTTCCATGAACGAACAAATTGCTCACTTTCTGCTAATTGACACATTTCGCCCTTTACAATTCAGTCAATGAGTTGAACGTTGTTTCTTTCGAGAAATGTCAGGAATGAAACAATGTTTCTTTAGGTTGAATTTACTTCGTTCGATGCCCCATGGAAGAATGTGTGCGATGCAGCAACGGGCGTCACAGACTTTTTAGGGCACCTGCAGACTAAAAACATCTAACCAATCTTCGCGGGGGGAAAATAACAGATTTTGTCAAATGATTGAGGAAAAAACACTACTTTATCAAAGGATCATGGGAAAACATGACTTTTGTTAAAAGACCACAGAAAAAACGTAATTATGCAAAAGGATCGCGAAAGATAAGCAAATTTTGTCAAAGAATCGGGGAAAAAAGGAAATTTCACCAAAAGATCACGCTTTTTTACTAAATTTCGTCTAAAAATTGCAGAATAAATGTATTTTATCAAAGAATTGCTGGAAAATGCGAATTTCGTTAAGGATCGTGAGAAAAATGCGAAATTCTTCAAAGGATCGCTGAAAAAACACTAATTTCGTCAAAGAATTGCTGAAAAAACATGAATCTCGCCCAATAACAGAAAAATCATGGTTCATAATCATTATATCTAGTAGTATATGTAAATACAGTTTGTGATATAAGACAAAATTAACATTCACCAATCGGCGAGTAATACTGGAAATTGGTGATTGATGTTATTGCCACCACTGGCTAAACTTAGTCACACTCGCCAATTGCGATGATTGAATGTAAAATGAAATTTTTTTTCCCTCTGTCACTCAAAGAATTTTGAAACCATTTGGTGAAGTTTTTTCCGAAACCATTTTGTGAATTTCCCGATTTTTTCTTCAAAATCATTTGACAAAGAGACTTTTTTCCCGATGGCATTTGACAATATTCAAAATTTTTTTACCCGAGACAATTTGACGATATTCTTAATTTTTTTTTGTGCAATTCGACAAATGTTCATGGAAAAAATCATGAAATTCGTTAATCAATAGTCGATAAATTGTGAAATTCAGCAATCGTTAGCAGTAAAATCGTAAAATTTGTCAATCGATAATGGAAAAATAATGAAATTCATCAAACGGTTTCCGGTAAAAAAATTGTCTTGCACGCTGATGTGATGATCAAAAGGGTTTTGAAGGCATTTATTTTATTTATTGTATTGTGTATAAATACCTAGGTGGAAGCAGTTTGCTTATTTTGTCAAATGTTTCAACAATATTCGACCCAATACGCATGCGTCAAAAAAATCTTCCGGTAGGACCGGCCAATGAGGTGAAGGTCTATTACGGTCTCTAGAAACGTGTTTGGGATCATCTCCTGTTGCTTTTTTCTTGCACTTTGCGTTAAACCTAGGAAGGTATTTATATAGAACTCACTGTGGAGTGTTTAGAAGGTATTTATTTATTTCATTTATTATAATTTGTATGAATACTTAGGTGTCCATTTCGGATTTACTGTTTAAAAATGAATTTAGGCTCTTTTAACGTTCGCGAAATCAATCCCGATGGAAATTGTCTTTTTAGATCTCTATCATTTTGTTTATATAGTACAGAAAATGATTATTCAAATGTATGTAAAAATATCGTAGAACACGTAATACAAAATTGGACCACTTATAGTCCGTTTATTATCGGGGATGAATCTTATGGTGTTCCGATTGCTAATGAAGACAATTATGTAAATATATGGTTCTTCATAGAAGTATGTGCTTCTTCACACTTCAATAGAAGCATTGTTTAAATTAATATAATTCTACAAATATGATGCAGTTTTAAAATATCGAGTAATGATTAATACTGTCAAAGAATATACTCATATACGTAATTAAGTTTTGGTACTTCTCTATTATCTCATCGACCACTTTTCATAAAAAAAAACTATTGCCAAATAAATGGGAGAACGTTGTCATTGGAATATCAAAATAAATAAATAAAATATAAGAATTTAAGGATACAATTGTTATTTTAATTAATGAAATAACTAATAAATCAAATAAACATAATGAAAATTACACGCAAATGTTGAATTAAAAACCACTTGATGACATAAAAAACACGTATAATGTTTTCGACATCAAGTAAATGGGACTACATTTTTGGCATTTAATCATACAGTTTGGCGATAGTATTTTGTTATGAAAAGTGGTCGATGGGATAATAGAGAAGTACTCAAGTTTTTTATACCAAGTTTGAAAATTTATCTTTTTTTGACATTTAAAAAAAATAACATAAAAAACATTACAAATTTGCCCATTTAAAACATTCAAGATTTGTATATATACAAACAATACAATGTAAATATTAATATTGTTACATGATACATTATATACTTTGTTTGCATATATACTTCTTTGTATACATATATTGTTTGTATACATACAAACAAATATAATGTAAACATTATTCAAATATTAAGAGTTTGCAAATCAAAACATTATAAAGATTTGTATACATACAAACAATATAATGCATACATACTCTTTACAAATAAAATAGCCCACTTATGTAATGACAAAACTTTTAAATCGAATAGAGATAATATATTTCTGTTTATTTTATAACTTATATTCAGATGCTCAGATTCTGCTTTTTTCGAACACATAATAATAAAAATATTACTACCGTGCGTACTGTCTTTTGACATTATATTTACATAATCGTTTTCATTATCAATCGGAACACCATAAGATTCATTCCCGATAATAAACAGACCATAAGTGGTCCAATTTTGTATTACGTGTTCTACACGTTTGAATAATTATTTTCTGTACTATATAAACAAAATGATAGAGATCTAAAAAAAAAATTTCCATCGGGATTTCGCCAACGTATGAGCCTAAATTCATTTTTAAACAGTAAATCCGAAATGAGCACCTAAGTATTCATACAAATTACAATAAATAAAATAAATAAATAAAATAAATACCTTCTAAACACTCCACAGTGAGTTCTAGATAAATATCTTCCTAGGTTTAACGCAACGTGACAACAGAAAAAAACAACAGATGATACGATCCCAAACACGTTTGTTGAGACAGTCATAGACCCTCACCTCATTGGCTGGTGATTTTTTGACGCATGCGTATTCGGTCGAATTTCGATGGAATATTTGATTTGACAGAATTACCAAACAGCTTTAAATATATGGATTGGGACGACCTTAGCTTGTAATTCAGCCTGAATTCATCAAAAATACAACTGTACAAATTCTGAATGATGGCTAATTATACATTATACAATTTCTCATGGTTCTGATTGAAATGTTGGTTGGAGATATAAACTTCAGACTTTATTGTTGAAAACAGAGCACAGTTGATCATTGGTGTTGAAGTCTGAGAACAGTGGGTACCAAGTGAGATGTCAAACTTTGTTGTCATGCTCTTCAAACCACAACTTGACTAGTCTAACCGTATAAATTGGTAAGTTATTGTCCTGAAAGATGTCATCTAATGTAGGAAACAACGTTTGGACATACGGATGAATATGTTTGGCTAAAATTTTGACATAACTATTGCAAGTTGTTTTTATTTAACCGAAACCTTAAACTACTGCCAAATGGAAATGCGACATTGCAACCATGTGTTTGATTTTCTCTAAAAATCCATATTTGATAGTTTTCTTTTATTATTTATTTAATTCATCATTCCCATATTTCAACATATTTTATTCCCTTTATTTTGCTACCCCATTTATCATTTTGTAACTGTTTTTGGCATATTAACTGCTTGATAGTATTTTAATTCATTTCTTCAACGAGCTGGAGTGTTTTTGTGCAATTGCTATTTTCTCTTGTTCTTCCTTCTTCCTCGATTGATTGCAGATGTGTGTGAAACCCAGCTGCTAGTGAAGTGAGTTAATCTCATATTCTTTTGGTACAATCACCGTTTTCTTTGCATGATTGACCATTAGGTGTTTGGGTGGCAAGCAGTACTGAGATTTTTTGAGTGGAGGTCAGGACTTGCATGTGATCTATACACTTGCACTATGTGCTTTTTTTGTAGAAGGGGGGGGGGGATTTAAGAATGGTCCATTGTCAACAAAATTCCTCAATTACAATAGTTTTGAATAAATGTTTAAGTTAATCTAAAAACAAATACTATAATTTTGTGCTCCATATTTTATTATCTTGTATTGTGATTGTTTCAATTCTGAAGTGAGTTTAATCTAATTTTACGACAGTTCAATGTTGGCTTGTGGTATGTATATTCAACCTATCTCTACACAAGAAACTGGTAAAGTAGATTTATCTTCATTTCGGTCTTCTTGTACTTAAAGTAAAACAAACAGAGAGTCGTCTAAGAATCTGTAGTTATTCTAATAATACATTACTAGATGGAACCCAGCAAAATTTGACGGCAAAAAACTTGATAGTACCATAAAAATAAAATTCATAGCTGCTTTAAAATGTTTGAAACTTTTGCAGAATAATTCAAATAAATAAAAAACCAACTTTGAATTAAAGCTAGGTTGAAAAACAGCAATTGGCTAAGTTTCACTGGCACATGCACTCGCGGAATTTCTTTCATCTGACACATTTAGCGCTGTTGTGCAAGTAAATGGTAAGTGCCCCCTTGGGGAGGGGGAAATGGCGGGATGGACCAAGGAGATGCATAACATGAATAAGCAGTCAAAGACCTTTCAAACGATATGTAACATGAGGGGTGTGTGCAAAATTTAAAAAAGTACCCCCTTGGGGGGGGGGGGGGTAAAGTACGGGATGGACACGGAACATGCATAATATGATTAAGTGGTCACAGACCTTTCCAACGATATATAACATGACAGTTGTGTGCAAAATTTAGAAAAGTACCTCTTTGGGGGGGGGGGGGGCAAAGTGGGGAGATGGACATCAGAGATATGCATATGATTAAGCAGTCACAGACCTTTCCAACGATATATGACATGAGGGTTGTCTGCAAAATTTAGAAAAGTACCACCTTGGGGGAGGGGGGGGGCAAAGTGGGGAAATGGACATTGGAGATATGCATATGATTAAGCAGTCACAGACCTTTCCAACGATATATGACATGAGGGTTGTCTGCAAAATTTAGAAAAGTACCCCCTTGGGGGAGGGGGGGGCAAAGTGGGGAGATGGACATTGGAGATGCATAATATGATTAAGCGGATACAGACCTTTCCAACAATATATGACATGAGGGGTGTCAACAAAATTTAGAAAATTGCCCCCTTGGGGGGGGGGTTCAAATTGGGGAGATGGACATTGGAGATGCATATGATTAAGCGGTCACAGATCTTTCCAACAATATATGACATCAGGGGTGTCAACAAAATTTAGAAAAGTGCCCCCTTAAGGGGGGGGGAAGTGGCGGGATGGACCCCGGAGATGCATAACATGAATAAGCAGTCAAAAACCTTTCCAACAATACGTAACATGAAGGGTTTGTGCAAAATTTACAAAAGTATCCCCTTGGGGGGGGCAGAGTGGGGGGATGGACACCGGAGATGCATAATATGATTAAGCGGTCACAGACCTTTTTAACGATATATAACATGAGTGGTATGTGCAAAATTTAGAAAAGCGCCCCAATTGGCGGGAAGGGGGGGGGGGGGATGGACCACACAGATGCATAATATGAAAAGGCAGTCGCAGGCCTTTCGAACGATGTATCATATGAGTGGTGTCAGCAAAGAAAAGTCTCCACCCCGTGTGGGCAAAACATACTACCCCCGCCGCCATAATTATTGATGCGGACTCATTTTTTAAATTCGATCGCACCCCTCTTCTCCCGCAAAATGTTGTGAATTTTTAAAAACTCCCCTTCCGAATTTTTTTATACCAAAAGCACTTATGTCCATCGTCTGCATGCAGAGTTTTGTGCTTACAGACGCCTGACACAACAATACACACACAGACAGACGTTTCACACACAGACAGACGTTTACCGACATTAATAGTATAGATGATACTCAGTGCCTACACATTTCGCCCTTTATAATTCAGCCAATGAGTTGACGGTTGTTCATTTCCAGAAACGAAACAATAATTCTTTAGGATGAATTTTGTTTGTTTGATACACCGTGGCAGAATGCGTGCAATACAGCGACAGGCATCACAAACTTTTTAGGACACCTGCAGACTAAAAACAAATAATCAATCTTCGCGGGAAAAAAATCCTAGATTTCGTCAAATGATCACGGGAAAAACACTAATTTCATCAAAGGATCATGTAAAACGTGAATTTTGTTAAAAGGCCACAGAAAAAAGCGATTTACGCAAAAGATGAGCAAATTTTGTCAAAGAATCGCAAAACAGGAAATTTCACCAAAAGATAGCGCTTTCTTGCCAAATTTAGTCTAAAAATTGCGGAATAAAATGTATTTTATCAAAAAATCGCTGGAAAACGCACATTTCGTTAAAGTATCGAGAGAAAAATGCGAATTTCTTCAAATATTGCTGAAAAAAGGCGAATTTCATCGAAGGATTGCTGAAAATTCATGAATCTTATCAAAAGGCAGCAGAGAAAATGTGATTATTATCAAAGCATTGCGAAAAAAGAAAATTTCGTCTAAGGATCACAGAAAAACGCAAATTTCATAAAAGAATCATGGAAAATAACGCAAATTTCATGAAAAAAAAAAATCGCAGAAAAAACACAAATTTCGTCAAATTATCGCTGAAAAAAACACAAATTACGTCATAGGATAGCTGAAAAAATTGTAAATCTCGACAAAAAAAAGATACAGAAAAAAATGCGAATTTCATTAAAGAATCACGAAAAAAAATGCGAATTTTGTTAAAGGATTGCGCAAAGAATGTGAATTTTTTGAAAGGTTCGTGTGAAAAATGAAACTGTCTTTATTAAAAACAGCACACACACAAACATCTATACAAACCTCAATACACACAAACATATTATAGGTAGGGCTTGAAATTCAATTTTTCCAAGGACGGGAGTCTCCTTACCAACATTTTTAAATGGAGGGGAGTTGTAATGTTTGGGAGGGAGAAAAAAAATCTTTAAACCCCACTATTATTTTACGTGCTATTTAAAGAATTACATTAATGCAGACATGACAAAATACCATTGAAAAAATTAAGTCAACTGAGAATGATTATGTAAATTGAGAAAGATGTATGTTTATTTTTATTATAAAAAAGGAAAGAAAGTTAAGTTTTATATATGCAGTGTATTTTTCAAGTTCCATTAAATGTGTTAGGGACCCTTAACAATTAGGTTGTTAAATAAATTTCTGACTTTAGATTTTACTTGATTGAGATTCACCGATCGATCGTGGAAAAGACACAAAGTTCATCGATCTGTCGCGGAAAAAACGCTAAGTTCGTCGATCAGTCGGGAGAAAAAAGCAAATTTCGTCGATCGATTGCAGAATAAACACAAAGTTCGTCGATCTGTCCCCAAAAAACGCAAGGTTCGTCGATCAGTCGCTTAAAAAACGCAATGTTCGTCTATCTGTCGCAGAAAAAACACAAAGTTCGTTGATCAGTCGCAGAAAAAAATGCAACGTTCGTTGATCTGTCGCGGAAAAAACGCAAAGTTCGTCGATCAGTTGCGGAAAAAAGAAAAATTTCGTCGATCGATTGCGGAATAAACGCAAAGTTTGTCGATATGTCCCCAAAAAACGCAAGGTTCGTCGATAAGTCGCTTAAAAAACGCAATGTTCGTCGATCTGTTGCAGAAAAAACTCAAAGTTCGTTGATCTGTCACGGAAAAAACCACAAAGTTCGTCGATCAGTCGCGGAAAAAACACAAAGTCCGTCAATCGGTTGTGGGGAAAAAAAATCACGAAATTTATCGTTCGGTTGCAGGTAAATTAAATAATGCAAATTTCTCCAAAAATGCTGAAATTTTTTGGGCGGGAGGCTCCCACTCATTGTCTTTTTTTGGACGGGATTTCAAAATTTTCGGCGCGAATCACGCCCTGAAAGATATAGTTTTAATCTGAAATAATATACTGAACTTGAACTAACTTTTGAAAAATCGGGTTAACCCAAATCCAACTTGCAGAAATCTACACTCAGTCTGAAATCGACTCGAACCATAAAGACAGTTAACCCAACTTGCAACAAAAATAATTATTGCCGAGAGAGCATTTACCCTCTCTCCCTGTGCTGAAACTTTTCAGAAAATTTTCTGTGAATTTTCTGATTTTTTCTTTTCTCAGAAATGCTGTAGTCATTTTGTCCCCCAATTTTGCCCTTTACAATTCAGCCAATGAGTGGAGGGGGCCAAAGGAGCGTTCCTTATCACAAACGAAAGATGAGATATGTTCGTTTGATGTCGTTGCTGAAAATTTATGGATTTCTATTATTAAAGTAATTTTTTCATTTTACCGTATTTATTTTCTTTTTGTGTTGTATGTATTTTGCTACTTTGAATTTTTTTAAACTAACCCTTTTTTTTTTTGGAGAGTGAGAGAGAGAGATTTAGTAATTTGGTGACACGAAGTTCCGCAAATTCTTAAAATCCACAAATCGTTTCCAATGTAAACAATGAAATTTACAATTAAGTTGCAAGTGCAAAATTTCAGTTTTTTAAAATTTTCATGTCATTCTGTACACATTTTAATATGTCATTCTGATCATTATACATATTTAGTTATGCATTATTAATTATTTACTTGACCTTCACTTTTAATATTTTAAATATTTCAAACTTACAGCTAAATGTAATTATTAAAACATTTGAAATACTGCATTCGAAAAATGAAATTTCAGCTTAGAAACGTGACAATTACTATTAGGTTAAAAAAATTTAAAGTAGAAAAGTACTTATGATATAAAAAGAAGAAAAAAAAAATACACCAGAATTTATCTGTATTACGAAAGCGGGAGAAATGATTTTCTGTGCTATACGAAAAGATATCCAAATAACTCAATCATGAACATAAAAATAGGTATCGGTTTCTATGTTCATGTGCACTCAATCCAAACTTGAAACTTTTAAAAAGGTCATTGAATGAATGAAATTCATCTCCGCCTTTCACATCCAGAAAACTTGCTGTGTCGCCAATTATGTTTATATTTTATATATATATAAAAAAATAATAAT
Source organism: Maratus michaelseni (assembly GCA_963931845.1). NCBI lineage: Eukaryota > Metazoa > Arthropoda > Arachnida > Araneae > Salticidae > Maratus > Maratus michaelseni. The sequence continues at coordinate 72,759,973 of OZ007598.1, forward strand.
TCAGGCACTTTTCCGTTATACGGACACCATTGTCGCCAAACATACATACATACATACATACATTTTGGCATAGTGTCCGTATAACAGAAAAGTACTAAAGTTCATGGTTTAAAATCACAATAAAATATCATGAAATTTATTGATTAGTTGTGGGAAAATATCGGGGAAATAATGTGTTTTTCGTGAATTTTTTGTTTTGTTAACAATGTGGTTAGAGAGCCAGGGAGAAATCCAGAAAACTTGCTGTGTCGCCAATTATGTTTATATTTTATATATATATATAAAAATAATAATTCAGGCACTTTTCCGTTATACGTACACCATTGTCGCCAAACATACATACATACATACATTTTGGCATAGTGTCCATATAACAAAAAAGTACTAAAGTTCATGGTTTAAAATCGCAATAAAATATCATGAAATTTATTGATTAGTTGTGGGAAAATATCGGGGAAATAATGTGTTTTTGTGAAATTTTTCGTTTTGTGTTGTTGTGTTTAATTGTAAGCATTCATTATAATTTTCAGTGCATTATTAAATTGAAATTTTTGTTTAAAATATGTAAACAAAACAGTGACCAGAAACCTGCACAATTTCTAATATAGATAGATAGATAGATGCATGCATGTAGTACTTTTAATTATTTGGTAAAAATACTGTGATCGTCACTGAGAAAACCTGAATTTAACCTAAAAGTAATTGTCGAGTGTTTAAGCTGAAATTTCATTTTACGAATACAGTATTTCAAATGTTTTAATAATTACATTCAGCTGTAAGTTTGAAATATCAAAAGTAAAGGCCAAGTAAATAATTAATAATGCATAACTAAAAGTAATTGTCGAGTGTTTAAGCTGAAATTTCATTTTACGAATACAGTATTTCAAATGTTTTAATAGTTACATTCAGCTGTAAGTTTGAAATATTAAAAGTAAAGGCCAAGTAAATAATTAATAATGCATAAGTAAAAGTAATTGTCGAGTGTTTAAGCTGAAATTTCATTTTACGAATACAGTATTTCAAATGTTTTAATAGTTACATTCAACTGTAAGTTTGAAATATTAAAAGTAAAGGCCAAGTAAATAATTAATAATGCATAACTAAAAGTAATTGTCGAGTGTTTAAGCTGAAATTTCATTTTACGAATACAGTATTTCAAATGTTTTAATAGATACATTCAGCTGTAAGTTTGAAATATTAAAAGTAAAGGCCAAGTAAATAATTAATAATGCATAACTAAAAGTAATTGTCGAGTGTTTAAGCTGAAATTTCATTTTACGAATACAGTATTTCAAATGTTTTAATAGTTACATTCAGCTGTAAGTTTGAAATATTAAAAGTAAAGGCCAAGTAAATAATTAATAATGCATAACTAAATATGTATAATGATGAGATTTTTTTTTTCTTGAATTATTCAGTGAAACTCTCCTTATAAATGTACGCAAATAATTCACATCAAAATCTTAAAATAACAAAGTTTTCTTTCGTGTTTAGCTATGCTTAATAACCAAAAAAGCTTGATTAATACAAAAGTTATTTGGTAAAAATACTGTGATCGTCGCTGAGAAAACCTGAATTTAATCATATCACACACGAAATCTCTCTCTCTCTCAAAAAAAGGGTTAGTTATAAAAAAATTCAAAGTAGTAAAATACATACGACTTAAAAAGAAAATAAATACGGTAAAATGAAAAAATACCTTAATAAAAGAAATCCATAAACTTTCAACAACCGAACAACCAAATGGAATCGTAATACACATACGCTTCTAGAGAGAGGAAAAAGCCTTCACCTCATTGGCTGAAACATCGCGTCTGAAGATAGTAAAAGCCTCTAGCTGATTAGCTGAATGCTCGCGCATGCGTATAAATAGCATTTTTGCACGAAAAACTAAAAAGCAGGTTAGCTTTAAGTATATGGATATGTTTAAAATAGCAAATTCTAGCCACTATAACTCAAGATCACTTGTGCGCCATGTGTGTTTACCTTTAAGCCTCATTTTCCATGCGCCATACTTAATCAGTGTGATATCCACTGATGGGATATATGTGACCCAACTGGTCTGAAAAATGGTATTCTAAGAATTAAAGTGTGACTACAAGACTTGCCAAAAACTATCAGATGGCTGCCTATATCATCACAGATCTGCCTCCATGCTTGAAGTAAACAAAATCAATCTGGACCATATACTTGTTGCAGATGTGTGCACATCCAGTTGTAGAGAACAATGTGAGGATTTATCTGACCATATCACAGTGTACCATACAGTGGTCGGATTTAGCATGCTGCAAATAGCGAAACTACAGTAGTTGCTGCTGTTTCAGTAGTTTGTAGCATAGCACACTATATTTTAAATAACACAATGTAGCACGTAGTACAATACAAAAAGTCAGTAGTTTGTAGTGAGTATTGACTCTACTTTTAATGCTACTTCAGCAAAAAAAAAAAAAAAAAATGTACCATTCTACAAATTATGTGATCATAACTTGCTTCTTTTGTTCAAAATGTGTTCTGCTCAACATTTTGCGAATATCAGCTGTGTTTAGCAATGCATTACATAAAGTCATAGGTTTTTTTCCATTGACACTTTCTAATAAAACCAAATGCTGATTCACCAAATAAATTAATTTTCTTGCTGGCAACACTTGTCTACTTACTCATTATTAGGTCTTCATATTTTAATGCCAGGTGTCTGAATTGGCAATTGCTTTATTTACAGATTTATTTATTGTTTACATTTAGAACTTTATTTCTGTAATTTTTGAGATTATAAAGTAACTCTCAACAAAACTCAATTCAAAACTCAGCAAAACTCAATATAATTAACGCATTAAGAGTGTGTTGTAGAGTTGAGTAAACAAATTTTTCGGTTATTTTTTGTCCCAATTTAAAAATAGTTGCAAAGTATTTTAATACCAGAAAAATAAATAACTACTGAATTATTATGTAAAATTTGTATTTATAAAAAATGTGAAAAAATAAATTTGCAACATTTTGTTTTTTTTAGTTCAGGGAATCATTATGCCTGTTGATGACTACTTTGAATTCTACAACTCCTCATTATGTTAGATGTATAAAGCCTAATGACCAAAAAGTGGCATTTTTGTTTGAACCTCATCGAGCTGTTCAGCAACTTAGGGCCTGTGGAGTTCTGGAAACAATTCGTATCAGTGCAGCTGGTTATCCATCAAGGTAACTTCAGATTTTTATAAATTTTTATTGTTGTGAATTTAAGAAAATTGATAGTTCATGAACATTTAATAGCTTCAGACACTTTTTTAAAAACTGTTATTCTTTATCTGCAAGTTGAATAATATTGTACATTTAATTTTAGATGGGCATATCAAGATTTCCTGAATAGGTACCGTGTACTTACAAGTTCCAAAGATATCAAGAGAGCAGATTTAAAAATTACGTGCCAAAAAATATTAGAAAATCTTGTTCGGGTAATTATTTTACTTTTAGTAGTTTCTTCGTTTGATAATTACAGTTATTAAACATGAACATCTTTTTTAGAAATTAATGATGGAATAAATATATCTCATAGTATTCCAAATGTAATTAGGAGAAATAAAATTTGAGAGAAGGTCAAAAATATGTTTTTTCCTTTTGTCTGGTAATTGAACTTTCTGGCAAATACAAACAAAAATAAATGTATTCATACTTGCCTTCTGTCATCATTTTTATTATTACTTTTATAAAAATTGATTGTTATGGTTAGCTCTGTAATTATCGGCAATACCGGTGTCTTCTGTAGAAAACCATAAAAAAATCTGATTTCTTGACTTAAAACAATCACTACCATGAGAAAACACTTAAAAAAAAAAAAAAAACCCACCATGTTACAGTGAAAGGTGACACATCATACATAATATAATGTTACAAGGGCTCCATATCTTGCTCATTGATTGATATTTGTTTTGTTCAGAGTTGCCTCATATTTGATGTTGCAAGTATTTGATTGAGCCTTATTCTAATAATTTAAGCTCAATTGAAGGAATTACATTAACTATTTCATTTTTAATTTTGTACTATCTTTTTGGGATTCTATTTTTAATTTATAGGATGTCTATAAAATCTCTATATATTTTTTTAGAAATAAGCTGTAAATCCAATTTTTTTTGTAGGTGATTTAATATAATACTTTAAACAAAAGGAATAATAGAGTGATTGTTTGTGCTCATTCATCTACATGAATTAATGTATGAACAGATGCAGGAGGACTCCACTCACATTAAGTTCCCATTCTCCCTAGCAGTGTTGAATTCAGACATTTTTCTCCTCTGGGAGAGATTTTTGCAGCTTCGGGAGAAAAATTACCCTTCTAGACCATTAATAAGCATAAGATCCAAAATCTTTCAGGAGTGGAGGGAAGGGGGCACTTTGATGCTCTGGCGGGGAATGTCCCTCCCAGGCCACCCCTGATTTCAACACTCCTCTACAGCAGCTAGCAAATCAAAGCACATAGCTTGCTGAGCTCATAGTCCTCAGATTCAAGCATATAAACACTTTGAATGTGGTAGGCATGTTTGTTTAAATGATAACAATAGTTTTTTCAAACTTTTCAAATGCAGAGCTTCTAGCTGAGTCTTTGTGGCTATGTTTAACTGCTTTTTCTACTTTTGCGCACCATTTGTTGTTATCATACGTCTACCTGAATAATCTTAATCTTTGATGTTACTAGTTTGCTTGAATTTTTTACTAAGTTTTTACTAGCTACTCTAGCTGCAGCTGATTTTCTGAATTTGCAAGTGAAATTTTCCTGCACCTGTTCATGTGTTAATCTGCATAGACAAGCACAAATAATGGCTGTTATTTCTTCTCTTAATAGCATTCTGTCAGATCACCTACAAAAAAATTGAATAGATGTAGATAGACTGTGTTTACTATTCTCTTCTAGTTCCTGCACTTCGTGTACATGATATGCATGCATCTGATAAAATAAGAAATGTACTGCATCAAATTAATGAAATTATACAACATAAATAGGTTACAATTTCTATGTCATCCAAGAGTGGAGAATTTATAGAAAATCTTATCAGTCAAGGATTTATCTTACCATCCAGCAACATGCAACACACAGTTGAAAATTGTTATGACAAAATAATGATGTTCCATCCCTGGTTTACGTCATCTACAGTTGCAGGATTAATGATACATTTTCTATGCATATGACTTTTTTTTAACCCTTTATAAAGCAGTGGTAATTATTTTACCACTTAATTTTAATTCCAAATTTGTACCAGATTTTTTTAAATGAAATTGTGTGTTTGTATTTTATGTGACAAAATCTATTTAAAATCTTTTAAATTAATTTGTTCTTAAATTCTAGTGGCATTCCATTATTTCAACATCCTGTCAACATATATAATTTGCCTTTATAAAGGGTTAAGGAGATAATCTTCTTACTTTATAAATGAAAAATTAAGATAAATTCAATCTTTTGATTGACTAAATGAAAATTAAACATTGCAAACTCCATATGAAACGTTACAAAAATTCTTTCTTAAAATTTATAAAGATTAAAAAAAAATAAATGAAAACACAATCTCTAGCATTTTTTACATTTACTTGACTTTCACATGTATTTTAATCTAGATTTTTATTTGTTTATTTTTTACATTTGTTGTATAGAGAAGGAATGTAGTTTAAATAATGATAAATACTATTGAAATATTTGTATTGAACATTTTTTCACATAAGTTAGCAAGCTTTTTTGATAAGTTTTTTTGGTACTTTCAGTTAGCTGGGCGCCAGTGATATATATACATGTGTATATACACACATACACACACATATATATACAGTGGAACTTCCCTTTAACGAAGTCCCTATTTAACAAAATTTTCTGCAGAACTTTGACTTTGAACACGATTAGCATGTAAATTAATCTCCATATTACGAAAAATATATTCTATATAACGAAGTTTATTCCACTTTTGCACGTGTACAGATTTCAAACTAAGCGGTTGCTGTTGCGATGGATATGCTAATTTATTTCAGCGGATTGTATGGAAATGAACACATTTAAATAATTTCTATTCTGCCTGGTGCTAAATAAAACAATTTTTTTTTTCACACTAAGAAAAACACTTCTTATCATTATTCTCTCAAACCAGGACACCAGCGCTAACAGTTGGGGGAAGTCAAAATCCTTTTTTTACATACAATGATATAGAAGATGCAGTGACATAATGGCGTTAGATGCATTGAAGCAAAAAATATCAATCAGAGTCAGTTACCATTCTGACCTACCATTGCTCATAGACAATTGCTTTGTGTATCCACAAGAATATGTGCTTCAAAATGCAAATTGAACATCAAAGTTATTTTTGTTCCTGCTAATAATACAACTTCTGAACTTCAGCCATTAGTCTAAGGAATAATAAAAAATCTTGAAGTACATTATCGAAAAAGACAGAAAAAAGATAATATAGTTATGATATGAGAATCATATATTAATTTTAATCTATCCTATCCTTCATTTAAATTATATTTTTTTCCCCTTCCTTTTTCAAAATTTAATTGAGTTATCTTTAACTACAAACAATAATCCCGCTGTAATTTATACCCTTTCCCTTTTTCATTTTCACTTGTGCTCGATCACTAATATCTCACGGCTTTTCGATTAAAAATAGAAAAAGAAAAGAATTAAATCAGCACAGATGCCTTTTCGTATTTTCACTTTCCGAAACCAAGCTTATAACACAATATGTGCATAACGCATTTTTGTGGCCACAATATCAGTTAAAAGTTATGCGAATCTTCCATTTGGCCCAAATGCATGCCCTTATTTGGTAGTGGTAATAACTCAATCACTCACACCCATGTCTAAAAATATATTCTGATTGTTAATGCACAAGTTGTTTTGTCTCTCAAAATTATATTCACATGAGAAGATATTTGTCTGTTATAATCGCCGTGGCGATATTAATTTTTGAAGCAAAATTCGTCCTTTTGCCAAAATCTGATAACCTGACTTGGCAAATACAATTATTTATCCATATCTCTGTCTGAAAGTATTTACGCCTAGACACTCTGTAGCAACCCTATTTTGGCGAGATTCTTGTCAGTGCAATTCCAACTTGTATCGTGGAAACAACACTCACTTCGCTTCCTGTCTTCGCATAATAATGACCGTCTAAGAACGGTTTTTCTTGTTTCCCCTCTTCTGCCCGCAATCATCTTGGCATCGTTATAATGATCTTATAATAAAATGACTTGACGATTATTCTGGAGTTTTTTTTATTATACAACAAACCTGTCTCACTTGCTTTTTTTTATTCGATCACGAACAACAATAACAAACTATGATCTGATCAGCCAACATCTTTACAAAATTATGGTTTCCGTGACCACATTTTTTTTCTCCAGGCTAAATTTAAAAAAAAAAATTTATAATTCGCAGAAGAGGGGACGCTTTTTATTACCATCCCACCAGACCGAGTGGACTGATTTAAAAACTTTGCTTCACCTGTCTACCCTAGTGTTATTCTCCAGTGCCTCTCCTACAAGTGTCATTCGCCGGACCCAAATGGATTAATGGAATCTCTCTGCCTACAATTTCCTGGTTTTTAGAGACTTTCCTGTGCTGTGGATTATCATCATGCCTAGGAGGAATTCCCGGCCTGATTATCACCATCTCGACTGAGCCAATGCAATGATGTAATTCCTGTGTCAGCACGTCCCCACTTACAATTTTTTTTTTCGTCACCAAGTTCTATCTTCCCTGTGTTCTGCCAGTCTCGCCCGTCTCGCTTTCACCCAGCAACGCCAGTGCCACAAACTATAATACCAGTGTCCATGTTTTACTGCAAATGTGCCTATTACAAAAATCTTGCTACTAAATTGTGCTAAATAGAAGTTCATCAGTTTTAGAACCTGCATTCCTCCGTGTTAATCTGTGTGCCTGTGCAAAGCTCTATGACATCCACTGTGTCTCATCCCGCGCCCTTCCATATGCTACAAATTATTTTTCCAATTCGTGATAATTCAATATTTATCCAATATATTACGTCTGTATAAGTTTGCAAGTTTGCATCATTTGTGGTGTGCAGTTTACTTCATAAGTAAAATTCCGTATGTATTTATCAACCTATTCAATTCAGCTAATGCATCGGAAAACATTTTATATCGCCTTTACTTTCTGCAAAATCAGTTACTAAATGTTCACGTTCCTCCTAAGTGATTATCAAACTTTGGATCTCTCCATTCCTTATGCTGCATAATTTTTCTCGCCTTGGTGGTTTACGAAGAATAATAATAATTAGTTCCTGTTTCGATATGTCGAGTGACCTCAGTCTGTTTTACAGCTGATCAGTCTAAAAGGAGTCTGAACTTTGATACGTTGTGCTGACATTCAATTTCAAAGTTCATCATCACAGTATGCATAATTTTATGGCTTCAACAAACTTATTAATTGTTCCAGTGATTCACATTAAATAATAAATTCGTCTTTTCGGATTGACTGAACATAAATTCGATTCAACAATATCATTTCATCATTTTATTTTTTTTTAAAAAAAGGACTTCAGCGTAAATTTTTCCCATGGGTAATTTTTTTAAAGTGATATATTAGTTAATCAAATGGATATTTACTTATGTTACAGGTAAGGGTTTTATTCTTAAAATGTTGAGATAATAAAAAAATAAATAAAATAAAATAAAAATAAAATAAAAAAAAGAAGAAGAATAGTCTTCCGTTTTTTTTTTTTTTTTTTTTTTTTTTTTTTTATTATTATTATTAGTAAGGTGAATATTAATAATGATTCATTATATTAATTTTAAACAATTTATGATTATTTTCTGTTTTTAATGTTATTTTTTTGCCATATTATAGGTAAGTTGGTAAATTATATTCTGTATGTAAAAAAAAAAAAAAAATTAAACAGGCACAGGATACATCTTAAATAAAGAAAATAGTGAATAAGAGAATTTTTGATTATTATTGTGTATTTCAAAAAAAGGTTTTTCCTATTATGCAATATGACTTTTTCATATATTGAAGGTATGATTATTATCATTTTGAACGAAATAAGAGTAAATTACTAGCTGCATCTCTTTTATTTTATAAAGTTTTTTTTTCTTTCTTTAAAAGAAACAATATTAGAGATACATATGATATAATATCTATTTATTTATTTATTCATTTTTCTCTCAAAGGTATGTTTAGATATCACTTTTTTTTTTTTCATGACTGAAATTTATTTAATAGATATTGCATAAATTTTTGTATTTATAATAAGGCAGACATACTTTTTCTATAAACAGTTCATGGTGTTCTTTTTATCTGCCACAAAGAATATTACAGTCTGCAGAATGAGCGATTAATTTATTTATGTATTTACAGATATTTTTCCAAATTGTCCTTCTTTTGAAAATTAAGATATCTCTTGGTTATGAATTTTAAAAAAAATATATGGTTGGATAATAATAAAAGAAAGAAGATAATATATTTGTGGGTGTGAATAATTGTTCATTCTGGAGATATAGGTATTTTGTTCTTGTGTTTTTTTTTCTTTTTCATAAAAAAAAGAGATTGCATTCATTTTTTTTATTCATTTATTATATATATTTTTGCTTATAAGTAATACTTGCAGTAAATATTTTCTGGTAAATTACTGTGAATATTTCAGTGAAACAAAATTTTCCCCACCTGAATTTTTAATATTCTCTTAAGGTAAAGATTTATTTAGCTAATAAATTCTTGCAAACAAAATATTTATATTTGCTCACTCGTTAGCCAAACATGGCCAGTAAACTAACTTTTAAAGTCACCAATTTTGATGGCGAACCCAGTTTATTAGAGTTCTTTTTTTAATCAGTTAAGAACATTGGCCCGTATACAAAAATGGAAACATGAGGAAACAATTCAGTTTCTGGGTGGGAAATTGACAGGCCCAGCGTTAACCTTTTTCACGCAAAACCCTGAGATCTATAAATCTAACGATTTGGATTTTGTCGAAAAAGAATTCAGAGCGTTTTTCGCTCCCCCGAGTAAAACTGCTGCGTTGGTTGAATTTAATAATCTATTATTACTACCAGAGGAATCGATTCGAAACTTAGCGCATCGTATAAACACACTCACTGCTCGCGTACATGACACTATAACAGATAGAACGGCCCTTGACAACATAAAGTTCACAAAATTTATTTCTGCAATTCCCTCGAATTTACGAGTCAAAATACAGGAAGAAGGAATTTCTAATTACAAACAAGCGGTAGATAGGGCACAAACATTGCAAGAAATAATGCAGAATGAGAAAATATTGCAGCCCTGCGCATGATCTAACTCTGCAGACTCGATCGCCCTGCAGTTGAAATCACTAAATGAAAAAATTAACGCTTTGTCGTTAACAGGTAGTGAGGACAAAAATAACACCCATAATCAACCCTCTTGCCCACAAAACTCGCATGATCAGTATAAAAAAGACTTAAAAAAAAGACACACTGGTCATAGCTATTACCGCACTAATAAACAAAAAAATTCGAATTCTCCACCCACTTGTCAGTTGTGTTTGAAACGTGGCCACACTGCAAAATTTTGTTTTAAATGGAGAAGATCTAATGCGAATAAAGGTGGATACCAAAACTACAAATTCAATCCAAATTTTCGCAAAAAAAGTAATCAGAAAGGGGAATCTTTAAACTATTAAGGAGATGTAATTTAGCTGATGGCTTTGCATCTCAGGAAAACATTTTAACATCAGCAACTTGCCCTACATTCTCATGGTCGTTTGATGAAACTCTTCCAAAAATTTCTAAGGAAAGGTTAGTCAATTCGGTCGCTTCACAGACCACAACAAACATAAAAATGACCAGGAATGGGTCGTCACAAACAGTGCACAGATCAACTGAAAGTTCATCGCAAACTGTATCACCAAGTGACGAAAAGAAAGTTGAGGTTAATTCAAATGTGAATAATAGTTCCCCAACACTTCCCCTTATAAAGGCCTCTATAGCAAGGACAGACACAATTTTACTTCTGGATACCGGTTCGACAATTTCGCTTTTATTACAGTCCCTTTTCGATTCTATTAAGCACAATCTTAAATATAAAAGGTTAGGCACAACAGTTACCCTTAAAACAGTAAATTCCGATGTTGACTTCACCGCATGTATAAAAGCCTCAATCAGAATTCACCACAAATCTTTTAGTCACAGTTTTTATATTGTTGACATTCCCGATACCTCTAGTTTTCAAGGAATATTAGGATTTGATTTTATTCATAAACACAGGATCATAATTGATGTGCACAAAAATAGAATGTCAACAAATGAATTTCACGTGCCATTACTTAGTGCGTCAGCTGATGGCAAAGACATAAATCTGCTTACTCAACATGTAAACTCTCCGTCAAATTCATTCAAAACGATTCGCCTTGCACATAAATTAAAACTTGAACCACATGAGAAAACATGGATTTCCATCGACACTGATTCTTTAAACCCTTCAATGCAGTATTGTTTTGAAAGTACTATTTCTAATAAACAAATTATTTGTTATGACAGTCTGCTTGGTAACAATAATGATGTTGAATCGGTCGATCAGGAAAATCATAACAAACACCTACAAAAATCACATGTATACATATTCTTACAAAATTCTTCTAACAAACCTGTACACATAAACAAAAATGCGCGAATAGGAATTTTATATGAGGTCTCGGAAATTATGGAACCATTTAAAAGTGACAATTTGTCACAGACCATGATGTCATGCAATAACATCAACAACTTCAATATTCAACCTCATGATAATTTACAACAATTTATTTGCAACTATATTCAAGCTTCAGATGAGGTCTTAAAAAAAAGAAAGGAAGATTTAACAATACAAGACTTCAAATTGGAACATCTAGACACTCAACAAGCAAAAACCTTAGGCTCATTATTGCTAAAATACTACAGTTCTTTTTCTAAATCAATGAAAACATTAGGTCACACAGACAAGGTTGTTCCAAATCTCAAATTCATTAATGACTACCCAATCAAAACACTACCTTTTCCGGTACCACAATCATTACACCAAGAAATGAAAGAGCAAATAAATCAACTTCTTGAAGCAAATATTATTGAACGTAACTGTTCAGAATGGGTATGTCCTATTTTGCTGGTTAGAAAGAAGTCTGATGGGTCTGTAAAACAAAAATACAGACTAGCTCTTGATTTAAGAATGCTAAATTCCGTCTTACAAGGATCTTCATATCCACTTCCCAAAATACAGACCATTATTTCAAATTTATCTGCATATAAATATTTCACTTCGTTAGATTTTCAACAGGCCTATCATCAGATAAATTTACCTGAAAAATATCAAGATCCACTTACATTCACATGCATTTATGGTACTTTTCGTTTCAAAAGATTGGTATTTGGATTAAAAAATAGCAGTAGTTTCTTTCAAAATTTAATGGACACTATTATTGATGAATTAGAAATGGAAGGTATTTTTGCATATCAAGACGATTTGATCTTTGGTTCTAATTCTTTTGAGGAAACATGTGCAAAATTACAGAAAATACTTGAAATTTTATCAAAATATAATTTAACGCTCTCGCCTAATAAATGTTCATTTCACAAAACCGCTGTTGACTACTTAGGTTTTCACATTGAAAATCATTCCATTTCTCCAGTCCAATCAAATATTGTCGAAATAAATTCTTTTCCTACCCCGACAACAAAAAGACAATTAAAAAAGTTTATTGGTCTGGTCACATTTTACAAATCTCTAGTGCCTTCTTTTTCAAAAATTATCCAACCACTTATAGATCTCACTACACCAAAAACAGCATTTAAGTGGACTCAAAAACATCAAAAATTATTTGATCAAATGCAACAGGTGTTCTTTAATTCTCCCATGGTTCGTTTACCCGATTGGTCTAAAACTTTTTATGTAAACACAGATGCGTCAATTATAGCCATAGGAGGTGCTCTGTTACAGGAACATGAAGGACAATTATTTCCCATTGCATTTTTTTCTAAATCTCTTAAGCAGTCTGAAAAACGTTATCCAGCACTAAAACTTGAATTAATGGCCATCTACAAATCAGTAATCGCTTTTAAATACTACCTATATAACCGAAAGTTTGTAATTTTATCCGATAGTGCTCCTTTAAAAAAATACAAGAAAACAACTAATCCCGCTGATATAACAACTAGATGGTTAACAGAATTATGAGAATATACATACACTTTTGATCACATTCCCTGTTCTTCAAATGTACTTGCAGATTATTTGTCCAGATGTTCTTTCGAGAAAAACACAATTGACTTAAATTCCAACCCAGAGCTTATCAATGAACCATATGCTTTGCCAATTGTCGATAATGATCTACCAGACACTAATAATGATCATTTATCATACGGTACACATTCTCTAAATTACTTAGTTATTGGTAACAAGGATCAAAAAGACCCTTTATTGGAAATTTCAAATGAAACATTTGTAAACGAACAAAAGAAAGATACAAAATTATCCGAAGTTTACAACGAAATTATGCAAAATGGTTCATCGAAGCAATTCTCTATGTACTTCATTCATCCCGATTCAAAGGTTTTAATGTTAAAAAAAGAAAACATTTGTAATGACACCTTTTCTTACCACATTATTGTCCCAAATTCATTAAAAGCAAAAGTTCTAGCAATATGTCATTTTTCACATTTTGGATTAACAAAAACTTATGCATTTGTCACAAAAAAATATTTTTGGAAAGGAATGTATGCTGACACTTTAAATTTTGTAGCGTCTTGCACAAAATGTTTACAGGCAAAACATCACAAAACTCCACTTGCTCCACTACAACCTACATACACACCTACGCATCCAGGAGACACAGTCAGTGTTGATTTGGTCGGTCCCTTTAGTAATGGACAGTCGGTATTGACAATAAGTGACCATTTTTCTCGACACCTAGAACTCTTCCCTTTGCGTAGCATCACTTCTGAAAAGATAATAAAATGTTTATTCAGTTATATAACTATCTTTGGAAGACCTTCTGTAATTTTGTCAGATTTGGGAAAACAATTCACTTCACACATATACGATAAATTTAACGACACATTAGGCATAAAGGTACGTCATTCCAGTGTAGCGAGGCCACAAAGCAATGCCGTGTCAGAGCACGTTAATAAATCAATTAAATACTCGGTTTCAACTTTACTTCAAGAAGGTCACACTTTTGAAAATGCTTTACCAATTCATAAATCTCTTTATACCTCTTTATATACTTAAATCTCTACATTCCTCCACAAAATATTCTCCCAATTTGCTTCACTTTGGAAGAGAACTCTCCTTAATATTTGATACTTTTGACCATAATGTCAATCAGGTTCTAAACAAACATTTTGAAGCTTACAAATTGTTACAAGATTTAAATTCTATTTACAGGAAAGCATACAATAACATCAAAGACTCTCAAAACAAAAGGAATGATCATTTTCAAAAACGTGCTAAACTAAGAAAAATTATGAATAAAGATATTGTGTATTTAAAATCTGTAGATAAGTTCAAACCAAAATATTCTGGACCTTACATTGTTATACACAAATATTCACCTGTCTCTGTTTCAATCAAACACTTACATGCACCTGATGACTCTGCTTTTAGAGTATACATTGATAGGTTAATCATCGCTCCACCAAGAAGCGATCACTTACTTACAAGTCATGATGGTTACAATAATATTAACTCTCCAACTTATTCAACACGTTATAATTTAAGACCTAGAAAATAGCGTATAATTTTATAATTGTTGTATTTTGTGCGAATTTTTGGTTTTGTTCACACTTGTGTATATTGATGTACACAATATACTGATGTTATATTTGATGTTTCCTTGGGAAAGTTCTCGGCTGGTCCAAGTTTGTTTCATCAAGGGAATGGCAGATATGGCAATCTTGTTGTGAACATTATCTTTTATGTTTATAGGGTGTTTGCGCATATACACTTAAAAAAAAAAAAAAAAAAATCTTAACTTTTGTCGTCATATTTTTTTTTTATCTCATAAATAGTTATAATAGTGGTAACATTAATTGCACTAATTTTTTTTTTTCCTCTTAAAGTCAGTTTTTTAATTTTAATAATGCTAATTAAGTAAATATGTTACCTCATAACTTAACATTTTTACCGAACTTGACAAAACTCTCTCTCATTACTCTAGGATTGACTTTTATTCGACATACACTAGGTGTATATATATATTTTTATTTTTCTAATTATTCCCTTTCGGAGTGGTGATCTGTTCAAAATTATTGCCCTTAGGATCTTCCACCCCTTTGTAATGAGAGACACATTCGAATTGGTATTCCAATTCACCTTAAATCCCCTGTCAAAATGAGTATACGAGACTGCTCCTCAGTTTGTTGCATTACTGCTGCGGGAGCAACGGGGTCTATGTTGTGACAACAATGTGGATCTCGCCCTAAATATTCCCTCCACAAATAAGGCAATAGTCCTAAACTTGCGCCATTACACTTGTCTTTTGACAAGATTTAGGGCAGGAATTTTTTTTTGGATCGTGCGTCACTTTCCCTATCCTGTCCTGTGCGAATGCACAATTTTTTACTATTTTTAAACCCAAATTTTATTCATTTTTTTTATCTTCATCATTTTTGTATTTCATTTTTACACATGTATTTTGTATTCTGTTCGAACAAAGAGAATTTATATTGTAGTTGCAACTTATCAAAGCTTATGTGTTCAGAAATATGAACATTTTTTTAAATTCATTTTGCATGCTTATGACCAGCTGTCAGTAAAAAAAATATGAGTTGATGATAATGCAACTTTTCTGGTCATATTTTGGTCATCAATATATGTAGAGTAGTTCAACTGCTATATCTTCCGGAACAGCAAATAACAACAACATCTACATCTACAAAAAAAAAAAAAAAAAAAAAAAAAAAAAACTCTTATGAAACCATGGACTCAAGGAATAAACTATTGTGTACACTTTGATGACCAGTAGCAAAAATTTTGGTATACCATTTCCATTTTCATTTTTGATATTTGTATGTGTTTATATTTTTCTTATATTGGGCATTGATTATATGTAAACTTTCAGACGGAGCATGCCTGCAAATTAAACCCTAACAAATTATTCTTTTATCTGAGCAAACTGGGGAAATATATGATATAAGAATCATATATTAATTTTAATCTATCCTATCCTTCATTTAAATTATATTTTTCCCCCTTCCTTTTTCAAAATTTAATTGAGTTATCTTTAACTACAAACAATAATCCCGCTGTAATTTATACCCTTTCCCTTTTTCATTTTCACTTGTGCTCGATCACTAATATCTCACGGCTTTTCGATTAAAAATAGAAAAAGAAAAGAATTAAATCAGCACAGATGCCTTTTCGTATTTTCACTTTCCGAAACCAAGCTTATAACACAATATGTGCATAACGCATTTTTGTGGCCACAATATCAGTTAAAAGTTATGCGAATCTTCCATTTGGCCCAAATGCATGCCCTTATTTGGTAGTGGTAATAACTCAATCACTCACACCCATGTCTAAAAATATATTCTGATTGTTAATGCACAAGTTGTTTTGTCTCTCAAAATTATATTCACATGAGAAGATATTTGTCTGTTATAATCGCCGTGGCGATATTAATTTTTGAAGCAAAATTCGTCCTTTTGCCAAAATCTGATAACCTGACTTGGCAAATACAATTATTTATCCATATCTCTGTCTGAAAGTATTTACGCCTAGACACTCTGTAGCAACCCTATTTTGGCGAGATTCTTGTCAGTGCAATTCCAACTTGTATCGTGGAAACAACACTCACTTCGCTTCCTGTCTTCGCATAATAATGACCGTCTAAGAACGGTTTTTCTTGTTTCCCCTCTTCTGCCCGCAATCATCTTGGCATCGTTATAATGATCTTATAATAAAATGACTTGACGATTATTCTGGAGTTTTTTTTATTATACAACAAACCTGTCTCACTTGCTTTTTTTTATTCGATCACGAACAACAATAACAAACTATGATCTGATCAGCCAACATCTTTACAAAATTATGGTTTCCGTGACCACATTTTTTTTCTCCAGGCTAAATTTAAAAAAAAAAATTTATAATTCGCAGAAGAGGGGACGCTTTTTATTACCATCCCACCAGACCGAGTGGACTGATTTAAAAACTTTGCTTCACCTGTCTACCCTAGTGTTATTCTCCAGTGCCTCTCCTACAAGTGTCATTCGCCGGACCCAAATGGATTAATGGAATCTCTCTGCCTACAATTTCCTGGTTTTTAGAGACTTTCCTGTGCTGTGGATTATCATCATGCCTAGGAGGAATTCCCGGCCTGATTATCACCATCTCGACTGAGCCAATGCAATGATGTAATTCCTGTGTCAGCACGTCCCCACTTACAATTTTTTTTTTCGTCACCAAGTTCTATCTTCCCTGTGTTCTGCCAGTCTCGCCCGTCTCGCTTTCACCCAGCAACGCCAGTGCCACAAACTATAATACCAGTGTCCATGTTTTACTGCAAATGTGCCTATTACAAAAATCTTGCTACTAAATTGTGCTAAATAGAAGTTCATCAGTTTTAGAACCTGCATTCCTCCGTGTTAATCTGTGTGCCTGTGCAAAGCTCTATGACATCCACTGTGTCTCATCCCCGCGAGTTTTTTTTATTATACAACGAACTCTATTGCTTTTTTTTATTCGATCACGAACAACAATAACAAACTATGATCTGATCAGCCAACATCTTTACAATAGTGAAAACATTAGTTTGAGAACCTGTGTATCAGAACTGATGAAAGCTTGAGCCAAAGCTTGGGACTGTAACATGATTTCATTGACCGTACACAATTGTTTTGTAAAAGATGGCTTCATAATTGATACTGAATCAAATGCTTTTGAATCCAATACCTGTTTGTCATATCTGAAGGAAAAATCTCATGAATTTAAGTTGATTTCTATTTAACAAATTTTCTTCATAACGAAGTTTTTAAGTGTAACGATCAGACTTCGTTAAATGGAAGTTTCACTGTATACACATATCTGTATGAATATATTTATATGTGTACATATGTCACTGGCACCCAGCTAACTGAAAAGTACCTTCTTTTTTTGTTTTTAAATCAATATTGGCATAGAAAAATATACTTTCACTTAGTCAATTCAGTCATTTAAAAAAATATTGCCAAGATCTTATTTAAAATAAATAAATCAGAAAAAAATGTTTTCTCAAAATAAAGTTTATCCAAGTTGAAATTTAGTTAATTTTGAAATTTTAATAGGATTAGTATAGTCCTTCTAAGTATTTGTCTTTTCTTTTATTTTATAAAAGAGCAAAAAAGGCCATGTAAGTGCTTAAATTTGCTTTAATTTTTGTGAAGATGCTTTATTTAATTTTGTAAATGCTTTATGTTCTATATTCAGCAGTTAAAAAAAGTGAAGTGTAAGCAAAGCCCCATATTAAAGCTAGCAAGAAATATTTCCCATAAAACATTGTTTATCTTCAGTTGCAACTTTGGTCAAGTCTTTGATGACATGATGGAATTGAAAAATAAATGCTACCATTTTTTGCTTCCCATCTAACAAAATTGATCCACTCATGTTTAAATAACAAAATTAATTAATAGTGTTAAAGTTTTGTGAAGCTGCAAGTTGATGAAAATATTCATGCCAATATGAAAATATTCATGTTTCTGTAATAACAAGACTTGTAATGTCATTTTGTATACTTTTCTTAGAGACGTTCTGGTAACATTGAGGTCTTTGTCATTGTATGGTATTTACTGAAAAATGGAAAAAAATAGTTTTGATAGTTTTACATCAACAATATTATATTGTGTGGTATTAAATGTAGTTTAAATATTTTTTGGGGAGTTTTTGTTTGGGAATGAATAAAAAACTTATTTTTAATGTTTTTTGCAAATTATTGAATTTTTATCTGTGTTAAATATGATTATTATTAAATAATTATGCTTATCTATTTATTTTAAATATTTTCTTTACATGCTTAGCAACATGCATTCTTTCGAAAAACTGTAAGTAATTGTTTCTTTCTTAAAATATTTAAACAAACAATATTATTACTTTTATTATGAAATGTTTAGAAAAAAAATATATTTCTTTTAGGTTTTTGACATATATAGTACAATTGGTCAAAAAAAAGAAAAAAAAACACCCCCCCCCTCCTCCTCCCCCAATATATTTTAATCCCCAAATTATCACAAGAAAAACAAAAATAGGTATTCAATTGGAAATTATGTCATCTTTCAATTTATGTTTGAAAAAAAGCGGTATTCATAGAGTGATTGTACAAAACTCTGAAAATTTCAATATAGACACGAAATTTTGACATCATATTTTGTTTTTGTTTTTTTCTCGGAAAATTTTACCCTAGTATAGCAAACAAGAAGTCATTTGGTTAAGTAGTTTAGGGATTATGCAGATTTAAAGTTTTGAACTTCTAATGTTAAATTCATTATATTTGTTCAACAAACTGCAATGCATGTAGTTTTTTAAGTATAACTCAAAAACTTAAAAAATAAATGAACAACATAAAATAGAACAAATAAAAAAATATAAGCTTCCCAAAAATCAAGGTTATCCATTTACGACCTTGATTTTTGGGAAGCTTATCATATATGGAAGAATTCAGGCATCTTAGTTAATGAAGTGTCCAGTACACCAAATTTTTCAAATGTCTGGCTACCTTTCATTTAATTCATTCTCTTCGATTCCCCCCCCCCCCCCCCCACACACACACACTTTTTTTTTCTCCTTAGTACTTAAACTCATCCAGTCTGGCCGGGCGATTCTATTGGTCTCCTGCATCACATGTGGTTACTGACTCCGCTATTGTTTTTGAAAAACTCACCACCAAACAGTCTTGGGCGTGTGCAGGATATGCAAGCATATTTACATGGCTTGAACTTTTTAATCAGTTTTTACTCTTTTAAATTTGGCACTGATGATGGAGTTTTAGGAGCTCCAAAACAGCTGTTTGCCATTTTGTATATTTTTATTTGTGCTATTTTACATTGTTCATTTATTTTTTAATATAACGACACAAAGTTAAATCTGCCTGTTTTAATTAACTCAAAAACTACTTTGTAGAATGAGCTGTAATTTTGGATTTACATATTTGAAGCCTCTAGAAATAGATTTCTGTTAAAATTTTTATAGGTTACAATACTTTTTTTTTTTTCAAATTTTAATTTTTGCATTTATGTTTTAATTAATATGTGTTTACATTGGCTGATGACGGGCTGTTAAAAGACATGTCCTGTGTGTTCTTTTGTTTTTATGGTGATTCATACAAAGTTTTATCATTTAATTGTGACTTATCGCCAGTTCTTCGGTGCTGTTACATCTGTATTTCACCTATTGTCTGTTCTTGCAAACCCCATTCCTGTTATCACTCTCTCTTTTGGCGCAGCATGTCCCTTAAGGGACTTTGTGCCATAAAAACTTATACAACCAACCTCTTTTACCAACAATAAAAGCAGTTGAGAAATGGTGGATTATTTTAGTTGCTGAGTTAGAAGAGAAAAGTCTGCCAAAAATTCAATTGTAACCTGCACTTATAAAGTATTGGCTTTGTTTCAAATTTTATAGTTTCTAAAATCAATCCTCCCTTCCATGGTTTACTCATAAAACTTCTCAACGCTTCTTCTCTTCCTTTTAGTATGTGTGACAAAACTGTCACTGGTTTCAGGATATGAAAAATAGACAAGTAATTATTCCTTTTTAACATAAATGAGTTGTTATATTTGCAAGGGAAAATCTCCATTTACAAGGGTATTTTCATAAGTTCTCGGCCTGACACAGAGATGTTACAAGTATGACCAAATGACAATGATGTTTGTTATGATCCTTTAGATGGCATGCTGCCAAGTTTCACCCGTGTGAATTTATTGGTTATTGCTTGCCAATAAAATAAAGTAAAGAAGTAAATGTTAATAATACATCAATAATAAATTAATGTAATAATTTTGACATTTTCTAAAAATGGAAAAAATTGAAGTTCGAGCTGTCATAAAATACTTTGTCTAAAAGGTTTAACATACAAAAAGAGTTACATTCCACTTTAAAGGATTCTTCCTTTTTGTATTTGATGATAAAAAATAGTTTAAACATGATCGGAAATCCATTCATGATGATGAACGCTCAGGATGCCCGAAAACCTGTATGACCAATGAAATTGTCTCAAAAATTCACAATGCTGTATTAAACGATTGCCGATTGAGGATACATGAACTTGCTGACAGTGCAAACATCTCGATAGACCATAACCTTTTACATAATGTTTGGGGTTAAAAGCTTTCCGCTAGATGCGTGCCACATTTGTTGGATGTCGACCAAAATGCCAAAGAATAAATATTTCTCAAGAGTGTTATCAGATGTATTGTGTTGCAAGTTGAAAAATAAAATGAAATGTTGTCAAAAATGTTGCGTTTTTATTTTTTTTTTCAGGCCGAGAACCTTTTGAATCACCATTGTACAGGGCTTTACTAAACAATTCACACACAAGAGTGTGTTTTAAATGTATTGAGTTGCAAGGGGACTACATTGAAAAATAAAATGAAATTATGTCAAAAATGTTGTGTTTTCATCGTCAGACCGAGAACTTTTCGAACCACCCTCATAAAATGCCCATTAATGTGCGTACAGTGTGTCAATGTTCTGAACATGTATTTTCTGAGGTGGTTTGAATCTAAATTTTATTGTTTTCACACATTTGATTAATTTCACAGCTCTTCTATTTGTATGTTGCTGTATATGCCTTTTTTCTATTTTTAGGAGGAAGACAAATTTCAGTTTGGTAAAACTAAAATATTTTTTCGTGCTGGTCAAGTTGCTTACTTGGAAAAATTACGAGCTGACAAATTACGAGCTTGTGCAGTGATGGTCCAAAAACATGTTCGTGGTTATTTACGCAGGAGAAAGTTCAGGCTTATTCTAAGGACAGCTATTGGTATCCAGAAGTATTCCAGAGGATTGTTGGCTAGAAGGTAAAATTGACATTCTTTTTAAATTGCATGATAATTTTGTTGTCCTTTTTGAAGGTATATATTATTTTACATACAGTTATTAGTTTCTGCTTTATACTATTTTAAGTAATTGTTGTAACAATTAAAAATTATGAGGGGCTCAAGTAGTCATCAGTTCTGTTTTATACTATTTTAAGTAATTGTTGTTGCAGTTAAAAATTGGGGGACTCAAGTAGTCATTTCCAAATAAGCTGTACAATTAGCATTATCAATAATTAATAAAATATTTAACCCAAATTAGAAGTTATTATCACAAAATCAGTATCTTAATTATTTTAGAAAATTTGATACTGAATTCTGTTGCTATAATGAGATAACAGGACATTCAAGGGAGCACAGCCCTTAAAGTATAAATCTGAAGTTAAGGTGCTTCAATGCAAGTCTCATTTTTACTTTTAATTAATTTTACTTAATATTTTATTCAGAAAAAATAAATAAAAAATGAGACTTGCAGAGCTAACATATAGGCACCTGAATTGCAAATCACTTTAAAAATATAATTAATGTCATGGTGCTTTTTTTAGCTGTAGAGTTGTTTTTTTCAGAGATGAATTATCAAACATTGAAGACTGAAAATAATAGTTTTTAGAATGGTTAAAGAGACTTTTCATTTGAATGTGGAAGCCTGGAGTTCTATGAACTCCACCCTTTTCCTACACCCATTCTGATATTCAGTTATTAACGTTTGGTACAATAAGTAATCAGTGTATAATTTATTAAGCCACATGTACTTTACATGCATTTTCAAGCATGTTCGGTTTAATTTTCTATCATAATTGTCAATTTTTTCTTTTTCTTTAGGTATGCAACATTCCTAAAAAGGACAAGGGCTGCTATCATCATACAGAAAACAGTCCGTATGTTCATACAGAGAAAGAAATATTTACGTATTTGTCGTACAGTACTTGGCATTCAAACATCTGCCAGAGGTATGTGGGCTAGGCAGAAGTTCTTACAAATGCGCAAAAATGCTGCTGCAACAATCATTCAGGTAATATTTCTTGGTTGCTCTTTTAAAGTAAAAATTTGATACTAGGTCAGTGATGACAAAATTTTTGCATGTATATGCCAGATAGCTCAGAAATTTGATTTAACCCTTTCAGGGGCAAAGTACTTATATTGTTAAAATTGTGAAGTGATGGAACGGCACCAGAATTTCAGAACGAATTTATTTTAAAATAAGTAAAAAGTTTTTTTCATGTGCATTACAAAAATAATTTTTTTTTCCAAAGTTCTGGTACCATTGTAGCATTTTGGGATTAAATTTAAGTGGTTTAAATAATATCCCACCACCCTTCAAGGGGTTATCTACATTCTAGCATGCCAAGAAACATATTTTTTTTTTAAAGAAATAATTAATTTTTACAATTTTTTGTACTAAAATCCTTTTTTGTTATCTTAAATTTGGTTCCTAATTTATTTATTATGCTGCATGAACTAAATAACAGACATGTCCAGTTTAAATCCGTATTAATAATTTATTAATGATAAATTTTGCCATTCTATATGTTTGATTCTGAATTTGCTTCACATTTTGTTTGTTAGTTGCAAGGCTACAAAACTGAGTCCAGTAAGCATTTTATTGTTTGAACTCTCTTTAAAAAATCAATTGGGAAAAGTCCTTAAATTTTATATAGAAGCAAAATGACTTAGCAAACATACATGCTGAATATATTTTCATGCTACACAGTCCTTACATTTAAATTTATAATGTTAACATTTGAAAATTCGAAATTAATTGAAAATTCTTTTAAGGGGTCACCAGCAGTTGATCTTATGGAAAACAGTTGATATTGATGTACCTTTTTTTCAAGAACTGCTAGAGTGATTTTGTTTTTTTGTTTTCATATTATAATTAGTTATAGTTCAGTCATTTTGTTATCTTAAAAATCAGTTCCTTTTTATTAATGTTAATAGTAATTTTTTTTTTTTAAAGGGAATTTTTGATTGTGAAATTGTGGGACTATTTCATTTTAAAATTTTCTTTCTTTCTAAACAATCAATTTCTAGTTTAGTTACTGCCAAAACTATGTTTAAAAAATTATTAAAATCGTTTCAGTAGTTTCTCCCCTAAAAAATACTTCAATATAAGTTTTTTTCCAGAGGATTTTGCATTCGTTGTTTCACCCTGAAATCATATACAATAACATAAAATTGTTTAGTTTTTATGCTTTATTAAAGTGCAAAGTAATTTGCTCTACATTGGATCAAAATCTTTTAAGAGCCCACATTTAACATAACCATTTACATATATTAAGCTTAGAAATTTGAAAATTGCAGTCAGTTTTCTACTTTTGCTTTCTATTTGAAGAATTTCTTTTATCTGATTCTTTGTTTTTATGATTTCAAAAAAGAAATTTTCTATATAGCATTTTGGCATTGCTATTTTGATATTAGAATCTTCATGATTTCATATATTCTTGTAGATTCATAAAATTTTGACAATTCATTTGTCTAAATCAGTTAATCCACTGAGGTTAATGTCATTCAAATATACATAAATTAATGAACACATAACTGCAATCTGATAACTTTTTTCATTCTCGTATTTTTCACATGAGATTTCTTTTATTTAATCCAAAAAACGGTTATGATATCATTGTATTGTATATCAGTTAGTTTATGCAATCAAGAACTACAACTATATCTCATGACTAGCTATTTTATGGCTTTATTTTTGTGAAATTATTAGAAGAATAAAATAACTAGATCAAATTATTGTCAATGTAATTAACAATACTATGAATATTATTAACATTAACAACACTTATTTAGATTTTTTAAAAATTTATTTTTCCTCTGTTTAACTTGTTATTTAAATCTTGCTGATTTAAGTACAGGGCTGCCACTGGCAGCTGTTTTTGTTATTAGTTGTCTCACCATTTTTTTCCAAACAATAATCATTGTGATAGCTTCAAAGTAGATTATTTCTATTTAGGAATAGTGGTAGACAATTAATGAAAAAAATCTTAAGTGGTAGCCCTGTTAATGTTTTTATTAAGCAATAAGGTTAATTTCTACTTATAATATATTTATTCATGCCTAACTAATTTTTTTTTCTTTTTAGTGAACATTTAACCCTAAATTCAAAATAGTGAAACATTTCCACCAATAAGAAATGACATCATAATCATACATTTTCATCCATAAAAATGAAAAAAAAAAGTTCTATAATTGTTTTAAAATAATATAATTTTCATTCTTGGATTGGGATTCTAAATCTTTAGCTTAACAGAATTTATTAACAACTAACCTAAGCAACTGCATTTCAACAAACTCCTTCTGTATCTTTAATCTCTATAAACAGAAAGTGAAATGTTGAATAAAATGTTGTAATGTTTCAGTTCAATTCTTAAATTAAAATTAACTGTTTCTGCAGCAATAAAAACTATTTTTGACTTTAAACATGATTAAAATTTTAATTTTAATTTTAATCTGAGAAAATATCTACTAAAAAGTATTTATGATCTGTTAAAATCATATAAAGATCCCTTTTCTGTGTTCTGTTGAGATACACGTGTATCTTTGGTATTAATTTTAACTCGTGAGTAAGAATCGAAGAAAATAGATAACTTTATTGATATCTCTTTTTGATGATTTTAATTTTTTAATTCTCTTATTTAACTTAACTTGGTTTTTGCATGCAAAGATGAAATTTTGGAACCTATTTTTAACTCACTTCCTGATATGCTAGAATTAAAAAAATACATACAAAGATGTGTTTCTGATGACAATACAGCATTTTTATAATTTTAGAGCTTTATAAATAATTTTAAGGCATTTTTCCATTAACCTGCCATTGATTGCCAAATATTCTTTATGGTTATAATTGTATACGAGTTGCAACAAAAATGGATTTAATTATGGGCCAAACCACATTTGCTGAAATAAGCCAACTGCAATGTAACTGCAACAATGAAATATTTTAAACAATGAATTTCAAACAATGAATTACTTTTTCATTGTTTCAAAAAACTGTTCTAGATATTGTAATGACTCTTCAGCACAATCACGTGTCGGCGTTTTAAGTGCAGTTTCTTCTTCTGAGTCACTATCACTTGCATCTTCCTGCTCCTGGGTTTTTACCACTTCCACGACGATATCCTCAGTGGAGAGTAAGTCCGACGTTAAGACACCGTCATCAACGTTATTGTACTCATCGATGTTTAAAACATCGTTAAACTTCTCAATGTTATTTTGTTGCAACCAGACTGAGAGTGCGAAGTCATCTTCATTTCTGTCAATCCATCCAGCTTTCCTGTAACAATTTCGGATGCATGATTGAGTCACACTTCCCCAAGCATCTATCATCAGGTGTATAGCATCAAGAACAGAAATTTTAAGATCCTGCTTTTTCATTTCTCTCTAACATCATGAGAATCAATAGCTTTCTATAATAGCATTTGAAGCTGCGAATAACACCTTGATCGAGAGGCTATAACACTGAGGTTGAGTTAGATGGTAAAAAAAAACAAGTTTTATGTTTTTTTAAATTGCTGACCTGCAGGTGAGCAGAACAATTATCAATGATGAGTGCCATCTTTCTTTTCTGTTTTTAAAGCACCTTATCCCACTCGTACAAATAAGGTAAAAATAATTCAGAAGTCATCCATGCCTTTTTGTTCGATTTGTAAGTCACTGGGAGACTTTTTATCCCTTTAAAGCATCTTGGATTTGCAGATTTGCCGACGATAAAAAGTTTTTTCTTGTCTTTGCCTGACATGTTGCAACACAGTTAAGCAATTTTTCAGCAACTTACCGCCCACACATTTTTCACCTTTAAACTTCATCATTTGATAAGGAGTTAGATTGTAAAAGACGCTGGCCTCATCAGCATTGTAGATGTTATCGTCAGCATAATTTTCACGTACATCTTTCCATGTGCAATCTAAGCAGTCGTTCATACTGGAGGCTTTGCCGATGATTTTTCCTGCACAGATGTTATGACGTTGCTTGAAACGATGTAGCCATCCATTAGAGCAAGAAAAATCTGTGTAATCTAGCTGAGCTGCAAATTTTTCCACTTGGATTTTAATGATGGGCCCAGTTATCGGGAAACAAGAATTCCATCGCTGAACAAACCATTTTAACAGCGCTTCATCCAAGTCCTCATTTTCACATTTCTTCAACTGTTTGGAATCGGTCACATTCGCTTCATACGCTTTCATTAAGGACTCCTTGTTTTTTAAAAGAGTTGACACAGTTGAAGAAGAAAGTCCATACTGCTTACATATTGTAACATTTTTTTCATCTTTATCCAAGAGTTTTATAATTTCCACTTTTTCTCTTATGGATAAAACTTTTCTTTTTGACTTTTTAAACAGCAGAATAAAAAACACGCTCTCAAGAAAAAGCACAAGCCGAAAATAATTTTTTCTTACATGTAGTTCTGAAACTGGTACACCTGATTTCGATTGGGTCAAACCATTGAAGGGAGGAGTCGTTATGAACGACGTCACTTGACGCCGTCCCCAACCCCCACCTCCCCTGCGTCTGCCATCTTTAACTGCTGTAAAGCACAAAGTGAAATCCATTCTTTGTGAGTTAGGATTCTTTCATTCTCTCCCGTACCCTTCCTGGAAAAGGACAGTAGGATTGGCGTCCAGTTAACACTGCCTCCTTTCCAAGAATCTATGCCCATCTCTGACGATTGCACCTGTTGTTGGATAACTTTAAAGAATGCTTATTTTTCCTTTACAACAGGAGGGGGGGAATTCTAGGAAAACTGTGTGTTTTTCTTTAAAATTATTATTTCTCTAATTACTTCATGCTTCCATAATTATTTCCCTTGTTAAATCCAAGCAAACTACAAAAATTTGCTCGCTAAAAGAGTATATTTCAATACATTTATTAACATTACACCAAGCAAAAGACTGCATTTTCCTCACAAAATGTGGGCTCGCTATATGTTATATGTATATATTTATTTATTTATTTATTTAAATGTGCTTAATGTGCTTTAATCAATTAATAGTTCCATATTAATTAAATTATGATTATACATTGAGAAATCAATTTAGAAATCCTAAAAAGATAGTTTAAATTATGCTTTTTTTTTCTTTCCTGTTGCCATATCTGAAAAAGGAAACAAGGCAAAAATTATTATTTTTTAAAAATAAATTCAGTAGCTTGCACTTTCTACCAAGCATAATAAAAAGCAGTGAATTTCCCATAATCTGGTTCAGTGCCCATGCCAAATTAATATATTATAACAAAGGTTTTGGGAAAAATTGTGAATTGCAGTCCTGAAATTAGACATAATTTTCACGATAAACAGTTATCGTGCTTCAATTAATAGTTCTAATAGTATACTGCTTATAAAAGAGTGTATTTTAAAAAATCTATTTTTACTTTTATACTTATTTACCGTATTTACCCGCGTATACGTCGATCCCGCACTTTTCCAATCAAGAAATTTGAATTTTTTTAAAAATACATTATTCAAAATCAACTGGAAAAAAAAGAAAGTACTAAATATACAATAATAAAGAAACTTTTTTACATTTATTCGAAATCATTTGAAAAAAGAAAGTACTAAACATACAATCATGAAGATAATAATATACTAAAGTAATATACAAAGTTAAACTGATTCAAGGTCCGATTCAGTATCGGACTCGCCAAACAATTCACAAAAATCCTTCGTCGTGATCGGCTCATCATGATACACGTTTTCAATCTCTGTATCGCTACATTCTTCCTCGTCGTTATCACTTTCGAAAATGGCATCATTTTCTGTGCCGTCTAGTTCGTTGCTTATGAAGCATGTCTTGAACGATTTTATAATCATTTCGGAAGAAATTTGATTCCACGCATCTTTAACCCACTGGGCAATTTTTCGTAAACCCTAAACTGACGAGAAGCAGCACAGTTGTTAGACTCTTCAGCAAAAGACATAACTAAAGACATAAGTTTAAATCTAGCTGCATATGAATTGCGTTTCTGTTTTCTAATAACTAAATCAGTCATATCAGTAGAAACAAGGAGAAAAAGTGCAGTAAGATAAACAAAGAAATAATAAATAAGTGTTCTATCAAGAACACGCAAGATATAACGCGGGTCACATGTTTTTAGAGAGAGTTACATGTTTCTAGCCACTCGCGGACGATTCAGTTGCACATAGGGATGATACATTCTCAAAATTTTATCTACTGATCTCTGAGACGGAGGGAGGGGGGGGGGGGGTAGTAGGTGTACATTCATTGCCACTGTCAAACCCGTCACTCAGTCTCCAAACATTTACCTCAGCGCTGATAAGGAAAATCAATTAATTCCTTTTTTTCTCTCCTGGTATGGAAATCGACAGTAAACGACGTCATTGTGTTATGGAATGTGAAAAGAGAATAATTGCCTTTCAGAAGGGTATTTTTGACTTCTGGTAAAAAAAAAAAAAAAAAAAAAAAAAATTAAGGACCCTCGCATAAGTCGACCCCTCCAACTTTAAAGTGTTTTTTTGTCCAAAATATCTCGACTTATACACGGGTAAATATGGTATACATAATTTTGCATTTACTTTTTTTATATATATAAATGAGATATTTTAAAAAAAAGTTAACTATATTTCATTTGTAGTTCTTGTTAAATTTGCTTATAAGTCTTTAAAATAATATTGTTCATGAAAATTTAGATTTGTCAAACTATGGATGCTGAAGGGCTTTGCTTCCTCCTCTATCCTCCTCCCTCCCATCCCCTCTATCCTTAAAAAAAAATAATCTGGTAAAGTTTCCTTGTCATAAAAAATTATTAATTATTTTGCAAAAGATACAAAGATATAATTATAGCCTAATATTCTCTAGATATTTACTTAATTCGCTAATTTAAAATATTTCTGCACAGAAAATAATTGTGTAAAATAGGTTTTTTTTTTTTTTTTTTTTTTTCCAGCAAAAGCTTTGGCTATGTTTTTGAATTCATATGAGTTGTATAACTTTTGGGATAAAATTTTACTTTACCTTTCTTTTTTCTCCCTTTATCATTATTACAAAATCTACTTATTTTATAAATTATGAAATTTTTATGAATTTTTATGAAATTTGTTTCAGCTTTCATCTGTGACTTCGTAATATTTTTAGAGAGTAATTTTTGATTAAAACAATGAATCTTTAACTTCATTTAAAAAATAATTGGAATTCATTTTGCAGAAATATGTGCGTGCTTTTGTGGCCAAATCGAAATATCAGAAGAACAGGAAGCGAATTGTTATTTGTCAGTCTGCTGTAAAACGGTGGTTTGCAAGAAAAGAACTTAAAAAATTGAAGGTAACATTTATTGCCCTTATTTTATGACTTGTTGCTATTTTATCCCTTATTTTATGACTATCTTTTTCTTTCTTGCATTTAAACATTTCATCTGTTTTCTTGAGTATTTAATTTAGTTTAAAACTAAATATGTTGTGGCAGTACATAACAAATTAGATGTAAATTTTTCTAAAGAATAATATTAGTTGGCAGTGATTCTAAATTGGCAATGATTCTGAACTATCATAATACCTGCACTTTAAGTGATTAATTTTAAAGAAAGTATTTTCTTTTAAATGAGGCTTACGTTTAATTGGATTTTTTTAAATTGTTTTTAAAAAGTTAATACATATCCATTAAAAAAAAAATCTATTTTACTTCTCTCTCTCTCTCTTTTCAACTTTTATGTTTATATATTTTTTAAAACTGCAGATGGGTGACAAAATAATACAAACACTCATGAAAAATGGTGAAAAGAGCAATATCTAGAAACATACATGAGCAATTAACCTGAAACTACAGGTGTGTAAACAGTATAGTATAAGTTATATATTTCCGTGAAGATTTTTTCCCGAAACCCCATAGGGGACTGTCAACAAATTGAAAAAGAACGAATATCTTTTGGATAACCCTGTAAAAACTAATGTAGCAAAAGCGTTCAAACTCGAGATTATTAATAAGTGGCTTATTGTAATATACTGTGTTCATTTTTATGAGGATAGTATGTATACTCGTAGAGAAATTAAGGTTTTTATAAAAACAGTCCCAAATTTCGCCTAGTTTTTTGCTTATAATTTGCAGAGTTTTTGATATAAAAAAAAGTTATTTTCAGAAAATATGACAAACAACATTGTACATAATACTCTGCAATCAGAATTAAAAAAATTATAAAAATTGGATGAAAAATGAGCAGGTTTACTAAAAAATGTTTCACTGCGCATGCGCAAATGCAATCAAAATATAATATGCATAATGTATTAGCTAAGTATATAGAGCAACTTTTGTGAAAGTCTCAAAATCATAGCTTGAAAATTCTGTAAATTATCGTCGATAGAATAAGCTCTAAATCCGTTGTTCCCAAAAGGAAGCAAAAATATGAGGGGTTGTATCCAAATATAGTAGTACATGCAATATTGTGTACGCTATCTTGGCACTAATCAACAAATATTTGATACAACCCCTCATATTTTTGCTTCTTTTTGGGAACAAAGGATTTCGAGCTTATTCTATCGACGATAATTTACAGAATTTTCAAGCTATGATTTTGAGACTTTCACAAAAGTTGCTCTATATACTTAGTTAATACATTATGCATATTATATTTTGATTGCATTCGCGCATGCGCAGTGAAACATTTTTTAGTAAACCTGCTCATTTTTCATCCAATTTTTATAATTTTTTAATTCTGATTACAGAGTATTATGTACAATGTTGTTTGTCATATTTTCTGAAAAGAACTTTTTTTTATATTAAAAACTCTGCAAATTATAAGCAAAAAACTAGGCGAAATTTGGGACTGTTTTTATAAAAACCTTAATTTTTCTACGAGTATACATGCTATCCTCATAAAAATTAACACAGTATATTACAATAAGCCACTTATTAATAATCTCGAGTTTGAACGCTTTTGCTACATTAGTTTTTACAGGGTTATCCAAAAGATATTCGTTCTTTTTCAATTTGTTGACAGTCCCCTATGGGGTTTCGGGGAAAAATCTTCACGGAAATATATAACTTATACTATACTGTTTACACACCTGCAGTTCCAGGTTAATTCCTCATGTATTTTTCTAGATATTGCTCTTTTCACCATTTTTCATGAGTGTTCGTATTATTTTGTCACCCATCTGTACATGCCAACCTGCTAGTAAAAACTCTTATTTTTCTTTCTCTCCAAAGTTGGTAAATATAAATATTTTATTTAATTATTTAAAATGAAATTCAATTCAACCTCAGAAACAATCTCTCAGAGGATGCAGCAATTCTGACTTTTAGAATTTTTTGGATTTAAGATAGTTTGAATTAACAACTTAAATTTTAACTAAAAAATAAACATATGAAATGATAGATTTACGTAATAAATCTAATTTACAAGATATGCTTAAATTATATAAACATATTTTAATTTAAACATTTCAGTCAAAATTTGTTGCCTTAGGCTGGGCTTATTAGAAATTTTTTCTTTAATTCTATAAACTGTCAAAACTTTACATTCAGACATCATAATGTTTGTTTAAGCCAGCCAATTTTTTGTAGTTTCTAAATCATTTTCATGTTATTTGGTCATCGTTATCTTCATCCACCATACTATCAATAATTTTGGAGTCTCTGACTTAATAAATAACATTTTATAAATGCACATATATATAAAATGCACACTTTATAGATGTATTTGTCTTTCCTTAGTTATTGTTATAGTGTCACCATCTGTCAATTAAAAAACAATCAAACACAAAAATTAAGACAAAAATCTTTAACTTTCTGAATTCTCAATGTTCTACTGTATAAGTATTCAAGAAGCTCCATTGTTTTAATTTATTGTATTGCCCCTCACTGGATTTTAAAATTTAATTAACTAAATTTTCTTTATCTCTCATGATTTTAAAAAACAAAATAGTAAAATTTATTCATTCCAAGTGACTTAATTTAATTAAACACTAAAAGAAAAAGGAGCTAATTTTTTCTGTCATCGCCTTCCTCCCCATGCAGCACAAGTTGTAATGCATTTTTTTCTTCTTCATTCATGTGTTAATTATATCTCAAATGGGGTTTCAAAAAGCAGAGCCCCCTCACAAAAAAGTTTAACCATGTTTAGAAAATGATCACCATTTTGACAAGTGGAGTTTTCCAGACTTTCAGCTTGACAATCAATTTCAGAAACTGCATTTTGGTGCAGTTTCAAAAAAAGTATAAAGTTGCAAACCACAGTCCATTTGTTTTGAAATCTTGCCCTACTCTGATTTTTTTTCTGCTGGTGCCCAAGATAATTTCTCTGTAGTTTTGTCTCTTGTTATAGCAAAATCTGCCTATAAATTAAATTAAACATGTACTTCATAAGTTATTTTACATATGTATTCAACTTTTTCAAGTAATGTAATATTTATCCATTTCAGATTGAAGCCAAATCTGTTGAACATGTGAAGAAACTGAACAAAGGTTTAGAAAATAAGATCATATCTTTGCAACAGAGGATTGAAGAAATGGTAAGATTATTAGACTATTTATTAATTACTGTTTTGTTATTCTTTATTGCAAAAACACACTACATTTCATTTTAAATCTGTTACAGTTAAGAGAGAAAAAAAGTTTGCAAACTACACAGGTGGACACCAAAGAATTTACTGCACAGAATGAACACATCAAACAATTAGAAAGCACCATTAAAGCTTATGACAACCGAGTAGCAGAATTAGTTCAGACTATTGCCATCATGAAAGAAGAAAATGAATGCTTGCGTAATGAGAAAGATGATATCATTACAGAGAAAGAATTGTTAAAACTTGAGAAAGATGAGGTATGTATTATGTACCATTTCAATATTCATGCTATTTTGATATTGTACTATTATTTTTTCAATATTTTAATTATGAAATTTTTTTTCTATGAATCTTTATTTTGCTGCCAAGTCTGATTGATAAGCAATAATTTTTCTTTATATATTTTATCATTTTAGGTAGAGGTAATTATATATATTAATGTACAAGTAGTAGACTTCATATTTATTATAATAGAAAATGTTTTAAAAGACTAATTTAATTAAAATCTAACATTATTTTATTTATAAGTAAACTAAAAATGTGAATTTTTCTTTTAAATTTGTCATAAAAATGTTATAGATTTAATTCTTGATTTTGAATTATTACATGAATCAATATCAATATATTGTAAAACGATCACCTTTCTGTTTGTCTGATATTGGTCTTTAAAAGATGTGGTATTGATAAATACCCAATGTTGATGTACTAAAATGAACATACGAAGTATTATTTCTCATATTGTAAAATGATGCAAAACATTTAAACGGAAATATTTAATTATTTTTCAATAAGGAAGATGTTTTTTTTTAAGAAAAAAGTAGAAATGAACATTTGTATATATTTTGAAATTATTTTGTTAACAACTTTTTTCCTAGGCTGTTTTTTAATTCATTTAATAAATATTAAAGTATTTCATCATCTGTAGTCTGTAAACAAACCTCCATCAGTTTTTAATTTTGGAAAATTACAGTATCGAAAGAGTTATTTATTTATTTGTTGAAATTGATGCCAAGTAATTGATAATAATAAAAAAGCAATGCCAATAATTGTAATCATTAGGAGAGGGAAACATTATGAAGTGGTCTTTGAATAGAGGGGAATTTAACATTATGTCTATGAGAGAAAATTTCTTTTAAAAAAAAGAAGGTAATTAAGAGAGGTGATCTCTTAGAGAGGTTTTACTTCATTTTAATAATTAAATGTAGTGGCAGCAAAATGAAATGTTGAGGAAACCATACAATATATTAAACAAATACTAAGTGTTTGTAGAATAAAGCAAATAAACTTTTATCCCTTCTATCCCTTTAGATTGTGGAGCATCTTAATAAAGATAATATTAGGCTTAAAGAAGATCTGGATAGAATGAACGAGTTCATCAAAGCTAAAGAAAAGGGTGCAATTGGTATGTTATTGTTTATGTAATTTGTATGTTGGTGTGAAGTAGTAAAAGTAATTGTGAACAACACCTTGTAATCCAGAATTTTTTTTTTAAACTACGAGTAAGAAGGGTTTTACAGTTCTTTTTATCAGGTAAAATTATGCATGTGACATGTGACACTGATAGTGTAGAGTTTACCCATTTGCAGTGCTGTGTTACGAACATGTGCAACGTTCCACCAGTAATTTAAATTAATAATTTTCATTTTATTTAATTGCAGATAAAAATGATGAAAATTACTATTCTAAATTAATAGTAGAAGTTTTGCATATGGCACACATTTTCAGAATACGGCCCTGCCCATATTTATGCTTTAGAATGATGAAGACAGCTGTAAAATTATTAAGTTTGTCGCATTTTTAAAAATAAATAATAATAAAATTGGTAATAATAATAAACTTTCTGTTTAAATTTGAGTTAGAGAAAATACACATTTACTTTTTTATATCATTTGAGAGAAATAAAAAATTTAGGCCATTAGTTACACTACAATTAGACCTTTACTTTAAAGAGATAAAGCTCTACTATTTGAAAACGACTCACTGTGTAACAAATCTTCAAATTTATGCATCACTGAATCACAAACCATTCAAGAAATATTTATTAGATGTCATACAGCTTTAATATTTGCTTATACTCATAATTTAATCTATTTTAGTCGATAGAAACCCTTGCTAAAGATTTTAGCAATAAAAATCCAGCTTGATACTGGAAAATTACATAAAATAAATCTACAAATATACTGGTGTCCCATAAGTCCATTCCTATTTCAAAAGTCCATAAATTAACAAATTGCTGTACCGGGGTACAGTTTAATACATAAGACTTGTCAAAGAGTCAGTAGTTCATGAACTTTTTTTTTCTTTTGCCACAAAAAGTCCGACACTTGTGATAAGTTTTATTGTAGTATAGTTTGTTTCATAAGATTTGTTTATAGAATTGGAGTTTTGTGGTAAAAAAAATAAATAGTTCATGAACTCTTTTTTTTTTTTTTTCTGTCTTATGGTACATTTTTCAATATGACAGTTTGTATTTTTTTATGAGTTTTTGAAATGTGAATAGACTAATGGGACACCTAGTATATTAAATTACCTCCCCCTTCCTTCACAATTTATTTTCTTATCTACCTAATTTTAAAATTCATTCACATTAATTTTTAAAAATTACATTTAAAATGCTTGTACATTGTTTAATTATTGATACAAACTTATGTGATAAGTTAAAATGTAGATTCATACAAGGTTTTTTTTTTAAATTGGGAATTTAAAACATTATAACAGGGTGTCTAGCAACCTGGAAATGTCAGTTTTTTTTATGGGGGAAAAAAAAATATTTTTCTGAACTCACCAGAAAAAAATCAAAGGAAAAGTTGGGAAATTTTGAAATTCCTTGGAAAAATTTGAAAAAAAATCTAAGATAGGGCTTCACAAATACTGTAAAGTGTATTTTAAGCTTTTATGCAATTCTATTTGTAACTGGGATATGCTGCTTTAAAATGATTTCTCTTAATGAAACTCTTCATTAAACTTATTCTCAAATTAACTCTCTATTTTCTGACACATTCACAAAGTTATTTTTATTCACAATCACAAATGCATGAAATTTGCAGATATTCATGTACAGATACGAGAAAATTGAATAATATTCCTTTTTTTCCTATAAAGGCAAGTGATCTTTCAAAAAAATGTTCTTGGAGTTAGTGTTTTAATCCAAAGAATTTGGGAATACTGTTAAATTATGATCTCTTCCATTATTTTTAAATTGTTTTCAATGCTTGGCTAATAACAGTAATTTTACAGTTTTTATACTTTTTATTCTTTTGGTGATTGTGGAATTTAAGAACAAAAGAATGAGAAAGAACAAATGAAAGTATGAGAAAATGAAATGGAAGCTTCAGTATCGCAAAAGCTTGATATTTAGAAATTTTCTATTGTTGGTATAGAAAACCTAGAAAAGTAAGGAGAATTTGTAGCTGAGCAGGAGTAGACAGCCTGTTATAAATTTCTTTGCATCAGGGAATATAAAATAGCAAAATATAGAATTATATTCTTGTTAATTCATCTGTTTAATTCAGCTGTACTCAACCTTTTTGTTTCACGGGCTGTGGGCCACAATACACTGTACTTATGTGGTAGTATAAAATTGGCTGGTAATTAAAATAGTAAGATAACACATAGTATAACAAACTAATATTACAAAATCAACATAATCAATATTACATAATAAGTATAAAATTTAATGTAATAATGCAGGATTTCTGAGGATAAAAAATCAGATTTCCTTTAATAAATTAGACTTTTACTCAACACAAAAACTTTTTATATTTTTAAAATGTAAAAATACAAAGTGCAAACATAAATAATTTTAAATAATGTTCGATCAGTGTTGAAGGTTAAAAAAATATGATACTTGTCTATTTTTGCGCTGACCACTTTCTATAAAACAAATAATTTTTGCCAAACAAATGAGATTTAATGCCAAAAATTGCATGATCTCACATTTACTTGATGTCACATTTGTTACACATTCAAAATTTTTGCCCTATAACCATAGCTGAATGCCTTGTCTTTGTATCCTAAATATGAAAGATTGTCGGGAAGGTACCTTGCTGATCAATTAAAAAATGTTAGACATGATTCCTGTCCTAAAAGTCTCAGAATAAAGCTCTTCACATTAAAATTCTGTGTTTATGATTTTATATAATACTGTTATGTTTCATTTTTCTGGAGGGACGGGACATACTAAACAGTTGTTTTTTATTTAGTCAGATAGTGTAAACATTACATATGCAATGATCACAAATGATATACAGATGGGTGACAAAATAATACGAACACCCATGAAAAAGGCATGGTCCATTTCAAAGAAGCAGAACGCGCATGTCATTTTGCACTCAATTCTGCCACCTAGTGGTTATGAAAGGTAAGGTATCAATCATTAAAAATCAGTCGTAGGTGTTGCATGCACTTACCATACGCTCTGGAAAACTCAATAATGACTGACCTGTCAGAGTTCAAAAAAGGAATGATTCCTGAAATGCGATACGCTGGTTACTCCGTGACGGGAACAGCCAATTGTTTGGGGGTGTGCAAGGAGTACTGTATCAGCCGTTATAACAACGTACACGAAATGCGATGAATTGTCGTCTGCGAAATATAACAGTGGATGGAAAAGGAAGCTTTCTGAGAGGGATAAAAGAGAGTTGATCCGCATAGCGGTCCGAAAGCTCAGGTAATCTTTATCCCAGGTAACGTCCCCAGGTAAGATAAATAGTCATCTCCAGAATCCCATTTCAGTAAGAACTGTCCAAAGGGAACTTCATGCTTCGAACATTTATGGAAGAGTTGCAATTCGTAAGCATTGGTGATATTATGTCCTGCTTTTCAGCGACGCCAATGGTGTAAAATACACAAAAACTGGACTCCTCGACAGTGGCAACAAGTCGTTTGGTCTGATGAATCAATCTTCACCATATTTCAGACAACTGGACGAGTTTATGTGTGGAGAAAGCCCGCAGAAGCATTTTCTCCTGACTGCCTCTAGCCGACTGTGAAGCATGGAGGTGATTCCCTTATGGTATGGGTGCGATATCTTAGCGTGGCCTTGGGCCGCTTGTTACTCTGCAGGGGAAGGTTACAGCTGCTCACTATGTCGATATTCTGGAGGATCAGGTGCATCCTTTTGTCCAGACTTTATTTTCAGGATAATGCCCATTTTATCAAGATGACAAGGCTCCTATCCACAGCTAAAATCGTCCAAAAATGGTTTGAAGAGCATGAGGAGGAAGTAGGACATCTTGCTTGGCCCCCTCAGTGTCCTCACGAACATAATTGAACATTTGTGGGGATATTTGGAGTCAAAACTCCCTGCTCAATTTCCTCCATCATCTACGCTTTTGGAATTAGAGATTGCTCTCTAGGAAGAATGGTTTCATATTCCTTTAAATGTTGTTCATGACCTCTAGAATCCATCCCACGGCGCATACAATCTGTAATTAAGTTAAAAGGTTGTCCAACCCACTATTAATAAAGCTTTTCTCTTATTTCATAGGTGTTCGTATTATTTTGTCAGCCATCTGTATGTAA
Organism: Maratus michaelseni; assembly: GCA_963931845.1. Lineage (NCBI taxonomy): Eukaryota > Metazoa > Arthropoda > Arachnida > Araneae > Salticidae > Maratus > Maratus michaelseni. The sequence goes on from OZ007598.1 coordinate 72,799,019, forward strand.
CATATAAAATATACATAACAAGAACGAAAAATCATGCGTCAAGCATAGATTATGTAACACTTTCCAACGCTTCCAAAATAATTTTACAAATCATTACCGTTTAATAAGCTGAAAGATAACATCTAAGTAAACAATTTGGAAAACGCATAACATATTTAAAAACGTAATTTCAGGAATTTCCAACATATACAATATTCGGAAAAATATTCGAATACTTTTATTCAGCCCTGTATATGCTCTATAGATTTGTATATATACTACATAGGATGCTAAATTTTAGTTTAGTTAGGAAACGCGTAGCACAGTTTAAAATTCTCCTTCTGGAGTTTCTGTCAATAAACGGAAATGTGTTCGCGAACTTTTGTGCTGCCCTGTTATATGATCTACAGAATTTATACACACCAAGTAATAGACAAAAAGTGAGTTAAATTTAAAATCGCGTTCAGCAACTTAAAACACACTTCCAGGAATTATTGTTAACAGACAGTAGAGAATTCTTTTGTGTGTCCCTGTAAATGAACGATGACTGCTATACACACAATATTCTGTAGTAAGCCTCTTGTAATGTACCTTAGTGATATATATAAATTTCAATGCGTTTAAAATAGTGAACATTAATAAACATTATTTATTTAAACCGCAAACAAGTTTTCTCCATAGACGTAATGTAACGGAATTTTTTTTACTGTTCCTGTAAAGTAACTATAAGCGCTATGCACACCATATTCCATATTAAGCTTCTTGTAATGCACCTTAGTGTTATATATCAATTACAATGTGTTTGAAGTTGTGTAATCATTAAAATAAACCGCAAATGATTTTTCCCCATAGACCGTAATGTAACGGAATTCTTTTGAGTGTCCCTGTAAAAAAACTATAAGTGCTGTACACTTCAGTTGAAATAGGGAACATGCTATAGATAACGACAATAACATATAAAAATTGCAGAGCAATCCGAGAATATTTACGGGAGTTAGAGCACGGACAGTCGCCATACGCCCAGACAAACCAAAGTCATAAACACTTTTCAACTACGTTGGAAAGTATTAAAAAAGGATAAAACTTTAAAATTATGAGCCAAAAAAATTTTATGAAATAAAGAACAATCGATCATTCTGGTGGCCAAAATGCTCTAATGCCATTCAAAACAGCAATAAAATAGTGATCATTTTTATGAATTTGGTGCCACATTAACTCACTTAAATATGAGTCTAAGATCTTGAATATGAATTTGACAATATAACTTTTGTTCAAACTGCAAGAGAAAACAGAGAAATAGCAGTTAAGTATCCTTCAATAGAAATACTAAACTGGCTTCTCCATAAAATAAATAAAAATGAAATATGTACATTGCATGCTAGTGCTGAATTTGAAATCAAATATAGCATCAAGCTTTTGTAGTAGTGGCATTGAATCGCATTGTTTGGTGAGAGTTTATATATATACTCAGATCTGCCATCTAATGTCAGTTTCAGAAACAATATCAGAATTTAGTTATTACAAGTGGAATTTTAAAATATGTAAAAAATTAATAAAAAAATTAAATAAATGAATTAATACATTGTCAGTGCATAATGGTATTATATCTATAAGCAAATAATAATAACATTTAAAGGGGTGAAAGAATCATTTAAATAAGACAAATATACTTATTTATTAAAGAAAGAGGATTGATGAAATTTAGATGCGACATTGTGCCACATAAATCAAAGAAGTTAATTAATTAAAACTGCATATTAGGTGATAAGAAACCATTACTATTAAATTTTAAGGAAGTATTCTGAAAGAATAATAATTAATTGGTAGTAAATAATTAAAAGAGACAAATTTGTTATAATAAAGTGTGATTGTTGATGATGTGATTGAAATGATAAATACTGTCCCACACAAATCAAAATTAAATTAAATACTGCAGAAAATAAATGATATGAAACAAATTTTGTTAAAAAATGAAGTGTACAGAATCAGCAAAAGAATAACATGTAATGAAAGGATGCATAATAAACTAATAGCCTACTCTCTGTTTTTTATTTTTGTTTTTGTTTTTTAATTAATCATTGCATTTTAATTATCTATACAACACTGCCACTCCTCCATACTCTAACATCTACCCTCCCAACCATCCTATTGTATTTTTAAAAAATATTTTTTATTTTATAACTTTTAATTTAATTTTAGTTATATTTTTAATTTTTGTAATTTTCATTTTTCATTGAGTTAATCAGTATATTTTTTCAAACAATACCTCCCCCCTCCATACTCTAAGATCATATATAAAGTGGTGGTCAATAGAAAAGTAATCAAGTGCTAAAAATATATACATCACTGTAATACAAATATGACATATGACTGCATGTCAAAAGGATTTTTAAATAGGAAAATGACATTTATGATCTATTAACATTACTTTCTAATAAATAAAAGGGCAGATTTTGACTTTTCCATAGAAATAATATAAAACGGCAGTGAAGGTCTTATATCTTTTATGCAAACTTCAATTTTTTTATAAATATGAAATAATGATTGGGTGTCTCAGGCTGCACATAAAAGGCCCAAGGGCCTCAAGTTACAGCTGATTTAATCCTCCTAGAGAAAGGATAAGTGATCAAGGCTTAAAATTTAACATTTATCTTACGCACAAGCACTGATTACTGCCTGGGTAAACATCCACCAGTAAAAATGAATAGAAAATTTGGCCTTATTTATGGCAGAAATTCTGCATGAATAAAGTGAAAAATTCTATTCAGATTTACTGGTGAAAATTTGCCCCACTGTCCCAAATTTGTCCTACTTAAGCAACTCTGTGCTTTGTTTAAAATATTTAAAGTTTTAAAATATAACTTAGTACACAATATTAAACACCACAAACATAATTCTAGAGTAAGTGCCACCTAAAAAGCTCATTTTATTTCCATGGTGCTCAGATGAATCTTTTTTCATAGTAGAAAATACAAACTAACAATGGCGAATTTACCAATGATGAATGGCCAGTATTTTGGTAAATTTACTGAAACTTCCTGAAATCTTGTTTACAGGTGATGTAATTGTTTCATAAAAAATCTGATGCATTGTTTTATTCTTTATTTAGAAGTACTAGAGAATGAAAAAAGACTACTTTTGGAGGAGTTTTCTGCTGAACGTGCTGCTTATCAAAAATTACTGAAAGAACATGCAAGGTTAGAGCAACGGTATGAAAATCTTCAAAATGAAGTAATGCGAATTCGGGGTTCAAGCATGGGTCATAATAGAACACCCTCTAATGTGAGCCTAGCAAGTGTTAGAAGTGATGCTACTGAGGTTGTTAGAGATGATAGTTCTGATATTCATGATGAGGTAGGGCTACATTCATATATTAAAGCATAAAAGTTCAATAAATCCATGGAATTATAAATTATTTCTTTTAGAAATATATAAGAAAAACAATGTTTTTTTTTTTTTTTTTTTTTTTTTTTTTTAAATTAATTTAGAAATTTGCTTTGTGTACAATAATTTTTTTGTTTTGTTTTTTTAAATAAAATAAAGAAATAAAGTTTAGTTTTATGGTTGAAAAGATCTAATAATGTTTGATTGGTAAATCATTAGTTATAATAAGGAAAAGTACAAGTGTTACAATAATTACTGATAATGACAAAGAACTTAAAACTAAAATTAGCAGCAAATATTTTCTAATTAATTACTAAGCATTTAATCTTTCATCGAAAATAACTGATCTATCAAATCATGTAGTTTCATTTTTTTAATTTGTGTTTCATGTCTTTCATTCATATTATGATAGGATATTTAAAAATTTTCAAGCAGATATAAAAACGCAGGAATATTCATTTTGGTTAACTTTGTAATTATTTTTTATTTATTATTTTGAAATTATATTTGTGTGTCAGTAATTATATTGTTGTCTGAGAGTATTTTGATCTAATTTGCATTTCTTTCATAGTTTGTTTTATTTACTCAAACTCATTGGCATTTCCATTTTTTTTTTTTAACCCCTTTCTGAATTTTAGGTATTTAAAAACAAATTCAACTCTGTTTCCCTACATTTATTTTTCCAATTATAAATACTAATGAATAAAACTTTGTTGTTCCTTATATAACTATGATTAAGGAATTTGATTGGGATTAAAATCTAGTCTATTTAAGTTAATTTGAATATAAAAATGTTCAAATGCATTAATTTTCTTTTGTGTGGAAACCTTGTATAAGATTGTATTGAAAATCCAAAATCTTACACTTACTTTTTATTTTGTGGTAAGATTTTCAAAGTTTTAAGTTACAGAAACAACTACTTAATGATTAATAATATATATATATATATATTTAAACTTGTAAACCTTATAAGTTTTTTTTTGTGGAACTTTGAAATAAATAAGATTTAAAATTCTATATTTGATCTTAATCCATTTTAATTAAATTTTGAGTGCAAAATAAATTTTTCACCCATTTAAAAATAATTCGAGTATGAGGAGGTAAAAAGTATTCTCAAATAGTCTTATTAATATAAAATAGTCATATTTAAACTTAATTTTTGCTACTTTATTTTATTTAGTTTTAAAATTCTTAGAAATATATGTGATATTTTTTTCATCATCTGTACTGTTAGGTTTACAAACATTTCTTTTTTAACATTGCATTGTTATAATTCTAACATTTTATATTTTTTAGGATATTGGCTATGGATCGATAAGATCAAAAGATAAAGACTCTGTTCATTTAAAACTAGACGATGTTAAATGGGATGATCATTCATTCTTGAGCAAAGATGGCAGCAGTCCTGATGAAGAAGAAGCAAGAGTAAGTCACTTTATTTAATATGAATTCAGCCATATTCAATGGTTGGAGTATCATAATTCAGGGAAAAATGCCGATGCCAGCCAGGATATCATTGGATAACTCAGTAGGAAGAGTTTTGGCACGGCAAGCCAAAGTATCCAGGTTCAAGTCCTGGTCCCGGCATTTTTTGCTCTGTTGAAATAAATCTCAACTATGATACTCCAACATTGAATATAATTTACTTAGTTGAAAATACTTTTCTTTGTTCATTATGAATTCAGTCATTTTGGTGAATTTTTTCTTTCACTCTTATTCGTAATTCTACAATATGTAATGAATTCTAAATATTACAAAGCGAAACAACAGCATGTCAAACTCGCCAAGCATTTTAAATTGGTGGACTGGCCAATTTATAATGTAATAAGTTATAACTGTATTTAAAAATTTGCTTGTGAAATTATAGCTGTGTTTGAAAATGTTTATGAATGTAAGCAGTTAGTTAAATATATGAAAGGAAAAAAGTCTGGTATGAGATCTAAAACCAACACATTCACCTTGCAACAGTTTTAAAAGTAATCACTGTGAATGAAACTTCCACCGAAAAAAAAAAAAAATGTCAGGGAAGAGATATCAAGTATTAGAAATATATATATATATTATTGTTGTTGTTGTTGTTTCTTTCATACAGGACTTAAAAATAAAAATACATCTATACCTCTATGAAACTTATGCTTTTTTTCCCCTTGTGGTCCACATGAATTCAAAACCATGCTGTTGTTTTTTTTACCAGTGTCAGTCTTTAAGTTTGACATGCTTGGTATACATTAAGATATAATTTTCATTTCATTAATTGTTCCAGTATAATGCAATATATTGCAGGCATAATTTAACTATCTGATTTATTAAGGAGATAATTCTTTTAGGAAATTATTCAATTTTAAGTGATAAATATTTATATTAAATTTAATTTTTCAACTTTTAAAATATTTAGTATTTAACGTCATGAATCATTTAATATTTTACATTGTATGATTGCACTCTCAGGTGCAATATGAGCATATCTATGTTCAGGCTAATCCATACTAATATTATAAAGAAGTAATGTTTGTGTATTTGTTTGTAGGGTGTTATCTCTGAAACTACCAAGCCAATTTAAAAAATAATGATGGCATCTCTGCTTCAACATAAGCTATATTTTATGTTAATACAACCTCTTTCAAGAGGATGCAGAAGCAAAAATCATTCTAAATTAGGATTTATTTGGAACTGTTGGTTAGAAACTTTAAATTTGGCATGGATGCTACTTTTAAGACATTAATGTTTGCACAGAACAGTTTCTAAAAATTTTGAAATGTAAAAGAATGCAGGAACAAAACTTTTTCTAAAATTGCAATTTCTGTAACACTGGTGAGGCTAAAAACTTTAAATTTTGCATGGTTATTAATTTTAAGATGCAAATGTTCCCAAAGAATGTTTTTTTAAAGGGTGAAATGAGCTAAAAATATTCTATATTACAATTAATTTGGTACTGTTTAGAGTAGAAACGTGATATGACTGTTACTTTTAAGATGTAAATTTTTGCAATAGAACAATTTCAAAAAAATTCGAAATTATAAAATTGTGCAGAAACAAAAAAAAACATTCAAAAATTATGATTTCTGTGATACTGCTGGGTCTAAAAACTTGAAATCTACATGGTGGGTACTTTTAAAATATAAATGCTCTCTAAGAAGGGTTTCTAAAAACTCTAAATTTAAAAGGTAAAATGAGTGGAAAATGTTCTAAAAACCTTCTAAATTGCAATTTATTTGGAATTGTTAGGGTTAGAAACTTGAAGTGTGTTATAAAAAAAAAAAATTACTTTCCCCCAAGCAATCAAAAGACCTCATGCAATATAAATGCAACACAATGGGTTGCTACGCAGCTAATTATTAGGTATTTGTAAACTGCTATATGTGACTGTTTGTGGCATATGACATTGACAACAAAATGAATAAATTTCCTTTTTACTTTAAGAATTCAAACAATACTTTAAGTCACCTAAAACTAGTAATAGTAGTACTGTCATATAAATAATTTGAATGATATTATATATAGCTTGGTGTAATCAATTAAACAGTGCTTTATGACTGTTATGAAAATGATGCTAGCAATACCCATAAACCAAAACTCTTATTTTCAAGTTGTGTACTGTGTACGTTTGAAATTTATCTGTTTTTGTATTTAGGTTGATTCTGAAGATTCTGGAAAAGATTTGGTTGATGTCACACTAGTGCTTAAATTACAGCAGAAACTTAAAGCAGTGGAAGCTGAAAAATCTCGTCTGGCCAAAAAACTTGAAAACCTCGAAGCAAAAGAAGATGAATCTCCAAAAGAGAAAAAACTCATTAAAGATGCAATTAGAGTAAGTAATTTGTTATCAGAAAAAGTTTAGTTACTTTGATAAGATTGGTGCTTGTTTATTCCCTAAAAACTAGCACTGAAATTTTTACAATTACTGTGATATTTTGAGTCTCACATACTTAAAAAATAAGTGCAAAACTTTACAATTTTAGGGTCATTTCATATCCTGCAGATCGTAAAAATTCAAAAGGGGGGGGGGGGGAAGCGGAAATTTACAAGTGGGTCCATTACACCAAAAAATCTGTTTGTAAGAAAAAAGAAACATAAATTTACAATTTTGGCATTACTTTGGACCAGCGTTGGGTTTTTGACATGACAGTGGTAAAAACAGTGTTTTTACCAGTTTATTCCATCAAAAACCTATCATTTTTTATTGTCCTCCAATTTATGGTGTAAGTGTAGCATACAATACATTTCTAGATTGATTTTACCTTGTTGATCTTGTTATTATTATTTACAATTACATTTGTTAAATTTATTTAAAAGAAGATTTATTTAAAATACAAAAGTAAAATAAAAGAACAATATTTGTCATAATCTTCACTAATATAGATTCTACTAACTGCAATTAACATTAATATTAAATGATAATAGAAGGTTATAATTATTAAATGACATTCAATATAGATTTTTAATAAAGTACATTAAAATTATTTTAGAGATGCAAAAATGCTGTTACATTGTATGACAATAGATGTTAAGCATAGTCTGGCAGTGAATAAATTTATTTGAATATTCTTAGATATAATATTTTAAAATGCATATGTTATGTATTTCATAAATGCAATTATGGTGATTTTCATTTGCACTTCAATAAGTAGAATCTTAAAGTTTTGTTTTCAACAATGTGATAAATTGTACCGAAATTATACACATTGTTTAATCTAATACTTAACACATCGGCTGATAAGTTCCTGGTCTGGCACACAGATGGCGTTGCAATCACCGAACCGATGCTTTTTTAAGTAAATACTAACCTTTAAAAAGTAGCAGAAAAAAATGTCATGACGATTCGCCGTGTGGATAAAATGTTAGAGTGGTTTTAGTTGAACGACTTTGCTGATAAACAAAAAAATGGATAAACAAGAATTTCAAGAATTGTTATTTGATGGGGAAAAACACCGTTCAAACAAAAGGTTGGCTTGATAAGCGTTATCCGGACACTGCACCAGGTAAATCAACCATTATTGACTGGTTTGCTGAATTTAACCCCTTCGGGACCGGTGGCTTTTACATAAATTGTATTCGGTTGGCACCACTTTTTAAAAAAAAGCTACCTTTACTTAAACTATCACAAAAGTGCTCTAATTAGAGAAAGCAAATATTACTTTAATTTTTTACTGGTGCCTAAAACAAATTCTGTATGCTCTTTTTGTGGGTGCATATATGCACCCATGGTCCCGAACGAGTTAAACGTGATGCACCACGGAAAAGAGGTGGTTACTCCGGAAAACATAAAAAAAGTCCACAAAATCCTTTTGGGGAACCGTAAAGTGAAGTTGCAGGAGATTGCTCAGACTCTAAAGATATCCAAGGAATGTGTAGGTTTTATTTTGAATGAACAATTTGTCTATGAAAAAGCTGTTGTCAAAGTTGGTGCCGCGCGCATTGACTTTTGACCAAAAACAACGAGTCGATGATTCTGAGCACTGTTTGGAGCTTTTTCATTATAAAATTATGTTAATTATTATTATTATTTATTTATTAAATTATTATTATTAAATTTATTATTAAATTATTATTAAGTTATGTTATTTATTAAAGTTTTAAAGTTATAAAGTTAAAAAGTTACAAAATTATGTTAAAAAGTTGTGTTTTCTTTAATAGACCGGGAACTTATCAGCCCATGTGTTATAGGTTACAGGATTTTTTCAAAAAATCTAATTTTTTTAGACTATGCCAAATAGCTTAAGATTATTGTAGAGATCTTTTAACAGAGATGTACATGTATTATTCTAATGCCATTCTTTTTTGTTTTTCTTGGATGGATAAATATACTTTAGAGTCTTTTTGATACTGAATATTTCATGTGTAAAACAACTTAATATTAAAGATAGAATGAAAAAAAAATGTAAAAACAAACTACTAAAAAATAGGTTTTTGACAGTTTTTGACATTTTTGACAAGGAGGTTTTTGACATGACGGTAAAAACCATGGTAAAAATCGTCATGTGTCAAAAACTTGCCAACCCTGCTTTGGACCCGAAAAATCCAAGGGAAAGGAGGAGAAAAAAATAAATAAAAATGAAAACTTTATGATTAGAAGCTTAACAATTCTTTTAGATAATAAAATTTTCTGCTCTTAATCCTACCCTAAGAGGTGAAACTACATTTTCAGTGCTAATGAAATTGGAAATAAATTTTGCCAAATGTAATTTCAGAGAAAAATATATTTGAAATAGACTTAAAACTTAAGCAATATCAGATTGGTAGTTCTTTCAATTATTTGAAGACAAATCTAATGGAGTCCTGGACAAAAAAGATAGAATTTATAGAAGGAAATACTCAGAAATATGCTGTTTTTTCAAAAATGGACAAGGGAATTTTAACTTGCTTTCATAGTCCATTATTTGAGAATATGTTTAATTTGATGGATGATATTATGTTTGACTACGGAACATTTTTAAAGGTTGAAACAGTCAACTCAATCTTAGATGTAAAATATTATAGGAGTTCTCTTAATGAAAGCACATGTGAAATATTTCACTCAAAAAAATCGTACCCATAAGCCAATAAATTGAGAATTAGCCTGTAGTTTGCTTAATAATTGGTCCACTTATCACCAGGCATTTTTAAGTAAGCTTGTAAATACATCTCGGAGTTCAGGCCATTTGGGTTATTCACCTCAGTGCTATTATGCCATCCACTCCTTCAGTACAAAAATGACCAGAATTGCTAGTCACATCTTTAATGTGAATGTGTAATACCCAGGAAGAAGGCAAAGGAAATGACCTTTGTATACTAAGTGCAAGGCTAAAAAACAAACAAAATTTGCAACCTTTTTTTGAGAAGTGAAAATTCTTAAAATTTAGTCCCCCCCCCCAACCCCCCTTTTCTAATATTTAGCCATTGAAGAGTAAAATTGATTTTGACTTTTTTTTTTATTGTTTCTAAATATTAGTTAGGTATCATATATGTATTTTGCATTAAATCTAGTAAGAAACCTTAGCACATAATTTGTGCTTGTTTCATAAATACTTGAAATAAATTTCTTTACTAGTTAGAGAATTTTAACTTTCCATACCAATGCAATTTTTACTCTTCATTTGATCAAACCATTCAGTTTTTAGTGAAATCAATGTAAATTTATCAAATTATGTTTTCTTACTATTGTAGATTTCAAACAATAGCAGTAATTATCCTATTATGTCATTTTATTTTCATAAGTTATAAGTTCAGTTGTGATGTAGGTGATATCTGTATTCTGCATCAATAATTTTCAGTTTTTGTGTCACAATTACACCTTGTAAGTTTGCTGTTCTTCAGTAGCTGATCTGTGTTGTTTTGCTGCAGGAGAAGTTAAAAAAAAAAGTCCAGAGCTTATTGAACCTCTCTTTTCAGAATGTTTTTAAAGTGATTCAGACACATCTCTTCAACCAAAGCACAAGTTTCTTCATTTCAGTTTTTTTAAGATACCACTTTGTTGTCAGGGAGTGAAACTCTTCCCTGTAATACAGCTCTTTTTTATTGTCACCTATCGGCATTTTTTCATTTTTATTGCTGTCTTCCTCCTCTGATGAGTAACTCTTTATCTTTCTTGTCACTCTCTTTATCTAATTGAAGAATCTGGGTGCTAGTAAAAATTGTGCCAACTCTATTTTTTGTGAATTTTACTTTCATAATGGAAAACAGTTCCAAAAAGATGTTCTGTAGATTGGTGCAGAAATGATGCAGCTCCAGTGATTTGTTTGGATTTATGATATATATTTATGCCTCCTTTACTAATTCAGTGCAAGAAGGAAGCAGGTTTTGTTATTTCCTGAAACATTTGCAGAAATGGAGCTGCCTCTTTTTTTTCTCCAGACTTTTCAATTGCTTTTTCAACTCTTCAAGATGTTCTGTTTTCAGATCTTTAGTGTGTTTAACTAATTCTTCCATATCTTCTTTTTGCCCAAAGAGATAATTTTATCTACTATGTCAGCATTTTCAACAGCGAGTTTCATAGCAGCATCTGTGATAAAGATATATCACAGTCTTAATTATTTTTAATTATTTTTATTTCAGCTCAACGTATTTCTATTTTATAGCCTTTCCAGTTTAATTGCTGTTCTTTTAAAATGCCCTTTTACCAGCGATCGCGCGCCTTGTACGTTGCTTTTTTGGCAAGGCCGTCTCCCTCCTTTGTGCTATGAGTTCGCTTCAATCGGCGCTGAGCTGTGACGTCATCGTCATTCGGCGGCTCTCACTCCGCAATAACCCAGGTTCGAATCCTGGTCACGGCACCAAATGTGACGTGATATTGGTTTGATGGGATGGAATAAATCAATTGCCGTAATAATATTATTATTTTAATGGATGGAAGAATAGATCGTATAGTAAACTTTTAAATATTTATTGCAGTTGTGATTAAAATAGCAATTAACCCTGCACAATTTGTGCATCTGTTCTTTTGGTCAAAAATTCTTAAGAAGAGAAACAATCATAATAATAAAATGAATTAAACGGTCTTACTTGAGTGAAGAAATAGATGCAGACTATAAATGATGAATACTTCATAAGATTTCATGGATCCATAAAATCTTTATTGTAATTCTTGAGGAAGGAGGAAGGATGAGGATGAAATCAGCTGCACATCATTGCTTTAAAAAGTACTGGCTCAAATTTCGTAAAATTCGAAGAATCTTTGAAATATACCTTCTGGCCACGTCTATGAAGAATTATAGAATTAATTCAGGAGTCAATTAAATTTTCCAGTTGATTTTTACTTTTAAAATATTGAATTAAATTTTACAACAGCATATTTATAAAATAATTAAAAACTGAAAACGCGAAATTGATCTCCAAAGAATCAGCGCCACGGCGACTCTAGGATACGAGCGCCGGCACAGGCCAGGTCTCAGATCAGACGACGTTTTGCATAAATTTACAGCATCATTTTTATTAAAATTCTGTTGGAAAAAAAAATTCAATATTTTAAAAGTAAAAATCAACTGGAAAATTTAATTGACTCCTGAATTAATTCTATAATTCTTCATGGACGTGGCCAGAAGGTATATTTCAAAGATTCTTCGAATTTTACGAAATTTGAGCCAGTACTTTTTAAAGCAATGATGTGCAGCTGATTTCATCCTCATCCTTCCTCCTTCCTCAAGAATTACAATAAAGATTTTATGGATCCATGAAATCTTATGAAGTATTCATCATTTATAGTCTGCATCTATTTCTTCACTCAAGTAAGACCGTTTAATTCATTTTATTATTATGATTGTTTCTCTTCTTAAGAATTTTTGACCAAAAGAACAGATGCACAAATTGTGCAGGGTTAATTGCTATTTTAATCACAACTGCAATAAATATTTAAAAGTTTACTATACGATCTATTCTTCCATCCTTTAAAATAATAATAATATTACGGCAATTGATTTATTCCATCCCATCAAACCAATATCACGTCACATTTGGTGCCGTGACCAGGATTCGAACCTGGGTTATTGCGGAGTGAGAGCCGCCGAATGGCGATGACGTCACAGCTCAGCGCCGATTGAAGCGAACTCATAGCACAAAGGAGGGAGACGGCCTTGCCAAAAAAGCAACGTACAAGACGTGCGATCGCTGGTAAAAGGGCATTTTAAAAGAACAGCAATTAAACTGGAAAGGCTATAAAATAGAAATACGTTGAGCTGAAATAAAAATAATTAAAAAGAATTAAGACTGTGATATATCTTTATCACAGCATCTTGAGCACTGAATTTTTTAATTTGCAGCAGTCCGGCTATAACTTTTTCGAAGCAGCATTAAGTGTCCTAAATGGCAATCTTTCCCATGCTAGGCAGTTGACTTAGATAGCATGAAAGATATAATATTGTTCCTTCTGGAATTGCCTCATAATCAGACTGGTAAAGAAAGTTACATCAAAACATCTGTGAAAATGGGATAGAAGTTTTTATAAAAAGGCTTTGCAATTGCAACATGGCTGCATTATGTCAGTTTGCACATCCAATAGAACATTCGTTACCTAAAGCTTAAAGACAGCAAAAAATAATAAAAATAAAAAATCTTCATTAGCTAGAAAATTACATAACCAATGTATTTATCACCATATTTTTTCTTTTAGTGCTTAATGTGTTGATCAGTCGTAAAAAAAAAAAAAAAAAAAAAATCTACAGAGAAAAAAATTCCTTATCCCTGAAAGCTGACATATGTTTAAGAAAATGATTAGGTAAATTCCCATAAAACCACCTTTAATGGCTGTCATTCATCAGTATTACTCCCCAATTGATGGATTCATGATCATCCCTTTTGTCAGGAATATTTATTTCTTTGAGAGGAGGATGAAAATTCCAATTTTAAACTGCAGCACTTATGCAGTTTCTAAAGTCTGTATGTGCTTAAACAAAATGTTTTATTTGTATGAATAATTAAGAACATGCATTTTATCACCAGCTTTTAAAAAATTTAATATCCCGAATAGCTTTGCAGTTTTTTCAATTTACAGCTCATCAGTTTAAGACAGTAAAACTTAATGTATTTTTTTCAAACAGAAAGCAAATACAAATAATTTAGGAAGAATACACAGAAAAATGAAAGTAAAAATTTTAATTATCTGAGAAATTTAAAATATATAAAGGCAAATTAGCATTCATATATTTTTAAATATGTATATTCGTGCAATTTAGCATTGCAGTATCTTTACCTAGGCAATAAATAAGTGAATTATATATATATTTTTTTCCAGTTGCAGTTTGAGTCCCAATTGAAATATTGAAAATTTAGCTTTATGTAAAATTTTGCAAAACACATTCATTAATCAATAATTTACTTTTCTTGTTATTTTTCATCATTTATTGACCATAGCTTTAACGCTGTAGAGTGGGATTTGAGATCCGAATGATTTGCATTCTTAAGCAGGATGTTAAATTTAAAAAATAAAAAATTCCTAGCTGTTTGTCTGCTATTTTTTTTAATTTGAACATTTTCATGTTTAGATATTTTACTTCAGATTCTCGCTCCTTTTCCTTATTTAAACTAATGATTGTATCTTTTAGAAATTAATAGTTTTGTTTTATGGTAATTCTTTCATAAGTTTTATAAAATATATTTCAGCTGCAAGATCTTGAGATGGAAAATTCAAAACTTAAAAATGATGTTACTCGTCTCAGAGAATCACTTGCAAAAGAAGATCCATCTAACAAAGCTCAAGATCTGCTAGGTATGTCCATATTTGTATATAAATCAATCAGTGAGTAAACACTATGTAATAGATTGATTTTATAGTGCTGTTTGTTAAAAAAAAATTATATTTCTAAAAAAAATTTCAAAATTCCTTTATAAATTTTGATGTTAAATTAAGTTAATGTAAAAACTAGTACTTATGTAAAGTAAAAAAATAAAATAAAAAATATTGAAATGTGGAAGGATTTAGGTTAATGTTTAATAATAAAAATGCATTGATTATTTTATTTTGAAAATTAAATGTAAAGTATTGTCACCTAAGCAATAAATAAGGGAATTATAATTTTTTTTTTTTTTCTAGTTGTAGTTGTAGTCCCCAACTAGCATATTGAAAATTTAGCTTGGTATAAAATTTGTGAAATTCATTCATAAATGATTCATTTACTTTTCGTGTTATTCTTTGTCTTTTATCAAAGAACTTTTTGTTTATAATTAGTTTTTTTTTTTTTTTTTTCTAAACAAAATATATATATATATATATATATATTATAAAGGACAAACGTGTCCGTGCGTAACGCTGACGTCATTTTGCAGTCATTTTGGCAACAGTTGACGATGAAATTTCGGTTTTGCGATTTTTGATACTGCAATTTTTTTAACTTCTAAACATCGTACAGTTTCAAATTTTACACCGTTATATAGGGGGGAAAATCTACTTTCAAATGCAATTTGTTTGAAAACTGTATCGCAATTTATTCATTTATTATAGCATTTAAATTAAATTTCAAGCATGATTTTTTCCTTTTAATCTATCTCTATCGCTTGCAGACAATTACAAAATATTAATCCGTTTGCACTTTAAACAATATACAGTAAAAAGTTCAGCATTTGTTTCCATCTGATATTCCATACGAAATTAAAACTTCACTAAGCAATAAATACAATAGTATAAATAAAACACAAATTTAACAGACATAAATCGAAATAAGTTGAAATTATCAGAATATTAATTTTAAAAAAAAACTGCTGTAGATAACGAAATTTTAGCTATTTATTCGGCTATTTATTAACTTTTGGCACGAGACCAATACGAAATTATCGCTGTTAATAAATTTCAAAATTTTATTTGAATATATATTGAATATATAATTGACATATTTCATATAAAATGCTCTTTAGTGTTGTTAAGGGGCAATCTAAAAGAATTATTAAATGTAAAAAATCTGTTAGAGTTTTAAGTAAAAAAAAAATAATTGGTTTTCACCTATATTCTCATACCCGGGAAGCCCGGGTTGGATACCCTAGTGTATATTAAAACTACTTATATACATAGTTAAAGTTTGTGTATACTTAATTTGCATACTTAATTTGCTCATAGTAAGTTTAAGTATAAATATCCTTGTTGGCAACAAACTATACATAAAACATAATAAATTACCGTATATACTCGTGTATAGGTCGATCCCCTCCACCACCCACCCCCCCCCCCAATTCTTACGCAAAATTTTGGAAAAAATTGAATTTTCGTGTATAAGTCGAACCACATTTCTGGTAGTATACTGAAAAATGATTTGTAATCGAGAATAAAAAAATAAATTTTCATTAAATTAGTAAACTTTTTTTTTTTACGTTTCTAATTGGATTTCCTTTTTTTTTTAATTCAACATTTTAAAATTGTATAATTATGTAAAACTGAAGAAGCTTAAGCTATTTTGAAAGCTATTCACATCAATTTAATGATTACTTACTTTTATTTATTTATTTATTTATTTATTTTTAAATCTATTCAAGCCTTATTTATAAGGGTAAACAACTTCTTAGACTGGTAAAATAGAGTACTTCTTTGTATATTGTAGAACTTTTAGGAGAGAAATCTAGAAGCATTCTCGAGTTGAACTCTTTTTAAAAAGGGGATTAAAATGTTGAAAGGAATGCCCCTTTATTGAAGGGAATTCTATCCCAAGACAAAATGGGTGCAGAACAATTACAGGGACATTACTGCTGAGCTTTTTTTTTTTATCAATCACCATTGTCCGCTTTTATCTGTCTCTCCAACCTAGACCCATATGTGATTAATGAAAAGACTTGCACATTCACCAATTATCTGTGGAAAAAAATAGGACTGCGGTATTTAACTCCGCTATTTTTTTTTTTTTTTTTTTTTTACTTGTGTATAAGTTGACCCCCATTTTCAGCTCCCAAATTTTGTCTAAAATTCCTCGACTTATACACGAGTATATACGGTAAATAAATATCCACCATATCATTGAAGCTGGTTTAGCATAAAGTCAAAGTTTAAAATGTATTTATAATTGTTAAATTCAGAAAATATTTAGAGGTATACATACTCCAGTAGCATAGCAAACCACGACTTATGTATAAGAACAGGGAATTGCCACCTTGTACAAAAGACACAGCCATATTTTATTAATGTTCTTTACTAGAATCAAACATAAACTTAACAATTAAAACATAAAGAAAATTAAAAAAGATTACAAACAAACCTAACACTGGGACACAGCTTGAGGTACAGAGATGTCACCCCTGAGATAAGCTCTACAGAAAAAATAAACTCAGAATCATTACTGAGTTAGCTACCGTCTCAAATGTCCTCAGATCTGAATCTGATCTTCGTCATCTCACCTCTAAAAGTCTCGAGAAGAAGTACCTCTACAACCTCTGTTCCTTCACCAGGGGAAGGGAGGGGGTTCCATCTCATATCCTGTTGGTCAGTTTTATGACTGGCCTCCATCACTTTCATGTGGTATGATTGTCCTGATCTGTAACAATAGTGGAACAAAGCCACTCCAGCTGACCATCCAATTCACAGATCCCCAGACCAGTCGCTATCAAGACTTCTTTTGTTGGACAATGGTACAATACACAAGAAAAACATTGTGCATTCCACCAAGTTCCAATCTTCAACCGAACCATGTCCTGGGCAACAAAGGTTACTCTGTGTTTCCCCTAGAAAAATTGTCAATATATTTTGTTAAAAACTAGAGCAAATATATCTGTTAAAATTTTTAAAAAATGTTTTTTTCTTCTTTAATACTTTAAATTTTTTATTCTATTGGAAGATTAAAATATCTTATTTTTGTAGCTAGAATGAGTAATTGAATGAGACAAATTATTCTCTATTTGGTATAAATTTCTAACAATCTGAGTTCTGTTTTAACCATCTTAGAAGATCAGAAGTTTTTCTGCTTTTTTTTTTTTCAGATATAAAAATTTATCTTATAAATTTTTTTCGTACAATTATTATTATTTTTTTTTTCAAATAACTTTTGTGAATACAATCTAGCATTCATTTACTCAAATTTGTTTTAGTAATTTCATTTTGCCTGTCGATTGATGCTATATAATTTGACTTTAAAATAAGATTCAGATTAATATTTTAACTCCATGATTTGATGTTCAAATTATCCTACATTAAATAAAGTATTTGATTTTAAATACTGTTTGTTTATTGTTATATCAAATGTTAAATTTAAAAATTATATATATAAATAAATTAAAATAATAAATACAATTTTGAATCATTAACATCATAAATAAATACATAGATTTTTAATTTAATAAATTTTTTTGTAGATCAATTTGAAGCTATGCAGGAAGAATTGGAAAGACGCAGGGAAGAATGCATGCAGTTAAGGACAATCCTTGCTGACCGAAATATGCCATTTAATCCTGGTACTTATTCCTCTCAAACAGAACTTATTAATGAAGATGGAGAGTTGCTTATGGCATATGAAACCCAAAAAACTCTCATAAGGTATTTGAGTATTTTGATTTTTTAACACACATGTTTAGAAAAGGATGCCAGTGTTACATTTTTTTAGAGACTTGACTGTATATACAAATCATCCTCAGAGTAGCCAGATTAATGGCCTTCTTACCTCACACACTCGCTAATGTTAATCATATGGGGCATTATTTTTCCAATATCTCTTTTGCATTTCAATATTTTTAAATGATTTTTTTTTTTTTTTTTTTTTTTTTGCATTGGATAGCTGAGATCAATCTCTATTTCCGCCTTTCATTACTTTTTCGATTTTTCTTTGTGGATTTTTTTTTTTTTTTTTACGGATACTTTTACTTTTGAAACCAGTTCCGAAAGTGAAGGTATCTTAGTAAAGAAAATCGAAAAAGTAATCAATGGCGGAAATAGAGAATTTATTATATTTATAAGATCTCAGCTATCCAATGCAAAAAAAAAAAAAAAAAAAAAAAAAAAAAAAAAATCATTTAAAAATATTGAAATTCAAAAGAGATATTGGAAAAATAATGCCCCATAGGATTAACATTAGCGAGTGTGTGTTTTCACACGAGGTGAGAGGACCCTTAAAAGAGATGGGTATATACAGGGTTAGAAATTAGGAACTTTAAGTAAGGCATCAATCAAATGGCACCTACAATTTTTTTTCTAGGTGCCAAACTGCATTTCATGGTTGCAATTTTATGTTATATCATATTTTCTCATTTCTTTTCACAACCATGTTAACAATAATAATGTTTGTATTTTTATTTGTTAAGGGAAAGGAGGGGGAGGGGGGGACTGTACATATTAAACACTTTATCTCTGTGTTAATCACTAAAACAAAATAAAAATTGGCTTTCTATAAATGTGTAAAACCTAATTAAACTACAATATTTGGATTATATTAAAACAAAATATCTATATATTAAAACTACTTATATAGTTAAAGGTTTGTGTATACTTAATAATAAAAATGAATTGATTATTATTTTTTTTTTATTAAATGTTCAGTGCACTTCCATTCTTTTTAAAAAATGCTCGTAGTAAGTTTAAATATAAATATCCTTGTTGCCAACAAACTATACATAAAACATAATAAATTAAATAAATATCCACCATACCATTGAAGCTGGTTTAGTATAAATTCAAAGTTTAAAATGTATTTAACTTATGTTTAACTCATTTTTTCTATAAAGCTAATATGCATACAAAACAGATTGTTGAGCAATTATATCCATAAAAAAGAAGTTTGAACTTTTAGATACAACCCAGGATAAGCCTAGTTTTTAAAAAAAAATCCTAGGGTTATTCTACGTGTTCATAGGGTTATTCTACATGATCATATACAGGTCTACACAAAAATATTCGTAAGTATTACTGACTATGGGAAGGAATTGCTTAAGAGTTGTTTTAACTGTTTTGTGCATTTTCCTGTTAAACTATATTTAGTAGACCACGAGAAGTTTGTGGAATATAAATAAATTCATATACAAGGCTACGCAAGATGCATTGCTGTTTATGGTTGGTAATTGCTGGAAGTGAGTTTTAAGTTGCCTTATGAGTTTTTTACCTGAATTAAATTTTAACTTAATATCTGGTGTGTTCAAGAGTCTTTTGATAATATACAGGGCTGTACAAAAGATTTTGAGTACATTTCCATCAATTGGCGAAAATTGCTGAATGTGAATTTTCTAACTGAACTAAATTTTATTATGGCATGTAGTATATAACAAAATCTATAGCTCATATACAGGGCTGCACAATATTTTGATTACTTTTATGACTATGGAAGGTAATTGCTAAAACTGGATTTTTAAATGTGTTATATGTTTTTTAACCTATTTACTTACATATCTTCTTTCGCCTTATTTAACAGTGAAGTTTTGTTGCAGTTTTCTGAATGTATTGGAAAGGGTTTCATAATCTATGCTTGGTGCAAGATTTTTTTTTTTCTTGTTTAGCTATCAAAACAATTTTTTGAGGCATATATATTGGATTTTTGAAGTGTGGCTTGATATAATTAATAGTGTAATGATGTATTATTATTATTTATTGGCCATCATATTTTAAGCTTGTTTATATATTTATTTACTCTTTCTTTATCTCATTTTTAAATTTGTCAGATTCATCTGTCATATGCTTTTTCTGTTATAAAACTTTTGAGGGATTGGAGGGAGAGAGTGGGGGGGGGGGGGGATAAAATGTAAAATTCTTTCTTCTTACCTTTTTTTTCAGTAAAAGATTTTTACTTTTATTTAATACTGTTATATTTAGTTTATGTAGAAAAGAAGCTTTCACATGTTTTTCATACAAAAGGATAAATCATATTTACAATGAGCTCTATGTTTAATTTCAGGCAACTTGAAGCTGAAATTCAGATGGAAAAATCCAATGCAAAAAAGACAGAGCAGGAGTTGAGGCATGAACTACAGAAGCTTCAGGAAGATAACGAAAGACAGCAAAAATTACTTAGTCAGGTTGTTTAATTATTTATTTAAATTTTATTAGCACAAAACCAAACTTTAAAATATGATGCTTGAACCCTCCACTGCTTCGGTAACAGTGCTAAAGATTTTCTTTTCTTTTATTAACCATGTAAGTTAGGTTACTATTAACCTATTCAAGTCTGTGTTTAGGGTTTCATTCATCTCATGAAACCCTATTTGTCCCGCTTCTCTGTCTGTTCGTCACAGAGCCCGTTCTCAGAAACTGTGTAATTTATAGACTTGAAATTTTGTGTACTTCAGCTGAATACCTACTGTCACTCTGAAAATCATAAAATTTTGAAAAAATCATATTTTAATATAGAGAGATAAAAAACCAAAAATCTAACAGCCTTTTCCTATTAAATTTAATCATTTTTTGTTATAGCAGTTGCCAACAATTAAAAATCCACAATAAAACTCTTTCTATAATAATTAATTTTCTATTGAAAGATTTCCCATGAAAAATGAAAATGAAATAAAAAGTTTCACCAATTAAAAAAAAAAAAAAAAACATTGATATGACGTCATATTGGTAAGAAAACGGAAATTTTCAAACATTTCTCAATAATACAAGGAGCATGAGTATGTATAAGTACAGAAAGCAGACGTCATATGACGTCATTAGAGAATTAAAAAGAAAATTAATCTGGCATCATATTGGACGTTTAACGGACTTTTTCAAATGTTTGAAGAATAATACAAAGAGAGTTTCAATATGAGTAATAGAGAAAGCAAGTAGATATGACATCAGCAAGTGATTATAACGTCATATGAGTTTGAGGAACGTATTGAATCATGACGAAAACCCGATTGTGGAAATATTGGCATATTCTAACATTTTGAAGGTCTCTATACAACATATTTAATTTTGAAATTGATTTTTTTTTTTATATATCCCATTTAGTCCACATGACAGATATTATTATGACAGAGTATAATAGCAGGCTCTGCCCGCTATCAGACTGTTCAGATATTCGAAAAAACGAGAAAAATAGACCAGTAAATTTTTACTTTATGAGAAACATGACTTTTTTTGGAAAATGAAATTTATTTGGATTTTTT
Organism: Maratus michaelseni; assembly: GCA_963931845.1. Lineage (NCBI taxonomy): Eukaryota > Metazoa > Arthropoda > Arachnida > Araneae > Salticidae > Maratus > Maratus michaelseni. The sequence goes on from OZ007598.1 coordinate 72,820,829, forward strand.
AAAGAAAGGATAAAGTGTTTGAAAGGAATATTAAACGAAACTCTTTGTGTGATCTTCGATCACACTTACCCACTTGTTTGTCTTTTGATTGAAAGATTTTCATTTTGGTTTAAAAAGTGAAGGATTGAGCAGGAGTTATAAGACATGAACTGGGAAAGATTCAGAAAGATAATGAAAGACATCTAAAGATTTAGTCAGCTTGTTGAATTATTTAAATTTTATTAGCTTGAAAACGATGTTTGAGCCCTATACTCCTGATTTTTATCTCTGATTTGGTCTTTAAGCAATTGTCTAAAAGACAAAAGTAAAATTTTACAGAAATCTTACAGGCTGATTAGAAGTTTCCAACTATACTATTGTGGATAACTAACTTTGAGCCATTTGCATAAGTTTTAATTCATTTTCAGTTACTGTATTTTTTGTACATTGCAAGCCAACCCTACTCATCAAATGACACTTATCAGTTAATAGATCTTCATATGTTGATAATTTTAAATAATGATAGTAGATGCAAAATTACAAAAATGCTGGATATAAATATTTGAAAAGAAGTACTAATGTATTTAGAGGTAAATATTTGTTCCACTTTACAATATATAACAAAAATTTATACTTTTTATGCCAGTGCAAAATCATATTTTAATTTCATGCATTAAAAAATACCAAAGTAAGCAAGTTAAACCAACTTGCAATAATAATTAAGAGGAAAATATTAAATCAGTTATCTATTGCACCTGGATTTTTAAAAAGACAGATTTTTTTTTCTCTTCAGCATTTATTTTTTAAAGGTGGACAGTGGAGGGTTTTGAGAACATTTGATGAATGATCATATTTATGTACTAAACAATGTTTATTTGTTTTTTAGAATTTGAAGAAAACTCCTCAAGGTCAAACTGAGGCTATCCTTCAACATGAAGTAAACAGATTGACTGGAGAAAATGTGGTAAATACTGATTTTTTTTTCTTTATGAGACTACATGTATCACTTAAATGTGAATTTATATATTACTAAACATATTTTATGCTCTCCCAAATTTATTGATTTTAAAAAATATAGTAATATCTGGTAAAATAAAATCTTTAGGGGACCACCAAGGGGAAAAAATATATTAGCATCCTTGAAAGTTAGTTATATTTTATTGAGAAACATCTTGTTTGTGAAAAAGCAAGAAACAGATTACTAGACAATATTCAGGAACTTGCATTTTACATAATTAATTCCTATGAATGTCATCAATTAATAGCTAATTTTCTTTTCTTAAGTGTGACTTTTCAATCAGCAAATAAATAATGTAAAAGCAATCTCTTTTATTTAAATAAATATGATTCAATTTAATTCTGGATATCTTTATTTATTGATAGTTAAAAATTGAAGTTATGTTTTTTTTTTTTTTAAGTATTCGGTATAATTTAGTTTAATATATATTGCATACTTTGTACTATTTATATTCTTGTGCTCTGCTTTAGGACTTAAGGGAAAGAATTGATGTTTTGGGAGAACAAATTAAAAAATTGAAGAAACAGCTGAAAATTTATGCCAAGAAAATAAAAGACACTGGTAAGAACTTTATCAAAACATTTTGCAATAAGTAAGCATGGACCTCTTTAAAAATATTAGGATTTTCTCTAGTTTTTATTTATATTACTATAGAGCTGCCTCCCTCCTTCTACACTGTATTATTTATATTGTTAAAATATATACTTTTGACAAATACTTTTTTTTTCTGCATAAACATTTTTTGTTGATGTTTGTGTTTGTTTTTCATTTTTCTACACTATTCTTCCCGAATCAAAATTTAAACTCAGTTTATTTTCATTTAAATTGAAATATGATTTCATCATAAAGGAACAAATTAGCATATCAAAAATATTTAAAAATTTCCAACTTTCAATTTTAAATTCTCATTTTTTTTAAATGACGCCTCTGTAGTGTGTTTTGAACATATGTATTGTATGGTTTTAATGAAATATAAACAATTAATGTAGTAAATTTAAAAAGTACCCAAAGGTATTGGCATTATAAATACAATTGTTATACATATTTACAAAACACCTATTTGATATTGGTGCATAATACAATGGTAGTAAATTACTAATATTTAGTAGTTAATATTTAGCTAATTGGAAATTAATTCCTCCACTACAATATTTGAATTTGATTTATCTTTGCTGTCAAATTTTAACTGAATATATTAAACTTTGTAAAGGTTTATGCTAAAATGATAGGGAAAAAACAAAAAAACAAAAAAGGCCTCTATCCAGTGAGTTATACTTTAGCATTTTGATTTTTTTCCCCCTTAAACCATAATAATCCAGATTTATATGGATGATTAAAGCTTTAAAACCAGATTTTTTTTTCTTTCTTTAAAATATTTTTTTTTCTTTATTCTTGTCAAAACAGTATTAATTTTTTCTTACTGTATTGTGATTTAATTTTAAATTTTCCTCTCTAAAGCTATGAATTTGTTTTCACCATTGTAATTTTTTTTTTCTTATTTTCAAGTTAATGGAATGTTTATACAGCATTAAAATATGTTTTTGTGCATATTAATTTTAATAATACCTATAATAATTATAGTAAAAATGCAGTTATATAATATAGTTTTTAGTGTTCTAATTTTGCCTTCAATAATTCATAATTTTTCCAGTAGTTTTCTGTTCTGTAATTTGCTTTCATCTTAGTCACATCACTGTCACTTTCCCTTAGGCTTTTTTTAATACTACTTATATTTTTAAAACAGACTAACATTTTTAAGAAATGGGTAGATAAGCATTAGAGATGGGAAATAGTTATTTTTGGTTATAAGGTTCCATCGTTCAATAGTAGCATTGGTAACAGTTTCCAGCAACCTGTTATTTTTGTAACGTATGACCAATTTCTATCTATTCTACCAATAGATGTTTTAATTAAAGAGGCCTTTAAACAGAATGTTTGAAATAATTTTAGAAAGCAAGTACAGACATTGTTTTCTGTTGAAATGAATTGCTACCATGTACTCAGATTTTAAAATCTGTTTACATGGTAACAATTCAATTTTTTCACGACAGAAACTTATCTAGCTATGATACTTTGATTTTCATGAATTTTTTGCATTTTCTAGTGCTAAAAACATGTTTTACCATTTTTAAAAATATAAGATGACAAAAATTTATAAAATTCTTAGTATCATAACTCAATAAGTTTTGGTCATAGAAGAAAGAATTTTTACTGTTTTATTTGTTAGAACATTGAGAAACTTTTTAAAATAAAGCTTATAGGGCTCAGGCATTGTATATAAATTTTTTTCATTTCATAACTGTTTTGATGTAAATCAATTTTCATATGATGAAGAATAACATTTGAGACATATTTGAATTGAGAATTTTGAATGATTTGTAAGAAAATTAAATTTGATACCTGACTTCATTTCCCATATATCTATCAATGCATCTCCAAAGTGAATCCCTTTCTTCTACAAAAACATGCAAAGATTATTCATACATTTTGAATCAGATGCCATCCATCCAAACAAAGTTTTAATACATTTTTCAAATTAATTAAAATTGTATTAAAATTAAGTGCCTACACAAAATGTGGAATGCTATTTGCTTTTTTTTTTAGTAAAATAAATCATGGGAAAATAATGTTTTCCACCTCTCTTTTCTAAAAACTCAGTAATGACAAAACTTAAAAAATTAAAATAAAATAAAAACATGTGGCTTAAAAAAAATTAATTTTAATGCCTGAATAAAAAGAAAAAACCTCAAACTCCATGAATATATAGCAATATCCCTTTTAAACATTCAAATTCAACAAAACCACTGTACACCAACTACGCTGCCAAAAACTACACTGACTGAATCTGTGATCAAAGATGTCCCTTGCACTAATTCCTCCCTCTCCTAACCTGCAACCTGATCGAAATTAAAACTTGTCTTCCCATTCTCACATATCCTTTACCAAAGAACTTCTTTCACTCACTCACTCACAGACACAGCTGATAGCACTTGCTGGCTGATCAAAGACTTGAAAGGTTGGAATTTTAATATTTATGATTTTGTTTGTTCATTTTCGCTTTGGCACTTTCATAAACATTTAAAATAACCTTTTTTATGCAAAAGTACATTTTTTTTAGCCCTTTTTATTTTTTTTATTTTTTTTTTAATTAGAAAACCAATTTCAGTAATTTTATTTTTATTACAATTTGAGTTTGTATTTCTAAAATACTATTTTTTCAGCTTTTTTTTTTTTTTTTTTTTTTTTTTTTTTTTTTGAAATATTTTGCAGGTAATGTGTTCCAAAATTAACAGGGACTTTCTGTTAATCTGTTGCTAAATAATAAACTATAAAACATTAGCATTGTTATTTATCCTAATATGTTAAATAATGCCCATAGCATTGAATTTTGATCCCCAAAAGTATCAAAATTTTTTGATAAAATTTAGGATGCATTTTACTAATTAATCACCATTGTCTTAAGGTTCTCTAAATATGTTGTGCAGGATCTAAAACAAATTGTTCAACAATTTTTTATGTATTTTGTAGAACATTCAGTGTTTAGCTGAATATTTAAATTTCAATGTAAGTATTATTTTTCATATGCAAAAATACATAATTAATTTTGTCCTTTATTGTATATAAAATAATTTTATTATAAAAATGTCAGCATAAAATAAAATATATTTTAAAAACATTACAGCAATCTAAACGATAAATTTTAGACTCTAGGTAGAAATACAATAATTTGTATTCAGCCAATCGTGCACTTGTAAAAAAAATAAAAAAATTATGGTTTTCAATAGTTTTTGGAAATTATTGTTGATTTTGTTTTTCTTTTGAGCTTTAATAAGTGAACTTAAAAGTTAAGAAAATGCATAACAAAAAACTTGATATACATATTTATTCTCACTGAAATGTAAAACTGGCACACCTTTTGAAACATGTTGGAAATTAATTTTTGTAGGGAGTTGTGGAGTTTTTTTTCCAACCTTTCCATCTGCTGATGAAAAAAGGCTGTATGTTCGCCTGAATAGTTGCTATAAATTTTTAAATTAAAATTTATTGTTTTGAGGTTTATTGTTCATTAGTTTAATACTGTTGGTTTAGTTACTTAGATACACCTGCTTTCAAAATCATGATATTTTGAAGTTCATGCTTTTGATGAATTCTATTTTGCTGCTTTTAGTGCCTGTAATACAATATTTTTCATTAAAAATGTTTGAAAAAAATATATGTATAATAAAACTCTTTGCAATTAATATAACTTTTAGATGACAAGAAATTCAACAAAATATAAATTAACTAATAATTATAATACAATGGAAATATATATATCCAAAATTTGAAAGAACAAAAAAAGTATAAGGGAAACGAATGTAAAAATATTACAAGAATAAAATGGAAACTTGTGAAATACTTTATCAATTTAAAAATAAGTAATAATTAATTTAATAAATAAGTAAATTGCAATTGATTTTTGTTAGAGTATAATAAGCTGTTAAACAGAAATTACTACACTCAAATTGCTCGATCAACTACAACAAAACATGTGAAAATATTTGAAAATTAAGAGTGAATCAATTCTGAAATCCAAACTAGAGAAATGCTAAAACAATACCAAAAGAAATAGATTAAAATATCACATCATATTGTAAGGAAAATGTATAAATGTGAACAAACTTTAATCCAATAGAGAAATAAAAGAAAATTTGTTCTCACCATTACAATGTCAACTGCATGAACCAGTCCAACGATTTTAACAAACACATGGGGTGATTGTATGTTAATAGTTAATAGATCAGTTATTTTAACAAATTGTGAAATAACCAGAAAGATAATATTTTAATAAATATAATCAATTAGGAAAACAATAAAACTATTAGAAAATTATCATCTAATTTAACAACCCAGTTTCGCACAAAAAAGGGGGGGGGGATATATATATATATATGTGTGTGTGTGTGTGTGTGTGTGTGTGAAATATTTTATTTCAATACAGCCTATACCAATTTACATGGGAAATTAATGTCATGGAAACTTTATTATATTAGCTTGGTACTATTTATACTTACTCAATATTCTTTGACACAATATTGATAAATTAAATTTTTTCTTTAGTTCTCACTAATTTTACACTACTCATTAAAAATTTATATTTTTACCAATTTTCAATACTTTAATTTAAAATTTATTTTTAATACCACTATTCAATTGGTGAATATAAAGATATTCGGTCGAACCAAATATTCAATGATGTTACCTGCTGAATATTGAATAATAATAGAATATTCATTGCAAGTCTAGTATTTTGAAATTTTCTTTAAAATCAATTTTAATTAGCCTTCATAACACTATCATAGTTTTTTTACAGTTAATATTTGAATAATAAAGTGAAACATGCAAAAAAATCAGGCTGGTGTTATAAGCCCTTCTTATTTGAAAAAAAAAAAAAAAAGAGAGAGAGAGAGAGACAATCCATATAAAATAGTTTGAAATACATTAAAATTTGCTATTTCTGGCCTTGTGTAATACATTCAATTAATCTTGAAATGAAAAAATATATATCAGAGAAGCAGTAAATGTAGATCCTAAATTTATTAAAACAATCAAAACATTTTAGAAAAAAAAAATAAAATTGACAGTATCAGGGAGCAAAAAATGAGCCTTATCTACCCATCTTCTTATTGCTTTGGGTTGTTGGTATTGCTTTTCCTGCTTTTCACTTTTCTGCTTTCCCTCTTATTGTAGGAACTGCATCTAAGCGTGCATCTGTAATTCTTAGTCCACATGGTAAGTAGAATGTAGATGGCCTGCATTTTGCTTTTGTTTTTCTCTGCATTTTATCTCGTAACCCCTCTCATATAAGTCATATGTTAATTAAAAAATCCTTTATTATAAACTTCATAGCCTTTCAAATATCAGTTAATAAATTGTCAAGAGTTTAATATTCATTGTTTAATTCTTATCAAACTGTATTTATATGTTTAACGGTTATTAATATGTTTACATTTTGGAGAGATTTAGCTTAAATATCCATTATCACTTTTGAAAATTGTTTTAATATTAATTGGGAAAAAAATAGTCATTTAAAAAAAAAAAATTGTTCATTTGTTACTCATTGTTCACCAAGATTACCATTTTGGGTTTTGGGAGTGTTTCTTATGTAATAGTATTTCAAAACCAATTGAACAAACTTTAGGGTTTGTTAGAATTTGCGTTATTCCATTTGATAGAGGCCTTTATGCAACTCAGTCTTAAGATAGTGTGATTTCTTGTGAAATATTATAAACAGTCATGAAAATGAAATGGTCACTAATGAAAATATTTCTATTCTTATATGGTTTATTTACATAGCCATCTGTTATATGCAGGGTTATCAGGAAAGAATCATCCGATTACAAAATTTAATATTTTCTATAATTACAAACAGAAAATAATAATTAATGTCATTGTAAAGAAAACATGTTAATTTTTTTTTTCACAAGTGTTTGATATGACTTCCTTTAGTCACCCATTTAATATCATTCTAATATACCAATTCTTGCCAAACACATTGTAATGTTTCACTATTAATTGCTTATAAAGCATCACAAGTCCATTGTTTAAGTTCGAGCAAACTTGTAGGCAAAGGTGGTATGAACACAAGATCTTTGACATATCCCCAAAGGAAAGAGTCACAAGGGTTTAAGTCAGGTGACCTAGAGAATGTGTGTAGGAACTAAAGCAGTAAAGTACTAAAATTCTATTGAGAGATTAAATGAAAATTGATGTGATTTCATTCTATCACCGCTATTCTATTTTAATTTGATCCACCCTAACACTTTCTAATTGTGAAGAAAGATTTATATAATTTACGATAGTGTGCAAATGTTTGCTCTATTCCTTTCTTTAATTTTAATAAAATTATTGGATTACTGGCAAATAAATGTGAAAATAAAAATATATAAAGAATTATAAAAATGCTCAAAAGAATGATTCCCTTATCTCTTTCTTTTGAGTGACTCTTGCAATTAACTCCAAAAAAAGATTTTATTATTATTATTATATTTCATTTCTTTTTTGAAGTTATCTTTTGCAGTTGTAAAATAAACATGTCTCTGATTGCAATTACACAGTCCCTTCACCTTAAGACTTAGTTACAACTTATATTTTATTGCCAAAAATAATTGTTTTTGATATGTCCCCCCCCCCCCCTTATTACTTAGTTTGTACCATTAATCTTGAAACACCTTTTATATATAAAAAGACAATTTTAAATTGAATTTAATTTTCAATTTCACCATCAGTAAAATACATAATGAAATCAAAGCTCTTTGTTAATTGAAATTACAAACTAAACTTATTCAAAACTTTTACTTTCTATTTCTGCAGTTTTAAAGCTAAATAGAAAAAAAAAAAACATGAGTGTAGAATTACAAGTGTTAACCCTTTGTAGCACAACAACTCCGATTTGAAGAATATTTACTGTTGTGTTAAAGTACTGTTGTGTACTGAGATGTTAAAATACATCATTTCAAGTATATATATATATATATAAAACTTTAAGTAAAATTTAACCATTGAAACATAAGAAACTGACCACATACACTGAAATCCCGATACCAAAGAGCCCTGTCAATTTACAAATTAAAATTGTAGTCCTAATAAAAGTAACATTATTAATTCAAATTAAGAAGAAGAAAAAAAAAAATTAAATAAATAGAAAATAAGGAATGAAATATAAACCACACGAGTATATACACAAATAAAAGCTTATAAAGTAATTTACTTTTTCAAGGGCAAGAAAATCACATTTATAAGCAAAGAACGATTGTTTTCTGTATATGACACCAGCTTTTGCTAAATATAGTGCCATATCTTGCCCGAACAATCGATATATATATATATTGACATAAAGATGCTTGTTTCATATCTGCAACAAGAAGAAAATAAAACATTTCTCACAAATATTGTAAATGTTCTAATTAAAAATTGTAAAGTATATAAACTTACCTTTATAAAAAATATTTTTTGATGTCTCCAGCCTTTTTAATTTCACTAAATTCATAAAGTTTATTTTAGCAATAACCTCTTGAAACAGCTCAAGTGGTAAATTAAACTTTGGTATAAAACTCAGTATCACCATTTGCTGGAGATTCTATGAACAATTTATATTAACTGCAGTTTTTAAAGATAGCAGCAATTAATAAAATTGTCTTTTAAAGTTCACTTTGGAAATAACATTGATTTTTGGATATGTTGCAGATATGCAACACGGTGATACAAAGGGTAAATATTGAATTCTATGCATGCTTAAAACTATCAATGTTGCACTTTGCATGATTTGATTGGTTATGTGACTATTGTAAAAAATCATACATTTTGAATAATTTCTTCTCCCATTTTCAAAACTTCTTATTGTTGAAACATTTTTCTTTTTCACTTGCACTCCAGAGGAGATGGCCCGTATCGGCATTGCAGGTACCAGCATTAACTCTAATCTGTTAAAAATCTGTATATAAAATTTTCTTTTTTTATTAAAGTTCTTCGAAGTTCCTTTAGAAAAGTATAGATTTATGAATATAAAATAATGTGAAAACTTTAAATATGAAACAAATCTCTGACTGTATTCTCTGTACTTGATTTCTTGTCTTCTGTAAGCCAATTCTTCTAGTGTGTACATATATATATATATATATATATATATATATATTACAAATTTAAAAAGAAAATTTCACCAAGGTTAACATTATTCTATATAAATTTTCCTTATAATAATATTCTGTATATTATACCGGCTTATTAAATTAAAACCTATTCTTAAACTAATCTATCAATCTCCATATGTAAAGGTATAAGATCTTAATCCACCTAATAATATTTATTCCAAATTGCTTAAATGTAAAAATGGCACTAACTACATATATTCCTTAAATAAAACCCTTTTATTATTTAAATCCCTATTAAAATTCTCTATTTCCCATGTATATCAAACCTCTCTAAATTCTTTACTTAATTGCTAAAATGTCATAATTCCTAAATTATCCCATTCTACAAAAATCTATTAATTAAAAATCATTCTTTTATAATATTTCAATGCTTTAATATTCTTGTTTTATTTCGCATCAATAAGTTGAATTTTTTCTTTTCTGTTTTTCTCTAGCGTAAGCTAAAATTATCGTCTGGCAATCCAAAATCTATTTTTAGCTGGCACTCTCCAGATCAGAGCTTATTGTTTGTTTACATGTCATGTAACTGATTTTGAGGCTATAGATTATTCTAGAAAGAAATTTTTCCATTAAGGAAGTTGAATCACCTCAAGATTATTTCACCGGCATTGTTAATAAGTCCCTCTTAAAGCGATTATGATTGGAGAAGGGAAGTCAGATGACTTGATTGTCATTTTGCGCTAGATTAACTTAAATACGCACTCACAGCCAAATCTGAGAGACAGACAGAGGAACAAGAGAAGTTTTTCGGAAGTTTGAGAGTTCGAAGCTTTTCGAGACGTCCAGTTTCCACTATGACTATCACAGGGTTCCTACAGGTCAGGGAAAACAGGAAATTTGAAAATTGTGGCAAAAAGTCAGGGAAATGTCAGGGGAATTTTTAAATACTTGAAGATGTCAGGGAAAAGTCATGGAAATATTTTGTACTACTTTCCAACAGGATCTCGGTTATCATCATAAATAGAGAACTTTTGAAAAAAATATTACCCTGATCTATAATTTTTATATTAAATTTATAAAACTATGAATTATGAAAAATAATTAAAAATCAGAAATTTGTGTAGTGCATACTTTTTTAGAATTTATCTAGAAAAAAGAGAACACAGCACAGTGTACACAAAAAATGACATTGTTCTTTTAAATATTAGTTCTGGTGAGGTTAACAAAGATTAATCTGACTGCTTTGAAGTCAACAAAAAAAAAAAAAAAAAAAAAAAAAAAAAAAAAAAATTGTAGACCCTGAATTACCAAAGACAATTTTTGATGACTTGCAACCCGACCTAAATCTCAAAAACTGTAACAAAGAACAAATCCTAAATAAAAGAAAATTAATACCATTCTTAAATGCAATTATGGATCAGTCTATCATTATATATCTAATATGAATTTTATTTGTTATGAAATAATTCAAGTACATTTTCATAAAGTTTATTCGGGATTCATACAGGGAATTTTTAATTTTCTGCGATTCTTAGTTTTTTCACATTCTGTCCCGATTTTTGGACATTCTGAAAAGGAATTCGGTTTCAAACTTTTAGCATACTATAGTAAAGTTTTTCTTCTGTGATTTTTTTATAAATTTTTTAGCATTTTGCATTCTGCAGTTTTTTGACATTCGTATGTGAATTGTTTTACAACAATATATAAGCCAAATTTTTATTGAGAAAGGTCAGGGAAATTTTTGTGAAATTTTCTGGGAAAACCTGAAAAAGTCAGGGAATTTTTTTTACCGGAATTGTGTAGGAACCCTGTATCATGTTCAAACCCAGTGATATTTGTACTATACCTAATATCTTTGGTACATGTAATAACATATTTTCTTCGGCAATATCATCGTAATAATTCTAAGACCTCATCATGTAAAGAAGATTTGAAACTCCGACTACCTCATACAGATGATTAAGTAATCATTTTAATCCCGATTTGCTAGAGTATTTCCTCCTGCTTGGTTGTTCCTGATTATGTAATAAAGCTTTGAGATACAAAATTCGAATGCTTACTTTTGGAGTACACCCATTTTCTTAGTAATATCTGAGTGATACAACCATTCGACCTATGCCTGTGCATCAATACATGGAGGAAACCCAACCTAAAACAGATTTCACCCATTGCCTTTTAAGCTCCAATATGACACTATATCACACACACACACATATATATGTTATGATTTAAAATTATATTCTTGTATTTTATAGCTCAAAACTATATTTACCTTCATAATTATCCTCTTAACCATTTATTCTTTGGAATGTTCTTTCGAAAACTATCTAATAGCTTTTTTCATCAAAAAGAAAGAAAAAAATCTTCAGTTTTCTTGTAAAATATATTAAAACAATTACTGGCATGACAAAATTTAATCAAAGTATTCGCCTGTGTGAAAGACACATGTAAGAGTTATGGAAAACATACTATTTAATTCTTATATTATTATTTAGTGAGTAAAAAATAATTATATTGCACTTATTAATGTGTTGACTATTTTTCAGTCTTTATTTGTTTTGTTTTTCTTGAAATACTCACAATTTAGTTGTTATAAATTAAGCCTATCATGCATTTCTGGTAATCGGAGCTTTTGCTTTTGATAGAATGCATCTCATACTTTTACCTAAGGCATTTCATTTAATTTTCTAACTGTAATATTTGTTTGATACAAAAATAATATTGATTTAAAATGTTAAAATCAAACTGATTTTAATCATTTCAATCATAAAGTAAATATAGGGCCTACCAAAAGAAGTAAAGACATCCATTTTATGATTATCTTTTGTACTTGTCTATTTTCCCATTGACCACCTACTGTAAAAAAAAAACGCTGTCAAATTGTGTGATTAAATGGCAATGATTCAAAAGTGTGGTGTCATGTTTTATTTGAAATGCAGCACTATCACATAATGTATGTATTTCATTTTTAAATATTTTTTGGATCAGCTAGTTTAATTATTCTAATGTAGGATATATGTTAACTGAGCTATTTCTCATTTTGAAAATAAATTTGTAAAGATCTGTGACTTTCCATGTACAGAACTTTACGTGATAAACTATTTTCAAGATTATGGAATTCGGACATTAAAAAAAAGATGTGCATTAATGGGCATGATATGGGACTTATCTGCAAACGGATAAACAATGAAAATGTAGTGTTAAAAACTGTGATAGATGTATATCTGTTAAAAAATGGATGTAGTTTGATGGTTCCAAAATCTTTTGTAACTAACTGCATTATGGTTTATTTATGTCTGGTCAGATGAATTGACATCAATCAAATAAGCAAGAAAACAGTTGGATTTAAGCAAGAGTACAGTGATTGATTGCAATAGTTATCTCACAGTAGTCTGTACGCCTAACATTCTAGAAATGAACCTTCTATTCTGGAAAAATCAGAGGGCCAAAAAGTTTGTAGAAATTAATGTCTTTTTACAAAGCAAAAAAAAAAAAAAAAAAAAAAATCTAGTATTTTTTAAGTTTTTACAGTGTACCTCTCTGACAATATTACTTATTCACGATACATGGACAAGGCATTCGGCCATGAATATTAGCCGAAAATCATAAATGTGTAAATGAATGTGACATAACAATTATGAACTTTGTCATTTAAATCTTATTATTTGGTGACAGTTATTTATTTATTTTTTTTTAGTAAGTGGTCGATAGGATAATAGACAAGTAGGGTAAAACTTGGTACCTAACGGTTTTCCTTTGTTGACAAAAGTCTAGAACGGTAGAAAAATCAGAACACCCCACAAAAGCATTTTGGGACATCTGGACTATTGAAAAACCACACCTGTTGCCACAGGAAAATTCTTCTCTACTTGGGAAAATGTTTTTCTAGGACTATCTGAAACAGCTCCAAATTTTGGTGATATGGTAAAACCAGGTACTGATCAGAAATTAAGTTTTTACACTTCCAGTAACAAAAAGCTTTATTGTAATAAATTTTGAGTCAAACTCTAAAACATATATACATTTTTTAAGGTCAGTAACTTTTTTTTTCATGTTTTCAAGCAATTTTTAATGTTGTCATGTAATATATCTTTCTCAGTTTTTACTTCTCACATCCGCTGCACTCCTCGTGTACCCATTCTTTGCAGACTGAACATTGTATCCATCCTTCATCACCTGTTGAGTGAAGAAACAATTTATTGCAGAATTTAATGCAAAACCATGGATACCCAGTTTTGCCCCAACAGACGATCAAAAATAAAAATCAACATGGTTGTTTTCCCGGATAGCTTGATGTACACACTTGTCATCAAAATATCGTGTGAAAACTATAGAAAACAGTGGTTTACTTACCTAAATTGATTTGTCAGGCTGGATTTATTTGAAGAACAGAAAAGAAGACTGTGAAAAATTAAAACTTTTGAGGTTAATTTCTTTCCAATAGCACTGTACAGACACAGAAATCAACTCCCTTCAAAAGCGATGGCACACTGCTAGGGGACAGTAAGGGATGTAGGTAAGACGGGTGCTGTTCACAGGGCAGCACCCATCAGCAAGAAAACAAGGTACCCGGTTTGACCCACTACAGTCCACTAGCTTAATTTTTTATTTACCTGTGCTTTAAAAAAAAATAATTAGTCTGATAAATGCATATATCAGTATTTTGTATTGATTAATGTTGATTTATTGTGTTTCTCTTTTTAGGTGGTGATACTGGAATTGAGTTAGAATTGAAAGAAAAACCTAATGACATGCCTCTAGTCAAACATAAAGAAGTAGAGTATTTGGGTATGTTTGAATATAAGAAGGAAGATGAGCCTGTTATTATAAAAAATCTTATTTATGGTATGTGAATGATTTTAATTTATATTAGTAGTAATTTTATGATTTTCATTAATACAGTTAATTACTCACATATTCAACAGTTATTGTGAATTTTAGATGGATTTTAATAGAAATTTCTACAAATTATGTTTTCAGATTTATATTTGTTTTATCAATTAGAATATTTTAAATTTTAATATTGGATTTGTTTATAAAATCATGTGAAATGTTAAAATAAGGCAATAAAATTTCCCCTTCACTATAACAGTCATCCCTTTGTTTTTAAAGAAGAGTGTGTCTATTTTGATAAATTTGTAAGTAACTTTGATTAAGACCAGGGGAAAGGAATAGTTATTTTTGAAATGTTGAATTTGTTGTCTTTAAGAGCAAAATAACTGGATATGAAAAAACTTATAAATCTTCTTTTTTTCTCATATGATGATTAAAGAATACAGCTATAGTTTAAAAAACAATTATTAGCTTGCATCATCAAGTAATTAGTAACAAAACATAGCTAGCTATCCAAGCAAAGATTAAAACATGCTGCAAGGAGGTATATTTGATGTGAATTTGAAAAGGGGGTTCCACGAACTCTCCATGTAATAAAAATGTCAATTTGATTTACGGATCAAAGGAATGCATGGGTAAAATGCCGACATAGCCACTGTATACACAAGAGGGGGTGAAAGAGATACTAGAAAACTGACTTAGATTGAAATATCAAAGAAGGGACTAATGTACTTAATGATATTATTTTATGCATAATTCTAGATTTATTTCCTGTTATCTCAGTCTTAGAAAATAAATCTTTGAACTTATAAGAATCTACCAATGATATCTTAAACACTATCAAATTGAGTAATGATGTAGTACTTAAGTTGAATCTTACATCCTAAAAACGTTTCATTCTTTTTATTATAAATAATATTTTTAAAAAAAGAAAAAGTAAATAAACATTTTTTTTGTAAAGATTGCTTATGAAAAATTCTTGGTATGTTTTTTTTATAATGGATTATCAACATTTTTATGTAAAATTTTTAGAGATTTTTGTTCTACTTATATGCAATATTTTTTAGCCTGTTTTTTTTTTCCTATTTATATTGTTCATTCATATAAATTCTGTAACTTATGAACTGTATGTTATTTATTTCAGACTTAAAGCCCAAAATTGCTACAATTTTGCTACCAGGTCTTCCTGCATATATACTTTTCATGTGTATTCGGCATACTGACTATATTAATGATGATGAAAAAGTCAGATGTTTATTAAATAACACAGTTCAAGGAATAAAAAGAGTTATTAAGGTAACTTGTTAAGTACTTTTTCTGCTAGAGAAAATTTAAATATAATTTGTTTTATTTACAATTATGTTGTAGTCTTTTATCAAAATAACCATTTCATGACAAAATAATCAAAATGTTTTGTGTGTCCATGTTAAAATGATATAATAATAAAATAATTATATACCTTTTGCAATTTATGTTGTTCCAAAAAAAAAAAAAAAATCATTACAATGTGTTAATTTGCCTTGGGCTTTGTTTATGGAAAATTCACCACTTTATGCTTAGTAGAAAGAACAAACTAGTTAATTTATTAAAGAATTATAATTTTTGCTTTTGCTTTTTTAAGATATGGCAACAGGAAAGAAAATAAAAAGCATTATTTAAACTATTCATTCAGAATTTTTGTAAATTGTTTTCTCAATGTATAATCATAATTTAATAATATTTTATTAAACTATTAATTGATAAAAGTGCTTTTTTTTAATTATAGTCTTTATTTATATTTTATGTTGCACTTTTTAGTGTTTAAAATATTTTATTGTTGCAGTTTCACAGCCAATTGGCATATTTTATCGAGCATGGTTTGGTGCATAACTCCATTGTTCTCATATACAGTTGTAGCATAAAAAATATTTGGTGTTTTATCACCTGTGCCTGGCTGACGGAAAAATGCCTTAAAATTAATTTATAACTAATTAATTAATAAAAGTATTAAAATGTATTGTCATCGAAAACACACCTGTATACATAATATTTATAATTTCAATATATCTGGAAGTGAGTGAAAAATCTATTAGAAAATTCCATCTTTACATGAACCAAGTTCGATGAAATAGAGTGTAAAAATACAGTGTAATTCAGAATGATAAAATTCAAATGACAATTTAAGTTCGATTCCATTTGTAAATGGGAACAAACTCTCAAATTTTCTTTTCTATCTCTTTATACTTTCTTATTATACATGTATAATCCACCAAGTTCATATAGAATATCTCCCCTCCCCTTCCTCAATTATTACCAATTAATCCAAGTAATTAATGTTATGTATTTCAATGATATGACTTTTGTGCATGTTTTTCATTTACTCTTTCAGCTTGTTCTTTAAATCTTAAATAAAGATGTTTTTGTTATTTATTACAGCTGAAATTTTAGTAGATATACATATACACATATATATATATTTTTTTTTTCCTTTTAGAAAAGAAGAGAAGATTTGGATTATACTGTGTTGTGGATGGCAAATACATGCAGACTTTTGCATAACCTAAAACAATACAGTGGTGATAAGGTAATTTTGCAAATACTACTATATTTGAAAATTCTCAGAATTTATCCTTTTTTTTTAATTTGTGATACGAAATGTGAGTTAGAGATATTGGATAAGAAATTAGACTTAATAATTAAATTTATTAGGATAATTAAAGATGGAATATTAAATAATAAATTTAAATAAATTAAATGTAATTATCCGAAAACCCTTACTTACACCTTGTTAAATGCAAACATATTCATTATAGTGCTAGTGGAGATAACTTGTAGAGTTGTAAAAAGTGAAATCTAATGAAATAATCTTCAGAAATTAATTCTTCAAAATGATCTTAAAAATTGTTTCAAAATATCTCCTTAAAGATATAGTAATTGAATTATCAAAAACTGCTGAAGTAAAAGAACTTACATCTTATTTTACTTTTTTTATAAAAAAATTTTTTTAAAGATTTTATGAAGTTAAAATTATTTCAAAATTATCCTTTATTTATTTATATTTATATTTATCATGTAAAATACAAGAATTATTTTTATAATTAGTACTTTATAAAATATTTTAATTAAAGAATTATTATAACTGCTTACTTGAGCTGAAACAAAATAATAAAATGATACTCACCAATGGAGGAGAAGACACACTGGGTAAATGAACTTAAACTCTTAACACCTAATATATTTTTTATTGAACATTTCACATTTTCATCTATTAATTCTTATTTAATAAAAAATGCATCCTTATATATCTTTGAATTATTTTTTTTTCTTATAATATGATCTTTAATTCATTATAATATTGCACAGTAAATAGGATTCTCAGAATCTCACCTCAGTTTAAATATCAAAGAAAAGGATAATATAGTTGCCAACTTTAAAACCAACACTACATTTAACTTGAAATGAATGTTTAATGCTGTAACAGGACCAAATATGCATCGGTGTGGAGGGAAAAATTTAAAGTTCTAAATATAATAATAACTAACATGATTATTATAATAGATAATATATAATAGATATATATTAAATAAGATTGTGAATGTAATGAAATTACTGAAATTAAAGCCTAATTTAAGTTATTTGCAATAATTAATGAAAATCTGAAAAGTAATTAATGTTATAATTTTAAAAATAACAAGTGAAGAAAAGAAAAATGTTACATCTTGTAACAATTTGATAAGTAATTTTCAAGTTTTGATTTATTATTTTTTTGTATATTTTTCAAATAAATCTTACTTCATTCATTTTTCTTATGACTAGGCTTTTCAAGTAGAAAATACACCAAAACAGAATGAACAGTGTCTCAGGAATTTTGATCTTTCTGAATATCGTCAAGTATTGAGCGATGTTGCTGTATGGATATATCAAGCTGTGATAAAACTCATGGAAGAGAAAGTTCAACCCTTTATAGGTTTTTATTTTATTATTTTTCTCTTTTTTCAATAAGGAAAAGAAACATAATTGAATAGTATTATTCATGTGTGCGGGCAGAACAAAATCTAGAGAGACAAGATTTTCGTACAAATGTGTCTATAGTACTCTGCTTAGGCAGCATTTTATAAAATGGAGAATCAAACATGAACTATAATAAATCAAGAATTTTTTCATTAAATAAAAGCCTAAGACAGACAATTTTTAAATATATCAACATGTAAATGTAAAAATATGTATTAAAAATTCCAAAAGTAGACTTTAATTGTTTTTCAGAATGGAGAATTGAAAAGTTTCATTTTTTTCATCAGGAGGACCATAATGTAACGGAATACTTTTGAGTGCCCCTGTAAATGAACTATAGAAGCTACATACTTTATTTTCAATACCGAACATGTCATAGCAAACTTCAACAACATATATCAATTACATGGCAATCCAAGAATATTTACGCAAGATAGAGCTCGGACAGATGGACAGATAAATTTAATTTTAAACACTTTACAACTATGTTGCAAAGCATTCAAATTTTGAAATTTGTTTTGAAAAAAATTCATTAAATAGAAATTAGTGTTTGTTATTTGGAGATTTTTTTTCCTGTGTTAGTTTTCTACAAAATAAATAGCATTAAATAGAAAATTTCATTACATTTGATTCCTAAAAAAATTTATTTAGAAGAAAAAAATTAACAAATACTTGTAGGAATATTTTTTTCTTTCTTTATCCATTTTAAATGATATTAAAAACAGAGAATAAACATTTCTATTTTTTATTATTATTATTTCTTTTAAATAGCAAAACAAAGATTGTCTGTTTAGCTAGCAATGATCATAGACTAAATATTACAAATGTAGCTGATTTGCATGTGTTTTTATTTACTTTGACTAAACTATAGAAATAAATGTTATAATATATATTGCTTATAATTTTAAACGTACTTTCTCTTTTTTTACTTATTTAGTTCCTGCAATTTTGGAGCATGAAGCAATTCCTGGGATTTCTGGTAACAAGCCTTCAGGCATGAGAGGAAGATCTTCAAGTATCGCTCGGGAAGTAGCATCTCCAGTCGATCCTCAAAGAGCACTGGATAGTCTATTGAAAGAGGTATTGTTTTTTGTGTTGATTCTTTGTGCATTTGTTTCTATTTTAATTAATCTGTAGCGTAGTTTTCTCTTTTAATACTGCTTCATTTAATTCCAGAACTTAAATGATTTTTTGTTTGTTTATAGAAAATCTACTATATAGAAACAAAAAGAATCTTTTTCATTTAAACTAAAATCTAATTATGTAATAAAGTTATTGAGTGGCTAAAAAGCAAAAAATCTCATTTGTGAAAATCAGTTTGTTTAAAAGTTATCATGCAAAACAAATTGCTGAATTCCATAGATAACATTTTGAGTTTAAATTAAAACTGTAAATCTTAATCTTTTAAATTTTTTAACATCAAGATAATTAAATCTCTGTCAGATGATAAAATAAGACTGTGTTTAACTATTGAAAATATTATACTAGAATATGTGCCCTTTAAAAATTTCACAGATGACACTAAATCTTTTAGAGAAATTGAAAATCTAATCGTACATGTTTATCATATATAACAAAACTTTGTTTTAAATCAAAAAAATCTTTTATTGCTTAAAAAAAGAAAAAAAAAAAAAAAAGGGTGAACCGTAGTAAAACTCATGAACAATATTAAAACTAATAAATTATAATTTAATCTAAATATTGCTGTATTAAGCTTAAAAAGCACTTTATTGGCTTATATGTTTATCATTGGAATTTTACATTTGTGTTACTTAGATTGTAAAGTTGATAGCGCAATAAAATTAAAATGACATGCAACTTTGATCTCCAAAATTTTAGCTTGTTAAAGCACATACACTCAACTGTGTGAAATTCATACAGCTTTAAACCAAAAGCTTAATGGGTTTATAGATTTTTATTTACTTAAAAAGCAATATTTCCATGAAATTGAAGTGCAAAAATCAAAAAGGAAATACAGTACAAAAGTAATTTGTATAAAACTGAATTATATGTAAATTTCATTGGTTGTTTTCATTTTTTAAACATTGGTAACTTAAATGGTACATGGTAATTTAAGTTTGGCTTTATGATGAATATATATATTCTGTATTCTGCAGGAAGTTATCTCTGGTTCTGAGGCAATTGTACTGAATATGAAGGTAATTACAAATAAATACTTTAGACCAGTGGTTCTTAAACTGTGGTCCGCGAAGCTCTCACATTCAATGAATTTTTTTTTTTATCAAGTCTTTATTATCTTGTGAATAAAAGTGAAAGTTAAACTAAAAATAATGTAATATATATATATATATCATTAGTTTATACAGTAAAACTACGAATACAAAATCGTAGAGTCAGGAAAAAGTTTTTGTTTTAGATAGGTTTTCATTTTATCAGGTATAATTTTATGGTATTCTTTCCTTGGGACCATGAAATTTTCCTTTTTAAGACAGGATTCATTACAAACAGTTTCTGTTTACACAGTTTTACTGTATATTTCTATTAGTTTATATATCATGCATTAATTTTCTAAAAAATTTGTCTTAAACCCTGGGGGTCCATAATGACAAAGGAAACATAAAAAGGGGTCTGTGGTGACTAAGAGTGTAAGAACTGCTGCTTTAGACTAACTAATTCAGTTATTGTTAAATTATATATCCCCGATCACTTAATCACTTAATGTTTTCATTAATGTATATTTCAAAACTGTAATTGATGTTTTAATATTTGCATTTAATTATTCTGTTATATTCTTTACAAGTTACATGAAATTTTAATTTCAAACATACATTCAGTTATGTTTATTTTAATTTTTTTTTTTTTTTTGGGGGGGGGGGGATATATATTTCAATACATGTGTTTTGTCTGGTACATTGACCACCTTTATAAGGGAACCAGTTTTCCTTCTCCCAGCATAATTTTAGATAGGTTCTATTATATTTTTATGCCTATATATTTTTTTCAGCTTTCTGCCTTCTTTAAAGTGCTAAGTATTCATGGAGTTGATCCTGAAATAATTACTCAAGTCTATAAACAGGTACTTTTATACATCATTATACTGAATGGTTTTGTATTGCATTTAAAACATTATTTGCATAATTTGTATTCCTTGATATATATATATTTATTTATTTCTTTTAGTTGTTCTACTTCATATGTGCTGGTGCACTTAACAATCTACTTTTACGAAAAGATATGTGTCACTGGTCTAAAGGCATGCAAATACGGTAAGACTCCCTGTTATATATTTATTATTATTATTATTTTTAATTAATTCTATTGTATTTAATCCTATTTTTAATAAAGTTATTTAATTAGGATTTCTCTGGGGGAAAAAAATTAAATAATTCAGCATTTGTTAAATTAACCCTTTAGCTCTGAATGAGGTTTAAAGTTCTAACAAAATAAAATAATTGTAAAATTCATTTAACATGTCCATTAGTTACAGTGCAGTTTAGGATGAATGATAAATGTTTCACTGTATTATATTACGAGGTTGGTTTGATTAGTTCTCGGCCTGACAATGAAAGCACAGAATGTTTGACGTAATTTCATATTATTTTTCAATGTAGTCCTCTTGCAACTTAATACATTTAAGGAACACTCTTGTGTGCGAATTCTTTAGTGCAGCCCTGTACGAGGGTGGTTCGAAAAGTTCTCAGCCTCACAAAGAAAATACAAGATTTTTGACAATATTTCATTTTATTTTTCAACTTGCAACACAATACATTTCAGAAGACTCTTGAGAAATGTTCATTCTTTGGTGTTTTTCATTGACATTCAACAAACTTGGCACGCATCGAGCAGAAAGCATTTTCATACCCAAAGCATTGTGTAAAATGTAGTGAACACAGTCTATCAAGATGTTTGCAATATCAGCAAGTTCGTGTATCTTCAGTCGGCAATCATTGAATACAGCATTGTGAATTTTTGAGACGATTTCATCAATTGTAGCGGTTTTTGGGCGTCCTGAGCATTCATCATTGTGAATTGATTTACTACCATGTTTAAATTCATCAGCCCACTTTTTTTATCATCGAATATGAAGGACAAGAATCCTTTAAAGTGGAATGTAACTCTTTTTGTATGTCCATAGGGGTTAAACTTCTTTTAACAGAGTATTTTATGACAGTTCGAACTTCAATTTTTTCCATTATTAGAAAATGTCGAAACTTACTTTATTGCTCAGCAGTCAGTATTGAATTCAGGTGGCGGCCCCAGGGGAGGGAGGGAATGTGTCACCACCAACCAGAAGATTTGAGTTTTTATGCTTTTAATGGTTAAAATGTGCAATTTCCCCAACGGAAATTTATAATGTCCCCATCAAACAATCTGATTTTTTTTTTTAAATAGCCCACTGACAACACTATCATACCTGAACCCGAAATTTCTCCTTAAAGTCAACCCGAAGTATCACACTCAAACAGAACCCAAATTCTAAGTGAAAGAAAATTAATCTATATTTAAAAACTATTATTGAAAAATTGTTCACAATTAAACCTCTAATATCAATTCTATCATTTTTGTATAAAAATGAGCCCATATACTCTCGTTATATTAAAATATATAGTTTGTTTCATTTGATAAGTATTCAGGACATTCTTTTGAAAAATTGTCAGCGCAAGCTCGACCTCAATGAGTCAAAACCTAACCTGAAACCGCACAAAAACCGAAATATTTAAAATCAATCTTTCCCAAGCAAATCCATGTGTTGGGCCAGATAAAATTTGGATACCCGAGACTAGATACAAGACTCCAGCTGCGAATCGAGGGGGATAAAACAAGAAGAAACTTGAGCAAAAATAAAATAAAAAAGCCAAAGCCAAAGCCGGAACAAAACATGAGGTTTTTAATCCTTAATCATTAATTAGATTGAAAATTGATTTAATCGGAGAGAGGGGTTGAAATTAATTATTAATCATTAGTCTATAGGTAGGATTGAAACAAAGTTCAATTGTCAATGTTTAGTCATGATTAAACATTTAATCGTTAGTTTTCAATTGTTAATCTAATTAAAATTTTGCACCATCCTGAGTGTGCTTGCGTTCTTTTGGTCAAACTTGAAAGGAGAGAAAACAATAAAATAAAATAATGCATCTTACTTTAATGTAAAACTCAAGAAATGAAGAAACGATTTAGAGACTTAATCCATCTTTATTTTATTTATCAGGAAGGTATAGTACTGGTTGATCAATGCATTACAACTTTAAAAAAGGCTTTCACACAAGAATAATTTTGATTGGAAGATTTAAATTCTTTCTGGTTGGTTCCATGAAGATTCTTTAATAATCAATTTAAGAATATTTATATTACTTTACTAAACTTATAAAATATTAAAAATAAAATTATTTTACATTAGCATCACAGACTTTTTAGAACTTTGAAAATTACAAGTAGCGGTCAAC
The DNA here is from genome assembly GCA_963931845.1 of Maratus michaelseni. Classification (NCBI taxonomy): domain Eukaryota; kingdom Metazoa; phylum Arthropoda; class Arachnida; order Araneae; family Salticidae; genus Maratus; species Maratus michaelseni. The sequence goes on from OZ007598.1 coordinate 72,844,684, forward strand.
GATTCCGGAAGAATCACAACCAACAGTTAGAATCTCTGATCAGAAGACACCTTTCAATATTTCTTTACGGCATCATTTTAATTAAAATTCTAACAAAAAAACCAGTGACATTGGTAATTATACTAATGACTGGAAAGGACAAAAGTAAAAGCAAGGCTGTTTCAAATTCATTAGCTGATTAAAGATGATGCTAAAATTAAAAAGGCAAATTAAAAACTCATTAAGATTTGGTAAATAAAAGAAGTGCTTTAATTTGAGCAAAACAGACACACCCCTTTTGACTGCAGTGCTTACGACGAGCAAAATGTGAAACACTAAGAATGAGCTCTGAAATTAGCAGTGGCGAAAAATAAATGTAACACTGTGGCTGTAGCACATGCATAGTATGCACAAGCGAAGCGACCATAAGCAAAGTGAGCTCTGATCAAACACCTGTGCCGAAAAATTTAAAAAAAAGCTACAGTGAACAACAGTGCTGATAGCCAAGACGGCTAAAAGAATGGCGAACGATGGAAAAAGATTAATAAGCTAGTGCGCAATAAAAACACAAACCTGTGCTGAGCTGATATAAAAAGTAAATAAAAATAAAGAATGTGATAGCTTTGTCACAGTCACTCAGAAATAACTTAATGCAAAAGTTCCTTTTAGGAAACAAAAAAATAAACAATTTCATTTCAGACTGTATTTTTGTGCAATATACTGCTTGCTTTTGCATATTTAACTACATTCATCATAGTGATAATTCTCCCCCCGCTCCTCCTCCCGCTAAAGTCCAGCATAGGAAGAAAAGAAAACTCCTTGCCTTACAAGAAATTCTCAAAACTGGCTGGTTACTTCCTCCGAATTCTGAAATTGACGCATGTGCCACATTCTTTTGCTTTTCCGCTTATCTATTCATTTCTTCATACATACATTTTGAATATTTTTTCCCTTGAATGAAAGAACATTGTAAATGCAAAGAATGTTTCTGTATAGTAAAATTCGGAAAAATGATTTTTGGGGAAACAAACTTCTTAAGCAGGAAGATTTTCAAAATTAAAACTTCTTAACCCTCTAAGAGTCTGAGAGCTTTCCAGCATTTTCACATAAATGCTCATAAAATTAATATTAATCGAAATTTTCTTTCACGGTTTGTTTCTAAAATACATTTCACATCCCTTTATCATACATATATCTTAAAGTACAATTCTATTACAAATATTTATGTCTACAACCAATTTTAGTTGTTTTTGGAAATGGAAAAATACGGGCAAAACACTTAGAAGGTTAAAGAGTGGATTTTAGCATTAAAGAAATAGAAAAACAATTGGCACCGTTGATATAGAACTTCTTAAGCTTAAATGGAAACTTCTTAAATGGTTTCCACTGTATATGTAAAGTTACCATATACATGTGCATTTGTATGGCTGCTAACAAGAAAGCGCATACTCAGAAAATTTTGAAAAAATTAGAATGTTCTTCTTATGAGGCTATAAACATCTATAAAAAAAATTTCTGCGGAAACTTGATATAACGTCCGTAAAAAAATTATGAAAATTTCGTTTATTTGGTGATTTATCACTGATTGGCAACGGAATAAAAGTTTAAAAAATATGGTTTTATGACAAATACTCTTTAAGGAAAACCTTTTTTATGCTGAACTTCTTTATGTAAGTTTAACTTACATAATAAATAATTTTTTATAACTACAGTTTTGTGTACACATTTTATGTATATATAAAATGAAATTTTAAAGATCGTAATTTATGATTTAAAACAAAATTTAAATTGATTGAAATTGTTTCAAGCTCAAAAATAAACCTGATTCTGAACATTGTCAATTCAAGGAAAAAGTATTGTTGCTATGGAAACAACAACTTCTTTGATATGGAAATGTATAACAAATGTGTTTGTCATCGAACTTCTTTTTAACCCTTTAATGTTCATTGGATTCCCTAGGAAACCACAATTACGAAATTCAACAATGACAGCAGAATTTTAATAGAAATGTTTTTCATTTATTATGTATGTGAAATATTGCTTTTTTCTTATATACAAATAAATTTGATCATAATTTCCGGTGTCAATCATCTATTTCAACATTTCAGCAATTGAAGTGCTTTATCCGTTAAAGGGTTAAAATACATTTAAAAATTACTTATATAACTGGTGAAGCCGTTTAAATTAGAAAAAATCGTGGAATGGGGGATAAAACAATAGCAAAATTTCATTCAATCGATAATAAATAGAAAAAAACATGAATGATTTATTTAATCTGATTTAAAGAATATTTTTAATTAATATTACTGCAAACATACAGAGAGCTGAAAATGTTGAATGCAAAATGAAAACGATTCTGAAGAAGAGAGTGTAGTATCATGAGCCCTAGAATTAACCCCATTAGTATAATTTTTTTTACGCTAATGACAATTTTACGCTTTCAAAGTTTACAAAAATCTCATAGACATATTTAGAAATTTAAAAAAGCATTAAAAATACAAAAAATAATAAACTTTCATCATTTAAGTTTAAATTCATTAAATATTGCACATTCGAATAATCATTTAGCAATTTCAAAATGCATTAAAATCGTTTGTGTTTGGTGAGGGAAAAATGCTGCTAGGCCATTCGCGTCTTTTTGCACCAAATACTCGAAAGTATTTTATTTTTTCACAGATTTTCTACTGAGATTCTGCAGCTAAATTTCACTGTTCTTTTATTACATTCTTCATTAGAATTTTTTTCAAAATTTTCTGAGTATGCACTTTAAGGAGACCTTCCTTGTAAGACCTGTAAGAAATTGCTTCTCTGGAGTTGATAAAGTAGAAATATAATAGAACTCTGTCATTCATGGCTATACAACCTTTAGCAGTTGAAAAAGGCTTTCTGCTGTTCAAGTAGTGGCTGCTGATATTTTTTTACTATTTCTCTTGTAGCATGCTTAGGGCCTAATTATCATATGGGCTCATGGTGCCCGTGCTTTGGGCATGAAATTTTCAGGGAGCATTAAAACTGTTCATAATGTCTAGTCTATATTTATAATTTATATATGTAAAAAAATATTATTAAATATCTAACAATCTCACCACTTCTCCTTCTAATGCAAAAAAATAGACCAGTTTAATTTATGAATGGCCTTTTTCATATTCATTCTTTTTATATTTCATTCTTTCTTTTAACTGCTTGTTCCATTTTAAGCAAACTGACTTTCAAGTTCAGCTGAAAATTTGAGGCTTGCTTGATAAAATCCATGTAGTGACATTAAAGTTACACCTTCTTAATTTATTTTATAAACCTTCATCTCTAATTGTGAAAATTATTACTTATTATATCACAAATATTTCAACTTTGCAAGCTTTAATTTTTTTTTTTCTTCCTGTTTTGGTGAGCAGCAAAAAACCGTAAAATTTGAAATTACATTGAAAATAATATTTAATCTAACATTAAAGTACTCTATTCTTTTATGAAATGTCAGGAAGAATTTAGGTCCTTTAAAGTTTTTTCATTTCAAATCAGTGCTCTTCACAAAATTTTTCAGTCTCCAAACTGAACCTTTCACAAATTTAATCATTTAAAAGTAAAATCTGACTCTCATTTTTACATATATAAAAAAAATATGTGTATTTTACAAACATATCTTCTTAAAAATGTATAAACAAGAACCTAAATATAACAATCATTTCAAACTCACAAAATTATTAAATTTTTCACAAATGTAAAAAGCTGTTCACAATTCCACAAAACAGGACTCTGGGAGAAAAGTCTGTATAGACCGCTGAATGTTTAATGCACAAATTAACACCAAAACTCTAAAATCAACCAACAAATCAATTAAGTAAGAAGACACAAAAATTAAATAGTGCACTGGGCTGAAAATCTTTTAGTCTAGCCTTGAACATACCAAATAGTTTGCTATATTTTCTAAGGTGTTGTGGTTTTGCAGTGAATCAGTGCTGTTGTTCATCTCTTTTTGTTAAAGTCTGTCATGAAATATTTGCTGTTATAAAAATTTCGTTTGGCTGTTTACTTATTTATAAAACAGAATTTCAAATTCAATTTATGATGTAGCTACAATTTTATTCAGGAACAGGAAAAGGTTAAAATAAAAAAAATATATTTGTAATTAGATCATAAGTAATTATTCTGTTAAAAAAGCAAAAAGAGTTTATTGGCATCCATTATATGCATGTGCTCACACTATAGCAAATCTAGTTATGATGAGCTCATGGATAAAAGAAACATTTTTTTTTTTCATTTCCATTTTATACGCATATTATTTGCATTGAATCTAATTAACACTTGGATCTAATAAACCAAAGAATCAATTCATTTAAAAACCACTATACTGGGATCTGTATTAGGTAGCATTCAATACAAAAAGTAAAAAGCGACCTATTGTAGTTGTTTGTTGGCCTGCTTGGTCCACCATCTTGTTTCAAAATGATGGCCACTAAAAAATTTAAAACTAAAAAATATATACAAAAAAATTTTTAATTCAAATTTATTTTTTGCTTAGGTGTTAGATCTTGATACAAGGATTCCAGAGCATTTTTGATGCCCTTATCTTAAAAAGTCCTTCTGGCCTGTACCGGGAGGAAAAGGTAGCTTTCCTATAACTCCGTTTTAAAATTTTAGCTAATGTTACTCAAAAACAGCAAGCTAAAATACAAAGAAACTGATTACACAAGATTTGTTAATACTGAATTTGAATAAAAAATTCGCCAAATTATTGAGCTATAGCCAAATTGGTTTCATTTATGAAGACTTATTTTGGTTGCCAAATGTTGTCACGTTTGGCGATAATTTGGTGCAAATAACGGATATGAATATGTAGTTTTTAGCTCACAGGCTATCAAAGCCTGAGAGCTTATGTGCCCGCCCGTTCTGTATGTATGTATGTATGTATGTACGTATGTACGTACGTAACGTGATAACTCTTGACAGAAATAACCGTTTTGCTTCCAATTTTGTTTATAGGTTCCTTGTGATAAGGCGCTTCCCTGATTAGTTTTGGGGATTGATTGTTTAACTATAAAGGGGGGAACGGGGGGGGGCTAACCCCCCTTAATTAAGATAAATGGTTTTTTCATGCAGAATTGTCCAATTTTCTTCAAATTTTGTATATAGGTTCATTGTGATAAGGTTCTTTCCTGATTAGTTTTGGGGGTTCATAGGTTAAGTATAAAGGGGCTAACGGGGGGGGGGGGAATCCTCCCCCTTAATTTAGATAAATGAAGTTTTCATGCAGAGTTATCCGATTTTCTTCCAATTTTGTTTATAGGTTCCTTGTGATAAGGGGCTTCCCTCATTAGTTTTGGGGATTGATTGGTTAACTATAAAGGGGGGGACAGGGGGCTAACCCCCCTTAATTTGGATAAATGGTTTTTTCATGCAGAATTATCCAATTTTCTTCAAATTTTGTATATAGGTTCATTGTGATAAGGTTCTTTCCTGATTAGTTTAGGTGGTTCATAGGTTAAGTATAAAGGGGGTAATGGGGGAGTTAATCCTCCCCCTTATTTTAGATAAATTATTTTTTTCATGCAGAGTTATCCGATTTTCTTCAAATTTTGTATATAGGTTCATTGTGATAAGGTTCTTTCCTGACTAGTTTTGAGGGTTCATAGGTTAAGTATAAAGGGGGGTAACGGGGGGGTTAATCCTCCCCCCTTATTTTAGATAAATGATTTTTTTCATGCAGAGTTATCCGATTTTCTTCAAACTTTCTATATGGGCTCATTGTGGTAAGGGGCTTCCCTGATTAGTTTTGGGGGTTCGTTGGTGAAGTGTAAAGGAGGGAAACGGGGGCTACCCCCCCTTAATTTTGATAAATGGGTTTTTCATGCAGAATTATCCAATTTACTCCAAATTTTGTATATAGGCTCATTGTGGTAAGGCATTTCCCTGATTAGTTTTGCAGGTTCACTGGTAAAGTATAAAGGGGGGAACGGGGGGGACTAACCCCTTTTGATATAGATAAATGGGTTTTTTAAGCAGAATTATCCGATTTTTTTCAAATTTTATATATATGTTCATTGTGATAAGGCGCTTCTCTGATTAGTTTTGGGGGTTCTTTGGTTAAGTATAAAGGGGGGACGGGGGGCTAACCCCCCCTTAATTTAGATAAATGGATTTTTCATGCAGAATTATCCGATTTTTTCAAATTTTGTATATAGGTTCAAAGTGGTAAGGCGCTTCTCTGATTAGTTTTATGGGTTTATTGGTTAATTATAAGAAGGAGAAACGGGGGATGGTTCCCCCCTCTTAATATATTGTCGATTTCTTCATTTTTCGAGGGCTTATTTCAAATTCTTTGAAATAAGAATATAATTTACAGTTAGTGGGAATAGCCTGTGAGCTCAATGCCGTCAGTTTAACTGGGCAGTTTTCTTTTATTTATGCGTATGATTGGGAAAATGATTACAACAATGAAAGATAATAATTTGCGAGAAATTGTGTTCTCTAAAGCTCATAAATTAATCGTTGGTTTTTTGGTAATGTGCTGTCTTGTTTCAAAATGTCAGCCATCCTAGAATTTCAAACTGCTATATCTCAGCCATTTTTTAAGATAGAGGTGAAACAAAAAATGCTCCGGAATCCTTGTATCAAGGCCGAAAATTTAATCAAAAAATAAATTTGAATTTTTAACTTTTTTGTTCATTTATTTTAGTTTTAAATCTTTCAGTGGCCGCCATTTTGAAACAAGATGGTGGACCAAGCTGGCCAATGAACTCAGTCGAGACATTGGTGAGCTTAATACACACAATTAGTTTCATCCAAATTGATATATAAATACAAGTGTTATCGTATGACATACATCAGACACACATATATAGATAGATAGGTAGATAAATCAACATTTGAATGGAGGGTGGTTTTAGGGCCTGGGGTCATGATCGGTGAAAATATATCGAAATTCCCCAGAATTGCTTTCCTCCGAACGGCTGCAATAGGTAGCTTTATACTTTTTTGTATTGAAAACCACCTAAAAATAGCTAGCAGTTTGAAATTCTAGTGTGACTGACATTTTAAAACAAGACAGCAGATTACAAAAAAATCAGGGATTTATTTATGAGTTTTAATGAACGTGATTTTTCACAAATTATTTAAATTCAATATTAACGAATCTTCTGTAATCGGGTTCTTTGCATTTTAGCTTGCTGTTTTCAAGTAAAATTATTTAAATTTTTTTAACGAAGATATAGGAAAACTACCTTTTCTTTTCGGTACAGGCCAAAAGGACTTTTTTTTTTCAAAATTCATTGGTTAAATTCATTGACCCCTATTTACAATAAAATATTTTTGTCATAAACTGGGAAGTCTATAGATGTCCCATCTGTTCCGCCCTAGGTAAGTTTATCATGCAGGGTTAACAGATTGCTTATTTGATTTTCATTGAATTTGCAAGAATCTGTAAAGACAGACACATCTGATGTTCTATATCAGGGCTGTCCAACTCAGCACCTGTCCTATCTGTTCCACCCTAGTTAAGTTCATAATGCAGAGTTATCAGGATCACGCAACCGGAGCAAAAACCAAAAATTCGGCATAGGTAAATACACTCCAGTGGGGGGGGGGAAACCACAACCATCCAGCCTCAACCAGACCAAGGAAACCTGCCCAGACCAATGGGCAATTATTTTAAATATACAACTGGTAAACAGACAAAAGGTAAAGTCTAATACAAAAATGACAAAACACACTGCCCAAAGAAAAACACCAAACGATAAAACAAATTACTAGAATAAAATAATACTGATAACAACTGTAAATTCAATTTACATAACAAAACACTGTACCACTGCTAAATTAAAAATAACTATACCTAAATTTAAATAATAAACTAGAAAATGTGAATACACAATATTTAAATTCATTAAAAGTTACAAATGACTAAAAAATATTAAAAATAACTACCAATCAACACTAAAAACTAAAAAGTATGCACATGCATTAAGACTAAGACAATTAAGACTAAGACTTAAGACAATTTATGCAAGTGACTCTTGTCTAGAATGGTCGATATCCACTAGAATGTTAAATATACGGAGCTCGTCACAAATGCATAACATGTGTTTGTATACAAGTTCAGCGAGCGATTGCTGAGCCGGAATATCAAAGATCCTTAAACCCTAAGATACGTTGTCCAGGAAGCACTAAACTACAAGCAACAATGACTCCAACACATTCCAGCTTTCATGTTCAAAACTTGTACCGGATGAACGAATAGTTTTGCGTTCAAAATATTGTAATTGCAATTGCAACACAAGCTGTGATGATTTTTACCATTTAATAAAACTTTTCTCAAATTCCACCTGAGAGTATGGTTTTGAGTCAAAATTGAAGAATATTGTCATCAGAGGGCAATTACCAAAAAGATAATGAATAACATTATCTTTCTCACCACAAACACATTTGTCAGTTGATCTTTTGCCAATTTGCAGAGTTAACAGATTGCTTATTTGATTTTCATTGAATTTGCAAGAATCTGTAAAGACCGTCATATCTGATGTTCTATAAAAGGGCTGTCCAACTCTGGGGCCATGGTGCCCTTTAAAGGTTTTCTCGGTGCCCTTTTTAATATTGCCTGTTGCTAGCTTTTCTTAAAAATAAAAAATATTTTTAAAGGTTGCTTTCTTTAAAATTTATAATATTTGCATGCATATTTAATTGTTATTATAGGCACATTTAAACCTAACTTCAACATTTTTAAGTCTAACACTTCCCCTATAAAAATTTTTTTGAGAAAGGTTCCCTCAGAAAAATGTACTAAATTTACTAGGATTTTTGTTTTATTACAAATTATTTTTACATGGAATTATTAAATCATAGAATCCTTATCTGTTACCATTGTGTGCATCGTATCAGTACACATGTATATGCATCGTATAAGATGTAATTTTGCCAATTTAGTACATTTTTTATTCATAATATCTATTTCTGTATATTAATCTTAGCTTCATTTAATAGTGAACATTCCGGAATTACTTTAAACAAAGGTTACTATTCAAAAACAGTGGTAGATATTTTGAACTAAAAACTGTGATAAATTGGTAATGCAGATAAGAAGTGTGTGATTGCATATTTTTTTAATAATGGCAACCTTCACTGCTTGTCACCAGCTAAGGTGCGCCCAACTCAAAGGTTGGACAGGCCTGTTCTATAACATAATTTTCTTATCATAGATAGATTTAATTTTATTATTGGGATCAAATTTTACTACTTTCTGCTATTTTATTACGTTTATATATGTGTATCTTCCTGTTTCCTTAGATACAACCTCAGTCATTTAGAGCAATGGTGCAGAGATCTGAAAATGCAACATGCTGAAGTTGTAGAAACTTTACAACCTATTGTTCAAGCTTCACAGTTACTACAAGCCAGGAAGACTGATGATGATGTACAAAGTGTATCTGACATGTGTAATAAACTGACAACATCTCAGGTAATTATTTTATTCGAAAGAACTTTTTTTTAAAAATCCTTTTAATAAAGATGCATAACTTTTGAAAGATCATTTGGGATAAGGGTCATTCTCACGAAAAGGTACAAAATAACAAAAACTTCTTTTTGTATCTGATGATACCTCCTTATACTGCACACAATTTTTGGTTAATGACTAATAAACTAGATAATATCAGTAAAATTGGATATGCCAAATTGACAGAGGAGACAAAAATTAAATTTAAAATTTTTTGCTACTGTGGTTTTCAGTTTGCTAAAATGATGTATTTCTTTTTATTAAATGCAATGTTAAAGCTGTCTAAAATTTGTATTATAAATATAAATTAGCTTTTTCTTACCTTTTTTATCATGACCATAGAGTATACACCGATAACTTTGTCAAACTCCAAATGGAACTAATAAATTTCAAAAGATTCAATAATTTCACAACAGAACAAAGAATTATATCTAAAAAACAAAAAAGGCTTTATTGCTCCCAAACTACCTAATGATATTAAAAGGAAGAATACCAATGTTATAAATGCACAAATAATACACATAAAAGCAGGAAATAGCTATTTCGAATCTACAAGCGAGATTCTATTTCAGTGCGACAAAGAGCAAAGAAAAAGCAAGACTGTGAAAAATGACAGAGGGGTGGTGTCTTATCTATCCGATGTGGGTAGAGAATGCACCAAAAGCAACCAATGAGAAGAAAGCAGCATGAAACAACTGAGTGGACAAGTATAGACATCTACCGGAGTACAAAAGAAATGAAAACCAAAAAAGAGCAATTTTTATCAATTAATGGTAAAAAAGAATGAAATGGGTTTGTGAATGTAAAGAAAAGTTTCCAAAAGAATTCATGATTGCAGCTGGATTTTGTTATGAAATTAAATTAAAGGTAAAAAATGCAGTAAAGCTAAGGTGATTTTACCTTATCAATAAAATATTTTAGAACCCATTTTTGAAGAAGAAATTCCAGCTTTATGTGAAAAAGAAATTAATTGAGCTTCATATCAGGGCTGCCATTTGCAACTAAAATGCTACTAAAAGCGACTATTTTCAGCATCAGGCAACTATGGCTACTATTTTAGCCTAAAAACCTTCAAAAGTGACTATTTTGGAGGAAAACCAGAAAAAAGGAGACTATTTTCCAATCCCAGCTACTATTTTTGTAAAAAAAAAATCTTCAGTCTCAGAATTGCTAATTTTTTAACTCAATATCCCGACCTAATATTTCTGTATACATTTTTAAAGTTTTCTATTCAATTTTTAAAATATCTAAAAACATCCATTTGGAATTTAAAAAAAAAAAAAATTACTTTTTCAATCTAATATATAATAGCATATATAAGCAAAGATACCAATCATTCAAATTTCAGTGGAAAACTAATTACTGATTTTTGGTTTGGCTACCACCCACAACTCGTATGCTTCACAGTATATTTGTCCAATTTTTGAATGTTTTTAAAGGTATTTAACCCTTTTAACTGCCGTATGAACCACAAATGATTAACTGTAGATTTGTTCACTGTGGTTTGTGAATCGTATTTGTTTCTCACCTCGTATAAATGTTTCATATAAAAAATTTGAATTAATAAATGAACTGAAATAAATGCTACTTAGAAATAAAAAAATCTTGTTTTCTATTGCAATTTTTCAATTTAATAACAAATTTAAAATGTTGAGAAAAACATTTAGAATATTCCCTTTCTTGCTTATTTAGATTTATTTGGCCCATTGGTGTCTATAAAATCATACTTTATTTATGCCAATTTTGCTATTTTATTTTACATAAATTTCTTCTAAAGAATAGCTAAAGAAAATATATGTACATCCTTTTTTGATAAAACCACTTTTTATTGACAGATTTCTTGCTTCAGTTCATTTTTGTTTACAAAATGGAATTAAAATTGCAGCTAATAACATGCAACAAAAGTTTTGTTTTCAGTTACCTCGCAATAATGCTCAAGTACGAGATAAGCATATATTCAATTTAGTTTGGGAAAACCAAACTACTTTCTGATCATATATCTCCGATGATAATTTAAAAAGTTTCTGTTTTTGTGCGTGTGATTTTATAATAAAAATACAAAAAGTGGTAAATTTGGATGGTAACATAAACTGTAGGGAAAGTTGTGGATTTTCATATTACTTTTATGGCAAATAAGGATTCTTGCCCCTCTTTTCTTAAGAAAGCATGCAACTGTTCGGCTACTATTTTTGTATAAATGCTACTATTTTGGCTACTATTTTTTTCATTGTAGGCTGCTAAAGCAACTATTTTTGATGCCATTAGGCAGTGGCAGCCCTGCATATAAACAAAGTCTCCCAGCCATTCTTCCATAACTCAACTGATGCATATTTAGCAAATAAAGAATCCCAAATGGAAATAAATTGTATATCAATTGATGAAATGTAAAATCAATTGATGCGCACCCTCTCTCCTCATCAATGGCCTTTTTCTGCATTTGGATTGTTTAAATGAATTCATGAACATTGAAAAGACTTTGAAAAGTTTTTACAAGAGGTACCAGGAAAAACTGACATGATTGTAACAAGGAAACTCTATTATCATAGAAATTTCGAGCCAGAACTATAGCCAAAAGTCAAGGCTTATCCAACAAAGTCAAATTGTTGCAAATACAGAGTCATTTATGCATAGAAATTAACTTTCAATTCATATTAGTTTTCATGTTTTCTGTTTTTTGTGTAATTTTAAACTGCCAAAAAAAAAATTAAAGAAAAAAAAAATCATGCCTATTCACAGTATTTTTGGTTTTAAAAAACACTCGGAGATATCATTTCACATTTTAAAAGATGGCAAAAGGTTCAGCAGTGGAACATTGTAATTTTTTTTATCCACTATGATAAAAATTTCAAATCGTACAAATCTGAGGTTAATTTTCAAAATAAACCAATGGATGCATAGCATACCCGGGTGTATGGTGCCGAAAGCAGTGGGTCTCCCAACTGTAGGTTCATTTGGATAGGTTTTCATTAAAAAATATTAAATCGTATAAATTAGAGGATTGTTTGCAAAAGCAGATTGGAGCATGCGTAGCACACCTGTGTAGATGCTGCCAAAGGCAATGCAGCCCCTGGCTATAGTACCTCTTACTATATAATACCTCTGTTTTCTTAACCATGGGCCCTGGGATGCTATGCTGCATATGTCCCAGTCAAGTGAACCCAATGTTAAATGATCAGTGACACAAAATGTGAACACCAAGCAAGCTTGGTACTCATTTTATCAAACCAGAAGGTATAAAAGCTTGAGTTAATTAAAAGCTATAGTTTTATCTCAAGAATTAATGCACAGAATTTCATCAAATTTCATATTCTCTTAGACCTTGACATAAGTTGGTGCTGATTAGGTTTTCATGTAAATCATATAACAGGTGGTGCTGTTATGCTGCATGTTTGGGTTCTAAAATGCATAATTAAAAAAATTGTTTTTAGAAATATTAACATGTGGGTCATTCCATGCAAAATGAGCAAATCAGCTGTGGCTGACATGTCATAGATTTTAATGAAAATCAGCATATAAGTAGATCGTATTTATTTATGAGTAAATGTAAAATAGATTTAAGTATTAAAACTTACATTAAAAGTTGATATAAGATCGAGGGTTTGTCTACATGCTTGAAATTTCAATTTTCATTATTAGCCATAGGAGTGGAAAGACTTTATCAAAAATTATTTATAATTAAGAATGAATAATAAGTAACAGATTGGAGTGATTTAGTAACTGTCCTTTTATTCCATAATGAGAAAAAAAATAAATAGTGAAAAATTTTGAGAGGAAAATGCAATATTTCTATTGCTTGTTTGAACGTGAAGGAAAGGTCTTAAGATTTTTAAATTGTTTGACGTTATAGATAAAAGTATATATTTTAAATATAGAAACTTTCATTCTTGCCTTTTTATTCCTTAATGAGAAAAAAATAAATAATGAAAAATTTTGAGAGAAAAAATTCAATATTTCTATTACTTGTTTGAATACGAAGGAAACATCTTAAAATTTTTAAATTATTTGACGTTATAGATAAAAGTGTATACAGTATGGAACCGTTTATCCAGAATCCAGTTAACCGGAAAACCAGTTATCCAGAATGATATTTCCAGTTGACTGATTTCAGAATTTCTCCAGAAAAAAAGTGCCACAGTGCTAGTTTGACATGTTCATTGTTTGATACATTACTCACATGCATGGTATAATTTAATACCAATATCTAGGATTTTAAATGAAAGAATATATAGTTAGATATTGGGAGTTTTGATTTTTATGCAGAAATGTTGTTGGGGAAGTATTATGCAGAAACAAGGGATTCCAATAAATTGTCTTTTCTCAAATCTGAATAAATCATTGATCTTGATTTGATCTGATTCTTAATCTGTGGAATCTAGTAAATAATTTGAAATCAGAAACAATGCCACAGCCACATATATTCTACAAATACATGTTGCTTTAATGCCCAACCAGTTATCCAGAAAAACCAGTTATCCGGAATACGTGTGACCCCAGCCATTCTGGATAAATGGTTCTATACTGTATTTTAAATATAGAAACTTCCATTCTTGCCTTCAGTATTTTTTTCCTCAACAATATTTTAAATTAGAGTAGAATAAATTATTGATTTAAACGGTGCAAACAATTATATAATAACCAAAGCTCCGGATAGATGGCAGCACTACATTTTTTTTTTTTTTTTTTTTTTTTGCAAGATAGCAGAAACCCATGGAAAGGCGCACAAATTTGAAGTGAGATAGCCCAAAGCACATAACAAATATTACCTTTTTGAACTCATTTCTCTTATGTAAGGAATCAAAAGGCAATCTTGAATTTTTTTCAGCATATCATGGGCTTTTTGAACTTTATGTTTCTGCAATATTGTTAATGCCAGGTTTTTCCTTCATTCGATTTTTTAAGTATACATAAGAGGAAAAATTGTGATTTTGTAATTTTTTTTTAAGTTTCTAAGCTATTTTGAAGATGAAGAAAATAAATGGCAACTTCCAAATTTGAGAAATTTGGTTTTCATATGTAACATTACATCGTACATCTTTTTTTAACTCTTTTAATTTTCTCAAAATTTTCAATTTTTCAATTTTTACAACCAATTTAAGGTTAAGCATGGTGTTACGAAATTATTATTACTAAATAAATATGATAATAACTGTCCATGGGTTACAATATTATAAAAAATTTGATTTATGTTAAATAATTTTCAAGATACGGAACTTTAAACTTGCAACTTTGAACGATTCCATACAAGCCATTCTATGTCACAAGTTTTTTAAATGTCCAGAACTTCCAAAGTATTTTATTTTTTGTCAAAATATTTTGAATAGCTCTATTTAAATATGAATTGAATCTGTGTACCAAATTTTATTAAAATCAGTTACTATGTGGCCACGACTTTTTTTTTATTTTTGCTCATTTTGCATGGAATGACGCATGTATGAGGTAGAAGAAAGTTTTGGGATTCACACATTCTACTATTTTTTTTTTTTTTTTTATGAAGGAGGGAGGGTTTAAAAAGCTACATGTAGCTGCCTAAAAGACAAATATTAAGATTTACTACTACATGGTGCATAAATTGGAAGAAAGTTTGTCTCATTGATACAATTTTGGGGAGGGGTGGGAATTGAAAATACAGTAATCCCTCAACATTCGCAAGGGTTATGTTCCAGGAAAAGATCGCAAATGTTGAGTCTATCTCTCTGCACTAAAAAAGGAGTTACGTTCTATAAAATTTTAATTATTGGCACAGCATTTCAAAGAACTGAAGGATACATGCATTAACAATACGTGTTGCAGAAGATATATGTAGAAGTTAAATGTACGCACATTTTCATAAACATGAAATTTATTTACTAAAGATAATTCTAATAATTGGCTTGGGAAATAATTACAGCTTAGAAACGCATGTGTTTTGTATAAAGTAATTTCGATTCTCTCTATTTCGCAAGGAGACGATAATGTGTAAATGGGTCAGTATGCGATAAAATATTAAAATACGATATATAAATACATCTAGATACTTCGGAAATGCTGTTATTTTTTTAAGTGCAGTTACAGCTCCATCACTACGAGAACTTGAACGCGTTAAATTAATGGATTAAAGATGCTCTTACCTTACCACTTCTAATATCTCCATTGCAATGAATATTCTTCTGTGATTATTTGCTGTCCTACAACACTCGCTCCTTTTTCAGTTGACAACTGAAAATTGATTTGTAAATAGATACTAAAAAAACACTGAGGAAATAATCTTTAACCTCTGTAAATTCTGAAAAAGAAAGATATAAAAAAAAAATCGCGAATAATCAATTCAGATTTTGCGAATGTTACGTTTCTCCGCATTTTCATATTCGCGAATAATCAAAACTCGCGAATGTTGAGGGATTACTGTATTTCAAAAATGAAAGTTTTTCAAATATTATCACAGTAAACAAAATAGGAATCTCAACTATCCAGATGGACATATATTTTGTTGCTTTTTTCTTTTAAATTAATATTTTGAAACATTTTTCAGTTTAAAAAATAAAATGAATGTTTGAAAAAAATCTCAATAATTGAATGTATGGCATTAAGAACTTTATTTTATTTTACTGGCAAATGATATAATGTAAATAGTATGATAATAGTAAATGTAAAGACATATTCTATTAGTAGAATGCTTAGCAAAAAGGATTTAGAAGTTTTTGTTCTTTTTAAAATGTGTTTTGCATTAGTTTTTTAATATTAGTTTTATAAGTATTATTGTCAAAATCAATTTAATTAATAATTTGTTTTCAGATTATCAAAATCTTAAATTTATATACGCCTGCTGATGAGTATGAAGAACGGGTTCCTGTATCTTTTATTCGAAAAATGCAAGCATGCCTCCAGAAAAGAGATGAAGACCAAGTTAATTTGGGACAAAATCTTACTGCAGGACCAAGCACACTGTTAATGGACACGAAATACGCGTTCCCGATTAGATTCCCTTTCAACCCTTCAAATATTCAGCTGGAAGACATAGTTATTCCTGAATGTCTAGATTTGGACCATGTTCTGAGAAAAGTTTAATTCATAGTGTATTTTATATTACAAAATTAGGTTTATCCAGGGGTGATTTTTAAAAAAAATAAAAAAAATCAATGAAATTTATTTTTAAATTTGGTGTTTGTGCAATTATTTTTAATACAAATTAAAGATTGTCAAATTGTAATATATCCTGAAAATGGAACATTAAATATTTTTTTCTGTTAGATTTGGAATATCTTACCTGCTATTGTAATCTTTTTAATATTTTTTTAAATAATACTGGTTTTGAAAATTATGGTCTATATTTTAAATTAACTTTTATTGATATTGGTTAACACTTTTATATCTTTGGCATTTCTTATTTTTAGATTAATTAATGTATCAGGATTTTAATTGCATTTTTATTCATATTTTCAAAATGTGGTATTTTGCGGGAAGCAAATAAAATTCAACAAGTTTCAATGGAATAAACTACCTATCTTCAAGCTAAAGCAAATGCAATCATTATTAGAGCAGAAGCAGATAGGTGCTTCTTGTCTTTAAGCGATCACACCTGCTTTAGCTAAAGAAGGATTTTCTTTTTCAAAACATGTTGCTTTTATGATATAGTTATGTAATTTGTACTTTATAAAGTATGTTTGTTTGTTTTCCTCCTGAATTTATTATTTATTTTACAGTGCTAAAAAGTGTTGCAATGTTTAACTGTAAATATTTGTTGTATATTTATTTTTGTTATTTTATTTTTCTGGGGACCTCGTGATCATTTAATTATTCAAAAAGGGGAAAGTTATGAAGAACATGTGCTGATATGCATTTATCTTAAATATTGCCTTTTGCTTATAAGATTAATTTTTATGAAATTTTTAATGTGACTAATTTAAGAGCTTTTAAAATTGTATTGTTGTACTTGCATAATGTTTTGAGAGAACTAGGGAAAAAATAAACTTATTTCAATAATATCAAAGAATCTATTTCCAAAAGAAAGTATAAAATATTAAAATTTATAAAACTTTCACTAACATTTATTTTTAATCCTTTTTTTTTTTCCAGAAAATAATATTGAAACATCTAAATTCTTAAATTTATCATTATGTATAACTTACAAAATATATAAATGCTATAATATTTGGTTATCCTTTTTAATATCTTCCCTTTTAACAAATTTCTACCTAACAAACATACCTATGAAATAATATTTATGCAAATATGTTCATTAAAAACTACTTAATTTAGTTATTACTTAAGTAAAAAATCTTTCAATGGAATACTTAAACATTATAAGATTTTATATTAGATCAAGCATTACTATACACATTATCTAATATAGTATTAACGATCCAATTGTGAAAAGGTTTAAATTATTTAAGAATTTATCAAAATTTTATATTTTGATAATCTTTTTTTTGTAACATTAAAAATCCTTTAATAAATTTCATGATATATATTAGATTGTACAATAAATTAATTTTAAGTATAAATGTCATTTAATATGCCATTAGATTTCAAGTTATAAAAAAAGAGATTTAAATACTTAAAATTATTTAAGGACCTATTAAAATATAAAGATATATATAGGGTAAAAGCTTTAGCAGTCAGCTAATTAAGTGCTGTAGTCAGAATTGCAACAACCTAATATGAATAAAGGACTGATTTCTAGCTCTATAAATATTATCTATCTATTCTTTGCTGATTACAGATGAGCTATGGAGGAAATTATAATATTTAATTTTGAACCAAAAATAAAGTATTTACTTAATAAAGCTCTTTTTCTCAATGTGGCAAACTTTTGAGAGTGGTGTGAACAAGGCCCTATATAAAATTTTCATATAATCAGAATCACACTTTTACAATCAGTCAATATTGCATCTTCAAGAAAAGGGAGAAAACTATTTATTTGGATTGAAGGGAAAGGAAACTTTTTATTTATATTTTTAGTGTAAAAAAAAAAAAAAATAAATAAATATTGGTAATTTGTTTCAGTTTCTTTTTTCTGTCTTTCTTTCTTCTCCCTTACTTTTTTATGGATTCCTAGAAATAACATATATTATCTTGTTGACTTTGATTTTTTGTTGATATATTTTTGTTGTATCATACTTTTTACAATTGTATTTGTATAGTTTGTTATATACCATTTGTTTCCAGAGATTTTTATATTTTGAAAAATCATTCTCTTTATGTATGGTACCCAAAAATAATGAATTTCTTATAGATTTCAGTTTTCAAAATTGCTGTTACAATTCCAGTTTATTGTGTTACTGATTTGTTGAAATTAAAATTTCATGTTTATAATTGTTAGTTATTTTCCCATCAACACTGTTCATAAATGTTATTTTCTTTATTGTTAATGGTATAATTTGGGATTTCGCTGTACCATTTTCAGTATAATTTATTACAAAATAACATGGTATATATTATATTATTCTTTTCTTCTAAAGTTCACCCCTGGAGTGTGATTTTTTTTATTTCTTTTTCTTTAACTGTACAATAGCATAAGTCTATTGAGGCTTATTGTTATCTATTTTATTTATTTCTTTGTTGCATTTATAAATATAAATTATATAAATATGTATTTAAGAGCTATTAGATGAATTGTGTGATATTGTACATTTTTGCTTGAACTTCTTATTTTCGAATGCACTTAGGTTTTGAGATTAGGTTTAGCTTTTTTAATTTGCATTTTAAAGAGATACAAATCTTTTTTTAGGCAATGAGTATAGTTTTGTAGTTAAAAACTACCTGGCTAAAGCATAACTTATTATGATACTTAAATCTGTCAAGTTGAATGTATTAATCATGTTCTTTTTAATATCAGATTATTTTATGTATGGATTGTGCTTCACATTGTACTGTTTCTGTGATTTATAAAGTTGTCCATCTGCTTTTCATGATTTTAAATTAATATAATCTTATTTTAAAGTTGTTTTATTTTAACAGTTTATGATGATGAATTTTCTTTTATAATATTCCGTACCTGAATTTGTTTTATATTTTGTGATAATAGGAACATTCTTTTGAAGTTCTTGAGTTTTTTTAAGTGGTAAAGAAAGCAAAGGAGAGCAAAAATTTAAAAAACAACTTTTTCATGTGTTTAAAAAAGGGGGGAGGGGCAGGGAGAGAAGTATTTTCTTGTTACAGGGGCCTTGAAATATGGGTGCTAAATGCTTTTCAAGTTTTATTGCAAAAGTACAATCATGTAAGAAGTTTTTTCTGCACAATAGTTTATAGAAATAGGTAAAATGTTTATATCTAAGTTTACTTTTATAACTAGCAGCAAATTGCATTTATATTTTTCATATTAGCTCCTGCTTATCTAAAAACTAAATAATTTTAGTTTCTATCAGAAATACCAAATGACATATATTTTTCTTTCTTTTACATATATTTAAAGAAAGTTATCAAAATTTGCAGGTGCACATTATACGATGTGTATAAAAATGAAAGCTTAAGAATTAAGCATAAGAATTGAGATTTCTATATTAATGGACAAGAGAAGAAGACATGATTATTTGAATAGATGAGAGTAGGATTCCATACGCTTTGCGGTGATTCAATCCAGATAGGCTTGGCTTGGCCGTAGTGTATGTCCTCATTTTGTATTTGTTTATTTTCTTTATATTTGTACTAGTTATTATACATTTTAATGCTCTTTATTGTATTTTCATGCTATGTATCTCATGAAGGCTTCTTTGCAAAAAAGGAGATGTGCATAATACAATGAATATTCCAAAAAAATACATTCTCAAATCATAGTTGCACGTTATGTGCCTGAGTGTATTATACACTGGAAGTATGGCATATGTAATTTTTTTCCAAACAAATTTTGTTATTACACGTTCTAATTTCATTGACTCTTACTTCTGTAACAAGAAAGTACCAAAATTCTTTATTGATTCTAATTTCTGTTAAATATTAAAAAGTTATCTTATTAACAAAAAATATACAAGAGGAAAGACAGACTCTTTCTTCACTTGATATTAAACATGTTTTATAATATATTGAGCCAAAATATTTTTAATCAATGTGCTAGAACTGGCAAAGAATTATTAATAAGACACTATAAAAGCTGTGTACATCATGCAGTTGTGTTAGGCATGAAATGTATATAGTCTGTTTATATAGTTTTAATCTTTATTCAAAATCAGATTATTTTAAAGATTTTTTAAATATTCTTAGAATATTGTATGATGTAATTGCATTCCATTTATGCAGTATTATATCTGTTTATTCATAGCTTAAAGATTTGTTATTATTATACTAAGTTATATTTTCTGTTATAAAATTAGATCATCTTGTTGATATATTTGTGATAAACTCATGTGTTTTTCTTGTTGAGGATTTCTTCTACTTATTTTGTTCTTCCAAGTACAAAATGTATCTCATTTTCATTGCAAAAGACAAAATATTTTCTCTCAAAAAGCTAAAAGCTGTCAAATATCTTAAAAGAAAAAAAAAAGGTAAATCTTGCATTTGTTTAAAGCTAATGTGTATGTTATAGTTGCTTTTCGCTGTTAATGTATATTGTTTAAAGTTTAAAAAAAAAATGTATGTGAAGTCTGCTTTTAATAACAAATTACCGTCCAGTGAAGAAAAGTGGGGAATTTTTTTTATTTCACTATTTTCTGAATTTCACAAAATATTTATTTTATTTTACCTGTATGTTGTCAGTACAATACAGAAATTCAAGTGTCAAAATTTTTTCATTTTCACCAATTGATTCTTATTTTAGATGAGTAGCATACAGCCTCATCTGTGAAATCTCATAGGAAAGAATCTTTAACCCCTTCACAACAAGCGTCCTTTACAGACTGGTTTTTTAAAACAGAAATTTTCACCTAATTGAATCGCAGAAATGCTGTCATTAAATAAGGCAAAGCTTACAGTAAAAAGTAACTGGTGGGAATAATCAAGGATTCTGAGCAACTTATGTGACACGTATATGTGTCTCTCGTCCCTAAGGGGTTAAACTAAAGTTCTGGATTTTCGGCTCTGTACTGTATGCATATTACAAGTTTCATAATAAAATTATCTATAAAGAATTACCCTTATTGTAATCAACATGTATATAAAGTCTGATTAACGTTGAACATTTTATTAGACATGAAAGAAAAAGCTATATATTCGAATAAGCAACATAACAAGAAGCGATGTAATGAGGAAAACTGCTGATAAATTATGAAAGTCCACCCCCCTCCCCCCCACCTCAATTTCTTATAAAGGACTAATTCAAGGGAAGACAGAGCTTCTGACAATTGTATTTTATTTGTAAAAAATACAATTGTGTGATATAAGGGATCAGAGTGTATTTGTATAGATATTAACCAAACTTAAATTGATAAGTCATTCCATTTTAATAATGTATTCAGCTGAAATCATTCCAACATGAAACTTAATTCTTTTTGTGATATGAATATTGTAATTTATTAATGGATGCTAGAAAAAAATGTTTGTACATTTATTTATCAATGCAGTTTTTATGTTCATCTATCAGTTTTGCCATATATGTTGTAGTAAATGTGAAGGCACAATCCTTTTTACATTTTTTTTTTAATTCACATATATTTAAATATACAAAGTGCCATATAATGTCAGAAAATGCATTGTTTAATTCCAATCATTATTAAACAAGCTTTTTAAAAGTAAAATATATATATGTAGGATATGTATATATAATCAGTGAATTAGTCATTCCATTTTTTAAAGTAATTTTGCTTTTAGATGCTGTCTGTTTTGTATGTTATTTATGAAAGTTGTCTTCCGTAACTGATGATTTTTCTCTATTTTTTAATCTATCTGCACCTATTCTGTGATTAAGTATATATAAGAAAATAATTCTAAAAGATGTTCAAAAACTTCTTAAGCTATTGATTTCCTTCTTTGTGGTTTTTAATTGAAAAATGAAATTTAAAGACATCTAACTGTAAAAATCTAGAGCTTATTATTAATCCTATATCATTTTATAGAATTGCTTTAAGTATAATACACACATTGTTGTATACATTTTGTGTGAATACCTGTGAAATATTACCATTATTAGAAAAATTCACTAACAGAAATTGCAGTAAATTTCCCAGTAGTCATAGTAATAAAATATACCATATTTATGAACATATAACATAGATTCTAATTTTTATAGAAATATCCGTGTAAGTATTAATTAAAGTACTTATTAACTGCTACATATGAACAATGCATCGTGATATATCAGGTCGAATATCAAACTTAATTTTTGCAAAGGGAAAAAAATGTTATATGTTAGTAAATGTGATGTAAATTTAAGGGGACCAATAATGAATAATTTATTAGGCTACATATATATTACTACTTCATTTGACCAATGTTTTATTTCTATAGTAGATCCTAATTCTGGCATATAATAGGAAATTTCGATACAAGAAAAATTATCAAGATTCACAGATGTGCATTATACGCCAGGAATAAAAATGAAAGATTGAAGATTTTTTTTTTTAAATGAGCCATAAAAGGAAATTTCTACATTAATAAATATGCTATTTATTTATGAAAAAAGACTCATTTTTCTCTTTATATTCAATTTAGTTATTACACACTTCAGAGTTCTTTTATTGCATTTTTAGGTAGCTTTCAATACAAAAAGTATAAAGCTACTTATTGCAGCCGTTCGGAGGAAAGCAGTTCCGGAAAATTTCGATATATTTTCAACGATCATGACCCCCCAGACCCCAAAACCACCCTCCGTTCAAATGTTGATTTACATATATATAAATATATATATATATATCTGACCTATGTCATACGATAACGCTCGTATTTATAAATCAATTTCGATGAAACCAATTGTGTGTATTAAGCTAACCAATGTCTCGACCGAGTTCATTGGCCAGCTTGGTCCGCCATTTTGTTTCAAGATGGTGGCCATTTAAAAATTTAAAACTAAAATAAATATACAAAAAAAAATAAAAATTCAAATTTATTTTTAAATTACGTGTTAGGCCTTGATACAAGGATTCCAGAGCATTTTTTGGTTTACCTCTATCTTAAAAAATGGCTGAGATAGAGCAGTTTGAATTTCTAGGGTGGCTGACATTTTGAAACAAAACAGCACATCAACGCGATTACTCGCAAATTTTTTTCTTTCATTGTTGTAATAATTTTCCCAATCATACGCATAAAACTATATATTCATATCTGTTAGCGCCAAAATTGGTGACATTTGGCGAAATATCGCCAAATGTGGCGACCAAAATAAGTCTTCATAAATGAAGCCAATTTGGCTATTGCTCAATAAATTGGCGAATTTCTTTATTCAAATTCAGTATTAACGAATCTTTTGTAAACGTTTCTTTGCATTTTAACTTGCTGTTTTCGTGTAACATTAGCTAAAATTTTAAAACGAAGATACAGGACAGCTACCTTTTCCTCCCGGTACAGGCCGGAAGGACTTTTATATTATATACTGAGCATGTTTCTGAAAGAAATAGGTGTGTGTTACACTGCAAATATACCTAAAAATAAATATATATAGCCTCAAATGTTAGGTATATGTTATATGCCAAAGTCTGTTACAATACAGAATATGCGATATTTGAAGTTCAAATAAATTTTTAAATATCTCAAAACGTTATTATTAGTCACAGGGAGAGAGGGAGAGAAGTAGCATTGAATTTTTAAATAAAGCAAAAGTCCAGTTCTAAAGTAATTCAAGACTTAGAGAGATTTGTTTTTATTCTATAATGAAATTATAATGAAATCTGCTTTCTTTGTTGTTTATTTTAATTTTATGTTAGCCAATTTGTACGGCTAATGGCACCTTTTCTATTAAAAAGTTGTGTTAAAGAATGAAGAAACTTTGAAGCGATGATAAAAGATATTTACCTATTTTCTAAATTTATAATTTATATTGTATGAATTATTTGCATAACTCTGTACTAGGCGGCTTTGTATAATATTTTTACATAAAGATTAAATGTTAAAGCAATATTCTGATAATTAGCTTTATGCACAATTATAAATAATCTTTTTCTATTCCTTTTTATATAAAAAGAAAAAATTGTCAAAACTCTTAAATTTTTTTTTTAATATTTAAAATCTTATTTTTTACATATTTCAACAAAGGAGGTTATTAATTTTCAGTATATTTCAAATGACTGTAAATTTTGCATGCATATGCATCAAAATTACTTTATAATTATGAATGTGGCTATAATAAATTATATATCCTTTCTCTAAAAGAATAAATAAAAAGTAATTTTTTTTTTTTTTATACAGATGTCTAAGAATTTATTTGATTGTCTTTATAAATCATTTTATTTGTATATTTATGTATGGTGATATGAATTAATATATCAAGTTTTCAATATCTTGTAATTATTACTATCACTCTGACTTTTTATAGCAGTTTTTATTAAATTATTAGTAACAGGGAAATTTACTGCAATTTTCTTTCTTTCTTTTTTTATTTTTATTTTTTAAATTCTTTTTAAGCAAAATATTTCATTGTTCTTTGTAGTACTTAATTTGAAAACTCATCATTCAAATACTTATTCTCATCATTCCATTTTAATTTCTCTATATTGAAATACTTACTAATAGATTACATAACCATAATCTAAATATTGAAACATTCTATTGCTATGAAGTTAAATTATTTATACTTGTTGTTTTGTTGTGTTAGAAATTTGCTTTTAACCACTTATAGGTATTTATTATTTTTGTATTTGTTTTGAAATACATTTTGTGATGTTTCCATTAAAAAAATTTATTTATTATATTCACTCAAGCTACATTTTTATTATATCAAGTATATCAAAATAATCTATGATAAATATATTCTTGATTTACTGGTAATAGACTGTGATCTTTTCTATAAATTAATTTGACAGAATTAAAATTGTTTTTTTTTTTTTTTTTTTTTTTTTTTTTACTTAGTCAATTATGATATATATAGTTTTAATTTATTATAAAATATTTCAAATGGTAAAAGTTACAAAAATAAAATAAAATAAAATAAATTACAAAAATTGCAAAATTTAGTCGCCAGTAACTGACAGCAGGAGCAGTGCTAGAGATGAAGCAGTGAAGCAGATGTGTCAAGATAGCATCTTTAAGAGAGCAACAATTAACTCCTAGACTGAAATGCTGGAATAAAATGTAAGGTGACTTGATATCAGGTAAAAACTGTGATACAAATTGGAAATTTTTTAACTCTTCCTCTCTTTCCTAACAGCCCCGTATCAAATGTCTTACTCTAAAAAAAAGGCAGATTTTCAGTTTTTTAATTTTAAAATAATTTTGGGTTTTACATTAATGATTTCCAAAAACATTTCTTTAAATTTGCAGCTTATTCATTCTTAAGATATATCAATGAAGACAAAAATCCGATATCAATTTTACATTTTTATTTATTCATATTTTTTTTGCCAAATTAATTTATTTTACATAGTGGAGTTCTTAAACGATTGTCAATAGAGACAGCACCTCAGCAACTCCATTTGGCATTTGTGTGAAACATCTTGTTTCTCATCATTTGTTGTATCAATATTTATAATTGATGGTGCCAGTGGAACCTGGTGCAGGGGTACTGTCTTCACCACTTGCTGTGGCTCTGAATAGAGATGGGGAATTTGGTTCCTTTCTACAACTATCCAGCAATCATAGCTTATTCAATTTTCTAAATTGAATTTTTGAAATCCAGACAGTTTAGAGATTTTTGTAAAAAGGACATTAAAGAAAAAGTAGGGTCATCTGGTAACCTTATTAATTATGAGACATTAAAGAAGGTAGAAAACACATGCCTCATGTGGCAAAATCTCTAGTGCTAACCCTTGTTGGCAGACTCAGATTTTTTAGGTGTCACTTTTTATTACAAAATATTATATTCTAACTGATACTTGACGATTAGCCCTTTACCACAGCAAAGCCAGAAATGGTGGCCAAAACCATTCTTGTAATTTTATAATCTTAATCAGGTGGCAAGGTCTTTAGATGCCTAATCAGCACAACATTCGATTATTTTGCATCCATGACAGATTTTACATGCATCTTATGTCACTAACATAAATAAAAGTTTCTGGTTAGAGTTGAGATTTGAACCTACTATTCATTTTAACTTCAAATCCATATTTTACTGGTTGGGCTACAACATTCTTTTTATTTTGAAGTTTGTATATATTTCAATATTATGTTTCATGAAAACAAAATCTTAAAAATAATATATGTCAAATTTTTGGACCTGTGATGCGTTTTAAACTGATAGTACAGTTATTTTACTATCCTGTAAAATATGTACTTAGTAGATACAAAACAAATACAGTGGGTTTAACAAATAAAAGTAGTAACCTGAGAAAAAAAATCTTTTGTGATAATTTTTTTCTGTATTTACTCACCATGAAATGAATTGTTGCTAATTTTTACCTTTATCAAAGTGCATAAATATTTATTATGAAGTTTGCTTTACTTATTTATGTATTAGTGCAAACATAGTTTTTGCTGTTTCAATTTAAATATAATGCAAACATTTTCAGTTGTTAACTAGATTATTTTTGTAGACTCTAATGATTATTACTTACCTGCCTTTTTTAATTTGTTGTGTTCTCTTCTTATATATTTTATTTATAAATCCTTGAGCTTTTACATATACATATTTTTCATTCAGTATTACATGTTCATTTAAACTTTTATCCTGAGTTGCTTCTATGCAAGATATAAATCTGGGGGGCTTCACCAGTTTCTGTTTTTAATAATTGTTCCTCTGCTGCTTTTAAAAAGCATTTTATGGTGATAAAATGTTTTTATATAATCTATAATCACATATAAAATCTTCAAAGTTGCACAAAAAATTCCATTAATTTATAGAATAAAGATAATTATTAAATGCTTGTTTGAAAAAACTTTTTTTAATGTACTTATCTGATAGATGAACATCTCTTTATTGCCAAGTGCAAATGTTGGCATAAAAGATAATAAAGGCATCATTCCCAAATATTGCAAACAGTATACATAGAAGTTAACTAAAACAGCAGATAGGAATGGTAATCCAATTGACATACATATAGTCCAATGAAAAGTATAACTATTTTATAAGATAAACAAAAAATAATGAATCTGCCATAGATTATGAAACACTTTCCAACACTATCAGAATGTTTTTAAAAAATTTCCTTTTTTCCTAGAATGAAATGAGATATCTAAATAAGCAACTTAAAAAAATAAATAAATAAACACTTAACTCAGTAAAAATTCACTTTCCGCAATGGCTGTCCATATCCGGTAATGTGTGTGAAGTCTTTCATGTAGCCCTGTATGAGATCTTTAGAATTTGAACACACCCCCTAATACACTCAAAATTAGATCAATTTATAAATACATACCATTGAGAAAATGCACTTCCAGAAATTATCAATCTTAGTCAGTCCTTTGACCAAATTTTTTTGTATATCTGTAAATGAACAGTAAATGCTATGCACTCTACAATCTATTGAAAACATGCAGTGCACTTCATTGATTTTGTTATGTTTGAAGTATCATAACATAATTAAAATGCACTGCAAATGTTATCCTTTTGTGCATCCCTGTAAACGAAATATAAATGCCACTTATTCTATACTCCTGAGAAAGTATATTGTAGTCCATCTCAATGATGTATATCAATCTCATTATGTTTGAAATATTGTAGCATTAATAAAATGCACCACAAACAATTTTTCCCCATACACCGTAATGTAACAGAAATATTTTGTCTCTCCCTGTAAATGAACTATAAATGCTACACACTTCATTTTTTATGTCAAACATTCTATAGTAAACCTCAATAACATATAAAAATTCCATGGCAATCCGAGTATATTTATGAGAGTTAGAGCACAGACAGATAGACAGCAGAAAAACAGAATTCATAAACACTTTTGAACTATGTTGGAAATTGTTATTAAAAATATAGAAGACAATCACAAACAATAAAAATAATTAATGATTTTATTTAGCATTGCTGAAAATATATTTTTATAATTTCAATAGAACTATGCACTTGAGTGGCCAAAATATTGTGACCACTCCTCACTGAAACTTATTTCTTAAGATTGGCTTTAAGATCCATCTAGTAGA
Organism: Maratus michaelseni; assembly: GCA_963931845.1. Taxonomy (NCBI): domain Eukaryota; kingdom Metazoa; phylum Arthropoda; class Arachnida; order Araneae; family Salticidae; genus Maratus; species Maratus michaelseni. The sequence continues at coordinate 72,873,224 of OZ007598.1, forward strand.
GCATACAGATATGCTTTGTAATGATTTTGAGTTGTATTGCACTACAATTTGTTATTTTATAGTTCTTATGTTGCTACAAACAATGTATGTCAGTCACCTGACACTTCTATTGTTCACAAGCAATTTTCGCACACAATTACACTTTTCATTCGACACTTTTTAGCTTAGATGCATTTCTTTGAACATGTGAGACATTCTTGTACGAGAAAAGCCAAGAAAGTTTGCAATTTCTGATATACTGGAATCAGCCCTCTTGTCGCCCACAATCATATCTCATTCAATGTCACTCTAATCTCATTTCTTTTCCCCATGAATAGGCAAAATGCAAAGTTCATTTGGGCTTCTGGCCAAGAGCAAACTTTTTATTAGAAAATCTGGTTTAGAAAGTCCAGCGCATATGCTGCACAGACGAGTCGAAGTTTCAGTGATAAGTGGTCATAATATTTTCAGTGTATAAATTCAATTAAGTTTGATTCAGAGAAATCTAAGAATTTATGCCAGAAGTGCATAAATACAACAGGAGTTATTGAAGGAATGCGGAAATTTTATGATGTGTTTTTCGTATGCCCTTTGTTTGTTGGCCACACCACCTTGCCTCAAAATCAAGAATACACTTTTTTTATCATACACTTTTATGCATAAATCTCACAATCTGAACTATGCAGTGAAATCAGATAGCATTGTCACCACCATCATTTGGCAATTGCCAAATCGTGTAAATTGTATTAAAATATTTCAAAAAAAAAAAAAAAAATCATCTGTTTATTGAAAAAGAAATTCTTGAAAGAATAAATAGTGGTTATTTATATTTGTGTTGCTACACATGTTGATGAAAAATTAGCAGTTTACCACATTTGCCAGTCTGGTGCAAAATTACAACCGATATCCATCTAACAGATAAGTGCCATTTTAAATTATAAAAATTCTTTACAAATTTATAGCTTTTTGCTAAATTTATGAAGCATTTTTTTTATTTTCCCTACAATAATCCCTCTAAATTATATACATAATTTAATATATTATATATTTTTTAATTATATATCATTTCATTAAAAGTGTAAGAAATAATTTTTATTTATTGATAAAATAAGTCATTATGTTCATAATTGGTTCATGTAATCTGCATTCAATACTAACTCATTAAACACAAAGCCCCCTTAAACTATACTGAACACTCCCAAATAAGCCCACCTAACACAGAATCTAGATAATTCACATTTATTGGCTATGAAAGAAATTGGATTTCATAGACTTTTATTTCAAAACCTATGAGTAATAAAATAAATCATTTGTTTTTGTCTTTTAAATTGGTGTTTACTGAGAAATTTTATGTGCCCTTGAAAATATCTGAGAACTGAGCTCCCATTTGTTCTCTTGTATGGGCTTCCAATATTCATTATCATCAATGAAATAGAAAAAAAAATATAATTAAAATCATATTTTGTTCCTTCTAGAAGATATATTGATTTCATGTGACTTTTATTTTTTTTTGTACACATGCCATCTACTTGGAGTAATCCTAAATAAAGTAGAACCCAGTTTAATTAACATATTTCTAAGGTAGCATATTTTTGTAATCGAGAGATTTATATAGCAGAAATTTAAAGTAATATGTATGTGGTAAAGAAAATTATTATAGCATGCAAATATAGACTTTAACATCAGATATACCATGCATTTGATTGAATCTTGTGTAATCAAAGTTCTACTGTAATTGCAACAAATTTTACAATAAGCAATTTTCTTCTAAATTGCATATCAAATATCAGGTTCCTTGAAAATATGACCTTTCCTTTCCCTCCCAAAAAAAGATAATGCTCATAAATTTATTTTAACTCAAAATTTGTAGAATGAAGAGAAATTTACATTTAAGGTGCAAAATGTCTTGTATCAACACATTGATATAATTTATTAATGATTGATAATAACTGCTGTTTCTAAATGTTTTTTAAAGCTTCAGTTTTTTCCATTAGTTATATTTTGCTCTGCTGATTAAACTGTTGTGATATATTTGTATGAGTTTAATCTGCTGATTTAGTATAATTTCATAAAATATATTATTTTTTATTTAGCATTTTTAAAAAATCATTTGCTGTAAAATGCATTATATTCATATTTTAATTCAATTGCAAAATATTTCTTTTATTGTAATATGTACCCTCTACAAATGACAGTGAGAAAGGCATTAAAATTCAGTATATTTTTTTTCTTTGACATCACAAAAATTTTATTTATTTAGATATAATTGTAATAAAAGATATCAGTGTAACTTATGGTTGTATTACTTAAGTAATATTAAATTATAGAGAATGTAAAAAACAATCTGTCGCAGAGTAACAGGTCATGTACAATAAAAGCTGATATTTATGTATCTGTAAATGTGTGGTGATTTTCAAAAGAAATTCTAGGTGCAAAGTGTTATATTTTTCGTACTTTTATTAATTAAAATATAGGATGGAATACTGAAAATTTCTAATAAAAATATTTCAAACAAAATATTTAACTATTTGGCTGTTCACTGTTCAGTAATAACTGTACACTATATTATCATTAAAGACTCCCTTTAACCTTCTCACTAACACACCTGTGTTAATACGTTCTCTAAACTCAGTTTCACTGCAACACAAGCATTTAATTTAATATAATTCTACAGATATAATGCAGTTTTAATACATTGAGTAATGATTAATGCTCTCAAGAATAAATTTCATATATATGACTAAGTTTTTTTACATAATTTTGGAATAATCATCTTTTTTGAACATTTAAAATAAAATACAGAGAAAATATTACAATTTTGCCCTTTTGCTAGACTGTCAGAAGGTTAAATAAATATCATTTCCATTTTTAAACAGGGTTTAGAAAGTTTTTTTTAAGGAGCTACTACATTAAATAACCACATAATATGTATCGTTTAGGCTACATTTACAGTTACACATATATACCGTTCAACCTTATACATAACCCATAATTATCTTTATCTCTAATTCCTGAGTATCTTAATATACATATTATGTTGCAAATTTTCAATTCTACCAAATCAACATTTATCAGTTGAGTCTTTACCTCCTTCTTTGAGCATTTTTCATAATAACCAAATAAAATGTTCTTCATAATTTTCTTTTCTTTTTTTTCCATATTAATTTTTTCATCTGCAAAAACATTCTTGAGAATCAGCAGTGTCATTTCAATTTTGATCACAGATTCCTTATTAACAAATTAATTATCCCCATTTTATGTAATATCCTGTATAATTAATTATAACATAAGTAAAACCATAGTGCCTTTTATTGACAAGAATTTTTTAATTACTTGGTAGAATTATTCCAAACTATGTAACCTGATAAAGTGTTCTTTGAAAAGTAAATATTTTGTTTGTTGCAAATTTTTATTGTAATTTACAGCTGTCCCATCCTTTCATCTGTTTTTATTTCGTAGGTGTAAACAATAGAACTATGTGGGTATAAAAAGAAACTATTTTTTGTAGCCTATACATAACATTGTAATGAAAACATTTAGCTGTGTGTATAAAAATACTTGAGATTGTTTGCTCAGAAATGCATTTAAAGAAGTAAACCACTTAAATATAGTGAAAGAATGTATGTAAAACAGTCCATTGATAAGACACTGTATACATTGAAATTTATTGCTTGTTAATATTTTTAAATTTTATTTGTTTTGAAATAACGTGAATCTGTATGTAGAAATGTGTTGACATATTTCATTTCCCTGTGAACAAAACTATATTAAAACTTTTTTTTTTTTTCGAAATCTTGTTTTTATTGTGTTTTATCCTCTAATTTAGTTTTCATTGTATAAGGTTTTTTTTTAATTTTTTATTTCCTGAGATCCAGAATTTCATTATTACAGTCTAGTTTGTTAGCATGTTTAGAACAAAAAAATCCTTATAACAAAATTTTTAGCAATCTCTGTCAAAATCTTATACAAGAAATGTGTGAGAAAATCTCTACAAGAGATGCGTAAACTTAAGGCTCGTGCAGAGGGTTATTCAGATCTCCATGTTAAATTTATGAGCATGAAAATGCCTTCATATTTTTCAATTTTCTCGTCAGAAAAATAAGATTTTTTACTTTTTTTCTTTTTTTTTTATATACCCTCAGGGCTTAACTAACTCCATGCTAAACCCAGGGACAAGGATTCTGTTGTCTCCTCCCCAATGCCATTTTTTATAACAGCGATTTGAATTGATTAAAAGCAAAATCTGATATTGTCTTTAGAGCCCAGGGCAAATTCTCCCGTTTGTTCTTATACAGGACCTAAGCAGGCCCTATATGCTTTTCTGTAAGATGTTTCTTTACTTTTTACTTGGTAAAACATTTCTAAAATATATACTTAATATTTTATGTTTTAAAAAAATCATTTGCTGTAAAATATATTATATTCATATTTTAATTCAATTGTAAAATATCTCTTTTATTGTAATGTTCCCTTAGCGAATCTAACTATCTCTGAGTAAGATTTTATCACTTCAAACGAACTAAGTATATATTTTAGAAATATTTTCTCAAACAAATCAGTAAAAGGCATCCTTTAAGAAGAGTACACAGCAAAATAAAGTTAAAAATATTACTTTTCTGATGAGAAATTTGAAAAAATATACAAATGCATTCCATACCTGTAGGTTTAACTTTGGAGAGGTAAATTTCAGATCTGACTGGCTGCAAGTCTTAAATCTATGTTTTGAGTATAACTGGAGAGTTTATTGTATATTGTAGGTTAAATGTAGTTTTCATTCAACTAATTCCAGAGAAAAAGAATAAAAATAAATCTACAGACTTAATGACTTGAACGTTTGCTGCACAAGTGGCATTCTTGGTTTCGTCACATTTTACTCAATATCTAAAATCCTACAATTTCCATTTCAGTAATTGACCAAAAGAGATACGAAATCTGTATAAAACAAAAATTAATGCACAGATATACTAATATTATATGCTAATATTAGTATACCAACCAAAATTAATATATCCGTACATTCCAATCAAAATTTAACATATCCACTTATTTTTTGTTTAATGCAGTTTTGTGTGTCATTGGTCAATTACTGGTGCACTCACCCTGTATTACTTTTGCTGCAAATAAAATTTTGTGTAGTTTCGGGAAATTTAACTTTTACAGATTGTTACATTAAACAAGGTTTTTACGCATTTATGATCTAGTGATGGCAATAGTCTTCAAAATAGGGATATATTGTCCTTAAGACATCAATGGCAGTAAAATATCAACAAGAAGTGTATCAACAGACATGAAATGTTTTATTTCTGTTTTTAAGTAATGTTTTATTAAAAAATAACTCTTTTAAGCACACATATGTTTAACATTTATGGTTATAACGTTGATGAAATTATTTCCATTATTTCTGAGGCAATCCATTTGAAAATAGTAACTTTGATACCACATAAACAATTTTGATCTCCTTTTTTTTTTTCTTTTTTTTTTTTTTTTTTTTTTCTGTATATTTACAGCCTTTGATAAACCGTCTCCTTTTCAAGATAGAAATCAGAAAGCAACAAAGTACTGTCCTTAGTAAAACATAAAGTTTAGTATTATTTTGTTTTAGGTGCTTCAAGATTTACAAAAAATTTGCTTTTATATGTAGCTACAGATTTGATAAACACAAAGTTATCCAAATTTGCAGAAAAGGACTGAAACACGATCACGTACTTTGTCTTTAATTTAATAATTTTTTCTGAAAGAATATAATCAAATTAGATTTATTTTTAAAAGTACGAAACAAGAAGAATGCTTAAAGTTAATTTAACATGTAAAGTATTAATTTTTAAGAGGTATCTATATATCAGATGTAGTATACCAATATTCAATATACATTGAAAGTAAAGTCTAACATCGATATTTTTTATAACCAATATATCCATGCTTTAGATATATCAATAAGTGGTACCATTCCTTCCTGTCTAGGATTGCCTTATTTTGTGTATTCTTAAAGATAACAAATGTCTCTCTTTTCAAGGAGGATGGAGAAGAGACTGTTGTTCTGAATATCCCATTGGTTCAATAATTTTATAGTGATATTTTGCAAGAATCGTACTTATTTAATGCCCCATGGCACTTGCAGGCATTACGTTGAATTGTCCTGTTCTGTGAATAAATAAGAACGAAAAATCATGCATCTGGCATAGGTTATAAAACACTTGCCAACACTAATAGAATATTAAGAAATTTAATTTTTTCATACGATGAAGTGAGAAACCTAAATAAGCAATTTAAAAAATACATAACAGTAAAAATCCAGCAATTGCTGCCCATATTTGAAGCCTTTCATGCAGCCCTATATATGATCTACAGAATTTGTAGACAATACATAATACAGTAATAATTACATAAAATTGAATACCACAGCGGAAAGAGTACTTCTAGCAATTACCAATCATATCAGTCTTTTAATCAAATTCTCTTATGCGCCTCTGTACATGAACGATAAATCTTATGCACTCCATAATCTATAGAAAAAAAGTTGTAGTGAATCTTAGTGATCCTTATTTCATTATGATTCATGTATCATAACATGTAAAACATGTACTGTAAATGATTTTTCGCCATAGATCATAATGTAAAAGAATTATTTTGTATCTCATTAATGCATATTAATTTCATTGTATTTGAAATATCGTAACATCAATAAAATGTGCCACAAACAATTTTTCCCCATAGACCGTAATGTAATGGAATTTTTTTGTGTGTCCCTGTAAATGAACTATAAATGCTACATACTTCATTTTCAATACCAAACATTCTGTAGTAAAATTCAATAATGTATAAAAATTTCATGACAATCAGAGTATATTTACTCGAGTTAGAGCACGCACAGACAAACAAACCGAATTCATAAACACTTTTCAACTATGCTGGAAAGTGTTAAAAAAGCTTACTTGAGGGAGTGAAGAATCTTCCCGAGAAACAAATTTGAAAAAGTTGGCGCCAACACTCAAATTTGACATATTTCGATTTAAAGGTTAATTTTAGATACCTAATTTGTAGCCAATCGCTAAATAAGTTTAGGAATTATAAGGATTTAAAGTTTAACCTCTGAATGTTAATTAATTTTTAATATTTTCATTTTATCTTTTGTAAAAAAAAGAAATATAAAAAATCATGTTTTCTTTTTCTTTTTTTTTTTTTTTTTACTGTGGTGTTTGTATTAGCTATTCCAAATATAATTGTGTAATTTTCATACATTTTATGCATAAAATGAGTTATGAAATTAATATTAGAAAATAAAGAATTATAATCTATGAATATTTTAGCATAAATTGATTTCTAAAAGCTTATAGTATGCATAGAAAAAATTTCAGCTTGTTCCACTACATTGTTATTAAGTTATTCTTATAAAAACATCAGCATTGAATTTTTTGGGACTGTATAGTCATAAGAGAAAAAATTATAAAACTATTAATACATGTAACGGCAGTCTCAATTTTATATTAGAAATTTTAAACAATTTATTTGGTATTTTTCTAACACTAATAATAAGTCCTATTGGGGAAAATATTTATGAAATTTGTGATACATTTTAACCTTACTTCGCTTTTGAAACCACCCCAAATATTAACTCAGATTTAATATTGAAACTTACTCTGGAATTAATCGGAAACTTTCTGGAAATTTATATTTAAGCTAATTTCAGGGTCTAGATTAGAATTCAAGTGCTAAAACGAGATATTATTAACAATTGTAATGTTTGCTTCTATTTCAAAATACAGCTCTTTAAATTTATTGGGGGGGAGGGGGCTTTTTGTGAAAACAGAAAAAACCCCATAATTTCTTAATTATGATATGTATCCAATCTGTTTAAAGTTGTTATTACTTCTAGGAAAAGGGCCGAAAATTTATGTATAACAGATTTTTGATATAATTAAAAATGGCCCCAAAGAAGAAAAAATTTATAACTTCGTCAATTCAGAAGATATCAAATCCGCTTAAATTTATTATAAATCCTCTTAATATTAAAAACTTTTATATTGACAAGTTTTTTATAGGACCAACCCTTATAGCAAAAAAAAATTTTTTTTTTAAATTAAAAACAAAAACAATCCCTGCCTACTCCGCCTGCAAACAAGTTAGGTTTCGAAGTGGGCGTTTCCAACTGCCACATCGTGGCAAAAAGGTCATTTCTTCGTCAATTCCCAACAAACAAGCGCGCCACGGTCTGAGTCTTCTGTCAGGGATTTTTTTTTTTTTTAATTACTATTTGACCGGCTGTACTTTTAGTTTAACTAGCTGCGTGGCAACCTGATGTGTGGCTTTATAATTGCATGGGATAATTGGATTCTTCGGGGGGGGGGGGGGGGTGAAATCTAACTTTAATGTAAATTTAGAAGGCAGTTATAATATTAATTTTATTAAATACAATATTTCAAATAATAAATTATATTTTCAATTTCACACACTTTCAAAAGCTTTTCATTCTTCCAAGATTTGGCCTCTAATTTCGGAGCTAGTGGAAATGACGTCATTTGGGTAAACTTTTAAAAAAATTACTTTGTTTTGAAAAATTTATTCAAAAGCATTTTATACTTACGAATTTAAATAAATGCTTACAAAAATGTAATTTTTCACGCTAAAACTTTAAATTTTTAATCGCCTTTGTTAAAAGTTTTTATCACCATCTTAAGAAAATAGTTGAAAATCTGGAGGCACGGCAGTGCCTCCGCCAAGTCGAGAGAGGACAGCCGTAAGCATACTTTTCTGGAAGCAACTCAGGGCACTTTTGACCCCCCCATATCTCCACGCTGGAGTATCCCAAAAATTTGAAACTTCAATTATAGAGAGTATTTGGCACACAGGATCAAAATTTAAAATTACAACTTTCTGTCTTTTCTAGTTCAGGCGATATATGAACTCAAACATTCGATTTTTTGTCACTCACTCACTCACTCGTTCACGCGTCATCAAAAAGATTGGGTAGATCCCATAGCCCCAGAAACTTGACATTTGGAAAAAAGGTAGTGTTTAGGATACAAAGAAAGGAAAAATTATAAAATCCGAAAAATTCGAAAATTCAACAAATTCCATCAAAATTGAAAATTGAAAATAATACGATCTTGTAGTCTTGGAAACTTAAGATTCGGTGTGAAGGTAGTGTTTAACATCCAGAAAAAGAAAACATCAAAAACACCAAAAAAATCGAAAGCAAAATTGAAAAAATCGAAAAAATGGAAAAAAACCGAAAATTTGAAGACAATCCGATTTTGTTGCGCTAGAAAATTCAAATTAGGAATAAAGGTAGTATTTAGGATACAGAAAAAGGAAAATTAAAAAAATCCAGAAAATTCGAAAAAAAAAATAAAAAAATTCGAAAAAAATTGAAAAAATGAAAATAATTTGATACGATAACGCTCGTATTTATAAATTAATTTGGATGAAACTAATTATGTGTATTAAGCTCACCAATGCCTCGACCGAGTTCGTTGGCCAGCTTGGTCCGCCATCTTGTTTCAAGATGGCGGTCACGGAAAATTTTAAAACTAAAATAAATATACAAAAAAGTTAAAAAAATCAAGTTTATTTTTTAATTAGGTGTTAGGACTTGATACAAGGATTCCAGAGCATTTTTTGTTTTACCTCTATCTTAAAAATTGGCTGAGATAGAGCAGTTTGAAATTCTAGGGTGGCTGACATTTTGAAACAAAACAGCACATTACAAAAAACCAACGATAAATTTATGGTCAATAATGGTCAAGCAGGTGCAATCCCGAATGAATACTCCGTGTTATTATAACTGTAACTTTGACTTCGAAATTTTGATACGTTGCATTTTCTATTTGTTGATATTTTTGAACTATGATTTACGCTAAGTGAAATGTTGTTGTTGAAGAGGGATTTTCCTTGTAAATCCGAAACGTCCAATTTTAATATGTTTTTAATGTTTTATGAAAGTGTATTGTAATGTCTGTAATTTTAATGATTTTAATATAAATTTACAAGTTTTAGTGAACGCGATTTCTCGCAAATTATTTTCTTTCATTGTTGTAATCATTTTCCCAATCATACGCATAAAACTATATATTCATATCCATTAGCGCCAAAGTCTCGCCAAACTTGGCGATAATTGGCGAAATCTCGCCAAATTTGGCGACAAAAATAAGTCTTCATAAATGAAGCCAACTTGGCTATAGCTCAATAATTTGGCGAATTTCTTATTCAAATTCAGTGTAAACGAATATTTTGTAAACGGTTTCTTTGCATTTTAACTTGCTGTTTTCGAGTAACATTAGCTAAAATTTTAAAACGAAGATATAGGAAAGCTACCTTTTCCTGCCGGTACAGGCCGGAGGACTTTTTTATGAGTTGTCGGATGCAATCTGTTTTGCATTAAATAAAGTAAAACATTGAAAAACAAATCCCACAGGATGGGGATAGTTTGTTTTAGATAGGTTTTAAGATAATTGTCCTATTAGCTAGTACACCTTCCGTTATTGTTTTGTGTTATTTTCCCCGGATTATGCTTTTCTTTTCTTTTGTTTACGAATTTTGTAATAGAAAAGTTCCGCTATAGACTGGCTACGTTATAGACCTTTTTTTTTTTTATAGACAGGTTCATTTTCTTTCACAGGCTTTACTCTATTTAATTTATATATGAAATATTTGTTGTTAAAAGATGTTGGTCGCACAAAAATTTTCACATCTCTCCCTCCCTCCCGACATTACTGGTTGGTTATGGCTTGATAGTCCTTTCTAAATAAAATCATGGTGATTCTAAGATTCTCTTGATTTATCTCTAAATTGAACATAAACGATCCTAAAAAGACGATCAATGAATTACTATATTGGCATGAGGAAATTTAGTTGCAGAAAAATGGAGCATATAGCTAACATTAAGTCTAATAGGAAAACCACAGCCTTGGCAAGATCTGGAGGCACGGCAGTGCTTCCGCCAAGTCGAGAGAGGACAGCCGTAAGCATACTTTTCTGGAAGCAACTCAGGGCACTTTTGACCCCCCCCCCCCCCCATATCACCGCGCTGGAGTATCCCAAAAATTTGAAAGTTTGTTTTTCTAGAGTATTTGGCACACAGGACCAAAATTTAAAATTACAACTTTCTGTCTTTTCTAGTTCAGACGATATATGAACTCAAACATTCGATTTTTTGTCACTCACTCACTCACTCACTCACTCGTTCACTCGTCATCAAAAAGATTAGGTAGATCCCGTAGCCCTAGAAACTTGACATTTGGAAAAAGGTAGTGTTTAGGATACAAAGAAAGGAAAAATTATAAAATCCGGAAAATTCGAAAAAAAAAACATTCGAAAATTCAACAAATTCCATCAAAATTGAAAATTGAAAATAATACGATCTTGTAGTCTTAGAAACTTAAGATTCGGTGTGAAGGTAGTGATTAGTATCCAGTAAAAGAAAACATCAAAAACACCAAAAAAATCGAAAGCAAAATCGAAAAAATCGAAAAAAATTTAAACATTTCAAATAATCCGATTTTGTTGCGCTAGAAACTTGGAATTCGGAATAAAGGTAGTAATTGGGATGCAAAATAAGAAAAAATTTAAAATTCCGGAAAATTCGAAAAAAAAAATCAAAACTTCGAAAAAATTCGAAAAAAATTGAAAAAATTAAAATAAATGGATTTTTTAGCCTTAGAAACTTAAAATTCGCAGAAAATATAGTGTTTAGGATTCAGAATAAGTTAAAATAAAAAAAGCAATAAAATTCGAAAATAAAATCAAAAAATCGAAAAATAAGGAAAATTTGAAAATAATTCGATTTTATAGCGCTAGAAACTTGAAATTTGGAATAAAGGTAATATTTAAGATACTAAATAAGGAAAAATTAAAAAATATGGATAATTCAAAAAATACCCATAAATTAGTGCAGACGATATATGAACTCAAAGTTTCGATTTTTTGTCACTCACACACTCACAAAAAACATTCGAAAATTAAAAAAAATCGAACAAAATTGAAAATTGAAAATAACACGATCTTGTAGTCTTAAAAACTTAAAATTTGGTTAGAAGGTAGTGTTTAGAATTTAGAAAAAGAAAACATCAAAAACACACACAAAAAAAATTGAAAATAAAATCGAAAAATCGAAAAAAAATCGAAAAATTTCAAATAATCCAATTTTGTTGCGCTAGAAACTTGGAATTCGGAATAAAGGTAGTATTTAGGATGCCAAATAAGGAAAAATTAAAAAATCTAGAAAATTCGAAAAAAAAATCAAAAATTCGAAAAAAATGAAAATAATTTGATCTTTTGGCCTTAGAAACTTAAAATTCGCGGTAAAGATAGTGTTTAGGATTCAGAATAAGTTAAAATAAAAACGCAATAAAATTCGAAAATAAAACAAAAAAATCGAAAGAAATCGAAAAATAAGGAAATTTTGAAAATAATTCGATTTCATAGCGCTAGAAACTTGAAATTTGGAATAAAGGTAATATTTAAGATACTAAAAAAGGAAACATAAAAAAATATGGATAATTAAAAAAAAAATCGAAAATTTCAAAAAAAAAAAAAAAAAGAGAGAAATTGAAAATAATAGGATTTCGTAGTCTTAGAAACTGAAAATTTGGTGTAAAGGTAGTGTTTAGCATTCCGAAAAAGAAAAAATTAAAAACGCAACAAAAATTGAAAATAAAATAAAAAAATCGAAAAAAAAAACGAAAATTTGAAAATAATTCGATTTTGTAAAGCTAGAAACTTAAAATTTGGAATAAAGGTAGTATTTAGGATACAAAAAAAGAAATAAATAAAAAATCTGTAAAATTCGAAACAAAAAATTCGAAAAATTGAAAAAAATTCGATTTTGTAGTTTTAGAACTTAAAATTCGGCGTAAACTTATTGTTTAGGATACAGAAAAAGGGAAAATTAAAACACAATAAATTCGAAAATAAAATAAAAAACTCGAAAAAGTTCGGAAATTTCAAAATAATTCGATTTTGTAGCGCTAGAAACTTGAAATTTGTAATAAAGGATACAAAATAAGAAAAAATCCAGAAAATTAAAAAAAAAATTCGAAAAAAATCAAAAATTGAAAATAATTTTTTCTTGTAGTCTTAGAAACTTAAAACTTGGTGTAAAGGTAGTATTTACTATTCAATAAAAGGAACAATTAAAATATTCGTTAAATTCAACTAGCTAAATTCAAATAGCTAGTACAACGCCCCTAATTGTTTTATGTTATTTCCCCCGGGTTATGGTTTTCTTTTCTTTCGTTTATGAATTTCGTTATAGAAAAGTTCCGCTATAGACTGGCTACGATATAGGCGATTTCTTTATAGACAGGTTTGTTTTCTTTCATAGGTTGTACTCTATTTACTTCACATATGAAATATGGATTGTTAAATGATGTTAGCCCCACAAAAATTTTCACAGCTCCCCCTACCCTCCCGACATTACTGGCTGGTTATGGCTTGATAGTCCTTTCTAAATAAAATCATGGTAACTCTAAGATTCACTTGATTTATCTCTAAATTGAACCTAAATGATCCTAAGAAGACGGATCAAATAATTACTATATTGGCATGACAATCAGGTAACTTAGAATTGAAATCGAAAAATCAATAAATTTATAAAAAGTCGAAAATTTGAAAATAATTCGATTTTGTAGTCCTAGAAGCTTGACATTTGGCAGAAAGGCAGGGTTTAGTACACAAAGTAAGAAAAAATTAAAAAATCCTTAAATATTTAAAAAAAGACTAAAAAATAACCATCGAAAAAAGGAATATATAGTTTGATTTATTGGAAATTTCCGGAAATTTTAATTTTGGCTTTCTTTTTATACTAAAAAGTTCTTTTATGTTAAATATCAAGTATCCAGGGCTGCGAGTAATATCTCAGACGGATAGCACCTATCCTGGAAGCAATTGAGAGTACTTTTCACACTCCCCCTCCCATAACTTAGTGCTTGCCTAGGAACCTGATATCTCTTTTTATCTACAGTACTTTGCAAACGAAACTAAAGCTTCAAATTTTTTATACCTGTAAATAATAGGGACAGAGTGTAGGCTTAGCGAAAATCAGTGGATAATCTCCAAAAAGAACCCAAAATCAAGAAAAGGAGGATTACTTACAAAAAGAAGTGAAATCTCATCAAAAAGTCACCTGTAAAAAATGCAGCCAAGTCTCGTAACTCATTTACCGTAAAAAGTACTGAGATCGTATAAAGCCAAGTTTAACTATCTTATTAACTCTGAAATTTTCATTCACAAATCACTACTAGTCTCTAAATATTTAGTTAATTATTATTTTGTGACTTGGCAATTACGCAGCACAGGGAAGTTATTACACCTTACTATGTTATGGGATGGGATGAGATAATTTATTTAAGGCAAATTATATACGCACGGCGAAGTTATTGCACTTTAATATGTTATAGTATTATTTGATTAAGACTAACTATATACATCACATTCTCGTGCTACGTAATTGCCAAGTCACAAAATAATAATTAACTAAATATTTAGAGACTAGTAGTGATTTGTGAATGAAAATTTCAGAGTTAATAAGATAGTTAAACTTGGCTTTATACGATCTCAGTACTTTTTACGGTAAATGAGTTACGAGACTTGGCTGCATTTTTTACAGGTGACTTTTTGATGAGATCTGTTTTTCTTCTTTAAATTATTTCTTTCTAAATATGGAGCAATAATTTTCTAGTTAAATTCAAGGAGATTAACGGATTAATTTAGTTTTTGTTTTACCTCCATGGTAGAATGTAAATTAAAAAAAAAAAAAAAAATACAATAATTTTATGTCAATTTGTCGACGGACTTTTTTTTTTTTTTCTTTTTCGTTTTAAGATAAATTGATTTCTGAAATTTAAATATGTGAAATAGGTTTTTAGTTCTTCAAACTTTATTAAAAATGTAATTTAATCACAATATTGTTTTCATCATCTGCTCAATTTAAATATATATTTTTTTTTTTTCAATTTAATTTTGACCAAATGATATTAATAAATAGTAATCTCTATTTAATTTCTTTTCCCCCTTGCTTATCCACAAACGCGTTCAGATAAATGACGTCATTTGGACGAATTTATTCAAACTATTTCCATTTTATGAATTAAGCAAAATAAATGCTAACAAAATTGTATTTTTCTCTCTAAACCATTTCGGCTTTAAGCGCGTATGTGAAAAGTTTTAATCGCCATCTATAAGAAATAATTACTTGAAAAGTATGTTTCTTCTTTAAATTCATTTCTTGTAAATAGAACAATATTTCTTTACTTAAATGCAAGGAGCTCAAATGTGTTTTTGTTCAATCTCCTTGGTTGAAGGTAAAAATGTCAATGTTCTGGACGACAATAAAATAAACTGATTCCCGAAGCTTGAATATGTAAACATAAGATAACATAAGCACCTAGAAACCTGAAAATTTGAGTGAGGATAGTCCAATGTAGGTCCTGATGCTCAGATTTTTAATTTTTTGATATTTAGCCGAGATATTAATCAAAACTCGGCTTTTTCTCTGAGAGCCGCCAAAACCGGTCTAGAATCCAATTTACGCATCGAGAGGAAATAAAGATACTGTTATGAATTTTGTATATATCTGTAAATATTCCATTTGTTTAAATTTATTTTATTTTATTATTGTGAAAATTGCAGTATTATTAATGTATTTCCTATTGAGCATCATGTAACTCAATGCTAAAGGCCTCAGGTGGTTTGCAAGGAAAACAACCTTACAGCATCGGTTTTTATAATGGAGTCTATGGAGAAATCGCCAAGGAATGGGTTTATCGCCAAGTTGGCGATGGTTTTGGCGACTTATTTTTTGTCGCCAAATTTGGCGATATATCGCCAAATGTCGCCAAGTTGGCGACGGATTTGGCGACTTTTTGTGCAACCCTCCCCCCCCCCCTATACCTGTACATTGGGATCCTTTCTCGCTTAGGTTCTCTATCGAAAGTTAAAGCACTTTCTGGTAATTTCTAGCATCTGAAGGCCCTGGAATAATCTGGAAAGATCTCTGAAGTCTATATAAGGGACCTCCACCAGTTCAGTGAGTTAGTTGTCTGTCAACTGCGATTGAATTCATACGAGAGGCTTTGCATTGAGAACTGTGTTTTTCGGATCGATTTTGTCGTTGATACGTCGTATTGAACGCATTGTTTCTGTGTGAAATTTTGCTGTGCTTTTATTGGATTTGAAGATTACTGAATATCTTGTAATTTTCAGAAGATATTGGTGTTCGTATTGCACTGTTTATAGTGAATAAAGCCTTTTGATTATTCTTATATATTGGCATCAGTCCTTTCGAACCCCGAGCTCACAACATTTGGTGTCAGGAGTGGGGTTGAATGCCGATTACAAGAGCAATGGAGGAGCAACTGAACAAATTATTGGAGAAATTAGGAGCTATGGATGAAAAAATGACTGCCAACCTTGGCGAGTTGAAAGAAGAAATGAAGAAAGATATGTCAGCGATGGATGAGAAAATGACTGCGAATCAGGCTGAGATGTCAACCAACCTTGCTGAGTTGAAAGAAGAAATGAAGAAGGAAATGACTGAGAATCAGGCTGAAATGAAGGAGATGTCTGGAGAAATGAAAAAGGATATGTCAACCAACCTTGGTGAGTTGAAAGATTTAATAGATAATAAAATAACATCTTTAAATAAGAGAATTGACGGCGTGGAAAACAAAGTTGAAGAAAGATTTCAAGAAATAGAAGAAAAAGTTCAAAATACAGCCAAAACCGTAGAAGAAATACAAAGGACAGCCAAAACCGTAGAAGAAAGGATTGAGAGTGTAGAAAAGGAGTTTGAAAATGTGAAGAAACAAAAGATAACTGCCGAAAACTATCCCGAAGATGTCAAGTATCAAGCTATGCTTCCTCGGGTCTCTATTAAACTCTCGACCTATGACGGAAAATCCTCATGGCCAGTTTTTAAGACACAATTTGGGATCAGAGCGGACGCCAATGGATGGGATTCCCAGACAAAGGCTTGCCAATTAGCTGCTTCTCTACGAGCTGATGCTGCCGACGTCCTACAGACTTTGCCTGCAAATGAACCGCTGGATTTTGAAACGCTCGTCAGTGCCTTAGAATTGCGCTTTGGCGAGAAATGCATGAAGGAATATAGCAGACTCCAGCTCAAATCTCGACAGCAGAAATCCACTGAATCCCTGCAAGATCTTGCTACGGATGTCGAGAGACTTTCACATCTTGCTTATCCTGACTGTCCGACTGAAATTAGAGAAAGCTTAGCTCTACAGCATTTTATCGATGGTGTGCGTGACTCTGAGATCCAGAAACAACTCCGGATTGCAGATCTCAATGACTTAAAAGGAGCTTTAGTTTATGCCCTAAAATTCGAGGCAGCCCAGCAAGCTACAAGGAAAGATCGGCACTTTGTGCGAGTAGCCAACATGCCTGAGACGTCGGATACAGCTGTGGAGCGTTTACAGCAGCAGATGAAGGACGTGATGAGACATATAAACTCCTTGATGGACAACAAACCTGGAAGAAAGATCAAGTGCTGGAAATGCGGTGGAGAAGGTCATATTCAAAGAAACTGCCTAAACCGACCCAACACAGAAGGTGATAGCTCCGCACGAACGGCGGAGCAGGAAAACTAATTAATGGCCATCTCGCGGGGCGGAGGTTGCCAGATTTTGAGAAGACCCATTATCAAGTGTGGCATACATGGAAGAATGAAACTGAAAATAAAGTTTGGGAACGCCGCTTACCATCATACAGTCTATGTGGCCGATATTTCAGACCCTTTCATACTCGGACTGGACTTTTTAAAAGAGCATGGATTTACACTGGACTTTAAGAAGAATGAGTTACGCTCTGCTCAAGAAGATGTCACTATTTTCAAACTTGGAAATGAGTCCGGGTCTATTCAACGGATCACAGCCAAGGCAGATGTTATCATCCCTCCTCGGACCGAAATGATGATACCTGGAGTAACTGGAAACGAAAGAATTTTCCAGTATGGCTTGACTGGATATCCTGAGAAGAGCCCAAAGGGACTGCTAATAGCATCAGCGCTGGTAGATCTGTCGATAGATATGATACCCGTGAGAATTGCAAACGTAAGTGAAAAGTCTAGAATTATCCAGAAGGGTGAAGTGCTTGCAACCTGTGCTCCAGTCACCTGTGTATGCAAAGACCCGAGCTTACTGTTGTCGGAGCCACCTACAAGTTTAACACCTGAAATTGGACGAAATGAAAATTTATCTCGTGAACAGAGACATGCCGTAGAAAGACTGTTCCAGGAATTTAAGGATGTGTTTTCTCAAGACGAATGTGATATTGGTCGCACTTCACTGACACGACATAGAATTGATACTGCCGGCCATCCACCGATTAAACAGCATCCCAGACGTTTGCCGTTCGCTAAACAAGAAGAGGTGTCTAAGCTCTTACAACAGATGCAGGATAGTGACATCATCGAACCGTCATCAAGTCCGTGGGCCTCTCCCATCGTGTTGGTCCAAAAGAAAGATGGCTCCACAATATTTTGTGTGGATTATCGTAAACTTAACGATATCACGAAGAAAGACAGCTATCCTCTACCAAGAATAGACGACACGCTAGATACTCTTTCAGGACATAAATGGTTTTCCACACTAGATTTGAAGAGTGGATATTGGCAAGTAGAGATCCATCCTGATGACAAAGAGAAGACCGCATTTACTACTGGACAAGGACTTTGGCAATTTAAAGTTATGCCGTTCGGGCTCTGCAATGCCCAAGCAACGTTCGAGCGCCTCATGGAGACAGTGTTAAAAGGCCTGACTTTTGAAGCTTGTCTCATTTACCTAGATGATGACATCATTGGTGGACGCACGTTTGAAGAACATTTAGAGAATATTCGAAAAGTGTTAACGAAGCTAAGAGCGGCGAATTTAAAGCTGAACCCTTTGAAATGCAGGTTCTTCCAACGGGAAGTAAACTATTTAGGACACATCATCTCAGCTGAAGGTGTTCGAACAGATCCTGAAAAAGTGTCCGCAGTAAAAAACTGGAAGCGTCCGGAAAATGTCCATCAGTTAAGAAGCTTTCTGGGACTATGCACTTATTACAGAAAGTTTGTACAGGGGTTCTCCAACATCGCAAGACCCTTGCATAGGCTCACTGAAAGCAAGCAGAAGTTTCTATGGACACAAGAATGCGAGAATTCCTTCCAGCGGCTGAAAGAAGCTCTCACATCCTCTCCAGTCCTAACCTATCCACACCCCGACAAACAATTCATTGTGGACACGGATGCTAGTCATGAAAGTGTCGGTGCTGTACTTTCCCAAGAAATAGATGGCCAAGAACGAGTCGTAGCATACTGGAGCAAATGTTTGTCGAAACCAGAGCGGAATTATTGCGTCACTCGTAAGGAGTTATTAGCTATAGTAAAAGCCATAGAACACTTCCATCACTATCTCTATGGCAGGAAATTTATCCTTCGTACTGATCACGCATCCCTAACATGGCTGATGAATTTTAAGAACCCAGAGGGTCAAGTAGCCAGATGGATACAACGACTCCAGGAATACGACTTTGACATCAGGCATCGCAAAGGCTCATCGCATGGAAACGCCGATGCCCTATCAAGAAGACCGTGTCCCGAGAGCTGTCGCTATTGTTCCAGAGCGGAGAACAAGTATAATCCCGAACATGTCATACGCCAGACGAAGACTTCACTATCAACGCCACCGGATCCCTGGAGTGATGAGAAGATTCGAGAAGATCAAATAGCAGACTCTGACATCAAACCAATCTTGGAGTTATTAGAATCTTCTAGCACGAAGCCCAGTTGGAAAGACATCTCGACTTATAGTCCTACAACAAAGCAATATTGGGCTCTTTGGAACTCCCTCCACGTCAGGAATGGTGTCCTGTACCGAAAATTCGAATCGGAAGATGGGAAGACATCTCGGTGGCAGTTGGTACTTCCTCGATCTCGAATCCCAGAGGTCCTCGAAGAATTACATGGCAGTCCCACCGGAGGCCATTTTGGAGTCATGAAAACATTACACAGAGTCCGAGAGCGCTTCTTCTGGGGAAAAACGAGAACTGACGTCGAACAATGGTGCAGATCTTGCGATGCATGTGCAGCTCGGAAAGGACCAAAGAAATGTAGCCGAGGAAGACTACATCTCTACAATGTAGGAGCACCTTTCGAACGCATCGCCCTTGACATCCTAGGTCCTCTGCCAAGAAGTGCTGATGGCAACAAATACCTCCTTGTTGTCATGGACTATTTCACGAAATGGCCTGAAGTCTATGCCATCCCTGATCAAGAAGCTTCCACGGTTGCGGATGCCTTGGTACACCAGTGGATATCAAGGTATGGAGTTCCCCTTCAAATGCATTCTGACCAGGGGAGAAATTTCATCTCTGCTGTGATTGAGGGTCTCTGTCAACTTCTCGGAATGGACAAAACTAGGACGACGCCTTTACATCCACAATCGGATGGCATGGTTGAGAGATTTAATCGTACCATCCTCAACAATCTCTCACTGCTAGTCTCAAGAAACCAACAAGACTGGGACCAAAAACTTCCCTAGTTTCTTCTCGCCTATCGCAGCGCCGTCCATGAAACAACCGGCTATTCCCCGTCTCAGATGCTTTTCGGTCGTGATCTTCGTCTACCTTGTGATCTGATTTTTGGTCGCCCTCCAGATGCGCCTTCATCGCCAGAGGGATACGTGCAGAATCTCCAGGCACGATTTGAAGACGTCCACAACTTGACTCGAGAGCGGATCAATATACAGACGGAGAAGATGAAGACCATGTACGACACGAAAGCCACGGGACATCAATTCAAAGAAGGTGACAAGGTTTGGTTTTATAATCCGACTCAAGGGCGCCCATATGGGGGGCAAGGGGGGGCTTGAGCCCCCCCCCCCCTAGATTTTGGTTTTGTCAAATTTTTTTTAATATAGATCAGTTGCAAGATATGAAAATTTTAACTTTACCTTCTAAAAACAAAGCATAAATAAAATATGCCTCGACAACATCAGAAGTCACCGGAAGAAATTTCCGTTTTAGACGGGTTTCCGTCTTAGCAGGTATAATTGTTAGGAATTCATTTTGTCATAACCATAATTTTTTTTTTCTTTTAAAGATGGATTCTGTTTTAGACAGGTTCTATTTTTATAAGTTTTTAATTAGTCCTTTCGAATAGTCTGCTTCTTACAAAGAGGAAAAGCACAAGATAGGAAACAAATTCCGTTTCAGACGATTTTTATCTTAGCCGGTGTTACTGTGTGTTTTTTTTTTCCTACAAGACGATAACACTTTTTCTGCATAAGGAAGGATTTTGTTATAGACAGGATCCATTTTCACGTATAACTGATTTTGCATGAACAAAACTCTGAGAAATTAGAGAGAGATTTAATAATAAGTTGTGAACGGTACAGTGCAAATTTTTAATTGAAAAATTCTTTTTCCCGAATCTAATAAAGATTAGAATCCTGATTGTACGCAGCCCGAACTCGAAAATTCTATCTTAAGCCTACAGAACAAGACAAAATAATTTTCGTCGACCTGAAACCTTATAATTCTTGTAACTCACACTTTCCTGGTCTACGTGAAACAATGTGGTCAGAAAAGTATAAGTCCACAAGATATTTTTCTAATCATTTTGCCACTGTTAAAGAAAATCTCTGTAATCTTTCTCTAGACAATAGTACAAACCAAGAAACACGCTCACAAGTCATTCATTTAGATGCTGCAACGTCATCTATAAAGTTTATTGTATACCTCAAAATAATTTCTCGATATTTTTTCTATCTGGAGCCAGTTGTAAACAAATTACAATCTGTAGATTAAGATTTGCATTCGGTTTATCAGAACATAAAGATGAACTTCTTGAGATTTTTCTTATACACAGAATGGAATCAGAAGACGAATTTTCAGAAATTTTCATGGAGCTAATGGAGAATTGTAATTGTAAGAAATCGATATTAAAATGTATAGAACGTCTACTAGATAATCTTACCTTCCTATGGCCACTCCTCTTGAATATTACAGAGCAGCATTTCTAAATCCATATTTAGACTCTTTAATTATATCCCTTGAGTCAAGGTTTTTGAATCGAAATGAAACGTCATTCAAAGCAATTTTACTTCATCCCAATATGATGAAAAATATGGCAAAAATTTTTTTGTCAAAGAAATCAAGGAGCTATCTCATTTTTATAATATTGAGAATTTGGAGTCAGAAGCAAGAACATGGTTTGATTTGTGGAAAAGCAAAGACTGTGGTGAGAATGTCACGATAAATGATCTCCTTGCAGAAACTACATTTCCCCATTTATTTAACCCCTTGGAGGGCAAGCACGTGGCCTAAAAATGCTACTTTTTGCGATGTTTTGACACCAGTAAATTTAAATAATAAATTTTTACCTTTTCAATCTGCAAAAAAGAATAATAAATATTTTTACTTAGTAATACTGGTGGCAAAGTTATACATTAAAAAGTGGTATATATTATATACCGGTACCCCTCAAGGGGTTAAGACAGCCATATTAAATTATAGACAATTCTGCCAAAAATTTGCACTGTAGGAATGTCATTTTGAGGGGTTCACAACCATAGTACAGTGTGTTTCTAAATGAATATCGGGGTTTTAACGCTTTGTAGTATCTATTATAAAAAACTTAAAATTATACTTAATATATAAAATGAAAGAGCAACTCAAACAGTTTTACCTACAAGCTTACAAGTGTTCAATGTGAACACCTTTCGTCACACGGCACACATAAAGTCGATAGCTCTTCCCAAACAACACTCTACGCTCACCCGATCTGACGCCATGTGATTTCTACCTGTTGAGGTTCATAAAGGATCGAGTGTATATGCCTCCACTATCAGCTGACCTACCCAACCTAAGAAACAGGATTGAGGCAGCTGTTGCAATAATTACCCCACAAACACTAATTAACGTTTGGGAAGAACTGAGCTATTGACGTCATGTGTGCTGTGTGGTGTGTGACGAAAGGTGTTCACATTGAACACTTGTAAGCTTGTAGGTAAAACTGTTTGAGTTGCTTTTTCATTTTAAGTATTAATTATAATTTTAAGTTGTATGTAATAAATACTACCAAGCGTTAAAACCCCGATATTTATTTAGAAACTCCCTGTATATACCAAGTCCACTTTGAAAAAAAAATGAGATAGCCCATTTAGAAGGTGCATAAAATCTGTTTTATCCATTCCCACACTGAGCCAAATCTGTTTTCACTTTCTCATATATGCAGGGCTGACACAGGCGACAATTTTTTAATTCTACCTCACACCACTTTCTCAAAAAAAATTGTTGAAATAAAATTCGAGAAAATTTTCAAGAGAAATATACTACAAAATCTGTTTTTTTTTAATAGTGGTGCGAATAGAATAGAAAAATATTCAGCCGTGGCAGCCCTGTATATGTCATCTGTTTACAGACTATGTTTACTGTGAGAGTGTATAAAACAGATTTTATGCACCTTCTTAATGGACTATCTCATTTTTTTTTCAAAATGGATTTTGTCAACTATGGTTGTGAGCCCCTTATTCAGTACCCTCAGGCCAGTGGTGAAGGTGATTATGTTCCGAACTGTCTGAAAATTTAAGGCATTCGGTTCCGAAAATACGAACATAAAATATATCACGGAAGAATATCACAAATTTTGACACATGGACACAAAAAACACCAATTTCGTGAATCGTTTGCAGAAAAAAATCGCCAATTTCGTCAAAGGATCGCGGGAAAAAGACGAATTTCGTCAAAAGATCGCGATAAAAACGTAAATTTCGTTAAAGGAATCGTGGAGAAAACGCAAATTTCGTCTACAAATCGTGGAAAAAATGAATATTTTGTCAAAGAATCGCTAAAAACACAAATTTCCCCAAAGGATCGCGAAAAAAGGCAATTTTCGTCAAAGAATCGCGGGAAAAACTCAAATTTCGTCAAAGAATCGCGAAAAAAAAAACGAAATTTCGTCAAAGAATCCTTGGGAAAACGCAAAATTTGTAAAATAATCGCAGAAAAACGCAAATTTTGTTCAAGGATCGCGAGAAAAATGCGAATATCGTCAAATAGCTAAAAAAAAACACAAATTTCGTCAAAGAACCGCAGAAAAACGCAAATTTCGTTAATGATTCGTAGAGAAAAACGCAAATTTCGTCAAAGGATCGCGAAAAAACGCAAATTTCTTCAAAAGATCACGGGGAAAAAAACCCTCAAATTTCGTTTGAGAATCGCGAAAAAACGAAATTTCGTCAAAGAATCGTGGGATAAACTCAAATTTCGTCAAAGAATCGCGAAAAAAAAAACGCAAATTTAGTCAAAGATTCGTGAAAAAACGCAAATTTCGCCAAAGGATCGCAAAAAAATGCAAATTTCGTCAAAAGATTGCGGGGGGGGGGGGAACTCAAATTTTGTCAAAAAGATAGTGAAAAAAACGCTAAGTACCTTAAATATTTACTAACATGTATGATAGCTTTGGTGGAAGTTGAGATTTTTTTCAGCCCCCCCTTAAAATTAATCATATGGGCGCCCTTGATCCGACTCGACGTAAAGGACTTTCTCCCAAACTGCAATCGCACTGGGACGGTCCTTATACAGTCCTAAACAGACTGAACGATGTCGTAATTCGGATCCGAAAGTCACCAAGTTCGAAGCCTAGAGTCGTTCATTACGACAGGCTGGCTCCATACTATGGCCATAGTACTTAGTTCGTTCATATGGTGTAGTGCATTGATTGTAAATAGTGTGAATTAGTATGACCATGGTCTTGTATATAAGTTAATGTAATTATTTATTTTGCTTAGCATTATCATTATTATTATTATTTAAATACTTGTATGTAATAATGTCTATGCTTTAATTTAATTTAATTTTTTTAAATAAGCGTATATTTTGTATAATTCAGCATTATGAATGTGTTTAATTGTTATTTTGCATGTTTGCTTTAAGTGTTTTTGAATAGTATAGCATTTGTTAGCAACGGGATTTGCTTTCCGATCAAAGGTTGAACTGCCCGGGACGTGCAGTCCTTGAGAGGGGGGCATTGTTATGAATTTTGTATATATCTGTAAATATTCCATTTGTTTAAATTTATTTTATTTTATTATTGTGAAAATTGCAGTATTATTAATGTATTTCCTATTGAGCATCATGTAACTCAATGCGAAAGGCCTCAGGTGGTTTGCAAGGAAAACAACCTTACAGCATCGGTTTTTATAATGGAGTCTATGGAGAAATCGCCAAGGAATGGGTTTATCGCCAAGTTGGCGATGGTTTTGGCGACTTATTTTTGTCGCCAAATTTGGCGATATATCGCCAAATGTCGCCAAGTTGGCGACGGATTTGGCGACTTTTTGTGCAAACCCCCCCCCCCCCCCCCCTTATACCTGTACATTGGGATCCTTTCTCGCTTAGGTTCTCTATCGAAAGTTAAAGCACTTTCTGGTAATTTCTAGCATCTGAAGGCCCTGGAATAATCTGGAAAGATCTCTGAAGTCTATATAAGGGACCTCCACCAGTTCAGTGAGTTAGTTGTCTGTCAACTGCGATTGAATTCATACGAGAGGCTTTGCATTGAGAAGTGTGTTTCTCGGATCGATTTTGTCGTTGATACGTCGTATTGAACGCATTGTTTCTGTGTGAAATTTTGCTGTGCTTTTATTGGATTTGAAGATTACTGAATATCTTGTAATTTTCAGAAGATATTGGTGTTCGTATTGCACTGTTTATAGTGAATAAAGCCTTTTGATTATTCTTATATATTGGCATCAGTCCTTTCGAACCCCAGAATGTAAATTAAAAAAAAAAAAAAAAAAAAAAAATACAATAATTTTATGTCAATTTGTCGACGGACTTTTTTTTTTTTTCTTTTTCGTTTTAAGATAAATTGATTTCTGAAATTTAAATATGTGAAAAAAGGTTTTTAGTTCTTCAAACTTTATTAAAAATGTAATTTAATCACAATATTGTTTTCATCATCTGCTCAATTTAAATATATATATATATTTTTTTTCAATTTAATTTTGACCAAATGATATTAATAAATAGTAATCTCTATTTAATTTCTTTTCCCCCTTGCTTATCCACAAACGCGTTCAGATAAATGACGTCATTTGGACGAATTTATTCAAACTATTTCCATTTTATGAATTAAGCAAAATAAATGCTAACAAAATTGTATTTTTCTCTCTAAACCATTTCGGCTTTAAGCGCGTATGTGAAAAGTTTTAATCGCCATCTATAAGAAATAATTACTTGAAAAGTATGTTTCTTCTTTAAATTCATTTCTTGTAAATAGAAGAATATTTCTTTACTTAAATGCAAGGAGCTCAAATGTGTTTTTGTTCAATCTCGTTGGTTGAAGGTAAAAATGTCAATGTTCTGGCCGACAATAAAATAAACTGATTCCCGAAGCTTGAATATGTAAACATAAGATAACATAAGCACCTAGAAACCTGAAAATTTGAGTGAGGATAGTCCAATGTTGGTCCTGATGCTAAGTTTTTTAATTTTTTTATATTTAGCCGAGATATTAATCAAAACTCGGCTTTTTCTCTGCGAGCTGCCAAAACCGGTCTAGAATCCAATTTACGCATCGAGAGGAAATAAAGATACGAACACGCGTTTTTTTTTTTTTTTTTTTTTTTTTTTTTTCGTAAGTTCGTAGTTTTAAATCGGCCAAACCATTCGGTATAGTTAAAATTGGAAGACATATCCAGAAAGATCGTTCTCTTACATCTTAAATGCCGCAATCAATTAAAAAAAAATATGATTGCTAACCATTTGGAAAAAAAAAAATCAAAAAGGGTAGTTTTCCCAAGAGACGTTTTTCCCCCTTATGGCAACGCCCCTTAGCGCAATTTCAGAGGTACCGACAAACCGAAAATATGCTTAAACCTGAAACTTTCTTCTAATCGACGTTATAATCGGTTTTAAAAAAATACGAACTTTAACCCTTTCGAAAACACCAGCGAACGCAGGTCACTTCGCGCCTCACGGAGACTATCTTTTCTCTACGGTAAAAGTAACTAAACGTCCGTATTTCGACACATTCTTTTAGAGCATCTCGGTAGTCCAAATTTACATCACCTATGAAATTTTCGAAACATTCGGATCTAAGTATTTAAAAAAAAATAATAATAAAAAACGCGAAAAAGATGTTTTGGCGCGCTTTTGCTCTTCTTCGACTCATGTTTTCACTACTAAATATGCATATTTTTTCATGAAATTTTAAAGAGAGCTTGAATACAATTATATTTATAACCGATTAAATTTTAAGAGAGTTCGAAAGATGAGAACAATTTTTTTTAAATTATTGTTATGTTAAAGGAGTCGACGCGAAAACAAACAAACAAACAAAAAAGCGAGAAGGAAACATATTTCTTTTACAATTAGATAACAATATTTTTTCACGCATTTTTACACGGGCTGTAAAACCTTTATAACCGAAAAAAAATTTCAAAACGTTCGGGCTACAATAATTTTTCTTTTCTTTTTTAACTATGAAACAACCCTACGTGTAAAGAAAGAAAAAAAAAAAAGCGTTTTTGCCACTAAATTTACATATTTTTTCGCGAAATTTTCAATTTCAAAATATGATTTTATACGAAATCAGGTTATAAAATTATACAAACTCGAGGTTTGTTTTAATTTATTATCACGGGCCCGGCCGGGTCAGCTAGTAAATAAATAAAATTAAATAAATAATACACAAATCTAACAGATATGTCGAACTACGCGCATGAAGTAACATGAAGTAATCAGAATAAAAGAGCCCTATGTAAATCATGAAATCGTAGCGATTTCTTTGGGTACTAAGCCCTTGCATGAAGCTAATTCGAAAGTACGCAGCTTTGAATAAGTTTCAAAACTTTATTTCAATACATAATTGATATGCTTTATATAAAAGTGATTTTTGGTGGTGTTTAATGGGCAACTAAAAAATATAATATACAGGGTGTCCGAAAAGTCTGGAAACGGTCGAATACCTCGAGAAATATACATCGTATTGAAAAGCGAAAAAAAAAAAGGTGTTCTGTATTTTAGAATAATGGCAACTTTGATATCCCTAAATAGATTTTTCAAAAATATTAAACATACATTTTTCCATTTTCAATCCGATGTATATTTCTCGAGTTATTCGACCGTTTCAAGACTTTTCAATGGAAACGATTCTCACTGCATTTTACTCGATTACAGCGCCATTTATGATTTTTCGAAGAAAATGTTAAATACAAAAGTTACATTATTTTTTTTCTGTAGAATCCGAATCTGCAATAAAAAAAGTGGGGGGGGGGGGGGGTAGAATTTAAGATTTCTAAGTTCCCCCCCAGAGGGCAGAGTTTGGCAGGGCAACTTTGATATCCCTAAATAGATTTTACAAAAATATTGGACAGATATTTTCCGTTTTCCAATCCGATGTATATATCTTGAGTTATTCGACCGTTTCCAGTCTTTTCGGACACCCTGTATATATATATATATATATATATATATATATATATATTTACAGGGTGTATATATATATTACTATATACAGGGTGATTTTTTTTAAAGTTGTGAAAGTAAAACCCGATAACAGTAGAACCACTGATCCAAATTACCTAAAATTTCACCAGTATGCTCCCAAAGCAATGGGAATTTTTTAGGCTTGGTTAAAAAAACTTAAAATCGCACCGACAGATGGCGCTGTACATGCAGTAAAGTCGGGAGACGAACTTGCGCCCGGCACACGCACATGGGCGGTAAAAACGTGAAGTATGCACACCTCGTGTTCATTATTCTACGGAAATCCTCGCAATGACTGCGCCATTGACGGACCGTGCGTTGTTAGTGAAACTGTATTATCAGAATAATGACAGCGCAGCAACTGTTCTTAGGATATTTAGGACACTTAAGAATTTAAGAGAAGGTCCAATGACGACAGAGGGCCTATGGAAGATGGTTTCTCAAAGTACCGTCCATTGTTTTCCTTCCACAGACGATATTCTTTGTTTCTGCTACCTTACAGTGCCGTCTGTCGGTGCGATTTTAAGTTTTTTTTAACCATACCTAAAAAAATACCCATTGCTTTGGGAGCATACTGGTGAAATTTGAGGTCATTTGGATCAGTGGTTCTTTTGTTATAGTGTTTTACTTCCACAACTTTAAAAAAAATCACCCTGTATTTCACCTGTACTTTTGAATTCACTTACTCACTTTACCATGTGCTTTGCAAAATTTGGCTTCGGATTTTGGATAAATGATGTTGTAATGTATAGATTTTCTTTGTCTTCCTTTGTATTTATTTGTTTATAAATGTATTTATTTTCTCCCATCTATATCACATTGTTGGTTTGATATGTAGTGTTCCATTTTCAAAGGTATCCTTGTTTTTCAATTTAGTTCCAATGATTGTTTGGGCTTGGAATTGACATAATTTTTTGTATTAAGCTGGTGTCAATTACAGAAAACAACCATTCTTTGCTTATAATGTAGTTTCCCAGGTAAATTATATTATAAGCCTACATTTGTGTTTTTACTTTTGTTTCACTTTTTGAATAAATAATACTTCATTTGTTAGGATTATGTTTTATAATGTGTAATTTGACAGTGTTATATGGGGTAATACTTTCATTGCATATGGTCAGTTGCTTCTGTTTCAATGGTTAATTTTTGCAATAAGTTTATATATATATATATATATTATATTAAGCGTTTTCACCTATGGTCTGTACACCAGGCAGCATGTTCTGTAACCCGGGAAGCCTGGATTGAATCTCCTGTTCTGAATAAAGGAAGATTTTGTTTTAAATTGATAAAAGTACTGTTTATATAAATGTAATCTTTGGGTATTTTAAAGAACATGAGATTGCATACATTAGAATTTTCGATTTTGAACTGATAAAGGAGCTATTAATTAAAATTCATTTTTAGAGCATTATAAGTAGGGTCGCCATTTCGGGAAGGCTTCCAAGGAATTTGATATTTCAGACCATAGTCAGGTCAGAGGGTCGGACTAAAAAAAATAAAAATAAAAATCACATTACACAAAATATTTGTTAGATTTGACTTAAATAGAAACATTATCATTAAATAAACACTTCAAGCACATCAATTAATAACTCTTAAGAATATTTTTGTAAGCCTTGGTATTGCAACATTTTTAAGCGAGTTTTTTTTTTTTTTTTTTTTTTTTTTTTTTTTTTTTTTTATCATTTCACGAGTATTTTGGGAATTTAAATGAAACCTTGGTTGGTCGCACCGATTGCTTCTAATTGAACCCCGCGCTAGAGTAATTTCACTCAGCTTTTTAAGCACACGCCAACGCATTGCAACATATCATCATATGTATAACATCACATTTCATGTTTTACAGAGAACAACAGTGGTTTGTGTAATAAAATTACACAATGCAAGTTTTTGTGATTTAAGGACACAACTAAGTTTTTATGTTATTTTCTAAAGTGTATTGTTTCTTATGCTAATGAGAATTATTAGAGACACACATGAACATCGCGCAATAGAAATTTCTTTGATGTTATTGATTTGCAAGGAAAGTTTGATACATTAATGCAAGATCAACAGCAAAAACATCTAAAATAAGGAAATACACGTTGAATATCAAAAGAAAAAAAGAATCCAAACTATATCATAACTGTATATGGATAAAACAATATAAAGCAGGAAGCAGGGATGTCCATCGCGGCGCCCTTTGAAGGTTCTCTTGGTGCCCTTTCAAATGTTTTTCTAGATTTCCTTAAAACAAGAATCCATATCCAAAGCTACTTTGCCTTAAAATAATATTTGCATGCTTTTTGTTAATACAGGTGTTGTATTATAATTTTAAACTACTTTTCATAACTTCATTAAAAGTAATTTCCTTTCATTTAGTGTTCGGGTTCAAATATGTCGGGTTGTGGGTCGACGAAAATTACTTTGTCGGTTTCGGATCGGGTTACGATTCGATGGATTTTTTTTTATTGGGTTTGAGTCGGGTTGCGAGTTGACTTCAAATGCAATGTTCGGGTCGGGTCGGGTACAACGAGACCTGTGCAGGACTCTAGAATGGTGTTTCGACAAACAGCTGGTCATTTTTTTATTAGCCTAAAACTACATAGGCTCTTTGCAATAAGCCTTTAAAATATCAGGATGGTTGAGAAATAAATGGTCACATTCCAAATTCCAATTAGTCTAAAGCTGCATGGGATCTTTGCAATATGCCTGAAAAATAGCAAACTGATTGGAAAAATAAAGATGTTTCTCCATCTCCAAATATCCTGGCTCTTTGCAATGATCCGAATTTCTCAATTAGCCTACGACACAGGACCGAAACTATAATATTTTTCACCCGGGAAAAGCACAAATTTTGGCACCCCCCCCCCCCCCCAATATATCCAAAATTTAAAGTAAGTATGAAAAAATACTTAAAGATATGTAGAGACAAAATCTAATATGCAGAAAGTGAACATTATTACAAGAAGCAATTGGAAACTTATATAGTGGAACACTTTTTCAAGGGCAATATTCCACTAATAAGAAGTAAAATGTAATTGATTTCTGTTTGAATTAATTTTATATATCGCAAATATTGTCATAATGATAACGTCCGAAATACTGAAACAATTAGAACATAATTGCGACAGTATATGGATCTTGCAAATATCTTGGATGAGTTCGTTAATCAAATATGTATATCTTATAGTTCATTTACAGGGGCATGCAAAAACAAAACATGCAAGACTTCTCACCACCATAATGTTCGAAATAGTGAACCAATTCAAACCTAAATAAGACAGTGTATTAATCTTGCAATTATCTTGAATGAATTCGTTAATCAAGTATTGTTCTGGCATCCCTAGGCAGTCACCTAATGGGAAAATCGGCTCTGTTCAAAGCAAAACAGTCTAAAATTAACGAATAAATCTTAATTTGGGTTTTTCTATTTCATGATATATTTACATATTTGTTACTTGATTGTTATACCGAAGGACGAACCAAATCTTCTTTTGGAGTCCCTTTCAACTCTGGCACCCGGGGCATATGCCCCGCTCGCTCTCCCCTAGTTTCGACTCTGCTACGACATATGACATACACATATATATACATAAATTTCGTACGAGGACGAGGTATTATTCACATGAAAAACTTATGGATTGGTTCACGGTAGTACTTGTTTGCAAATTTTCCCTTTCCTTATCTACGTGTGTTATAAGATGTTTTAAAAAAATGTCCACAATAAATTAGTCACCATTAATGGTTTTAATTGTCGCGTTCGAGGAAAACGTCCATTACGAATTTCTCTTGAAAACGATGAGCTACTAAGTTGTTATAATAAAATTTTAATCATTAGTTTTCTGATGATGTAGTTCGTTATTTTTTATTTTTTTATTTTTTATTTATTTATTTTTTATTTATTTATTTATTTATTTATTTTTTTTTTGGGGGGGGGGGGGAAATGTGAGAATTTTGGTCACTTTTGACTAATTTTAGCCATTTGGTACCCTCTTAATGAAAATCCTGATTACGCCCAGGGGACTTCCCTCAAATGGGGGAGGGCAGCTATTCCGCATGCCCTCTCATTAGTCAGTCCCTGACGAGTGACGATTAGATCCCAAGAAAAGTAGAAGGCAACACGCTTTTCTGTTCTTTCTAAAGAAACATTGGAGAAAAATACAATCTCTCTTGTCTTTTTCTCATCGCTGTCGAGGTAGCGTGGCCGAGTGGTCTAAGGCGCTGGTTTTAGGCACCAGTCTCATTGAGGCGTGGGTTCGAATCCCACCGCTGCCAGGATGATTTTTTTTTTTTAAACAGTTAAGTGTTTTTAATTTGTTTGCTGGAACTCGCATCCAACAGCATTGAATTTATAACAATGCCGATTCTAAAAATCTCCAATACCAATCGACAATAAAACTTTTGTATCTTACTTTTTGCAAAAAAATAAGTAAATAAATAAACTGACGTGAAGTAATTTACAATTGAAGTTATGTTTAAAAGTTAAAATTAATTTTGTACTGCTGTAAAGTTAAATGGGAGAATTTAAGAAATGGTGGCTTAATAGTTAGGTGATTTTGAACGTTAATATATAGTGCGGGGCACAAAGATCGTGATTTTACATTTTTGTCTGAAAAACTACATCGTAAAATTTCCTCGATTAACGCAAGTGCTGGTAAGGTGAGTGGGGTGGAGGCTAATTGCTCCTCCCAGGATTTCGAAAATTAACTATATATTTATCTCTGTTAATTAAAAAAATAAAAACATAAATAAAATGTATTTTTCCTAAGCGATTTAAAATAGTTAGAATTCAACATAAAAAATTGTAAGAATGTTTTGTCAGGGGTAAGAGGCTCTGCCCCTTCTGCCCTTTGTAAAAGTCAATTTTCAGTTCTATTTTTTTTTTTTTTTTTTACTTTATGTGACTTAAATTTATCTTAAAAAAAAAGGGGGGGGTGGAAGTCAGGGAGCAATGATGAGTGATACATCGAATAGTGATTTTGCCGAATACTGAATAATGCGGTAAAATTTTAGGCCGTACAACATTATTTTAAATATATACATTTTTATTATATATATAAAATAAAACACAAATTAAAATTGTTTTAGATATGTATACATATATATGTGTGTGCGAGTTTAAAAATTCTTGATTTTTTTCTTGTTTGTTTTTG